>OZ012684.1:76993830-77193830 GCA_963942565.1 Maea johnstoni | reverse complement strand
GAAATTAGAAACTTTCTAAGATCCTCCCTAATTCATCATGCAATGTTGTCACTTAGTGCTCATATAACTCATCCATTCACACCATGCGTATCCCTGGCTCAGTCCCTCATGAAGACATCATGCCATCCATTCTGTAGCCAGATCTAGTCACCCTATCAGCCAGTGTATATATCATGGGTAAAGATAGCTCTCTCATCCATCATGGCCACCCAGATAGCTGCAACACACAGTAACATGATCCAGGATAAACAAATGATGGTCACAGAGTCCACCCCCTCACATGGTGTTTTTTGCTGCACTGGTAGCTTATCTGTGAGAGCTCCCTGGCATCCACATGCTAGTTACGCCAGTGCTGATGCTTACCTGCCTATTTACCTGCCCAGGTGGGTTAGATTAAAGCCAACCAAACTAAATCTTACAGTGCACAGGACTCATCTGATCAAAGCACATCACTAAATGTCTCGCAACATATCATGTTCATGCATAGGGCTTCCTCTGGAAAAAATGCTATCTTCATACATGATACTTCAAAACAAACAAACAAACTAGGAATAAAGCACTACTTTAGATAGTGTTTGAAGGAGTGTTCCAGGGTGACTTAAGTCAATATTTCTCATTCAAATAAATACTTTTTATAAGATTCTTTTGTCGGAGAAATATTATCTAAATGGACAGGCCTTTTTCGCCTGCCACATTACCTTTTCTCCCATATTGTAGCCAAGTAATGACTGGCTAAGTGTAAGTGGTGGAGAAAACCTGATTACCAAGAGAAAATAACAGCCTAACCCCAAGTCACTGGTAGCTTTATCACAAGCCCCAACCAAGATTCAAACATGGGCAGTAGTGAAAGATAGCAAGTAGTCAGTAGCAATGTCTTAGAGCACTTGGCCATCAGGGAATGCCCTTTGGAGTGGTAGTGGTAGAGAAGTGTAGATGGAAGAAAGAGGTGAGATTTGCGGGGGAGTCCGCCGACAAGGAGGGAGAGTAGGGAAATGAAAGTTGGAGTGGTAGAATAAGTGGCACCACATGTGGTGACGACAAATAGGAGTAGCAGCCAATTCCATGCTGACATCCACAGCGGCTAGAATGACAAATAATGCTACCAACTAATGACACCCAGCCTGACCTGCACTTCCCTGCCAGGTCAAATACTACCCCAATATCTCACCCATATACACCCACCAATACAACATATATAAACATCTAATACCATTAATTTCAATTGTTATAACTACATCCTTAATCCGTCCAATGCTGAGACTACTTTCGTCCAAAGTGCAAGGATGCAAAGATTTTTGAAAACCATCTAAACCCTGTCATGTTGGTATTCATTGGATAGCTCTCGATGAGTAGCTATCGGATGACTGTAGTTCTGTCAGTATTTCTTATAAAGCCCCTCTATATCTATAGCTATTTATCCTGTAGAAAAACAAAATATTAACTAATCAATCTTCATAGAATTAACTATAGCAATGCTCCAAACAACAGCGAGAACAAAACACTTAAAAATAATGGACCATTTGAAATACAAAGCGGTTTTCAGAAAGATAAACAAACATATATCAAGCATGTATATTAATCTAAAAGAGTTATGCCATATTCCTAATTTTCCAAACACTATGACCTATATTATTAGCAAGTAAAGTTTTGTATCTCATCAGTGTATGAGCAGACACTGGCTTGGTAGTATATACAAACTAACTGGGTGAGCAAAGTCATAAAATACAAGTTTATTTTTCTATCATCAAATATCCATCAACAAATCTGCTGGCACTACCTAAGGTCAGGTTGTCATGGAGATGCAATATATTTAACCTGTTAATGCCCACAGCGGCCAAAAACAACTGAGAATTTTGATAAAATATTGCAGGCAAAAGCCAAGTTCGAAAAGTATTTGCAGGAGGAATGTTATACAGGATAGTACTAACAACTCTCCTTCAAATATTTTTAAAAATCATTCTGAATTCAAAAGTTATCATCAAAAGTATCATAGATCCAGATGAAAATTTCCAGCGAATCTCTTAAGCATTAATGAGTTAAAACAAATTGAACTTGGAGGTGCTGCATCAGATTTTGGATCAAGTAAGGAGATAATATCGAAGAATCTGGGCAGATAGCCGGGTCACAGAGTTTACAGACAGATGCTGGCTGCAGCAGCTGGGCGCTATGGCAACAATGCTGCTAGGCAGCAGCGGCCATGAGAGGCAGGGCTCTTCCCCCGAAGCCTATGATGGCCTTGGTAGCGTCCTTACAGCTGCAAGTACCACTCTGTGATACAGCATAAACCAAACCCTCTTATCAATCATATACAACCAAAATACACGCCACTCACAAAACATAGAGCACCTGATGTATACTCATATCAAAAAAGAGTGTTGGTGAAAATAACTTTTAAAAGTATGTTCAAAACAGATTTCCCTTTCATTCCCCACTTTTTGGAGAGGAAGGGAGTGTACAAAAAGAATAAGGAGTAAAAAGTTATTATAGTTTCATCACATGTCAAAAACAATTTATACTTTTTTGTTTTGAGGTCTGAGCGTAAGAAGTGTGAGAAACAGCTTTTTTTGCCAGGATAATTTGCAATACCTATCTAGGTAAAAACTCTGTACCTCCCTCAGTTTTAATTTGAGAGAAGTCAAAAGTCCAATAACACATTATTCCTCAACTTAAAGAGAAATACTGGAGAACTCAACTTGAGCAGAGGTTAGGTACTAGGTAGTTGCTCACATGTCCCTTAACTGAACCCTCCCACCCTTTGGCCCATGCCTTTACTACCCTTTTAACGCCTTTCAGTGTATCCAGGTTAGCCATGAGGGAAAGCCTACTTATCACTAGTAAGGGTCATCCCTTTAAAAGAACCACTTCTATTCAGGGTGAGCGACCCGTATTAGATTACAAAATAAAACACAATTAGATACTGTGAATTTGATTTATAAACTACCTGTGTGTGTGAGTTAGCCAGGGTTACAGTCTGATTCAGCATTGGGTGGTCCCTCAACTGACCTGCCACATAGGCCAGAGAGTGAAAACTATATTCCCTGAGGATAGGTGGCACTGCTCTATACCATAGGGATCTGCTGTGAGACAGAAAGAACCATGTGGTCTCTCAACTGGCCTACCACATAATCCAGAAAGTGGAAACTATATTCCCATGTGGTACTTTAAAGATCTTGAAAATCTCTTAGAACTACAATAAATTGTCACTTAAAGTTCAGTACACAACCTTGAGAAAAAGTCTCTGATATGTTGTCTTTACAAGATATTATGAACAACTCCCATATGTCCTGGTGCCTGCTTCAATTCATAGGGTTTCTCTAACTGAGGGTCTTCTCAATAGAGGATCAAAGAAACGTCTTCAGGGAAAACCCCTCAAAAACAAACAACTACATGCACATCAAACACACTCTGAATTTATAATTAGGTTCAAGGAAATTTCCTTGTTTTGATGCATAGTTCTGCTTTTTTCAATATTTCATGATAATATTGTCAATTGTATAGTGCTGTTTTCTAGAGTGCTTAACCCTTCCAATGCTACTTTCATCCAAAGCACAATGACTGAAAGATTTCTGAGAACCATCTAAACCTTGTCATGTTGGTATTTATCAGATAGCTCTGAGTGCCCATGCGCAATGGTTTCAGTCATTTTTCAGGGTTTTATGCAACCTTTTGTACAGGCCAAATTAGCCACCAGCAGCATAAGGGTTAAACCCTACACAATGCACATACATACATACAGCCCAAATACTGCAATTCCTGGATGCAGCAAGGGTAGGTAAGCTGAGATAAGGAAGTGAGTTTCTATTGATGTCTGACTAAAGAATGGAACAGGAAGGTTTGGTGTCGGATGTTGCTTCATAGCTTATTGGGACATTTGTAGAGTTCGCTGACCTGCACACATCAGTACAACAGCACATTCTTGAGTAGGAGCCCCAGCAGGGGCAGGAAGAGGTGGAGGAGGAGGAGGAGGAGGAGGAGGAGGAGGAGGAGGAGGAGGAGGAGGAGGAGGAGGAGGAGGAGGAGGAGGAGGAGGAGGAGGAGTTGTACCAGCAGGCAGCTGACAATGCAACAACACAGTGCATTCCATGCAGCCTTTCTCTCTCTCTCTCTCCCCTGTCTCTCGGCCTAATATGGTGCACAGCTCTACTGCACCTTCTCTCTGCAGCCAACAACACTTGTATGCTCAGCTTTGCCACCACCAGCTGTACAGCTTTTTCTTAGTCTATTTCTTCAAGAGTATGTTAAAAACTAATAAGTATGTTAAAAACATCTCTTTACTTCCTCAGACCTGATTGTGGATGTACCTCTCTCTTAAATCTTTTTATCTCTGCGGAAATCTCCTCCTTTCTCTCTCTCTTTCTCCCTTCCTGATTCTCCCTCCCTCCCCCTCTCTTCTCTCCCCCCTCCCTCCCTCCCCCCCCCCCCCTCTCTCTCTCTCTCTCTCTCTCTCTCTCTCTCTCTCTCTCTCTCTCTCTCTCTCTCTCTCTCTCTCTCTCTCTCTCTCTCTCTCTCTCTCTCTCTCTCTCTCTCTCCTTCAGTTCACATAGTTTACTTTTCAAGGGAAGTAGACACTTCCACTGAGTGACCTTTCTCCTTTCCTGCGTCTGAGCATGGTGCATCTTCCAGCACTACTGCACATCAGGGCACGGTGCAAGAGTAGGCCTGATACTGTTACAACATTCCAAGACTTCATCCAATGCCTTAATTCAACAAGCTCTCTTCCCTCCACCACATGTACCACTGTCGACACGGCAGCTCCTGCAGAGACCACGCACACAGACATGAATGCCCAATGCAGCTATGCATTGCAAGGAGAGGTATGGTGTCGCGTAGACTAGCTCCTAGTCTATGATTTATCACATAATGCTATATCATATTCCATGTTCTGGCATCAATCTTTTGCTTAGTGCATAGATGTTAGTTCTTGTGACTGGTGATAGAGGGCGCTAAAGGTGGTCTCGCTGGTCAGTTAGAATGGAAAAGATCTCACAGTCACCACCCATTACCCAACTTTGAAATAGAACCAATTATCTCAGGAGACAGCTCTGCATGTGGAGCAGTTTTCTGAGGAGGTGGTATTTTGAGGAGTTTTCAAAGTATCTCAGAAAGGCAGCAGCTAGAAGACTAGATGTTTAAACAAACAGAGGAATCTCTTTAGGCCCGTTGATTAGCCTGAAGCTTGTTGTTGTTGTTGTTGTTGTTGTTGTTGTTTTCCTGACCTGGGTGGCCTTCGGTCTCTCTGCCCGGCTCCTTGTTACCCCCCCCCCCCTCCCCCAACTACCAGGCATGAGGCTAGCATGCCCAAGGTCACTGACTGACCGCCCGACTGACCAGCTGCAGATGACCGGGCTGCATGCTGAACGGAATTCAGGATGAACCTTCTCTCTGGAATTTCTTTGATGAGACAAGGCTATCTATCTGGTCCTCTGCTTTCTTCATTGGCAGACTATATTGAATGAAAACTTATATGCATATGAATTTTTCCTCTACTTATTCCAGATACAAACCCCTTATCATTCTGGTCCTCTGCTTTTTTGAACTAACTAACCATACTTCTTGGTATTTAAAACCCATTATTCTTTATCTCTACTTATTTCAGAAACAAAACCCACATCTATCTATTTCTCAATCTTTGAAAATAGCTGATTTTATTCACTGGAATCATAACACCTCTGCTATTCTTATCGCTACTTATTACAGGAGTCAAAACCCACATCTACACATTCTTCTAATTTCTGGACTAACTGACCATACTCACTGGAGTCATAAGTACCAGCATTGTCTTTTCATCTACTCATTTCAAAGACAGAAACCACATCTATCTGATCCTCCGCTTTCTGGACTCAAGCCAAAGGTGTTGATAAGGGAATAATGATGGTTGAAGATGTTGAAGTGACAGTGAATGGAGCTGCCAGCATTACATTCAAGTTATTATTACATACTACATAGCATTCATAAATTCAGCTGACCCCTAAGGTTGTAAGGTTAATGGAAAGTAAACTTGTCAATTATGAGTCAAGTGTGAACAAACATAGTTCACAACATTATCACTGAATCACTGCCAAAAATCACTGAGGAGAATCTGACCTTTAACCTCTTTATTCTGTGACTGGCCAGACAGCTGCATTTATAAGGGATTACGGCAAGAGCAAGATCATACACCATATCATCACCAAGATCACTATGAAGATTATGAACATCATCATGATCATCACTAGTACTATGATAATGATCATCAATAGCAATAGTGCCATAATTACAATTGTTATCATCATCAGCATCATCGATATTATAGAAATCATTGCCACCGCATGAATATCGATAGCATCATTTTTCAGACTTGTCCACATCATTACTGCTATCATTCTTATTCTTATTATCAGTATAATTATTATTATCTTTTTTATTATTATTATCAATATCATTATTAGTATTAGTATTAATATTACTATTATCATCATTGTCATAATAATCATTATCAACATCATCATAAAACCCAATATCATCATCATCATTATTCTTATTCTTATTATCATCATTATTATTTTTTATTATTATCATTATTATCATCATCATCATCATCTTCATAATCATCATCATAAGAACTATCACACTTAGTATTATAATGGTCTTTATCATTCTCAAAATGTCACTTATCATTACTACCAGGACCACCAACTATTTGGCGCTAGAACTGATTTGAACTATATGATCTCCGTATGGTATAGCGATAGTTTGAGTTATCCAAAATACTAGGCTTTCGTCCCGACCTTTACGCGCCTACATTTGCGACAAAACCAATGTGTCGCTCCAGGGAGGCTGCTACCTCTATTATGTCTACCTAGCCCAGTGAACTGCATGGCAACGAGCAGTGACCACAGCTGTTACAATGTATCTGTTACCTCACACACAGGGGATGTGTAACATCACTGTGTCTTCCTCACACAGGCAGGACATCAACCTCTTCTACAGAGAATCCTAGCCTAGAACCTAGGCTGTTGGTATAACAGGGGATCTGTAACATCACTGTGTCCTCCTCACACAGGCAGGACATCAACCTCTTCTACAGAGAATCTGAGACTAGAACCTAGGCTGTTGGTATAACAGGGGATCTGTAACATCACTGTGTCCTCCTCACACAAGCAGGACATCAACCTCTTCTACAGAGAATCCTAGCCTAGAACCTAGGCTGTTGGCATAACTTAACCATTACGCTGCTAGTGGCTAATTTCGCCAATACAAAATGAGGCAAAAAACTGAAAAATTACTGAAACCAAGGACTCATCTGAGAGTACTCAGCGAGAGCTATCCAATGAATACCAACAAGACAGGGTTAAGATGTTTTTTTTAAAAACATTGTGTCCTTGTGCCTCAGCATTGGAAGGGTTAACCATTCTGTAATATATATTCTGGCAAGTAGCTGAATGTGGTCATGTTAGTTAACATTTATTTTGCTATATAGGGCAAAGCAGACCTGATTTTATTTGAAGGTGGTCCATGGTAATTCACTTGGTCTATCACATAGGGTGAACATACTACCCTTTACGTACTGCAAATGCAAAAGTAGAACTTTAAATAGAAAGATATCATTCCCCATTTACATATTTCTCATGATACTTTACTAGGTATATTATAACTGTAGAGGATAATTTAGAAGGAAATGTTTTTTTTACATTAGAAATGAAACAAAGTTAAGTGGAAACAAGTGGAAACCGTCTTCATGTAGGAGAGTAGTAAGCTATCAGCCAAATTACTTGGCCAGTCCCTCTGTGTGGATGTGACATTCAATAAACCACAGCTTCTTGTTTTTCTGGCTTGTCTTTTGAAATAGTATGCCATGTTTACATCATGCTACGGGGATATGCATAGTCAAGAAGTTATAGCATTTGGCTCATCATGAAGACCTCCTAAATCCTCTTCCAGCTAACTACTAATAAGTAAAGCTGTTTGTGCTCTTTGATGATCAACAGACAAATGCTTGACTTAGTAAAAGGTCTATACAACTGGTTCTGGTGCCATATCTATCAGCAGCATGCAACCACAGTGTAATATAACAAATGATAGAATACTAAGGGGATTTACAGTCAAGAAGTTTTGACAGAATGAGTTCTCTTTTTTATATATCTTGGAGAAACTATTCTCATGCCTGTATGACATAAAACTGAATAAACAAACAAAAATGCCAGGCTATTTTGCTGGTATCTCTATGGCAAAAGCATAGTTTGGAACGATTTAAAGGAGAAATTTTCATCTGAACTCAAACTGAAAGTCTGAAGTCTCCTACCAATAGTAATCATAGTATTATATTGTTTATTCCAGATGCCAATTTCTGTTTGATCGCAATATATCTATTCAGTAGGAAGTCCTCAATTACTAAGCCAAGGTTGAGACAACCTTGACTAAAATTAGTAGGTGCCAATAATCATGCGTAGCTGTATCCTTGATACATAATGTGCGCAACATGACCCAGAGAGAAACTGGTATGGACTGGGGGAAACTGCACTAGTTTAAGTTCAGTTTAGACATACATACATACATACACCACCAGGAGTGCTTGAGACATTTTCCCCAAATGCTGAATGTTGTCATAAGAGCAGCTTCCCCTGCGGGTGGGGTTTATGACTTGTCTATTTAGAGCTAGTTTGCTATTTTAAGTTGGCAGATAACATTTAATTGGAAGTCAGTCCTGCCTGCCGTAGGGAGAAACTGGTGGGTGTCATGGTAGTTGGACATTTAGAGCATACCAGCAGGGTCGCACTTCTGAGGACACCCTGTGGACCTACAGAGGACTCAGCTGGGAATCTGAGACTGGCTTATCAGCAATATCTGGCTGGCTTCATATACAGTTGGCCAGTGATGATGAGTGAAATTCACAGCGGAATGCCAACAGGTGTGAAACTAAAACACCTGTTGATTAATATACACCTTTATGACACCCCAGATAAGGGCAGCGCTTTATATACAGTGTTTGGTTCTACAGTGAATATCTAATGATCATTCAGGTAATCTAAGATGTTCAAGGTAAACAGGAAGGGCGGATCTGGGATTTCTTTTTAAGGGGTTCATTCCATACATACGGGCCGTTTTAACACAGAGGTAGATCTAACTCATTTATTCCAAGCAAAGCTATAGAAAAGTGGCAATTTGTAGCAATAGAATCAACTTTTTTAATTGTAAAGGGGGCGGGAGAGATAGTGGAACCTCTTGAACAATGAACACCCTCTGTACATGCAACTGCAAAGGTGTCTTATTTTACAGATAAAACTTTTACAGATACGAAAAGAAACATTGAATAAACTAGCTCACTGGTCATTGCCTATGTAAAATTATATAGGATTTGTTGATAAACTTGTCAACAAGACATTCCCATTTTCTCAGATAGAATCACCCCTGCATTCACACACCAGTTCAGGCTGTCTCTCATAAGCCAAAGATAGTACACACCTAAAGGTTCATCAACATCAACCCAGTTTCACCAGTGAACACCCTCCAAAAGTTGTGGCCCCATGACCTACAACCCATTGCCAGAACTGAATGAATCACCTTTCAGCGGCCTCTCGCAAAGGCACAATCCATCTATCCTCTAAATGCCAACTGGGAACACAAGTCACTCAGTCAGGCCTGTTTCCTTCAAGCCCAGTAGCTTGCCAATGACAGTGGTGAGGCACACTAAGGTGTCCATACAAGTCAGTAACCTTTTCTTTCATATAGGTAGCGCTTGCAGCACTAAGTTTCCTCATGTGTATATACATGCCATTCAAAGGAAAGATTTATACTTCAGCACCCTTACAGTTTTTCCTTTGAAAAATGGAATTTGCAACACTAAATATCACTGTTTCCTTATGTATACATGCCATTCAAAGGAAAGATTTATACTTCCTCACTCTTACAGTTCAATGGCCATTTGTAACACTAAATATCAAGGGGTGCTTTCATACACAGGCCACAGACAGCCAGGATTGATACTCAAGTCATCCATACAAGTCTATGACCATTTCCTTTGAAAAGGGAAGCACTAAATATTTAGGGTGTATTGTTTCCCTTTTATACACCAGTGTACCAATAAAAGTCATGTTTACATATACACTAAGATGGCCTTGAGTCAGTGACCATTTCCTGTGCGAGGGACACATACTGTGATAAATATCTCCCTTCATATACAAGTGCGTCAAAAAGAGTGGAGATATTCACTTAGGTGTTCCTTAAGGTGAATGACCATTTTCTTATAAAAGAGTGGTGGGGTGGGGGGGAAGTGTCTATATTCCTTCATACACCAGTGTGCCAGTAGCATTGGAGATTTTATACTAGTTGAAACCACTTATCCCTCCAGGGTGCCAAAACTGCCTGACTATACTAATGATATATTTTCTACTTAACAAGTATCACTTAAAGATATTCAGCAGAAATGCAACCTGACAACTCTCCACCAATCCCCTCGCAGAAGTAAACTTCATTCCCAAGTTATTTTCAAAAGTAGCATTTTTTCCACATGACACTTCGAGTGTAGTAGCTCTGAGCATGGATGGGTTAGGATGTAGTAGAAACTATTTTCCAAAGGTACAATCATTCCAGATGACAATTCAATGGTAGTGACTGAGGGCATGAATGGGTTAGGTTGTAGTAGAAGATATTTTCAAAGTACCATTTTTTCCAGATGACATTTTCAAGGGTAGCTGTCAACATACATATGTTAGGGTGTAGAAGAAACTATTTTCAAAAGTAGCATTTTTTTTCAGATGACACTTCAAGGGTAGTATCTCTAGGCATGAATGGGTTAGGGTGTAGGAGTTATTTCAAAAGTAGCATTTTTTTCCAGATGACACTTCAAGGGTAGTAGCTCTGGGTATGAATGGGTTAGGGTGTAGTAGAAACTATTTTCAAAAATACCATTTTTCCAGATGACACCTCAAGGGTAGTAGCTCTGGGCATAGATGGGTTAGGATGTAGTAGGAGTATCTTATCTTCTCCCACAAGCACCCAGCTGGGAAGGCAATCTGTCACCAGGGAGCCCTATACTAATCCTCTAGGACTCCTCCAGCATGCTGCAATCCCTACTGAGGACTGCACAGCGCATGACAGGCAACATCTAGAAACATGCTTCACACTTAAAACATATATATCACATATACATATACATCTGTCAACTAATGACAGGCAACATCAAGAAACATGCTTCACACTTAACACTTAAACATCTGGAGCATGTACAATTTATTTCCTGACTAAGAAGACAACTCATTAAAAAGTGAAATCTTTGAAAAGGTAAGTGGAGACGTTGCCACAGGGACAACAACTTTCAGTTCAATATTTCTCAAAATCTTACATAGGTATCAAGATATTTCAGTATGTGTCAGATAAGGATGTGAATGGGTTAATTTGTGAACATACAGCCGTAGGCGGACAGCAGGCCTCGTCCTAGTATCTTAGGTGACTACACTTAAAACCAAGATATTCCCCCCCCCCCCTAGACAGCCTAGTGTGAGATATGGTTACTCAAGATTGCATTAGTAGGGAATTGCTGTCTTTCTCAAGCAAGCAGCAACTTAACTTTAATAGAATAGAATTTCAGAAAATCTATCAGAATAAATGGAACTATTCTTGATATATTCCGATAAAATTTGTATAATTTAAATGTGAAGAACTGGGAAAAGTTCATGTTTTTTCACTTAAGCCTGACCAAAATAATCATTTGAGACGTAATACATCAGGCAATTCCTTACAACATCTGATAAATTTGGAATATTCAGGAGATTATTCCTGTTTACACACTTAGGATTATCTAGCCTGCATCAAGTCAGGCACTTCCCCTCTATTAAACTTGGCACTACACAGAAAAGCTCTCCTGCTGTTTACAATTGTGTCAATTAGGCTTGGCAAGGGTCAGGAGAGGGGGCTGTGGGGGTAGAGGCCGCTGGCTTGCTGGGAGATAGGATTCACTGAAGATGAAGATACAGAGGCAGACAACGCACTAGACTTGCCACAAGTCTGTGTTATCTCGCTCTTTCTTTAGTCTTACTGATCTAACCTGGTTTGAAATTCTCTACAGGTTTAGTTCTTTTTAAGGGGGGCACACTTGAGCTGTAGTCTGAGTTTCAAACTGCAACTTCTGAAAACTGTGCTACCATCTATAGGTTGAGAGAGACATCACACCTAGCCAGTAGTGGTGGATGGCAATAAACCTAACTCAGCCTGAGAACCAGCTAACAACACACTAGTCTACATTTCTAGACTGTCATGTTTTTTTCGTTACCAGGCACCAAATAGTCTAGGTGGCCATAGTGGTCAATTTAGTTTACACTTATCTGACCAAGGGAATGGAGGACTCAGTTTGACTATGACATCTATCTACCATACCTGGTACTACATTGCTTGGTCAACACAGAAGGGAAAGTCAACTTTTTAGGGACTAGGAGCCTAGTCTAACAACATGATGAAGGGCTGTGCGATTTATGAAAAGCATGGTCTGGGTGGGCCCATCAGGGGAATACAGGAAACATGCACCTCAAGGCTCAACACCTTCTCCAAGAAACATGTCCCAGTCTAACCATATATTTCCAGAACACTGACTAAACATGCACCTCAAGGGCTCAACATTTTCTCCAAGAAACATGTCCCTGTCTAACCATACATTTCAAGAACACTAACTAAACATGCACCTCAAGGGCTCAACATTTTCTCCAAGAAACATGTCCCTGTCTAGCCATACATTTCCAGAACACTAACTGAACATGGTCCTCAAGCTCAACACCTTCTCCAAGAAACATGTCCCTGTCTAACCATACATTTCAAGAACACTAACTAAACATGCACCTCAAGACTCAACACCTTCTTCATGAAACATATCCTTGTCTAACTATACATTTCTAGAACACTTACTAAACATGCACCTCAAGGGCTCAACATTTTCTCTAAGAAACATATCCCTGTCTAACCATACATTTCCAGAACACTAACTGAACATGAACCTCAAGACTCAACACCTTCTTCATGAAACATGTCCTTGTCTAACCATACATTTCTAGAACACTAACTAAACATGCACCTCAAGTAAGCACCTCCTCCTGGAAACATATCCCTGTCTGATCTCTCATCTCCACAGCACCATCTAAAAGTATTCTGGGTCACAGTTCTCTTTGTATTGCATTATTTGATAGCTATGCACCCAATGACACAGTTCCTGAGTATCTCATACCCACAGGGGGAAACAAGCCTATTATTATAAAGAGATATTGACATGTTATGTGTAGTACTTATGCTACTAGTAAGTACATTAAGTACATAGCGGTAATTGCAAAAGTACATCCATTCTGTATCCAGTCCTTTAAGAAACATACGCCTATACAGGGGTGTCCAACTGTCGCATTGTCGCACCAGCGTGCGACAGGGGCTTTAAAACGTGCGACAAACCAAATTTTCTAAGCACTGTTCAACTGTGAAAATTTTCGCAAAACATGACCAATTGCTCCTATCAGATATTTAACTTGATTTGTTTTGGACACAAATTATATTTATAAACCAGTGAACTCCACTTAGTAAGATTGATTTTGGTCTTAACTATTGTAATTAGGGCTAATATAGCAGTGTAATCTGGTGACAATATTCATAGCCATCATATAACTTCGGTCACCAAAAATTGCTGTGCTCCAGGTCGTATTGACTGTGCTCCAGGGCTAAATTATTTGGACACCCCTGCTATATAATGGCTAGGTATCATTTCATTTTCTATACTGTATTGAGCCACATATATCCAAAATAAATGCCTTGAATATGCTAGTACTATATTGATGATACATGTACTCTCTAGTAATTGAGAGAAAGATATCCCTGTCCTATGGCTAGGCTGGGGCAGTAGTAGACTAGCTCCTAGTCTATGATTTCATTAAATTATACTTTTCTCTGTTCTGGTACCTATCATTGCTTAATGTCTAGGTGTTAGTTCCTGTTGCTTGTGATAGATGGCACCAATGGTGGTCACACTGCTGATTCAGAACCATACTGGAAAAATCTCACTGCAGGCCAACTGGTGAGCAAGTTGAGAACTAAATCAGATTGGACACATTTTAGAATCAGTAAAGTTTTCATGTTAATTACATAGAGCCTAGAACTAGGCTAGGGCAGTAGCTTGAGGAGCAGCAAGTCTGGCTAGCTGGGGGGCATGTGGTCAAGCAGTAGGAAGCAATAATATGTCCGAGGGACTCACAGTTGAACCTCTGCATAGACAGAGACAGCTGCCACTGCTGCTGCTGCTGCTGGCTGCCCTCAGTAGTATTTGCCTCACATTCCTACCCTTCCTCATCAGCAGCAGGCAAAGACTGACAACTGGAGGTCAACAGGAATCCCCCATGAACAGTAGACTAGGAACACCACAAGAACATCAGCCATAGTATTAATACTATACTTTGAACAGTAAGAGAACACCAGTGACCGATGAGGTTAATTCAGATCATCAGAAGTTCTGTGCTAATACTACACTTAAAACAGGAAGAAAACAACAGTCACCGATGAGGTTGATTGAGATCATCGAAAGTCATGTGTTCAAACTAAGCTTTAAACAATACGAGGTACCTTCAAGCTAGAGATTATTCTAATTCCTAGTTTAACACTGTGCAGAAAACACCAAGAGAACTTCAGACACTTTAAAGCTAAAGGCTACCATAAATAGTGTGTCAGCACTATGGTAAAACGTCGGTAAATTCCCCATCATCTTTTTTTACTTGTAGCATGATACCATCCAACTATCAATACATAACTTTATAATAAATAGTCAGCAAAGGTATGCGTTATCAGCATTTTATTTTCAGAGATGCCATAACATCCAGAAGTAAACTTTTCAAAGTGATTCTTATCATAAATAGGTTAACAGGAAGAAGAATAGAACAGGTGCAATATTCAATTTGTTTTCGTAGTAACTTTCAAAAGTGAACTTATATTAGCATGGATACAAAGAGATGAATCATAATCAACATGGTACATCTCACAATCACATATTTCATCACTATACATCAAATAGGTGACATTTTTACCAGTCGGTATTATTCATAACTGGAGTATTTTTCTAAGAAGTGACATGAAGTAGGTTATTGCCCTGTTATTAAGACAGCCCAGCATTTATTATCAATACCAACAGCTCATGAGAGCCCTTTCACATTTCATCTTCCTCACTGAAATGCCAGCCAGGAGATCCTGTTCACCCTGTTTACATTGCCTCAGCTATGCAAAACGACAACCACTATTAATGTCTCCCACCTGGTGGCCGCTGATAGAAGTATTCTGCTGTGGATTACTTGGCAATGGGCATATTGTGCACGGGAGTGTAGAGTTTCTGTGTTGCCCTTTTCACCAAGTGGCTGACTAGTGTTGGGGATTATGCAACTAGCCATGCTCAGTGTCTGGGAGTGCTTACACTATGTAACGCTACTGACTGCTCCTGCTACAGTTCCTCCCCAGCCTGCTGCCATACTAGCCACAATCTCATTACTGGCACTGCTTTTTGCACAGAAGGGTAAAGTTATCAGTATAATGAGAATTTTGACCACTTCCTACTAAAATAGTGTTTCCTTGGTACCATTATTTATTATAATACATAGTGCTATCCTCTGATATAGTAACCTCTCAGTATCGTCATACTTCTTCAAACCTGAGGTTTTGTATCTCAGAAGTTTCGCCCTAGTTGACTCATACTGGAAAGGAAGATACCATACTAAGGCCTAGAGGCTAGGCTACCTTCCCCTTCTTGAGGTTCTATTATCTTACCATATACTTACAGGCACCAACATAATTTTCAGAACTAACTTACCATGCCAGGCAAGTAATTAATGATTTTTTTACTTGCCCTGCATAATTTTGACTTTCCCGAAATAAGTTTGACATATTCCTGCCTTCCCATACTGAAGGGATAACTACCACTGTGATATCTCATAGCTAGGCTACCTCCCCTTCTCTCGCTCCTAGAAATTCCAATATCTCAACATGTCGTCAGCCCCTCTGCCATGAGTTAGCTGGGCCATTTCCTCACTTCATCTCTGCCTGCCCCGTCTCCAGCCTCACTATCTCTACCTGTCTGCAGGACACACTAAATATAACACAACCACACCATCTACCCTCCCCTCCTACTCCCCGCACTCCCTTGGCACTGAATCTGAGAATATACCTTACTATAACACCACAGCATCTACCCTCCCCTCCTACTCCCCACACTCCCTTGGCACCAAATCACAGCCTAGAATATACCTCCCTATCAAACTGCACAGCATCTACCCTCCCCTCCTACTCCCCGCACTCCCTGGGCACTGAATCACAGACTAGAATATACCTTCCTATAACTCCACAGCATCTACCCTCCCCTCCTACCCGCACTCCCTGGGCACTGAATCACAGCCTAGAATATACCTTCCTATAACACAACCACAGCATCTACCCTCCCCTCCTACTCCCCGCATTCCCCTGGGCACTGAATCACAGCCTAGAATATACCTTCCTATCAAACTGCACAGCATGCTGGTGCTTTTATGGCATCTAATAATGAAGGTTATATATTACTTTCAAATCATATAAATATGGTCAGTAAACAAACAATATTCAGTACATAGGGACAAAAAATGAATCTACACCATATATAAAAGTCAATCAGTAAGTCAATCTCTATTTCCTGAATCATGACCTAAAATATACCTCAATATCAAACTTCACAGCATGCTGAAGTGGTTTTATAGCAATTAATAATGGAGATGAGGGACAAACTATGAACATTCACCATATATAACAGTCCATAAAGTCAACCCCCTGTTCTCTGAATCCCAACATAAAATAGACCTTCAAATCAAACTGCACAGCATGACAAAGTGGTTTAATGGCAAGTAAGTTAGCTGTATCTAATTATAGAGATTATAGGAACATATAGTGTATCTACACCACATAAAACCGTCCATAAAGACCCCATATCTCAGCTGCATTCCAGCCTAACACATACTTCCATATCAAATTGCTGAGGGGGTAGGAGTAATATAGTCGGTATATTTGCCACATAATGATGTATAGTGATGGATTTGACCTAAGGTGACCATACCTCAGAATAATATACTCATAACTTTATGGGTTACTAACCACTAACAGGTTTTGCCATTAATATGGAGGAAAGGGAGCTATATTGCTTCTGCTCTCACAATTCTCCAAACGAAAGGCTGATCAGTAAACAGTATTTGAATGGAAGATTGGACAAGCCATTGGACAAGTTTCAACAATTATTTTCAAAATTTAGATTAATATACATATAAAGAATTTGCCTTGCCTTTGTAAATCAATTTTACTTTCATCAACAACTCCATATGCACATATTTCACATATTTCCATATATTTCCTTTTCGTTTTCCATTTAAGTACAATGAGGTTAAGGACCTTGAGAAGATATACACATGTGTTATTTGCACACGTTTCCTTAGCTGGACAATCACTGAAACCCTGGCATGTGAGTACTCATCTGTTAGTACTCATCAAGAGCTATCTAATGAATATCAACATGACAGAGTTCAGATGGTGCTTTGGACATAAGTAGTCTCAACATTGGATGGGTTAAGGTGTTCAACTTGCACAGGTTTCTAATGTAGTTTTCTCTCTACATTCCAAGCAGACACTGTAAATCACCTGTGAAGAGAATGCGTCTTGAGTACACTGTCAAAGTTTACTTACTGTCTATATGAGAGTGCTTATCCCGTCACTGAGGAATGTACACCCCTATAGACCCCACCAGCCAAGCTCTTACATAGGCATGCCAGAAAACACATGTCAAACTTTTCAAATACAGTAAATAAGGATGTTATTTGAGACGCCATGATTAATCATTTATCAAGGACTTTATGCCTGCTTACGTTTTTTTAAAAAGATATACTAATAATACAGACTCAAAATGATCAAGAAAGCAACAGGGCCCTCAATAAACCTTACAGCCTGGATGTCTTGATTCTTTTCAAATATAACTTTTTATTTAAGCATCAAATGGGCGAAGTATGGTATCCCATCTTTCCACTAGGTCTGACTCTTCCCAGGCCATATTTAGATGTCATCCCTAGTGGATAGATGGCACTGTGGTATACTAGGAGGGTAAGTTGGAAATATGTCAGTACAGACCCTGGTGTGGTATTTCTGTGAACTAAATGGCCACCAGTAGATCACAAGCCCTTTATATAGAATAGGTGGAGGCATAATATGCCTCCACCTATGCCATATATGTGTATATAATAAAGTAAAACACAGTAAAGCCTAGTAGCTAGGCTTACTCTCCCCATTCTAGGCATACCTCCATCTGGATAGGTGCCACATCAGTTATCTGTCCTACAGCTATCTGATTACTGACCCGTGAAAAAGCCACATAGCTTGAACTATTTGACATGGTCACCAGCCAAAACAAAAGAATAACTCCAGGGCATAATGTGTACAGAAATCACAGATAAGGGAATATCTACCAAAGTCACCACTGAAACATCAATTTTATCTAGTCAGATATCATAATAACAGGGCAGACTAAGGAATGGTGGGGAGAGGGTCAAGGGTTCGATGGTACCACCAATATGCAAATATATACATAAAACTTTCTTTTTTTACAGCCAAAATATTTCTCTTAATTTCAATAGAAGCAAACCCTCTCCTTGGAAAAATAGTTGCTCCCCTCAAATTCTAAATCAGTCCTGTAAATCATTTGTCCTTACCAGATTAGTGAGTATATCCAGAAGTTTCTGCATATTTGTGGTTTGTGGTCAACCGAGAATCTGTCCCAATAACCTAGTAGATAGCACTATTGAGAGTAGATCAGAAACCTAGTAGACAGCACTACTGAGAACAGATAAGTTAAGACGCAGATACCACAAGGATGTCAAACCTAAGTAGAAGACACCAATAACAGGCAAGTTATAACAGGAAAAAACAACCTAAATATATCAATCCCACACTGACTAGAACAGGGGTGACAGGAGGTGGGAAAGGAAACACTATCAGACTGCATGCAATACATACAGGGTCAAACAAATTGCCTGGTAGACCAGTAGACCTTTAGGAGCAGTGCACTACTCCAAACTCTTATAAGACTGAACAGAAATTACCACATTTTGAAAATAAGGTAATAAGTCTCGTCTTTTGCGCCTAGTGAGACTCAACTACTCAAGATTTATATGTAGTTTGTGAATTCATTTAACTGTTGCTCGGGTCATGGCTTGAGTGATTTGAGTGTCCGATTTCTACAAGCCTGGTAGGGTTATAAGTGTCCATGTTTCACTGCACTAAAAGGCTGTGGAATGACTGAATGCTTGAGAAGAGATGTAAAGGGTTGTGTGGATATAGCATACAGCACTGCAAAACTGTCATAAGTACACAAAACTGTCATAAATGAAACAAAATTTCCATCTTTAACCCTTCCAACATTGAGGCTACATTCGTCGGAAGCATAAGGACACAAAGATTTTTGAAAAACATCTAAAACCTCTCGCTGTATATTCTCAGATGAGTACTAATGTGCCACGGTTTTAGTCATTTTTTAAAGGTTTTATGCATTATTTTGTAATGACCAAATTAACCAAGAGCAGCATAAGGGTTACAGTTTATAACTGAAAGCATGGCTAAAAGATGAGGATGACCCTGATGGTAAGCCGAGTCTTTTGGTTATCTCTGTCGTCTCCTAGTCAGTCGGTCTGCGAAATGGGCATGATGCTATAAATAGCCCTCTCCTGCCCTGCTGGCCCGTAGAAGGGTTTATATTTAGCATCGCAGGCTGTGTTTGTGGCCTCCCATCAGAGATTATCATCAGATGCCCTTGTTTACTCCCCTCCCCCATTTTATCCTGCACCGTGGCAGCCAGATTTGTTTCTACAGGCTGCTGTTCTGTGTGTGTGTGAGTCATGTATGTGTGTTGTGTATGCTGGCTGGGCAGGCTGCTGGGAGGGAGGGAGGGAGGCTGGGATCCCTCTACCCACACGACCATCCTCACTAGCCCAAACTTTAACCCTTACAATGCTGAGTCTATTTTCAGCTAAAGCACGAGGGTGCAACACTTTTTGAAAACCATCTAAACCCTGTCAGGTTGGTATTCATTGTAAAGCTCTCACTGAGTTCTCTCAAATGAGTGCCCACGTGCCAGGTTTCAGTCATTTTTCATGTTTTTGCATCCTTTTGTATTGGCCAAATTAGCCACCACCAGCAGCAGGGTTACCCTTATGCTGGTGGTGGTTAATTTTGCAAAAGAGCTGAAAAATGACTGAAACCCTGGCCAATGGGTACTCATCTGACAGTACTCAATGAGAGCTATCTAATGAATACCAACATAACAGGGTTTAGATGGTTATCACAAATCTTTGCATCCTTGTTCTTTGGGCGAAAGAAGCCTTAGCATTGGAAGAGTTAATAGCAGCTCCAAGGCAAAAAACTCTGATTTCTACTGAAGAACCCAAGAGCATGGGCCATGATGAACAGCAACATCCTTTTTTTTTGTAGTCGTAAGCTTTATGTTTATGGTAAGGCTAATTGCAATGTTTATTCTTGATAGCTTCATGTGTTCTCTCGCTAGGGCAATGTATTTGTAATGCATGTGTATACCCTGAGGCACATGACTTCCCTCAAGCAGACCTTGAACCATTTTCCCACATGTCTAGTCCCTGGCGCTCCTCTCTTCCCTACATACTACCCCTCTAGCAGTGTTCCACATGATCCACAGGATCTGAGCCCAAGCCAAGGAACAACTCTACACCTATACATCATAAGTAGAATAATCTGGACATCACATAAAGTATGAGGCATCAAACCTGTGCATATATATATATATATATATATATATATATATATATATATATATATATATATATATATATATATATATATATATATATATATATATATATATATATACACACACTAAATATTAACCCTTACAAATATGAGGCTACTTTCGTCCTAAGCACAAGGACGCAAATGTTTTTGAAAACCATACCCTATCATGTTGGTATACAACATAGCCTGGTTTTCAGAATAAGGGTTTTTAACCAGACATGCTCAGGGTCAGAAAAGTGATAAGGACAGATACCCTTGTACTGGGTCAGAGAAGCAGGCATCCTTGTTCTATATGTCTCCTCAAAAACAAACGCCACTATATCCAGTGACTGTTTACAGCCCCTTATGTTACCCTTCACCGTGGTATACATGCACAATGTGTCACCCTGGCTCAGACCTGCCATTGTGGTGCTGTTTGAAGGCACTTAAACCCCCCTGCCTTTCTCCAGTGTTTCCTGGCCAATAATGTTGACATTTCAGATTTATGTTGACTGCAGGATTGTCAGTATGTGATATATGTCAGCTCCCAGTAACACTAAGCACACACACAAAATCTTATCTGCATGACAAGTAGGTCATATTCCTAAGACTACTTCTACCCAATAAAGATACATCAAGATTACAACTAGTAATACATTTCCAACTAGAATCATATGTTCTTTGATCAAATCTTTCAAATATCCAATCATAATCTGTTTACAATATTAAAAATTTAAAGCTAATAATATTTACTTAAAATATGTAAATATCAAGTGCATTTAAGATTCCAAATCTGTTGGCAATGATAGTGAAAAAGGTAAGAGATACAGGTATCATATAATTGAATATATATCAAGCCTGATGATGTATGTAGCAGTAACTGATATTTCCAAGAACATTGATTCAGTTTTGAGATTATATTTTCAGCACATTTCTGTTGCTATCTGCCACTTGGAGTTTCCTTTACCCAAGGGTCCTTGAACATGTGTGGATCAAGAGATACATTATCCCTTCCCCCTCTACCTGTCCTTGACGAGTGCATACCTGGTGACAGCAGGTGTGCCTGCCTCTACATAAACCATCTCATTTCACTCAACACTAGAATACAGATGCTGCTCATCTAGCCACATCTACTTTCAGGGCTCAACATTATCTTCTAATCTGCCCTCTAGGGAAACTTGGAAGTGACCTACAATTTCTACTAATTTTTGCCAACACTGTATAGAATGTGAGCTAGCGATAAAAAACGCCGGATTAGCACTTGCAATACACTTCCAACTTAAACCATATGTACTTTGCTCAAATCATCCTTTATGTAACCAAAATCAGAAATTTAAGGCTAAGGATATCTACTTAAAATAGATAAATATCAAATACATTTAAGATTCTAAAACTGTTGACTTTGATTGTTAAAAAGGTAAGAGATGCAGATATCATAGCCCCCCCCCCCCAAATAAAAAACATAAAAAAAAATAATAATAAAAAAAAGAAAACACACCAAAAACCCCATCAATTTGGTGTTCAGTCCATTGTTGAACCCAAGTTATATTCTTAGTATTATTTTCCTTCCATTCAATGTCCATTTTATAAGGTACTTCTTTTTTAAAAATCTCAATTACATTTATTTAACAGTATCTCTTTTAACATTTCTACCTGTCATACAGTGGTTTTACCTGCAGAAAAGGCCTGTGGGATGAGCCATGATTTGTAATGAGGGATAATGGAATGTGATAGGCAAGTGATTGATGATGATGACAACATCTCTTTCAAGGACAGAAAGATAGTAATATAGAAATGCTAACATCTGAATATTTTTCATTTCATAATCCTGCCTCACAAAACCATTTCCCCCAAAATGAAGGAAGAGTATTTATCAGTCTAGACTAGGTTCCTAGTCCCTAAAAAGTTGACATTCCCTTGTGCTAGGTAGCAGAAAAAATAAATAACAGAAAATACATATGACAGCCTAGAAATCTATTATCAGTCCTGTGTTGATGAGAATAAACCTTTTCTCTTGTGTACATGCATCTTGGCAGGTTAGGCTCTCACCACCTCCCACTCACATACCCCTAGCCTGGTTCTCAGGCTGAGTTCGTTATAATGCCATCACAATACTAGTTGGTATTTAAGTAGGTTTGATGTCTCTATCAAACTATAGATGGCAGCACAGTTTTCCATGTTTGCGGTTATCAAACATGGCTCTGGTGGGTCCCCATTGAGGATAAAAACCAAACTAAACTTGGTATGAAATCAACTGAGGGTAGACTAGTGAGCCTTGCAGCAAGTCTAGCACCCCTACTGGCATCCGACAGGCAGCATCTCATTAGGCAGACCCAGAGGTGTGTTATCTCACAATTGACTGAAATCAGGAGTGAGAGAACATCGCCTTTATCAAGAACCAGCTTCCACGGCCACAGAAGCCTACTCCTGCACTTTGCTGCCTGATATCACATCTGTTTTCACTTCTCACATTCGGTTTTTACCTCTGTTTTCAGCGATTCTGGGAGCACGGCAGTCGCTGGCCTGGCCAGACAGATCCCTGCCTGAAACACACACTCAAGGCAGGCAGATCTGGTAAGATTGCATTAAGTAGTAGGTGGGTGTTGGTAACCCTGCACTACTGGAATGGACCTCTATAAATATACATAGCAGACTCAATAACCCACCTCAAACAAAACATTAGCCTAAATTCTAGGCTGTCATATATATATTGTCTCTTTTCACGATTATCTCTTACCAGGCACTATGTGGTCATGGTAGTAGTCAGGCTGGTCAAGTTAGATTACATTGAGCCTAGATTCTAGGCTGTCATATGTATATTGCCCCTTTTCACGATTATCTCTTACCAGGCACTAAGTGGTCATGGTAGCCAAGCTGGTCAAATTAGTTTACATTTATCTCACCACTATAATAGAGGAACAAGAGTATGGCACCACCAGAGATAGGATTGTATGGTGCCATCCATAGGCCTTTGCCAGGACTATAATCTGGTACTACAACTCAGAGGGACACTTTTCAAGGACTAGTTACAGAGCCTAACAAAATACAAGCTACAGATACTTTACAAAGGGGGGAAGCAATGGTTACACTGTAGCACCACACTGAACATAATACTTATCAGGTAGAGAAATGAGATTCTGACAGGGAACTAAAGAATTGGTGCACCATATTATTTATCCATCTCATAAATGGTTTACTATTAAGGTCAGTGAGTAATCTCAGACAGGGTGTTGGTAATGTGTGTGGAAATGTATACAAGTTGGCTTTAAAGCTCAAAATAACATTTATTCATAGGATGCTACTGAGATCATTTTAAAACATGCAAAACGGTTTCAAATTTGCCTTTTTAAAATGCTAATAAGGTAAAATGTTCATTGAAGGTAAAAGTGGAACCCTGTGATGCCATACATAAAACTCTAAAACTTCAGTGCTAACATGGCGGAGCCATTTGAGTACTAAGATTAATCATTAACCAACAACCATCCAAGGACACTATATAGTATCTTTAATCTGAAAGGGATGTAACTTTCATGTTATGGCCAAGGAGGCAAGCAAGAATAACAAATGGCCACTCTCAGGCCTAAAGAAAAAAGTTGTTTGTTTCCTGTAACCCTACCCTAACAAGTTTTTATTCAAAAAAATCCCTACCCTAAAGTTTTTTTCCGACCTCCCAACACCCAATCAACGTAAAACATGCATAAAACACATATTTTTCTGATCAAAAACATATTCAAAATAATATTTTTTTACTGACCTACCTACCCTATTTTTTTCAGACCGTTACAGGAAATAAACATTTTTTTTTCTAGGCCTCATCATGAATCAGTGCCATCTAGAAATCGTGGATGTCCTTTTCACATCATTGCCTAGGAGGCAGGCAAGAATCAAGACTGACCACTCCAGCATACTACTAGGTCAACTATATACAGGGGATATCCTTGTCAGATTCTGGCCTGGGAAACAGGCAAGAATCACTGCTAACTACAAAAGGCCACCTATCTACAGGGTGTGTCACTATCATATTCTGGCCTAGTAGATAGGCTTATAGTGTAGCAGTAAGGAATGTGTGCAGCTACCACCAAGTAAGAGCCCAAGGAATGGAGAGTGCACCCCTGGAAGCCTGCCTGCCTGCATTGCCAGAGAGTAAGCAACAGCAGCATATGTAGTCAGCAGTATGCGTGTGCACCTCTTGAGGTCCGGCCGGCAGAAGCCAGGAGCCAGCCGTTTGGAGTGTGTTCCAGGTCCCAGTGTAATTGCTCAGCACAGTTAACATGTTCAGTGAAGCACTAGTATCCTTCACCGCATACATCCAGTGCACTCGCCCAAGAAGTAGCAAATTGGAGCCTGCTTTCACAAGGGCCAGACTCCAATGACACAGTATATACATCTAGTACGCTGCTGCCACAGCAACTGGTGTGTTTATAGAAACCCTACAGTGTGAAGGATCTCCGACTCTTTAGTAAAACCAACCATAAGAAATACATAAATCTCCTAGACCACTGGCTGGGCACGTCCAGAGGGCAATGGTCAGCTCAGCTCATTGTGAATGCCTGGCACAAAGAATGGGATAAATAAAGCTCTTTTAACACCAGACCTTACAAAGAAATAGAGTCAACACTTCGCTTAGGGGTGCAAAATCCCCTGGCAGTCGTGTGAGTGCCTGGTTAGAACACTCCTGTCAGGCCTAGGAACTAACTACTAGGAATGGGGAAAATGAAAAAGATGTTGTTGAATTATGAATTCATCCTGGCGACACATGTTTTCAGAAAGACATTCATATAGAATGAAATAGTGAAAAGGATTTTGGATTTTTTAAAAACTTTATCCTCATACCAAGTTTCTTTCATGGTACAAAGACAATCATAAAGTGAGATGTAACTAGGGCTCCCGCGATACACTCGTATAGTCGCTGCACCGCGGATTGCCGCGATGCGAATAGTATTCGAATATACGCATTTGTATATTCGAATGCAGACGAATATACACAAAAATGAAAAGCCCTACCTGTTTGCGGCCATAGAAGTTGAGGAAATCACTTCAAATCAGCAGCGCTGAGTGCGCTGAGTTTTGAAGTGCCTCCATTTTACGTTCTGGGCGCACGATTACTTATGCCGGTGGGCGCACGATTACTTATACCGGTTGATACCGGTTGAATTTGGGGACCGTTCCTGTCCTTATAAGGTAAAATGGCGCTCTGGTTTTCAGATCGTTCGCTACCATTCTACGAATATTAGCATTCGTATTCGTGACCCTATAGTCGTGAATACATTCGTATTCACCACCTACTGTATTCGTGAGAGCCCTAGATGTAACTACGTATAGTTCAAACCCTGAAAATTTTATAAATGAACATCACTAGCAGAAAAATATATTTTCTTCGATCTAATAGGATAAGTCATAAAATGGGACTGTAATATATTGCCTTGTTTCTGGTGAACATACATAATGGGGATCTCCATATTTACCCCCCCCCCCTTTCCCCAGTGCAGGACACACAGAGAGTAGGTTACAATCCTGCAGAGAGCTTCATTATGGCTGAACACATGTAAGCAAATATGATTCTCTTGTTGAATCTACTACCAACAACGAACAAGGTTGACACTTACAGAGGACGGACTACAACAAACATGTTAAACACCTGAAGCAAGGGACAGGGGTAGGTATCCCACACCTGAAATGCACCTAAGTATGGATGGCCACACATGAGCAAACACACTATTCTTAATAGAAGGTACCTGCAAAAAGGGTGCTACTTTTAGAACTATAATTCAACATCCATCCAGACTTAGGAGACATCATCTAGGAGTTAGCATATTGTTGCTGAAATGGATTTCACTTTGGATACTAACACTCTTGAGTAAAACAATTATCTTGATGAAAGGAGCTTGCAACAAGGTACCCTAGTTCTAGAATTTCTATAACATAAATAGTTATAGCATGACAGGAGACATATCCTATGGTTACCAACCTGAAATGGACTTCATTAGATAAGAACGCACAAAAGCAAACACAATTCTCTTTACATAGTGTATCAGCAACAAGGTTAATGCTAATGGGCCCCATCCTAGATAAATAAAGAGGAGAAAGAGCAGTTCTTACACTGTCTAAGCTTGCTAATGAGCTGGTGGAGCTAGACCTTGAGCTGTATCCGGAGCGCCCCAGTGCGGAGAGTCCGGATCCGTAACTCCCGCTGTATCCTGCGCTCCCGTACCCCCCACTACTGCCATAGTGCGAGGACGAGGATCCTGAGCCGTAGTCCCTGGTAGAGGGCGCTACAGAGAGATAGTTCCCAGCACTGCCGCTACTGTGACTGTGGCTCCCACTACCGTACAGACTGCTGTAGGAGCCTGGGGAACTGCTGTAGCTCGGCGTATAACTACTCCCACCAACTCCAGTTCCATATAAACTACTTGTGCTGCCGTAGCGGCCATAGGATCCGTAAGACATACTTAGGCAAAGTTTTCAACTTTTGATCAATTCTTGTGACCTGCTGGATCAACTATGAACCATAGGTTGGAGGTGTGAGAATGTGTTGTTGTTTATATTCCAAATTGTGGACATATCCTTTTCACTAGAAAAAGTCTCCACTAAGTATGTATATCAGTAGTAGTAGTAGTAATCCACAGTTGTATGATAATCTTGTGAAATGCGTTTTTTCCTAGACGTTTGGCTAGCTCCTGCAAGCATAGAGTACACACTCCTCCTCTGGTCGTTCTGTTGTGCTGTGCGTCGTCCGCTCTAGTCTCCTCCGTACACACTGAACTATCTCACTTCTTCCACGCTGGACTATCTCACTTCCCAGCAGTTTACACACAGCTGAAACATGGCACTCCACCTATCCCACAATGCAGTGCGACTCACTGCCTGACTCCTGCTGCTGCTGCTGCTGCTGCTGCCCTATTTTCCAGCGGAGGTGACCTGAGGGAGGAGGGATTGGACGGGCACTCGCTCGCTCGCTAGAACCATGTGGCAGATTGCTATTTAAGGCCTACATCTACACTGTTTGGACTCAATTATCTTCCCAGCATACCCTGCTGCTGATGTCACAACACTGGGTCGCCATGGCAACACACTGCAGGGTAAATCATCATGGCTGCTGCTGCTTCAACTATCATGACTATGGTCACCTTTCAGCAAACTTGCTGAAAGTCCTCAGAAGACAATGGGAGCTGAATGCATTGTTCTTTACAAAAGCAATCAGTGGGATAACTCTAGCTGCCAACATAACAGTGCACTGGAGCTCAAGGGGCCATAACAGCTTAGTCTAGTGTTGATTCAAACATCAGCAGGATGAAAATAGCCCCTCTCTCTCCACTGAACATTGTAATGATAAAGGTTTAAGCTCTTCATTGAATGTAAGAAGTTACCTCATAGAAACCCCCTTCTGCTTGTGGTCTAGGTGAACTCAGAATACATAACACAGAAAATGGTCTACCAAATCTCTGCCTGGAGCACCCCATCTAAAATATCTCCTAGATGCTATTATACATGTGAAAATTACTTGGAATAAATCATATATTTGAAAAGCAGTTAAAGAACTGAAGTTGGGTGAATTCTAATTCACACTTCTAGAAATAAGTGAAAGATTTGTCTGAAATATTTCATTAATAAATAAGTGCTACACAATGTAGTGGGCAACATGGGTGGTCTTGGCATGAACAAGGCAGAGAAATAAAATAGATGCTTCATGTTATTAAAACTATCTAGCCTCCTAACAGATTCAATGATTACTAACTACATGCAAATAATTAGAATAGAAATAGACTTCTTCCCTCAAGGCATACTATCTAAAGCTCTGCCCCTAGCTACAGAGTAGTTAGAGATAGCAATTATTAACACGCCCAATTTAACCCATACATATGCCTGTAGGTTTACTTGTGTGTCTAGACCTATGGCACTTACAGAAATAACTTAAGAATGATGCATATATTGACAGAATTTTTGAAAGATAGTTGTGGGTGGAGTTCTCAATATTTCTCCTTCAAATATTTTCCAAAAAACACTAAGGACACAAAGACATTTTCTTAAAGGGTTGGATGGTTTTAGGGTACTTCTGACAGAAATTGGTTAACCCATTAATGCTCGCAGTCAAAAGTAGCCTGACAATTTCAACCAAATCTTTCAGATCAAAGCATATATAAGAATAGTTTCGAAGGTGAAATACCAATCAGACCACTACAAACAACACTCCTTCAAATATATTGTAAATTTCTAGAGGAACCCTTGAGTATGAATGGGTTAATGTGTACCCATTACCCATTTCAAGTGTGAGTGATTGTGACATGAAATTGGCACAACTACAAACGTCATACTAAGCATGCACAAATGAATATCATCTCCAGCATTATAACAAATGCACTGCTGAATGGACTAGCAGCCTACACTTATGGCTAACCACAAGGGCAATACCAATTATGATTATCTATATTAAGACCTTCAATGTGATTTAACCCTTGTGCTGCTGGTGGCTGATTTGGCCAATACAAAATGATTCAACAACCAGAAGATGACTGAAACCCTGGCACATGGGTACTCATCTGAGAGCACTCAGTGAGAGCTATCCAATGAATACCAACATGACAGGGTTTAGATATCTTTACTAAAAATCGTTGCTTCCTTGTGCCTTGGATGAAAATAACCTCAGCATTGGGAGGGTTAAGTAAAACTACCATATAGAACAAACACACTTCCATCTTTTTTAGATATCACATATATTTCTAATCAATTCAGCTTTATCTTTGTCAACATGCAGGGATTTTCACCTTTAGCCTATCTGAGCTAATTAGGTAATAGTGTAGTAGAGGTTGCGTAGGATTTGTGTATTCTAATGAGTAAGCTGGGTGGGTGGGTTGGTGGGTTTAGCACAGGACACATGTTCTGATCAAGTCGCTGATGTTCTTATCAGTAAAGCTATCTAGTTGCCCAGCTTGAAATATCAGGCTGAGCCAGCGATGATAAGGTAATAGTTGATAGGGTCTACACGGGAGATGGAAATAGTGGAGCTAAATGCCAATACCTAGCAAGAATGCCAACAACACCTCAACCAGAACAACCACTCGCAATCACAGCAGTAGACTTGGCCTAGCTACTACGTGTAACTGTGTTTTTACTTTATCAATATAAATGTATGCCTACACCTATATTACATACAGACTTGTGGCCTAGTGTTGGCATTTAGTTCACACAATTGCAACACAAGGGGGTTGTACATATTTCCAACTACCCTCCTAGTATACCGCAGTGCCATCTATCCACAAGGGATGACATTTGAATATGGCCTGGGAGGCTAGCTGCAGTAGAATAGACAGCAGCTTTTTCACATGACTACTACTACTACAAGCTCATTCTGACAGGGAGAATAACGCCTTAATGAAAGAGTGAGCTCTAATAGGATCTTCAAGATCATGGATTAATCACAACTAATAAATGCTAGATCAGAGTCTGCAGCCAATTTGTCCACAATAGTTCTGTTTATAAGCTACAACTCTGCCATCACACTAGCTCTGATATCTGAAGCGCTAGTGTGAGCCTGCGAAACATCGCGGCAGCATTCAGAGTGCTGCACCTGTTGCATACACTCTAGATCTGCGTCGTGACAAATATTTGGTCTTGAAAAAGTGCAAGACAGAGAAATTTATGGGAATAAAAGAACATAAAAACATACTTGTTAACATTTTTGGGTAGGGCTAGTGCAACTTATGGAGGGTGGGCTTGTAAGAATTCTGAGAAATGTGGAATCCTACTAACGTTAATTAATCTCAATATTCATTACCTTCATTTCACTCTAATGATTACAGAAGTATGTTTAACAAGAACGTGTATACTGTCACCAACTGGTGGTGTAACTGTTGTTTGGTGACACATACTGCTGTGGTGAATTTGTAAGAGATGTGTAATACTCATACTCAGTAGAAATGGCATATCCTTCCTATAAATATAAGATTCTCTCAAGCATGGATGATGAATGTTTGCTCAGCCAGAAAGACCACCAGCAGAAACCATGGGGGTTCATAAAAAATTCAACAAGATGAAGTATGCAGCTTATTTGTGTGTGCATAAAAATCATTCACGAAATTGCAGCAGTTTCCTAACTCTACAAAAGTGGCTAACCAATGGTATGCTTATCCACTAAACATATATAGGCTTTAACCTAGTTTTTCTGCATGTTAGGTGCAGCAATGGGTAGGACAGGTCATGCGTTAAGCAAGAGTTGTACTGTAGGTAACTCTTAATTGACTGCAATATAAAATACCTGGTGAACCACACTATAAATTGGTATATTGGAATACCCTCTACATCCAGAACTTGTGTAATTAGTTTTCATACCTAGTTTTCATATATACCCCGGTATATATATATATATTATATATATATATATATATATATATATATATATATATATATATATATATATATATATATATATATATATATATATATATATGTGTGTGTATATATTATATATATATACACACATATATATAAACAGCAAGAATAAAATAGAAACAAAGATATTGTGTGTGTAAAGCATTGGATGTTTTAGCTGATATAGGCAGTCAAACTAGCCGTGAAAGACAATGACACACAATCAACAGTGTTCTTTGTAAGGTCCCAAGAAACATGCAACTGATCATTACTTGCCTTTGTTTGATTTGAAATGCCCATCTTTAAGGGTGATGTTTTAAATGCAGTACAGAAGCATCTCTTCCTCAGAGGGAATGAGCAATTGCTCACACTTACACAAAAACATACATGTGTACTATTCATCGGGTGGTGACCCTTCCAATGCTGAAGCTACTTTCATCCAAAGGAAAATGATGCCAAGTTTTCTGAAAACCATCTAAACCCTGTCATGTTGGTATTCATTGGATAACTGTTGCTGAGTATTCTCAGATGAGTGCCCATGTGCCAGGGTTTCAGTCATTTTTCCAGGTTTTTGCATCATTTTGCACAGGCCAAATTAGCCACCAGCATCATTAGGGTTAAATACATGTATACGTTTTAGGTCCTATTCTCATATGAAACTCATGCATTTAAAAAATCATTTCTCTGCAACAGCAACAGCTGTGGATGCCTAGCAAATTGATAAATCAAACATATAACTTGCATTTATAATATTCACAACAGATTTCTTTTGTAAAGTTTACAACATTATACTGACACACTTCATACCAGTTACACAATAATGGGTTCTGACTCACAGCAGTATATACAGCCTGCATAGATACACCCTTTGATCAGCATCCAGTTACCTGCCTCATCATTTACAGGTATTACCCTTAGGAAGTACAGCATCCCTATTGTTAAACTTGCATGATGAGGTCAACCAAATCTGAATACAGCATCTCTATTGTAACACTTGCAAAATATGACAGAAACAAAAATATGTTGAGCAAATCTACGCCTACTCATTTTATATCTGGTCACAAGCAGGAAAGAGATAACACAATGCAGTACTTACATCCTCTTTCTTCTCTTCTACTTTGTTTTCCTTCTGCTCCTCTTTCTCCTCCTCCTAGATAACATAGAACAAACAAACTCAGTAAGGAAGGATCAATTATCATAGGCATTAATCATAGCCAATACTCCCATTAACTCCATGGTGTTGTTAAAAATGATCTAAAATGTATAAATGGATATAACTACAACACCCAGGGTCTTATCCAGGATTTCAAAAATGCCTGTCCAAAACAGCTATTTCAAAATTTCTGCCTGTCCAGATTTAGCTATTAATTTTCTTCAAATCTTTATACCAGCTATAATTAATAGCCTAGTGTGTCATAAAGGGCAATTTACACTTTAGCTATGTCATAGAAGAAAGTTTGTTAGGAAAATATTTGGTTATTATACTCCAAAAGTCAAAGTTAAAAAATCTTCATAGAAACTTTTGCCTGTCCAAAAAGAAGGTTTTTAGGAAACTACCTGTCCAAAAGACAGGCAAGATGGGTCCTGGCTAAGTCCCTGACAACACCCCCTTCTACAGAAAAAGCTTCTGAGTATGATAGGTTAAAGACATCCTACTTATTAGGTGCACTAGCCTAGTTGAGCCTCTGCAGGATTCTTTTTGCCCTATTCAAAATCTTTTCAAATTATAAAATGTTTGATAAACAAATGATAAATGAAACAGGTCTTGAGCTAGAAAAGATTTAGAGCTTTTCAGCTATATCTATGTATATATATTTCGTAAATCTAAAAGGTTTTTCAGAATTGCTTTGAGTAAATTAATTCCTCTTTATCTGCAAGGCTTATTCGGTAACATGGGTTGAAATTGTATAAGCTGACCATATTTTAGCCCATTTCAGCAGGAATGTTGATAGGATCAACTTCTCTGATTTCAGGAACCTGAGCTAATTGGGACACCCCTCTCATGACACAATGTAATGTAATACACTTCACAAACAGAACATTAGACTACCAGAATCACAACCTCCCCCTAGAATAGCACTTCATAGATTTAATAAAACCAGATTTTTTATTTTCTTATAAGAAAAAAACTTGCGACAAAGAATTAAATGAGGGTTGGCCTGGTCAGTATATAAATGTGTGGCATTGTGGAGGGTTGTCTATGGTGCTTCTGCAACTGAAAGACCCCTGGAACCATTCGTGAAGAGAAGGGTCTATCCTCAATATCCTATATGTAAGTGAGTATTTCAATGTAGATCTACTCACTTCTGGAGGTGGTATCCCAGTCCCTCTACGCTGGTTTCTGCCTCTCCTAGCCCGACTTGAGGAGAGGGTGGCGGACATTTTGATCATGGATTCTTCTTTCTTTTCTGCAAAGCAAATAGGACAGGTTCAGTTTCAGGGCACAGATATGTAAAATGTATGGATGGCTTTGGAATGGTACACTCGAAAGTCATATAGTATTTTACCCTGTAAAGTGCTCCATCGAAACTCGTACCCTTAGACACCCTTCCAAACTTAACTCTCTGATGCCTATAGCACCCTGTAATGGTCAGTCTATTCTAATGGCACCTTTCTATCTGAAGCATCATTTATGGAAATATTTGAAGAGAGCAAGAAACTACTTTTTGAAGAAAACACGAAACAAAAATAGGTTATTTAGTCTTTGACACTAATGGTAAATGCAATCCTTGATGACATATCAGTAAGCAGGCATAAGACAGATTTTTCCTTTTTTTTCTTTTGGGGCTGCTTTTAGACAGGGAATCAAAGCAAATAAATTGTGTATACCTTTTAAAAACTAATACCTATACACACACACACACACATATTACCAATAATCACTCACCTGCTCTCTCTTTCTCCTGCTTTTCTTGCTTTTCCTTCTCTGCTCTGAGTCGCTCTTCCTCCTCTTTCTGCTGAAGGTAGCGACTGCGAAAAGAAGGCGTTCTGGCTAAGCTTGTGCTGGTATCCGTAGATGGCGCTACTGTAGACGATGATGTGGCAGTCCTCAGAGATCGCGGCACGTAGGCTGTAAGGGAGAACATTCATAGGTTGATCCAAAGAAAATATTGATGACTGAGGGTATACCAGTGGCCTCCGCTATACCTCTTCATCACCCAAATGCCTTTTATTACCAATAGAATAGTATAAGGAAACTAACTAGAGTAACTTGTAGGACCTCTAAGTATCACCAAGGCATTGTTCTGATCCATTTCCTGATGATACCAAATAATTCTAAATTTAAAATTGAAATTCAAAAAGTATTTAAAAGCTGATTTGCCCTATACTTTCTGATAATACATGTATTTTTATGGAATAAAGACAAGAAATATCATAAGTAATTAAGTATCACAAAGGTGCCTGCAATGTGATCTAAATGTGATTTCTAAACTAACCAAAAAGGTTAATTTAGAAATGTTTAATTAACTAATGATGCCAGCAAGCTAAAGAGAGAAAAAAATGTCAAAATGGAAATACCGATAGTAATACTTATGACTAGACCTAAATATAAAATATGAAAAATTGGTTGGCAAAGAGTGGTAGAAATATTGAAATGGGCATTTCCAAAAGACAAGGATAGGATATCTGACCCAAAACTATGCTGCAAAGAGAAAGAACAGAAACAAAATAACAAGATACATCTAAAAATGTAACATTTAAAGAAAATAAGGGTAAGCTTGTGAAAAAGCAGTGTTTATAAGCACATTCTGCTAAATATAAGAATACTGAATAGAAATTGATCAGAAATGCAATATTTTTCACAAATAATATATAATTCAAAGGACGAACTAAAATGAGAGCATACAAAAACGAGTTCCAATGCTAACCACAATAATGGTTGTCCCCATCCAAAATATTTTCATTGGCTCCTGTGCAGTAGCTGTTTGGCTTTTGGTTGATTCTATTATGTGTTGGGTCAGATAGCCAATAAAACCAAAAAGAATGGGGGCAACCACAATATAGTAGCATCTGCATTGCCTCGTAGCATAATTGAACGGATCTCTTCATAAAACTTGAAGAGGCTATAGTAACGTCATATTCTCTGTCTATGACTATATACTAGAATGATTCAAAATACCCATAACTACCCTTCTTTAAGTTGGGAAGATTTCATAAACAATGCAGATGAGATGATAATGAACTCAAAATAGCCTATTTTACACATGTATGTTGTAGCATATTTCCATAGAATTTAGTTGCTACTATGTACCAGATGACAAGTACTGTACTACCGGTAATGTTAATTTTTAGTTGCACTCCACTGTCACACCTCTAGCATCTACAAACACCTGCTGATTAATGTGGACAGCCAGCACTTGTCTCCAAAAGTGAGAGAGCGTCATTTTAATGAACTCCTCCATCAAATACAAACAAAAATACTAATGCGATGATAGAATTTGAAAGGGTAGTGCACAAGCATTAAGTGAGAAAATTTGCAATCAAAATTTCATCTGAAAATGATTTCAATCTATGTTTTTGTGCCTTGTGCATGCAAATCTTTAGTCTGTTTCAGTCTATGGTCTACTGTTCTGAATCTGGATACTAAATTTTCATGCAGTTTGGCAGGCTGGTCTAGCACCTATTTAGTTTCCTCAAGTCAACTCCATCTTTTTAATGTAGACCACAATGTCTTTGTCACACTGTAGGCAAAATATCTGACAATGCTGTCCTAATTGTTCTATTTCATATCATATCATATTATTCTAAATATCTATTTCATATCATTAAATCACACTGTATCATACTATGTCATATTTGATATATATATATATATATATATATATATATATATATATATATATATATATATATATATATATATATATATATACATATTTGAATATATACATACACACACATCATTATATCATATCATATTGTATTACATCATATTAGAGTCAATTCTAATTATCCTAACTAAACAGGTAGGGACATCAAACACAAAACCACTCTCTCTCTTACTAATAATGTTATATTTAGCGTGGATAGGGATTTTTACGGATTTAACACAATCAACAAAGTGGGGTAAATATTCAAAAAGAGGATTCTTATCTAATTAAAATATTAACAGAGGAGCTAGCATTATCTTTAAATAAGTTCCCCAAGATGCTTTCATAAGAACAGTAGCTCATTTCAGGCAGCTGCAGGGCAGACTCAGTTTAAAAAGATATACATCTCCATCTCACCCACTCTCTGCTCAACCTAGCCAGAATTCTAAGTAGGCACAAGAATTCCAAGTCATCGTGGTGATTCTTGTTATTTCTCTCCATAGGTGCACTCTACCCTTGCCCTTAGAGCATCAACTTTTTTAAGTGCTGAATTCTACACCTATCCAATGTTTCCAAATAAGGTTGGAACATGCAATGCCACTTGTAATTCCTTAGTTGAAAAAAAATGTATTTATTTTCAAGAATACTTGATAATTGATGATCTGAAAACTGTGCATAAACTCTCAAAACATGCTAATAGAGTAAGCTTCTTTGCAAGCTAAGTGCAAGTATCACAGTTTCATCATAAAGGAATGCTGTGTTGAGAATAGTTGAGAAAGACAAATAACAACATCTATGTTCGAACTCTCTTCATATTTCAATATCGTATACTGATTCATCACTGGAAGGAATGGTTCAATGATTAGTTGAACCAGACAACTTCAACATTTTAAATTCCATTCCACTTTCATAAGTATTTGGCTGAAAAAAAGAGAACTTCCCCCTCCCATGTTCTACCCATCTTTGTTGATCCACCGGCCCCCTAAGCTTAATAACTAAAAGTGCAGATGCTGCGTGCCTGAAAGGGGAAGGGTGGAGAGCTGGGCCAGCATGCTGAGATGCCGGTCAGCAGCGAGAAACCGGTCAGCAGCAGTGGAAGTGGTCAGCAGCAGCAGCAGCTGGTAGGCAGTGGGAAGGACAGCCTACTTACGGCTATACAGGCTAGGCGACGACGCAGAGTCAAACAGGCGCTCTCGGCTCACTCCAGGCCCGGAGGAGCGCAGCGTGAAACTCTCTAGAGCTACAACAAAACACCGGTACACTTAGGTGCCATCTAGGGGACAATATGGGAACTATAAATCACTCTCACAGTTATACACTCTACATTTCTCCACTGAGTACTGGAACCCTACATTATATTAAGCGGTGAAGAAATGTTGTTATAGAAAAGGTATAATATTATTTTGTCTTTGCGAAAACTTGGAGAAAGTGCATAACTTTCCAACAATTTTCTAACATATCACTTTCCATTACAAGAATTAGTTTTGCCTTAATTTCTACATCGTCATCAATCAAAGGAGTTTACTCTTTCTTAGCAAAGCTATGAGTAGGAATGGTTTTGACCATCATATATTTGATATCTTCAATTGCAAACTCAAAGAAGAATGACACATTATATAGAACTTAGCTTATATTTTGAATCAGATTAACTTTCAATTACAGTGAAAATAAACATCAAATTACAAAGTAGTAACTTCAGGATCACTGGTCATAAGTGGGAAAGGAAACACATGGTCAGGAGAGATTAAGGACTATCAGCTTGCATGGTGTGTCTGTCTATTTGTCTGCTAACATATCAAGGTCCATCTCACACCATAAAGGTTGAACAAAAAGTGACAAGTTTTGGCGAGGTCGAAGAAGCATCCAATAATTCAGAACCAAGAAATCAGCCAATAACAGTTGCAGTATAAGGCTATTAAAGAACAAGGCCATTCAAAGAGGAGGATAATAATGGTTCTTAATTAAATGTGGTGTTAAGGTAATAAGTTTCATTACATCAAACTAGACCAGGTGCCCTGATGGTTTCTGTGACAGATGGGTTATCCCTTAATTCTTTTCCAACTGCAAACAGGGCACTACACTGCCACAATGGATTATCCCTTAATTCTCCTCCGACTGCATGCAAACAGGGCACTACACAGCCACAATGGATTATCCACTTTTTCCTAACTGCAAACAGAGCACTACACCGCCACAATGGATTATCCCCTTTTTTCCTCAAGTGCAAACAGGGCACTACACCGCCACACTGGATTATCCACTTATTTGTTTTTCAAGTGCAAACAGGGCACTACAATGCCAAAATGGATTAATCCCTTATTTGTTTTTCAAGTGCAAACAGGGCACTACACGACACAGAAATATTTCCTTGTGGACACATTGGTGTATGTGGTAATAAGAGGGGTTGAGACAGCAGGACTAGGTAGATGACATTGTGTAAACCCAATGGTAAATCGTGTACACCCATTGATGATAAAATAGATGGGAAATACAAGTCTACCAATCAGTATCATTCAATTTTCTGATATTGAAATACATGAAGATAATAAACTTGCTGTGTAAATTTTTAAATAGCTTAATATCTGGGCAGAACAGCTAAGTTTCTTGAGGCCTCAGGATACCTGCTTATGGTTCATAATTCTATATTCCATTTTGTGCTGGAGACCACATTCCAAGATAGATGGGTAGGTTATACGTTCTAACATAATTTATACTGAGTGTGCATCTCACATGACATATTTCACACATTTTTTTACAGCACAGAACAAATACAGGGTTGATTGGAGATACCTTGTAGGAAGTAGGTATAGCAATGAATAAATCATACCATTTTTGGCTAATGATAAAAAAGTTTGGGGTAAAAGTTGCAGGTAACTTTTTTCATCCTTTAGGCACATTGGGCCAGCAATAGTACGTGCCTATAATCAATCACTTTATACATATCTAAAATGATATGGTTTTACCCTTAATAATGATAAATAGTCAATATAAGAGTATTAGGATAAATAATACTTATGTAATAAAGGAGGTTAATGTTTTCTTATGGATACATATTAAGGGTTAACTGATCAGCATTATCTACCTTATCAAACAATACCCTCCCATCATTTCAAGGTAAGAGATACCTACTGTTAACCAGATCTTTGCTTAATTCTATAGCCAAGCTGGTTTATACCTGCTTTAAATAATACCTTCTCAGTTCAGTTGTGCAGATATGTTATACCTTCGATATCTTAGAATTGTAAGTATAAATTATGACTTAACGATTGTAGATTTGGGACACCAGTATCCAGGAGTAAACCACATTTTATGATAGAATTGTAAGTATGCATTATGACTTAGTTATCGTACATTTAGAACCCCCGTATCCAGGTGAAAATTATAACTTATGATAGGTGAAAGTGATAATTTGAATGCCTCCAAGAAAAAAGTATGAAATATAGGTGAAAGATATTGGTTGATAATAAACGAGACATATAAAAAGACAAGTTGAATGTTGGCATTAATTGCTTTGCCTGAATAGGTTTTCTTCAAATCCAAAGTAGCTAAGAAAAATAGACTTTTGAAAAAAGGTTTTAAACACCTGTGTTAAAAAAGTGTTTCTTCTTCTGCTCCTTAACTTTCTTTCCTTTTATTGCTTATGAGTCAAACTGAACAGCGCTATCACTAGATCAATGTAATCGATATTTACATGTTATGATATGCCTACTTATCACAACATTAATCCACCGGACTAGAGGATACTGATTATGTACAGGTTAACTGCACACATCTTTTAAAATGTAAACTCTTTTTTCATCCATGCACAGTTTTGGGGTTGTATAAAACAATTTGCATATTCTCTTCCAATGAGAGCATAAATGCCATTAGATACCCTCTAGTTTATCAGTCTAACATACAACACACATACTCAGTTAGTCCTCATTGCATATGTAGATGCAAAATATTCCTCAATATATTTATATTTGAGGTTGGCCTGCATAGTCACCCTGGTAATCAAAGATAATGGGTTGTACAGACATTTGAACAAATACTCATACATGTTATGCATTTCTTAACATCACTTTTACCTCATGAAAACCTGTAGGGAGTATGTAGTACCCAATAGTCTCTCTATATTTATATTTGTTTTTTTCTTTGTTTGAGAGTATGGTTGAGGCATTAACTTGTACAGTGGAACTTGTCAACTTAAACCACTAGTTATAACAATTTATAACTAGAAGTTATAACAAGTTATAACAATTTGGAAAGCCCAGGAGTAAAGATTTCCACTAATTAAGTAAAAAATGAAAATCTCTACAAGTTGCACACCTCTTTAAATTTAAGGCCCTTCTTGAACCTATGGTGATCAACTTATCCCGTTCATACCTGTAGCACACAACTAGGCCCAGACTTATTCAATGATATATTTTGGATCATTTTGAGCACATTTCTGATTAAAGGAGAAATAGTGACTGGAACCGAACAAACAACTCTACTTCAAACATTTTGTGAATTTATGCTTACTTCTCCATTCATTCTCAGATGTATTATTTTCAGACAACCTAGAGAGCTCCAGGCTTTTGATGGTTCCACAGGTTCCACTGTACTCGTATCTGCTGTACGGGTGTGTTTTTTTAAAACGAGTGCCACATGGTCTTGTTGAGCCTGGCGATAATAAGAGTTCTCCCCACAGTAGCATGCATGAGAGGAGGAGGAGGAGGTAGAGTCACTGGACAGGTAGTTACAGCAAGAGAAGTGTGCATGCTGTTAATCGAGCTGAATCTGGATCTCCTCTATGCCAACTAGGAACAACCCAAAACCTGGATTGGATGCGAATCTCTGTTCGGGGTGAAAATTCCTGGATATTGAAATTACCAATACCGTAAAATCATGGCAATTTGGGCAGTGAGATCTAAATTACCGAGAATTTAACGAATGACCTAGTTTGAAAATCTTTATCTTAATTGAAATGGAATTGGTGATGATTTATGACAATAGAAATAACTGGGTATCCCAAAAAACTGAAGTTATCCAACATGATAATGGCAATACCAAAGATACTGATAGGCCCTATAGAGGAGCAGTCTAGAACATTGCACTTTGAAATTCATCATTTCTCCGGGAAACAAAAATACCAGGGTTTATCTCCCACTTGAGGCATGAAAAAGTTGCAAAAGACTTTCGATAGTGCCAGTGGTTTTCCCTGGGTACACCAGTTTCCTCCACCTCCTGACTACTAGCTAGTCACAATTTGGCACTGATTGGAAGCCCTGTACTATTCTATTCCCAGGACCTAGATTCACATCCATCCCACCTGTGTGGCTCCCGCCCAGAGGAGGAGCAGGTTCTGTGGTTGTTTTACTGGCATAGATGGCAGAGTCTCAGAGAGTTCTGGTCACTCCATGCTCCATTCCTAGAGTTCTATGGAGATGTATTCAATGATGTATAGAGTTCATAGTACCACACACACACTCAGAGCAACTGGACAAACACATAGAATAGGCAAACCCATCGGATAGATTGGTTAGCGATAGATAGAAAGGAAGCAGTTGAACAAACCTTTCAACAAGTTCAACAAACAGAACAAATAAATGATAAATCCCTTTTACGAATAATGTAAAATATAAAAGAAATAATAGAAAAAAAAATCAACTGAAATAAGTTGCGATAACAAATTCACCCTGTAAATAACATCAAAACACCCATAAGATCAGAGGAATTTCCAAATAAATCCCAATTTTGAAGTTTGATATTATGTCTAACGAAGTTTAAGGTAATTACACAATGCCCAATCTTTCTATTGTTTGCAAATTCTCTGCATCTTATGTGAGGCCAGTAGAGTGCACTGAGGGTGGGTTGGCTCTTAGAAATATTGAAGTCTAGGGCACCAGCATGCACAAGCTACTTACAAAGAGGCTCGGAGAAAATAGTTCGTGTGCTGTATGATATTGGCTGATATGCTGTTCAAAGGAAAAATGTGGTGGCAAAATGTCAACTTCGTCTTTTTTTCGGTCCAGACCACTTCCATCATCTCCGTGCAGAGAAGATGTAAGTCATATGCACAACAATAGGTGAGAAAACAGGGGGAGAGATTGTAAAAACCACAGACAAAAGTTCCACTAACAAAGGGTACTTAAAAGGTTCACAATGGCAGATTGTGGGACCGAACTTTCCAGTAGTAGGGGGAAGAGATGTCATGAGATGTCGAAGATCAAGCATGGGATTTGATTGGTTGAGAATGTAGAATGCCTGAGTAAAGAGCCATGCAAGCAAGCCTTGTCCTGGTTAGAGTCATCATCACAACCAAAAAGACCACCTCAAACCAACCACACACCAACCGAACAGATGAGGGGGCGGGGAGTAGCTTTGATCATTCAATCTGCCCTGCAACAACTACGTCATTAGGATTATTAATACCATCGAATATCTTGATTAAATTTCCTATTTTAGAATATCAATTCATCAAATGGGAAAATCTATGATAACAGGAACCCTTTTTTTCAGGACATTGCAAGAAACGCTCATCTTTCTGAGTGCTGAAATGTTACAATTTTATAGTAAAGGGAATAAGTAGTTTGCTTCTCAATGACCCTTACCTCATAAAGTAACTGGGTGGCTTAAAAAGCAAGCTGAAAAGTACAATCTCCTGCAAGATTCTTCTGGGGCACTTGACGAAAAACACTACTTAAAAGAATATTTTGCGTAAATGTTATTCCACTTAAGTTTGTTCAAAATATGTTAGCATATTTCACATGGGGTATGTCTAAATGAATTTTACAAAAAAAGCCCTCTGCTTCTTCACAGATAAAAAATAAATAAGAATCAGAATTTTAATGAAGGTACCAAAAATTAGACCAAAAGATACTCTTTATGGTATATGATATTGACAGACATAAGTGGATAAAGTCCATCACTCTTAATTCATAACTTAAAAATGGATGGGCAAAAGAAAAAGACCAAGCCTTTAATTTCTAAACATTAAATTTCCATTAAACGCAAATGATCACTTAACATGTAGATGCAGGACAAGTAGTAACAAGGAAAAAGGAGAAAACATGGCCAATCCAGAAAAAGGGTAAAAATTGTACTAAAAAGTCAACTAAAATGTTTTCCTGCTAGTATCCGAGAAGAACCATGCAGGAGGGCTATCACTATATACCGGGAGTAGGGTCCAGTCCAACAAAGGACAACAACAATAGCAGCACTACTGCCAATCACCTACCACTACTAATAACAATGGAGGTAGGTCAACACATGAAGGTAGGAAATTGCCACTCAAACCTGCCCTAGGGTGACCAGTGGTGACCAGTGGTGGAGGATGAAGATGATAGCCACAGCTGACCGCAGCCACTCTTACCTGATTGTGTGGAGTCTGATAAAGTCGAAGATGTGGAAGATGTTGAATCCCTGCTCTTTCTGCTACTAAGCTTTGAGTCATCCTGAAAACAGAACGAAGCAGAAAACCATTTTAGACTTAACTAACACACATAGTACACTGATTAGCAACAAAACAATATTACTATAATTGTTATTACTATTATAATCTCATTATCATTGTTATCATCATTATTATGTTTTATTGTGTATGAGGCGACCCTTTATTTTGTGTTTTTCCTGTGTTTTTTTATTGACATTTAACTATTGTTTTATTTATTCAATTAAAAATCTCACTGTTATGTATTCTTCATCAGATACTGTAAAGTTGGGTCGGCCGTTTGTAAAAAAAAATAAATTAATATTGATTTTTATTCCCGTGGGGTGGGTTATTTTCAGTTTGGCGGATCCAGGAAACTACGATTCAGTTACAGGTTGCCTTATTTTGTATATTTGTATTATCATCATTATTATTCTTATTATCATTATTATTACTATCGTCACCATTATTATCATTATCATATTTGATACATAAACAAAATCATTTGTATACATACGTATACCTATAAACATAACCTTGGTTTAGTTGCATTAAGATTATGACTTCATCTAATTCTCTCCTCGAAGTATGGTGCAAATAAGATGCTGCATTCTTAAGGTTTTATAAAGCATTTCAATGAATGGGCGATTGGTTTTCCATACTACCCTTCTTTAGGGTGGGGGGTAAAACAAATAAGGTCAAGCACAAAATATAAGCCTAAGCCTTTTCATAAAACCATGTGGATGCAAAGAGAATAATCCTGTGACTTGCAGATGACATGGCGACGGGGTTATCAACTCTTGAAATCAACTGGAGACTTTCCATTGAAAAAGGTAGAAATTGCAGAGAGAGGGAATCATGAGGGAAAACATGACATTTAAATGGTCACACTAAGTGACAGAGCTTTGCATCTTCCAGAAACATGTGAAAAAGCCCAAATTCGAATATAAATATGGCAGTCTTCTAATAAGAAACAATTTTCAATTCAAGAGTTCATCATGTGGTATTCTCTTTTTATTCTACTATCACTAGCAAGTGGGCATAAGTGGACATATATCATCTACATAGCTGACCCAATCAGGTAATTCCCATATCTCTGTCCATTAATTTGAACCCTGGACAGCATTTCCAGAGTGGATATCTGTTAAGCTAGGCTTATAAGCTTTTAGGGTGATTCACTAAAATATATAACAAAGACAATTTTGAGTTGAGTATTGGGACTTCATACTTTAATGATGATCCTCATGATATCTGCTGATCAGATCCAACTTTTGATCAAAGGTTAGTTTTTTAAACATTATATATTGTGTACTCTTTCAATCGAAAGTAGGTTTACTAATGCTACACTGCAGAATAGATATATTTTGCAACAAATTATTAAGGCAGATAATCAAGGCAGTTGATAAGAAAATCAAAGGACCAAAACAGCCATTTTTGCCACAGATTAGAAAAATTGTGTTGAATGTTCCAAATAGAGGTGCTATTGCACAATTTACAGACATGAATTACCCATAAATAGGTTGGGTGTAAATAGCCTAATAGGTTGAGTGGCCAAAAAATGACCTATGAATTATGTTCCATTCACTACTACCTATTCAAATTAAAAAAAACAGCAGCCTAATCAGTATGATTATAAGAGGTGCATGATCAGATAATTTAAAAATCCAAAATCACAAATTCAAAAACTTGACTTTGAGCAAATATAAAGATATGGGAAATAACAAAATTTATGCGGTGAAAAATGTATCTATTCAACAGACTGCTCTAAAATGAGCTTCGTTGGACTACTCCACTACGTTCTACTGGACTACCACAATGTCTACCTCTTTCTTGTCATCCCAGGCCCTCCGCCTGTAGGAACTCTCCTCCGGTTTGTTCTCTTTATCGCTCTTACTATCCTCGTCTTTTTGGCTGTTTTTCTCCTGTTCTTGAGCAGCGTGGAGCGTTTGCTCTGCACGTTCCACATCTTCCTTCGTGACTCCCTGGCAACAGAACAGCAAGTACAGCCGGGTCAACACAAATAGCAGAGAAAATCAATGCATGGCATATGCAAATCAAAGAGAAAAGAATGCTTCCCTTGAACCTGTTCCCAGATGGCACTTCTAACCCCATTCATGCCTGTAGAGCCCAAAAATGTCAGTGATTTTGGTAATATTTTTGTGACCAGATTATCATTCAGAAAATATGTGAAGTAGAGAACGTTGACCAGATAATTGACCAAATATTTGTAAAATGATGATTAATTTCAGTTACTTCCATAAGTATGAAGTATTACCGGTCCAGATGACACTTGTCAAGGAGGTTTCAAGGCATGAATGGGTCACTCCAGAGATATTGGTTGCCCAACCAATCAATGTTGGTCATACATCTTGTGAGACGATGAGCTACCATAACTCCAGTTGATGGCTTTAAATAGCACCTTAAAGGGCCTTAGCTAGTGAGGTGTCAGGGCATCATTTAATCACCCACTTTCCGGTAAAACACATCACAAAACCTCTTAATATTTCAATTTCAAGAAAATAATAATGTCTCTCAAATGTCAATACCAGGACATTTATTGAAAATACCCAGAATTATATATTTGTGTCGATGCATGTGTGCGATTACCTGCATATTTTGCCCCTCCCCTTGAAAATATAGTGATATATAAAATGTCATGATAGCCCATGTTGGACACCCACTTTCCAGATATTTGCTAAGGCCCTGGTGGAGTGCGATTGGTGGAGAAGTATCTGAGAGTTTGCCTAACACACATCTAAGCCCTGTGTGATAGCCAGGTGGGATAACTGACACATTCATGCCTGGAGCAACTAAAATAGTCTTGCCATGGTGTTAAGAAATTTTCAAGGAGTCTATCAAAATTGCACCTATATGCCTCCTTTAAATGTTTTTGAAAAAATCTTACTTGAATTCCTTGCCTTTCTAAATGGAACATGAAGCGCAGGTGGCAGTTTTCAAAGTGATCTCCAGGCATGAATGGTTTAAATGTTTTCAAAAATCATACTTTAATTCCTTGCCATTTTAAAACGAACTTGAAGTGCAGGTGGCAGTTTCAAAGAGATGTCCAGGCATGAATGGTTTAACAGCATGAATGATGCTGTGTTTGCAGGCAGGTGATACCATGCTGCCATACTAGGTAGGCCCCCAGGTGCAGTAAGACATTAAGACGTACCTGTGTTGATCTCCGGGTTTCCCTGGCTCTCCTGGCTCGGGCTTTACGTTGGGCTTCGGTTTCTTCATCTCGCGTTGGCGGCACATACGACCTATGGCAGAAAATACACTCAACAATAAGTAACTGGTTCTATTTTCCCAAAGAACTATCCACAAGTACAACAAACATATGTTATATGTGTGTGCGAGTATATATATATATATATAAATATATATATATATATATATATATATATATATATATATATATATATATATATATATATATATATATATATATATATATATATACACACACACACATACATAAAAGTTTAATTGGATATGAGATGAAATTCTGATTAAAGGGAACTTAACTTCTTTTAGTATCAAAAACATGCTACTTGATTTTGAACAGTGAGCAAAACAGCAAAATAGTGATTTCTATGTAAGGTTACACATGTTGTTAACTTTAAACTGTGAACACTTCAGCAAAAGACATCTTCAGGTGAACGTTAATATCAAACACTAGGAAACAGGTTTAACACTGCCAAGATATTAACAAGGTAAGAAAACAGTTTTACTAATAGATAATATGTCATTTCTATGTAAAAAGAACTGTTAACTATAAGCTAGTAGGAATGAAGGGATCACACAGGGTTGGGGAGAACAATAAATAATTATCACATGCTTAATCATCAAAATCAATAAGCAATAATTGCAAACAATAAATCATTTGTTCTTTGGCCTCATTCCTACCACAGGCAATTTAATATTAGGAGTTTATGTACTGCAATCTCTTGTAGACTTTGTCCTCTATTTTCTTGACCACAATCAACCATGGATAATAATTCTTGAATTAAAATTCCACCAACTTCGTAGTTGTGCAAAGTAAAATCTTATTATATTAGGTAGGTTATATTTAGCCCAGTAGCTGCTGCAATTTCATTACATGTGTTATGAACTTACTCACTGAGAAAACATAAAAAGTGAAATTATTTTAACATGGATCATCTAAAGCAAAGTATTGAATATCAAAAACAGATGAGAGGGGTTTCATATATATATATATATATATATATATAAATATATATATATATATATATATATATATATATATATATATATATATATATACATATATATATACATATATATATATATATATACATATATACATATATATATATACATATATATATATATATATATATATATATATATATATATATATATATATATATATATATATATATATATATATATATATATATATATTTGTGCGGTGGCTTATACAAATGTGTTATGCAATGTTAAAATCAGATTTATTTCAAGGTTGTGTTGGTGGAAACATAATCACAATCATCCATGGATCCTTCTTGGAATGTTCTTAGAACTTCTAGAGAGCTTGGTGGTAAGAAACCCCTACATTGAAGCAGTAAAGAGTCTTGGAAATGAAGTTTTCTGTTTGGTTGTTTGATGGTTTATAATAACAATTAATATTTCCTGTAGGTATTTGCAATGATACCAGGATCGTCTGGTAGCAGCAGTGAATTGGGAAGTTTCTGAGTCTATGTGGTAGTTCTATGCTTGTATTATGACTCTATCTAGGATGACTAGCTAGATCTCTATATCTTTCCAACCTCGATTTAGGAATTGTAAGAAGGGGACTTTAAAGCCTAATACTGCTTAAGCTCGGTCCACTAATCACTGTGTGAACCCTCTGAATGAAGGCTACAGGGACTACAATATTAATGTTATTAACAGTCCATGTTACAGACATAAAAATGTGTGACCTATCATACCTAGAAGTCCTAGGGCTGTCAGGAGAGGAAAGTGCCATGCACATTTTCTACACTGCCTTGAAATCATTCTCTGACCAAAGGGAGAGTTTGTACTAAATTTTTTTACAATATTTCCCTCACTATGATCACCATTCTTATCTGGGACTTGTTGGAAGATTTCCTTATAAGGGCATACTGATTGATAAAGGTGAAGGTCACTTGCGTTGCCACACATCGCGTGACCTAGACCCACCTTCTGACTGGGGTGCCTGGAGTAGTGGATGTTGGAGACAGGGGGGTGGTGGTGTTATTGGTAGTGGTGGTGGTAGTACTAGACCTGGGGTTGGCCCTCTTAGTATTCTCCTTCTCTTTCTCCTTCTCACTGATCTTGTTGAGCTTCTCGCTCTCCTGTTGCCGTCGGCGATACGAGGGGACGTACGACGATTGGTTCGGCGCCGTCGTCGTCGTCGTTGTAGGGGCCGGGTTCGTGGTGGAGTTGACCAACGACGTATAGCGGCTAAACAAGTCGTGAAACCTGAGAGCATGTGAATAACGCCGGAGGCACACGCACAAAAAAGAAAAAGAAAACGACGGCATGCCTGGTTAGTATGCCAACCCATGCATCATGCCAAAATTGGAGATCAAAATGAATAAAATCACAATAACATCATTCTGGAACATCTAGCTAAAAATCAAAATACACCAGCGGGACATTTAAAAGGCTTTGATATCAACCCCTATAGTTAAGCTGCTCCATGCTAAATAAACCATAAGCCACTGTCAAAATCATGTCACATTCATACAAAAAATGTTTCTCTGGGATTGCTGTCAAATAAAATGAACTGCTGAGGGGATCATACAAGGGGAATTTTAATAGCTCCATCAAAAAGGATGTTCATCGTAGCTGAACTGTTATGTGCCTTAAAATGTAATTCAAAAGATGTGAAGAATCAAAGCACTTGAAATCTTTAGTAAATCAAAACCAAAAGTATTTATAAAATACTTCTTTCTTGAGTAAGAAGCTTCTTTTTGTGTAAGAAATATGAGATTTTAAATCAACAATTTTGTATAAAATATCAAGTTAATCATTCTTCCACACTCAATATCTGATTGTATCGGGAATTTCTCTAACCACTGGCAAAACAGTACACCTTGAACTGCGGGCGGGCGGGCCATGCCAAGTGAACACCAAAGATCAGATGGGGGACAGAAAAGGGCTCTCTACCTTCCCCACACATCTTTATTAGCTCCTCTTTCTTTTTTCTCCTCCTCCTCTTCGTTATCACTTTCTTCCTTATCAACACTATCCTCAGACTCTTCATCAGACTCATCATCTACTTCTTCTGATTCATCCCCATCTTCATCTACTTCCTCATCATCATCTAACTCCTCACTATCATCATCATCATCACCATCCTCCTCATCATCATATTCCTCATCATCATCCTCATCATCATCATCTATAAAGGCTATCTTGTCTTCACTGAAAAGTTAATCGTGATTCTGACAGCGGCATTATAAGCATCAAGCATGGCACCTAGAATGAGCTGACATCCAGCACCACTAAGACACCCCCTTATCTTCCTATCACAGTATTAGTAAGCAAGACTTAAATATATGGAGAAGCACACCTGGGCAACCCTTATTGTACAGTATTAGTGAAACAATCACCTCACTTTATCTAATAAATGTGTTCATAATGATTGGACACCTCACATATATATATGAATACTTTTTTCCCTTGATATCCCATATTCCTCTCTTTACGACACACTATGTCTTTTTTAATTAATTGGAAAAAAAAATGGAACTGAAAACGTCTATTTAATCAATTGGAATAAATTCGGCTTGATTAGGATTTGGTGCAAGGTCTCTACCCAATAAATTGTAGATTGCCACAAAGTCTACTGATTTATCTAGAAACTGGTGAAAGGTAGTAGCTTAATTGTCAATAGGCACCAAACTATTACTTAATTAGAAACTGGCATAAGGTCTCTACTTTAATGGTCAATCGGCAAAAAGACTTTGCTGCTTAATTATTTGTAAATTAACCCAAGGTCATTGGTTAATAATTTTAAATTGGAACAAGATATTTACTCAATTAATTGATTAGAAATTAACACAAGGTCATATCAAAATCAAGTAGCATGGACCAAAAACTTTTAGTTACTGTGACAGAAAAGACAATTATTATTTATTATTAACTGCAAATGATGTATTAGAAATACCTAACATATATGCATATGTACATGTATCATTTCAGTTTGGGTAGGCGCAGCCAGAAGCAATGTAACTTAATTCATTTTTGGGTGTTGCTCCTTGCATCCTAATTGGACACAACACCTGTATGGATCCCCAAAACACCTGTATGATCTAAGGGCAGCGGTGAGGATTCTGGGAGAGGAATACAGATCACTACTGAGAGATACCCGAAAGCAATGGTGTTACTAAGAAAGCAGAAGCAGAATACACTATATATTGACTTGCATTTGAACTCACTTTATCATTTAATTATTCGATAACCTGAATTAAAAGCAACCTAAAGCAATAGGTGTTATTTTAATAATATCAATCTTTATTATTATTAAATCAATACCTCCTTTGAATACAACTAAATCTCACAAATCTTACAGAATTAAACGTCATAAAACTTTTAAAATAGATGAATAAGGCTTATATTTAGACGGTTTACAAGATATCTAATCATATAGTAATGATAATATTAGTAGTGGTAGTAGAAGTAGAAGTAGTAGAAGTAGAAGTAGAAGAAGAAGTAGTAGTAGTAGTAGTAGTGGTAGTGGTAGTGGTAGTGGTAGTGGTAGTGGTAGTGGTAGTGGTAGTGGTAGTAGTAGTAGTAGTAGTAGTAGTAGTAGTAGTAGTAGTAGTACTGGTGGAAGTAGTAGTAGTAGTAGTGGTAGTGGTAGTAGTAGTAGTAGTAGTCGTAGTCGTGGTAGTAGTAGTAGTAGTAGTAGTAGTAGTAGTAGTAGTAGTAGTAGTAGTAGTAGTAGTAGTAGCAGTAGTAGTAAATTCTTACTCTATGTCCCTACTTATTTAGTGTTCAGTGCTACTTTGCCTAGTCCCAGCCCTGAATGTCAGCTCATTATTTCTAAAGCAGTTGGCAAGAGCCATCAAAAGCTACAGTAATCTGATAATGATTAAAGCATGTAGATTCTTCATTATCACACTTCCGCTAATGGATTCAAAGGGAGATAGAGAAGGGGTTCTTCATTAAAGAATAATCCAATGAATCTCAGGATACCAGGAAATAATGTTAAATCATAGTACTACCGAGTCAAGTCGGATACCTCAAAGTAATATCAGCAGTACGATTGTGTCATTTTTGAAGAGCCATAATAAAATAAAAAGTGAATTACAAATAAAGATGGTAAATATCAGGTCTTATGGCCTGCACTTTAAACTTATCAAAGTGTTTATAAAAAAAACTTTTCATAACTTTTTTACTTTTGCATACATTCCTTATTGTGGAAATGACTTTGTGATGGCAGAAACAGGTTGTGATTGTTCAGCAAGTTCTTATTAAGAGTGCTCTTCCTGGTATAGCTGAGATACATTGAGTTAAGAGAAAATACACCATGAGGTTTACAGGACCAATGTTCATCTCCAGGTGTCAAACCTAATTGATTCTATAGTCAACCCTGCTTAAAATACCGCCTCTTTACAAAGACTAGCCTTTAAGTCAATAGAAAGAAAAATGAATTATATTTTTGTGTTACTAAATAACTCTTAAAGAAATTTTCGTTCACTGACAATATATTCAATTAAATTTTGTCACTTTTGTGTTATTGAATCAAGGGGCTTTGTAAGCAGTTTGACTATAGACATCCATGTGCATAAAGGGACACATAGGCTATGTAGATAGGCCCATGGTATCCACTTATACATATGAATGTGGGACATTGTCCTAAGAAATAACCATGGCCTAAGAAAGTTGTCTAAACTTGAGTTTTGCTTGACTATGAAATTACCTCATCTCCCTTAAGGTGGCATGCAAGAAAACAAGTGAGAGAGGTGGCTCAGATTATCTCAAATTGCACAGTCCTCTATACAGCACTAGTATAGACAATCAGACAACAACATGCACTGAAAACAAAGCCAAAAATCAACAACCCTAGCTACATTTATTGTATAGGGATTCTGCAAAATTGCTTATCGGTAAAGTTATATCAAACTTAATCCATTCACATTTGAAGTGTACACAACATCTGATACATATGGGAATATCTTGATAATAAAGCTGTATTTGATAAGTACTAGTTTAAAATTACTGTTCAAGTTGGGTCAAATAATCCCATTTAAAATTCTTTTTCAAGTATTATTCTGGTCAATGAGCTGTTTTAACTTATCAGATGAGGTGTGCGCTCCAGATGCTAATGGTTTGATAGATACAGGTTTTAATCTTACATGTTTGAATAATGAAAATAGAAAGTACTTCAGCATTTAATAATAATAATGATAAATAGATAATTAAAATATAACGAAACAATAGTGTATTGTTGTGCTCACCTGTTTGTCTTTTGGTCTTGATTGTCACCAATACTAGATGTACTGAGGAATGGCCGGCGGCGGGAAGAATCCTGGAGGAAAAATAACACGATGCCAATCAAGATACGCCAACATTTGGAGCAGATGTCACTCTACCCTCTTCTTAGATGTAACAACAGCTTTTAATTATGCAATACTTTGAAAGTGGTTGCTTACAATGCATGTACATATATCCAATGTTAAAAGAGTACAAGAACAGGACTACCGTTAAAAACATTTCTTTTCACTATATATTTTTGAGTGACTGGCTGTTTAATAATTACCATAAATATGTGCCAGTTAAGCTAATATTGCTTAGTTTCCCTCGAAATTGTAGATGGTGCATGTAAAACTGAATGATATTACATTAGTTTTCCTTTTTCCTGCTATCAATATGAACAATAATATGAATCTGATAGAGATGAGGTTGCATGAGCATGAAAACAATAGATACAAACGACATTTATAAATGCACCTTTGATCACCATGGAGGACCTTAGAAAAAACACAAACACAATAGGTATGAGAGAAAAAAGACTGCACATCTTTAAAGAATGCATGAGAGAAAAGTTACCCACATCTCATAAGATGCAATATGAAAACTTACTCCTACAGAAATGGGAGAATTGTTTATGGTTAGGTTAGTAAGAACTTAACATGCAAGCCAACAATGAAATCAGTTGTAAGGGTTATCGTCAGATATGGGAGTGAAAAGAGGACCATGTTATTTTTTGATGAAAATGAATTACCTATAACAAAGGGGTAGGGCACAGAAATATAATATGTATATATGTATACATGCATAAATAAATACATATATGTTTTTGACGGAGGTCACCCAATAGTATAGTTGTGTAAAACACAGCCCACTTTAAGAAATAAAATGGTCCCCATTGATGTTTGATATATGAGTCTATCAATTATAGCCCCTGCATACTACAAACCTCATTCTTCTTCCTATCAGGGGCTAACCAGGGACTAGAAGCAGAGCGCTGAATCTGATCAGCATCCTTTTCTTTCTTACTGCTCTCGGGCACAGCACTCGAACTCCCCGTTTTGCGTAGCCCCGACCTCCACGAAAGTAAGTCTCCTTTGGTAGAGTCTTTTGTCGATGAAAGTGAGTCTGATTTCTCTAAGACTGCGGTTGTTTTGGAAGTGTAGGTAGTTGCCTGTTAATCATGCAATAAAAGGCATCACAATCAATCCATCACACCAGTCAGCAGAACAGCGCCAACACAAGCACAAAACGGGAAAAACTCAAAGCAAATGTTAACCCTTCAAATGCTGAGGCTACTTTCATCCAAAGCACAAGGATGCAAAGATTTTTGAAAACCCTCCAAACCTTGCCATGTTGGTATTCATTGGATAGCTCTCGCTGAGCACTCTCAGATGAGTACCCATTTGCAAGGGTTTTGGTAATTTTTTCAGATTTTTGCATCATTTTGTATTGGCCGAAGTAGCCACCAGCAGCATAAGGGTTAAGGTCTCTACCATACCACACGACACTGTACTGCACAACACAGTTAGGCAGGACCCCAACATATGATGTGCTTCATGTAACATGGTCCTTGAGATATTGGAAAGCAAGGATAGTTCGCAACTTTGTAAAGGAAAGTGATGCCATAAACAATGTATTGCACGATTTTCCATTAGTGAAATAAAAGGAAGACTAAAGAAAGAGATTACAAATACTGTTGCAGAAATTGGGAATCCAACATGTTACCTGAAACACACCCCAGTTTAAGCCAATCAAATGACTGCCTACGTAAAACGTTGTGATCAGCACATTGAGAAAAATTGGTCTATATTTTATTCTATGATATTATTCCTTTGATCTTCATGTAGAAAAAATATTTCAGTAAGTAGTCCAAACTATTTAACATCGACCTAGTTATTTAAGTTCTGTTTATCTATTAACCAGTGTATAAATCAAAGACTTTTAAATGGAAAGAAAAAAGTTCATCTGAAAACAAATCCTGAATACCCAAGATCATCCTGAAATGGGGTCTGTTAAAATCACATTGTGGTGTGGTATCATTCAGATAAAAAAGAAAAGAAAAATAACACTAAGAAAAAACCAAAATTTCTTCTCAAAAAAGATGTACAGCTGATGCTTTGTTCAAAATGCATTTCTTTCAGATTTGTTCAATATAATATGATAGAACCTGCTTTTATTGAAAATTCATCAAAATCTCTAAAGTAAAATATGACAGGCTTTTTCATGCATTGCATCAGTTGTTATTAACTTGCAGATCTTAAATGAAGAAACACATCAATATCCCTATAACTATGAATTGTGTGAAGTTAGGCCAAATATGCCAAGTCGGTTTTTGTTAAAGCTCTATACAAAAGCAAAGCATATAGACTAATATGCCATAGCACCAGTTTTGGATTAATTTTTTTGATAAATCTATTTGTTCACTGCTATGGCCCCATGTATTGAGGCACTTCTCTAAATGCCCTTCCTCAGTGCTTTCAGACTCACCTGTCTTCCTACCTCCGGAGGAGCACTGATTGTCCTTTCTAAGTGGGGCTTACGTTTCAGGTTGGATTTCTCCTTAAGAAGCAGAACAGAACACAGATACTACACTTAAACAAGGAAACAAGAAACCAGAACACCAAATGCCACAAGCAGGAAAATATCACCAGAAGCATGGAGTTAGTACTCACACCTGATATACTGTTCTAAGTTTGAGAGAGAGAGAGAGAGAGAGAGAGAGAGAGAGAGAGAGAGAGAGAGAGAGAGAGAGAGAGAGAGAGAGAGAGAGAGAGAGAGAGAGAGAGAGAGAGAGAGAGAGAGAGAGAGAGAGAGAGAGAGAGAGAGAGAGAGAGAGAGAGAGAGAGAGAGAGAGAGAGAGAGAGAGGGGGAGAGGGGGAGAGGGAGAGGGAGAGAGAGAGTCAGGGAGAAAGAGAGGAGAGAGAGAGTCAGAGAGAGTCAGAGAGAGAGAGCAGTCAAAGAGAGAGTCAGAGAGAGAGTCAGAGAGAGAGTCAGAGACTAGGTGCGGATAGAGGGAAGTAGAAACAGGAGGAAGGCAGGAGTGATGGAGAAAGCATATATTCAAATGTGAAATACTACTATTTAAACAAAGGCAAATGTATAATGTTAATAAATAAATAGTAAGACAAAGCATAAATAGCACTAATATGAACACACAGGATAAAAATTAACAACAGTCAAATAAGTTCATGTATGAACCAAATAACTTCCAAGCTTTAAATAAATAAAGTGGTTAATAAAGAGAAATACTTAAAGTCAAAGTCAAAATGAATGTAATATCAAATAAACTTTTGTGCATTGCCGATCAGTCAAACAAAGGAAAGAGGGATGGATTCCAAGACAGACCAGTAATGCCTCTTGGTGATGACCAATATCTTACTTCGTCTTCCTTGTCATTCTTTCCGTTTTCTTCCCGCACGGTGGTACTTTCCTTTCCTTCGGTTTTGGCAATGTCTTGTATTCGAGGTGTAGATGGTTGTGTTGATATTTCAGGTGATTCCTCTATTTTTGGCATCTCTGTGACTTTTGTATCCGTTGTATCCTGCAAAGACATTCAAATTGAATTCTAAATGAAAAGCTAGGACATAAGAAACACACCATTAGATAACTAAATGAAATAATGAATAAATAAAGTAGAAAAATGCAAGCATTTCATGACAAATCATTCCAAGTTTTAAATGTTTCTGAAACCACATAAGTTCCAAAAGTTTCAATATTGCCCACTAAAAAGAGCTTGACAGAAAGATAGAGAAGTTTATTTCAAATCTCTATAATTCTAGATCAAACTCTCTGTGCCAGTAGTTATTAGGATAATCAAGGCTAAGATTGAGGGTTTTTAATGCTGCATTTCTAGTAAGATCTAGATATTACATGTCTAGATGATTTCCTCCTAGATTTGAATATTCCATATTCAAAGGTAAAACTGTTTGTATAGAAAGTAGGTTATAACTTAAGAAACACATTTCATGTGACTGTGAATCCATGTTTTACTAAGGACAAAAACACCAACAATTATCGGCATGCTTGTATAACAATTAACTTCACTTTTTACAATTGTTTTTGAGAAAAAAAACTTGAGCAGGTCTGACTAATAGAATGCCAAGACCACAAAGCTTAGTAAGCAATAGAGTTACCAACCAGAGAAGTTTAGAATGTTTACTCATTGTGAAACAAACAAAATCAAAAAATCAAAGAGAAATGAAATCTGAAACCATCTCAACATTTATGCTGCTGGTGGCTAATTTGGTAAATTCAAAATGATGCGAAAGACCTGAAAAATGACTGAAACCCTGGCACATGGGTACTCTTCTGAGAGTACTTAGCGAGAGCTATCCAATGAATACCAATGACAGGGTTTAGATGCTTTTCAAAAATCTCTGCATTCTTGTGCTTTGGCCAAGAGGACCCTTGGCATTGGAAGGGTTAAGTTTATTTCTGTTATAAACTATTGCAAAACTGCGAACCTGAGTTCTAGTTGTGTTGTTTATCGTTGTTTTCTTGTTGATTTCATTCTGTTTTTCTGTCTCTTTTTCCGTTTCGGAGTCTGAACTGAGTTCTTCCTCCTCGCTGGAACTGGAGCTGCTCTTCTTGTCGGAGAGGCGCTTCTGTAGTAGGGCCTCCAGCTGAGCACGCTCCTCTTCCACGTTCTTGGTGATCACATTCTGTTTCTGGTCCATGCTCATTCGGGTCACAGAGCTCCTGAAACAGCAGCACACACAAAACATGAGCAAAACAACAAAAACAACACATACTCTTTTTACACTCTACACAAAAATAATTCCGACAAGAGCAGAAAGGAAGCAAATACATCGACAAAAACAATACATACACTTTTTACACTATACACAAAAATAATACTGACAAGAGCAGAAAGGAAGCAAATACGTATTGGCAGTTTGAACATCTTTTCATAGCAGAAAGGGGTCTCATGATTTTCTGGATATTTGCTCTGATAAAGGCATCGAATGGGATTTTTATTTACAATATAATGTTAGCCATACCAATAAGATGAAGTTATTCAAACATTTTCGAATGTTTTCATGGATTTCCAAAGTTACTCTCATAAGTATCAAACTATCTTGACCACACTCTCAAGTTTGGAGGCGACTAAAAAAACTCACAGCAAATTTTACAAAATCAAATACCATTTAAATACTTTATAAACTTTTTTCTTTTAACTTTCAAAATTTCAGTATGCTATTTAGTGTCTTAAAGAATAACATTAGAATAAAATGAAAATAAAAACAAAACAAAGTTCCCAAAGTTTCAAATAATAACCTCTTATCTATCAAAGTTGAAAGAAAAAGTAGTATTTTGAAATTGAGTTAAGGATTTAGAAAGTACAATTCAATTTCAGGACTCAGTCAAAGATTTGTCAAAAAAGAAAAAGAGCAATTTAAAAAGTATTTGAGCCTACTATCGAAACACTATTTTTTCATTAGTTATGTGCACAATGTTTTCGAAGTCTTGCACTATCTGTTCCACATTCCCAAAAGCAAGCCCTAGACTGCAACCACCACTACTTTTGCCTGCTCCTAATAGCTGCCAGTCTAAGAATACCCTGCCCTATTTCTTATGCTGTGAAATGTAGTAATCTAGTTTTGACAGGCAGCAGGTAGCACTCCAAAACTTAACTTTCTCTTTATATATATATATATATATATATATATATATATATATATATATATATATATATATATATATATATATATATATATATATATATATATATATATATATGTATATATCAAGCATTATACAACACCTATATTGGCACTACATTACCCATGACCTTTCTTGAAGACCATATTTATCCAGTGTTATTACTAGGCAATGTACTATAACCACCATTTCAATTCATACGCCCAAGCTGGTAACGTGACATTCTTGTTATTGTGTACCCCAGCTTGGCAGTTTTACTATACCATAGAGAGAGGTACTCAATTGTTATCAAAGACATGTGCCTTACCGATGGCATCCTTGTGCTCAACACAACCCCACACAGTATAATATTTATTGAGTGCAGGTATGAGGAAGAAGAGGGGAGGTGAAATGAATGGAGTAGGTGTGAAACTGATCCAGTTCAACCATAGTTATGGAAACAGGAAGAAACAATTATTTTACCAAACAGCTATAATTTCTTATATGATTTTCTTTATCTCACAAATTTAAAATTGATTCTTGAATGTTAATATGACTTGAATACTTCCTTGATAAACAATTATTAAGAAATCTACCATGTTCCATAAAGTATCAGAACTTTGACAGGTGAATGACAAGTGGCAGCTTACCTATGATTATTGAACAATCATGCACGTAATGGAATCTTAGACTTTAAAAAGTGACAACAAAAACTGGTTTAGAATTAAATAACTGAACTACAGATAAATGATCATCAAAAGAGTGGTTACATTCATTGAGGGATAAAACAGATAAAAGCATTCAAAGTTTTTTGTATAGTGTCCAATATGAAAAGTGGTCCTGGTGACAATAACCCTCCTTGTATGCCAATTAGAAATAGTATTATTCGAATAATATGCCAACAGCAAACTTAACAAAATACTTATCTATAATCCGTTTCTGCATTTTCATTAAAATCTTTGATTGCTAATATTTCATTCTTGATCATATAACAAAATGGTGCGCAATCAAGTGACAGTATCTGTTTAATATTACAATCTGTGTAATAGTTTGATTTAGTCAAGCATTTCAAACTTGTGTATTTAATGCATTTATTGTGAATCTGGGTAAAAATTGGGAATTTGAATCAGGAATGAAGTCTCAATACTTCAACCAACAACATATGCCACTGTGCAGATTGTCTATGTAATCCGAGTTAAACTGTCAATCAACTGTGAGGTCATGAAAGCATGGGGAAAGGAGGACGAGGAGGATGAGGAAGAGGAGGAAGATGAGGAGGAGAATGAGGAGGATGGGAGCCAAAGTGAAGCGCAGGGGGATCTAACTTACCCAGTGGATAACCTGGAACTAGTATGCAAAAACAAAATAGGTCAGGAAAGGAATATTCAGACTATGGGAATGGATGGTCTATTTACAACAAGGCTGGCTACAGACCTAAATGCACTTCAAAATAATGAGCCAATGACAATAACATTCATCCACACCTCTTTTGCACTGCTAATCAATCCATACACATTCAACAAGCTGAAAACACCTATAGTTAGCAAAATCTAGGGAAAAGGTAATTGAGACTCGCTCTTTTTTTCTTTTTTCTAATTTTTCAATTGTTTGTCTAATTTTTAGTTATTTTCATCTTACTCATTTATTTAGTTATTTTCATCTTATTTATTAGTTCATTTTTATCTTTTTAGTTCTTATAAATGTACATATAAATATAAATTCTCTTACACCATAATATAAAGGTTTTATGTCAGTAATATATAATGGAATGTATGTATACCTGTCATAGCTGTTTAGTCAAGAAAAATATTTAAAAAAACATTAATGCTAAATATAAACTAATGTCATAAAAGTAACAGGGAAAAAAGCCCTGTACAGAACTACATCCTGGACAAAATAAGTGTGAGGATAAATCAAGTGCCAGGCGGATCCTAATAACCCCGAATAACCTATTGGCGCATCCGGGATGAATGTTGTTTCTAACCATTTGCAGTATTTATAAAGCTATAAGGAAGTAAACAAATCAATACCAATGGCCCACTTACATAATAGACAACTCAAAAACAAAATTTGCGTGGAGTTGTCCATAAAGTGGGGACAACACACATCAACACTTACTGACTTAGTAAGAAAGATGTAAGCCGTATTTAGCTACCATGCTCTTAGGGGTTTTAAATATGGTAATAACATAGGGCTAAAAGCATCAATCACACAGGCTACTAATATACAACAATAGAAGTGGCAGTAAAGATAATGAAATGGCAAACAAATAACAATATTTGTACTGCCATCTATGCTATAAACAGGGGAACTGTTTCAACTACAGGATATATTAAGATCATAAAACATAAAACATGAAGCAAATTTGTCCCTAATAAATGAGCATACACAAGTATTTGCCAAGTGGGTTTGAAGTAAATGTCACATACCTTCTCTTCAAAGGAGGAGGGGCCTTGGTGGTTATAATATCCTTCTGTTGGTCTTGTCTATCCTTTTTGAGCTGGAAAAAGAGATGCGAAGAATACAGTGATGACACCTGGAGTTAGCATAGATGCTGACCCACTCATTACCGCCCCATATTCTATCAAGGCACTGGGAAAAGCAGGGCGCTCCGATGACCCTGTTAGAGGATTCTACAGTAGAGAGGCAAAGTGGGACAGTATTTTACATGCACTTCTTTGTACGAGCAAAACACGTAACCCAACACAAGTTAACACTACTCCACATTTGCGAGTCTTCGCACATCGCAAGTCACGCCCCACTGACATCAATGATAGTTATTTAACACATAAAAAACAAATCTTCCCGCAAAACGGACTTCCATTTTATTTTTTACGTAATCACACTACTTTTATTATCGGCAGAAGGAAATGGGGCATCACAGCTTCTTTTAGGCTATGCATGTAGTATTTAAGGGAGCAGAAGCATTTATTTGCTGTCACAATTAGGCTGTCTATCACATGAAAGGGCAGAGGTTCTCCGCGGCCCACTACCCTGGCTGAGTGCACGCAGTGGGGCAGACAATGCTGGTACTATATCCCCACACATAACTCCTCCATCTCCTTCACTTCATCCTGCCTGCTCTATTCAGGCCCACGCTTACAGCCGACACACTAACACCTACACAGCACAATCTGCCTACACAGGGAAGGAAAGGTAAACCTGCATATTAGCTGCTGGGAAAATTAGCCTGGTTGTGCAAGAATTTATACATACAGGCAACTGTGTAATTATCAAGGGTTTTAAAATGTAAGGAATATATCTTCAAGTAAGCATGAGGAGCGCCCTCATTGAAGGCATTTGGATTTTCCATTGCCGGAATATCATGCAACAAACCTTTCCATGCATATTCTGATTGGTTTGTTGGCATTTATCTTTGTAGTAAAAACATATGCAATAATGCATTATTCAATATAGCACTTCAAATACAAACTGTGCTCTAAGTATTGTTTTGCTGGAACACTTCCAAATTGAGCTGCATCTTTCATCATATGTATTCTAGCTTCCTAAACCTGTCACTCAAAGATGCTGAACCTAAACATTTAGTTGTCAATCATCCAGAATATTAGTTCAACATATGCCAGTAAATACATATGTTTGCCACTTATAGACAATTAAAATATTACACCTAGCAGAACTGAATTTTTTTATATCGCATCCTTAGATTGTGATATTTGGCAGACATTCTGCTTCTCTTTACGAGAAGCTAAAACAAAACAAAGCTTAAAATGGCCTTGAAATTTGATCAACGGTCATCAAAACATTGATGGAAATGTGACAAGATATTCTTTAGTGGTCCATGACATATGTTGCAGAGAAGTATGAACTTGATTCAATCAGTAGTCGATATTCTTTAGATATCTTGCTCACAGGGTATATATACATATAATTTCATTCCATCTTTATCTAAATGACCTTGAAAAGGGACTCAAGACCACCACACTTTGACAAATGCATGAGTCATACAGAAATATTTCTAGAGGTTCATTTTCTAAAAAGCTCATCTAATATGGATGTCAACGCAAACAGGAAATGAGAAAAGAGCAACCCAAGGGCCATAGTAACTTTCTGGAAAGAACCATGGATTTCAGTTAAAATTTAAGTACAACAGACAAGCCTTTATCTTAAAGTTCCTTAAAGCGTGTGTTTGGCTCCAATGAAAAACATATTAGGGGGTGGGTCCTTATCATTTTCACTCTTGCAAAGGAATGCTTTCAATTGGACGATGTATGAATTTGAAAAATATTGTGGCATAAACTACTCACTGTTGCTTGTTTCTTCTTGAGTTCCTCCAGGAGTTTCAGTAGCTGTGGTTCTGCCACATCAAAAGCACTCTGGCCCTGTCGAAGAGAAACAGAATGTGAATCATGCCATGTTCTTTAATAATCTTATTTATAAGGGAGAAAGTCCAATTATATATCCAATATGCACAGGCTGCACATGAAGGTCTTCTATACACAATACATTGCTTCTCAAGGAGTGAGATCAGGGCTCGACAGTAGCTGGCCAACCCAGGTAGACAGGCGCCGCGGGGCAAGTTGGACCCAAGATCAGATAGTCCCGCGAGGAATTCAGGTTGTCCCACCAATTTCCACACTTGTCCCTGTTGTTGATTTTTAAGTTATGCTTTCACAACAGCCCCACTTCCATCTGTAATTTCTTAATGATTTAATGGCTAATTTTGAAAATAGAACATGTTTCAAAACAGAATAAAGTGTGTAAGAAATATGTAAGAACATTGAGACATGTCCCGGGCATGAAGTAGTAATAGTTTCAAATGTGTTTCCCTTTGTAGGTGATCATTTTAACAGGGGCAAAAATATTCTTAAGATAAAGTTTTTTTAAAATTGGACCGAATCTTATTTATAAGGTCTTCTGGACCATCAATTGTGTAGGCCATCCCCATTCCCAGCCACTTATAAATAGGGCAAGGGTAAGAATTATATGCATTACTTTTAGGCCCATGCTATGTATGACAAAATCTATCCCCGGTGTCATCCCAGGTTAGTTGTTTTATAAAAAAATCTTACCTTTTGTCTCTGTTGTATATTACCTGGTTAGACTGGCCAGCAAATTTGTGGTTTTTTTTCTTGAGAGTCACTGGTTATTATTGTTAGATCTTTTATGTTTGGACACACACACAGAGGTTTTCACTTCATCTCAGAACGTAAGCCAGCATTGCTGGTAAAATAGCATTCATTGGACCAGGATTTGCCATGCTAGCATGACAGAGGATCTATTTATATCTATGCAGTCACGGTCGGAGAGCGCTAACTAGCTTCATCTAATTGATACAAAAATATATATCTATATACTGCTACTGGCCTTAGAACTACTTATTTATCAGTTCTGCCCGCTAGGGCTGTCATCGATACCGCCCGCATCGATGAACCACAAGAAGATTCTTGCCAATTATCGATATCTTGGACATCCCAAGATATCGATTCATATGCAAATTAGGTAGGGTGGTGAGGACGTACTACAAATAAGCAAAAACATGAGGTAACTCACCAGTCGCGATCGAGAACTTCATGCGGGGCAGAAGCCACACAGATGCAATATGGGAATTCAATGGGTCAAAAAATCTATTCGCGAACCACGACCATTCCTCATGAGCATATTGCTGATTTGAATTCATTTAGAATTCAATTTGCTAAATCGAATCGAAGAAGCGTATCGGTAATGATTTTCTCAATTATCGAATCGCTAGATATTTCTTATCAATGACAGCCCTATTGCCCGCCCTAATGGGGGGATTTCCTGATTTAAAGAAAAACACTGTCCTTTACAAATAGGCTTTCCCCCCCAAATATTAAATAGTCAAGTCGGGCAAGTTGATGGCTTGTTCAGCTTGCCCGACATGCCATTTTTCTGTGATTAGATAGTCATGACTATCAGACTATCTGTAATGTTGAGCCCTGGAGATAGGTACACTTTTTTCATATTAAAATCCTCAACATAATTGTGCACTGACATTTTTCGAAAAAAAATTAAATTTCATGAAATTTTCCTGGTTTACCATCAGGAACTTTTCTAGTGTAGGAAAGATATGCAGCCCTAATTTTAATAGGGGAGCAAAAAACAATTAAAGGACTATAATCACAACACAGAATTTAAATGTAAGTGAGGCAATATGAATTGTAGCTTCTAATATAAATCAGAAGTTGAAATGCATAACATTTACATGTGCATCATATTCCGGCCTTATGGTTTATAATATCAATTAAGTGTCCTTGAAGGGAGGTTCTGATGGGGATATCAAATGGTTGCAAAGTTTGCCCATGCCTTCTTCTGTTACATACAAAACTAACTAATTCCATGGAACAAATAAATCTTTATTCAAAAATGAAGAAGTGACTGATTCACTGCTTCAAAAATACTAATTAGTACTCACAGCAGCGTTTTTGGCCTCCATATCACATAAGTTTTCTACCAGCACTTTGCACGCTTCCTCTTGTCCCCAGTGAGCGGCGGCATGAAGGGCCGTCCACCCATCACTGTCCCGCTCATCCAGATCCACTCCGAGCTGTACCAATATACTGCAAAACAACACAAATAACAATGAATATGCACTAAATCCTAAACTTATTTAAGTATACTTCAACTGAATAATTTGTATTCGCCACAAAACTGCCGAAGGGTATGGAAAAAACAATTCTGAGACCTTAATGTTAAGTTGGAATCATTCAATTATTGGTGTGATGAAATAACACTATCAACAACCTAAGAAATACTGAGTTTAAAGTCAATTCTTTCAAGATAAGCCAAGTAAAAACTAAAATAAAATGCTATCTATCATTTCCACTTATGTTTATGGACATCTATATAATTTGTTTATATAGGACAAGAGAAGTAAGTACGATCAGAGTTATAAAATTTGCAAATCTCATTTGGAAGGAGGAAATTGTGGAATGATGGATCAGTGACCTGTTCTCCAATAAAGACAGAAATAAAAGAGAAGGTTGGTATACTCAGGGACGTATATAATCAAAGTATATACCCTGTTATTCATTCTCCCTGGTATACTTAAAAATCATTTTTATTTGGCTGAGTTGAAGTAAAGCAAACAGACAGCCACAAGTACCACCGTCTCTCCACTGAAGCAGATAAATGTGCAACAAATGAGTTTTAGTACTACTGCTTCCCTCTAGATGTCACTAGCAGTACTAAATTCTACTGTATAAGGACTTGGCAGTTAAATCTTGGTTTGAGGAGGATTGAGTGAGGTTGCTGCGCAGTCAGCATAGTTCTGGAGTGTTTTTCTTTTTCTTCACCGCTATTTAGCACATGACACAGAATGACAGGAGCCAACAGTAGGATGCCTGCATTGAAGGAGGGGTTGAAAGCTGCATTAAACTGCAGTTACCAGTACTAAAATCTTTAACTGAATAACCTAATCCCCAAAACAAATGGTTCCAATACACTAAAATTACCAGCTAACAGACCAGCTAAGGTATTGACAAACACATTACTGGTTCAAAAGCTTGAACCCACCATAATGGATAACCAGTTTACCAGGAATCCTACAAACGTACATGTAAGGTATAGTATAGTATAGTATAGGATTACATAATAAGACCTTACAAAAGCTAGGCTCCACGGTCATGATCATATTTCAGTGCTGAAACCTTGCCATTTTTGTAATAAAAAAATCCTACAAGTAAACAGCAGCAGCAGCAGCAGCAGCAGCAGCAGATTTAGTATAGTTATATAATAAGACCTCAAAGAAAATTGGAGCCACAGTCGACTCAATCTGCCAATGGGATAACTATTAAAGGGGTCAATCACAATCATAGTTTAGTGCTAGTACCCCATGCAACTCCGGATATACAGCACATGGGGGGATCCTACAGGCATTAGCCAATGGGCGAGCTAAGAATTGAGACAACCACAATCAGTGCTGAATCCCACCCACAGGATAACCAGCATAGCATGGGAACCGGCTGGAGCAGAGGATTTAGTAAAGGTTATGTAATAAGACCTTATTGAAAATTGGGACCATGATTGACTTCATCAGCCAATGAGATGCCTTACAATTGGGTCAGTCACAATTTTTGTTCAGTGCTAAAACCCACCCCACAGGTTAAAATCAGCGTAGAAGGGGAATCCTACTATAAAGCAGGAGCAGGGGATCCAGAAATGGTTAAGTAATATGACCTAAATCAGAAGATCATAACTTGTTAGCCAATGGGAGCCCTTAGAATTGGGTCAATCACAATCTTAGTTCATTGCTGCAAGGCACCCAACAGGATAATCAGCATAGGAGGGGAACTGCCGGGGCAGAGGATCTAGTAAAGGTTATGTAATGAGACCTAAATTAGAGGATCATAACTTGTTAGCCAATGGGAGAGCTTAGAATTAGGACAACCACGAGTCAAACATAGATCAGTGCTGGAACCAACCCTAATGGATAATTAGCACAACCTCAGAATCCTAGAGGTCGGCAGGGGCAGCAGATTATCTAGTTCAGGTTATGTAATACAGCATAACTGGTATTTTTTACAGGCATTTAATTTTCGCATCTTCACGCTCCCCATTGTAGCACCAAAATAACCTTTCTTCAAATAAATATCCTGCTTTGTATCTATATAGTTTGAGTGCTTGAATGTGCAAATTTGGAGTAGCACAAATACCCTTCAGCTGAGCTGTAGAGCAAATTTTTAATACTCTAAATTAAAGCCATATAGCGTAAAACCTTATAGGAGATGGCTCCACAATCATAACTAATTGGATTGCTAAGGATAGGGACAACCCACCCTAGTTCTGAGCTCAATAAGAAATACTACCCAATGGCTACTGAGCAAAGCAGGGGAATCCTACAAGTAGGCAGCAGGGGCAGCCAGCAGAGGATCTAGTGGAGGTTATGTAATAAGACCTTATAGGAGAGTAACTGTGTGACAGAAGCAGCAGCTGCCACCCGCCCCGGTCAAAGAGGGCTTGCAGGCATGGTCAAACTCACTTCTAGCCTCCACCACTGCTGCTACTGCTGCTGCTGAGGCTGACCCTATCAAGTCAGGCAGCAAATGTTTCCAAGGAATTCTACTGATTCAGACACGTTCAGGTCTAAGACCTTATAAGAGCACATCCAGTACTGTAGGTTTCTGAGACTGGATCAGCTGAAATCTTGACTTATAAGGGGAAATCCACTCCTAAACTTATTCCCTAAAATTCAGTAGAGAAATAACTGTATAGAATTTTACCCAGGCCTCATCAAAATAAAATCATATCACTTTTTTTAAAGTTAGGAGCACAAAGTTGTGATACTTACTCCATGACCTTTAGATATCCCTTTGAAGAATTCTATCCAGGCTTCATTGTGTGGTCACTCCAGATATACCCATTCAATACAATCATATCACAATCTTTTTTCTTTTATCCCTTTGCAGAATTCTATCCAGGCCGCAACATCTGGCCACTCAAGATATACCCATTCAATAAAATCATATCACATTCTTTTTTTTCTTTTTTTTCGTTCGGAGCTACCCCAGTCTCATTACGTAATCACTCCAGATATACCCATTCAATAAAATCATATGTCACTCTTTTTTTCTTCTTTTTTTTTTTGGTAGAAGCAAAAAGTATACAGTATACAGGTATGATACTTACTCCATGACCTTTAGGTATCCCTTTGCAGCTGCAACATGTAGCGGCGTAGCACCTGTTTTCGGGTGTTTCTTGTCTTTGACCATCATAGTATCTAACCACTCATTAGCATCGTTCAGCATCATCGTTTCCTCTTCACTTCTGGCGACGTCAACGTCAATACCTGCAACAGAATATACATATGCCAATAATGGTGGAAGAATGGTGGAAGGAAGGAAGGAATGGGGATCTACATGGCTTCCAACAGCTTAGGTAATATCGCGACGTCAACGTCAATACCTGCAACAGAATATACATATGCCAATAATGGTGGAAGAATGGTGGAAGGAAGGAAGGAATGGGCATCTACATGGCTTCCAACAGCTTAGGTAATATCGCGACGTCAACGTCAATACCTGCAACAGAATATACATATGCCAATAATGGTGGAAGAATGGTGGAAGGAAGGAAGGAATGGGCATCTACATGGCTTCCAACAGCTTAGGTAATATCGCGACGTCAACGTCAATACCTGCAACAGAATATACATATGCCAATAATGGTGGAAGAATGGTGGAAGGAAGGAAGGAATGGGGATCTACGTGGCTTCCAACAGCTTAGGTCATATTGCGACGAGATGGAAGCCCAGAAACGGGAAAAAATTCCCTTCTCGTCACAAATAGTTCCAAGGGGTCTTTCAGTTGCAGAAGAACCATAGAAAGCCCTCCACAATGCCGCCGCACATGTATATAGCGACCAGGCCAACCCGCTTGGAGATCAAGCAGAGATTCGAACCTGCGAACTCACGCTTGGGAGCCAGTCAGTGTAACCACTAGGCCAGGGCGGATACCTGGAGGTATGGTGGAACTTCCCTGATATGGATTAGGAACATTGTTTATCATCACATTTCTGGCAAATTGTAGCCAGTTTTAAGTGGCGTAGGAAACCAGAGTAGGCAGCAAAAAATACTACCTAAGTAGAAGTCTCTGGCAAATTTCTCACATCTCTATTGTGGTTCCTATAGGATTACCATAATAAGTATAGAGCTTTTTTTGTGGAATGCTTATAAATGGGCACAGCCACCTATTTCCAATAACAGGTATGGTAGAATCCCTCCAACCAATGGTCCTCTATGACATTTTGTTTTGCGGTAAATAATATTTTCAAAAATGTTTTTTTTAATCATCCATGTTTTAAACAGATAACAAATGATATCATTACTCTATACTTAAACCACAACCTATTCTAACCCCCGTTATGTTAGTAAAATATTGTTTCTTAGGTCAGCCTATTCCTCAAACAGTGCAAAGCTATTTTTTATTATAAAGTTTAAAGTTAATATCAAAGTTTAAAGTGAACATGTCTCCATTCACTCATTGCATTGTACAAAAGTAGAATTCCAAGTTAAGCGGTAAAAGACCCTTTTCTAAACTGAAGACCTGCCCATGTTCTCTCACCTTGTTTTTCCATTTCTTCCTGTAAGAGGTTATCCATATCGTCATCCTCCGAGGTGTCATACGGCAGGTCCCCATCATTGTTTACTGCTGCCACATTCGCTCCTGCTTCAATGAGGTACCTGACGAAAAAAGGAAATAAATTTATCTCAAAAACACAATAAGTTTTGGGACTGGCTGGTCTCTTAGCAAGTTAACAATTTCGTCGGCGGTGGCTAATTCAATCATTACAAAATTTTGAAAAAACCCTGAAAAATGACTGACTGGTTTTGAAAAATCTTTGCTTCCTTGCGCTTTGGGCAAAAGTAGCCTCATCATTGGAAGGGTTAAAGAAGTGTATGTTTGTCCAAAAAAGTTGTCTGAAAACAGCAGCAATGATCAAAACTATTCAAACATCATAAGTACCAAATGGTACTTACATAATTTTACATGGACTTTAAAATTGCTTGACTATGTAAAGCAATTTAAAATAGATAGAAAGACTACTTTTTATATATTTAATAACTTAGAATGACAAATTATAGTATAGGCAAACAAAAATGCATACAACTTAAAACATCCAGATAAGTCCTAGGTTATAACTCAAAGTGACTCAACTCAGTACCTCTAGAATGTTTCATGAGTAGAAAATGTTTTTCATTTTGTTATGAGCTGCATCAATTTGTCTCTTTTCGAATTGTTTGAGTATGTCATTGTGAGACGTGTGCTTATATTAAGTTTACACATGTTTCAATGTCCCCTTTTCAATAAAAAAGAATGCCTCTCAACCCATATACTGTTAACATAAAAGGCAATTGACCTGACAGATCCCAACGGAAAAGAGCACAGGCAATTGGTCTACCTGTAAACACAGATGTTCTGGAGTAAACTATACTTCACAGGTTTGGTAAAATGATAATAACACTTAATGCTTGCTTTGAGACATAGACTTAGCCAGGGTTTTGTAAGTGGGTGTTCAAAATGGGGTGTCTTAAAAATGTTGGGCATCCTATATTTCACGTGAGACCATAATATATTCAATTTATAACCATTTTCCTATTAAAAAACTGAAAATATCTTTGACTAATTTCCTAGCATTCACATTGAAGGGAAAACTTCAAAATTATTGGCATTTCTAGAAATTCAAAACAAAAAGAATTTGGTTTCCTAATGTGGGATTTTTGAGGGTTTGGGTGTCCAAATGACACCAAGACGCCTTGCTAGCTATGACACTACTTTGAGAAGTTTAAGGGCATTCTTACCTGGCTATATTGACGAGGCCACAGCTTGCTGTAGCGTGAAGAGGCGTCCAGCCTTCATTGTCACATACATCTAAATCGGCACCATTCTCCACAAGGAATTCCACCATCTCCAGGTTATCATCGATACATGCCTGGAAACAAGCAAAAGAATGTCATCATTACCTGATCACATCGGAGGACCACATACTAGGCCTTCATCATCATTACATGCGCGAAAACAAACACAAAACAACATCATCTGGTTTGGGTAAGGGTTTACCAAGCCTTCTTAAACCTCAAATGGCGCTACCCTAACTACAGATGTACAATAAAGGTTACAAATATGAAGTACAAAACTAAGATTATCATTTATGCGAGTCATGTTCGAAATCTATGTGCATGTTTTGGATTTAGCATGCATTTTCATTTAAGTGTTATTTTTGCTGAGGTTTCTCCGATTACCTGACAATAGTACAGGAGAGTATGTGCTTTAATAAGATAAGGTTTAAGATACATAATGTGGGTATAGAAGAATAAAGATGAGATATATAACCAACAATGACTTCAATTCGTTTCTAACACCTACTTTATGTTTACAACCCTTGCACTCTTTTCTCCTTCTACATGCAATACTTGTCTAAAGAACAACCCATTTCCAAAACTTAAATGTCACGCCCCGTTCCAACACGTAATCTTTATCTGAAATAACATACACACACACTAATGCAATACATATGGGTAGTCTGGAATAAGTGGGAAACTTATTCTCAGTTAAGCTGTCCCTAAACCCTCAGTTTGCCAATTAGGTGCCATAAATGGGCAATAGTCTGGGGAAACCGGGCCCCCAGGCAGGGACCCCGACTCTTGACTTTTTACTAAATCATAAAAGAGTAGGCAGGGGAGTGCAGGGGTTTACTGTATTCCATCAACATATGCCCATCCTTCTTTATTTCACTGTTATGAGGCGGCTATCTTTATGCAAGGCAATAAATCTGAAGGATGCTGCAGATCGGTAGTGCGCAGTGTTAAGAAGCAGGCTCAATGCCTACTACGCTGACAGCTGGCAGATTCCACCAGGCTGGTTTTACCGCTGAAGTTTACTGTGGTGGAATAACCTCTACGCACAGGCAGCCAAACCAGGAATGAGAAGAACTTGCGCAAATTTAATTGGGGTTTGATCAGAACGTTAAGGAAATAATGCTGCACAAGGAAGATATTGTACTAGTTGAATTAGACAGACATGGTGCAAGAAAATATATTTAAGCTCTGCCTGAAATGAACTTCCAATTTTTCAGAATTTGTGAGAGGCAAACTTTTGATAAACTTAAAGAATAACCACGATCCAACCTTTCAACAACTTAAGTTTTATGATGGACTCACAAAATAACTTCTTCCAAACTTCTTAAAAATGATGACAGTTACCTTTGATGAATTTACACAAAAAAAATCCAACTTCACAAAACTTATGAGACCGCCTGATGAACTCACTACCCTCTTTCCAACTTTGCAAAAATCATGAGACACACATCATGATGAGACAATTCCTGTTTTATTTACCAAGTACAATGTATAGTTCTTCGCATGTTTTATTTCATTAAATGTTTTTAAAAACTTTTAACCTCTGGTCACAAAGATTTTAAACTTTTGTCCAAAAAGTCTTCTACCACATGCCAAATGCAAAATATATGGAATATACATTCGCTACATATAAAGATACACAACAGACAAAAGGAAAGTGTGTATAACTATGTCCATACTCCATTATTCAAAGTGTGCCAAGAGAGAGGGGCCAGTTTGATATCTAGAGGTACAATTAAAATCACCCTAAGCTGAGGCCTAGGTAGTGGCAAGATGCATTTTTGTTTATATTTTTTGGCCAAGTTCCATGAAAAATATCTTTCAATAGGACCATTAAAAGAGGCTTTTTATTAAGTGTCAGAACAGCATGGTAGTTGTAAGGTGACTGCAGGCTTCACCTGAAGTGGCATTGTTAGTCATCTTTACCTGTCATCACAGGAACACATATCCTGACAAGGCTAATTACCACACCTATTGCCTAGTCTGCGTAAACAGAAAATCATCAAACCATGACCCATTAAAATTGGCTCAAAACACCACACTTATTTCTAAAGGCTGAACCTGAATCAAATTTCTCTCTTCATGATGAATGGTATCATAATTGTCACTTCAATAATATTTCAGATCTCTTAAGTGGTACATGTTTAATTAATCTTAACTCTCCCAATGTTTCGTCATAAGCACAAGAACGCAACATATTTTGAAAAACATCTTAACCCATTCATATTCAAATTCATTGGATAGCTCTCGTTGGGTACTCTCAAATGAGAACCCAATTACCAGAGTTTCAGTCATTTTATTTAGGATTTTAGCATCATTTTGTATTGGCCAGATTAGGCACCACCAGCATATAAAGGGTTAACCCAGCCTTAACCCTTTCATACCCAGACTCCAGGGTCCCCCCTTGAAAGAGGCCACCAGCTTTTAAGATACCTTTGAAAATAATTTTGGAATAAAACATGTGCAAAAATAGTTTAATGAGAGTAATTGCTTGCATTCTCATTCATTTTTTTCTTTTTCATAAAATTTCCAAAGTTGCATTGATCACTAAAATATTACCAAAATAGTCAGGATGTTTTAGGCTGCTACAGATACAAATAGATTAGGTATGAGATATTTGTCTTTTATTTCAAAACAAGTTTATAATTTCATAGTAATATAAATATCTTTGATTTTCACTAATGATTATCATTAACCTATTGAATCAATGACACACCTGCAATAGTTATAGTGCATGATGTTTCCCATTGCTTTCCACCCATCATAGAGAAATGATGCAGTCTCACTTTTCCATGAAGTCACACTTCATAAACTGATTCCATTTAAAATAAAATAAAGTACTTTTTGCGTGAGTTTCAATAGAACAGCATATACTGATTTTTAGGTTGTGGTAAGATATATGTAGATGTTATTTTATGTTCATCTACTGCACTATTCCATGAACTTGCATTTTATAAACGAATTCCACTTAAAAATAAAATGAAGCACTTTTTGCATGTGTTTCAAAAGAACAGCATATGCTGATTTTTATATTGTGAGGTATGATATATGTAGATGTTGTTTAATTTTCATCTACTGTACGGTTGGCCTGCAGCATAGCATCCGCTATATGAACTGGGTAACCTGAATGCTGGCTCGACGGCGGCAGCCATCAAAATGGGTTGTATATGGCAAGAAGCACTGGCCTCTGACATGAGCATTTTTTCATCTCCATCCACTTGTGTCTGACATGAGGCATGTCATGAGCTTTCCACTCCAGCCCTGGTCATCATGTGGGGTCGCCGCCTATAATCAGCATGGCAGCAACAGGCAATTGTACTGGCAAACATCACACAGCCGCAAACTGACACAGCCAGTGTTTCCATTGGCTGGGGAGCAATCTCCATGTTATAGGGTATAAACCCGGGCAATCTGGCCCATAAACATGAGGGGAAGGACAAGATGTGTTTGTTTTGAGTTACGTGACGAGTTTCACTCAGGAGTAAATTGCCAGGGCTTATGCTGGTTCATATCAGACCTAAAAAGACTCTCCAGCTCAGATTAACCCATTAATGCTTAAGAGTTTATTCAGAAATTGGCATCTGGACCAATGGCACTTTTGACAGTAACTTAGTAATTGAGAACGATTTCACAAGATATTTGAAGGAGAGTTGTTGGTTATGTTCTGAATAACATTCCTCTTTCAAGTATTAAGTTAGATTTCATCAAAATTGTCTGGAACATGCAGCTACTGGAATATATATATATATATATATATATATATATATATATATATATATATATATATATATATATATATATATATATATATATATATATATATATATATATAAGGGCCTTTGGTTAATAAAAGAAGTGTTTATTTATCAGTAAAAAGTTCATATTAGATAGCAGTTGTGAGTTTAAATAAAACTACAAGATATAAGGAACAGATAATATTTTTGAATGTTATTCAGATTTTTTAAAAATTGCATTTCACTCATGGTTTCAACACCTTCAGATTCTCTCATTAAGGTCAAAGTCAAAATCACTATAATTATGCAATATTTCAACCATTTTGAAGAACGAGGTGAGAGGAAATTTTCCCATTTTTAAGTTAGAAATGCAAATTTGAGACACACAAGGTAGCTGTTGTTGGTTCCCTAAAGCTGTGCCTGGCTGGAGGTCACAGTGTGGAGTAGTAAGGCAGCTATCATTGAGCCTCTTAGGAAGACGAACAGCTGAACCCGGACCCTGACAATCTAAATCAGCCTGTGATGTCACGGGAAACCTAATGCTTTTATAGTTTCCTATCATTATCCTCACTGAACCAACAATGTGGCCGCCGCTATAAAAACATGCACTATGATAAAGGGATGTACCAATGTAGGAAATCACACATCCTTTCTCTGATAAGCTGGGACGATGTGGAAAAACTTCCCTCATCCTACTTAGGGTGCAGTTACGCATCCAATTAGTATCAATCATGATGATATCAATATTGGCTGCAAATTCCACTATATGGGAGATGTAATTATGAGTGCACTTGATGTCACCCTAGGTCTACACTTGTTGATAATTCACTATAATTTGGTGTCTTGGTACAATGATGTACTTTTTCTATGGTTGAATGGCTTAGAGTTCATGGCCTTGGTGGCATTAATTAAGATTCTTTTCACATCTGTATGGTACCCAGTTTAACCCTTCCAATGCTGAGGATCTTTCGTCCAAAGCACAAAGGATGTAAAGATTTTTGAAAATCATCTAAACCCTGTCGTGTTGGTATTCATTGGTAGGCACCCGTTGAGTACTCTCAGACATGAACCCATTTGTCAGGGTTTCCGTCATTTTTCAGATTTTTTGCATAGTTTCATATTGGCCAAATTAGCCACCAGCAGCAAAAGGGTTAACCTACTGATGTTCAGAGTGCATACTATTAAGAGTACTTGACAATTAAGAATAGATTCGCTGAAAGTTTGCAGAGTTATCCATGCATACTGATACATATATATATATATATATATATATATATATATATATATATATATATATATATATATATATATATATATATATATATATATATATATATATATATTCCAGTAGCTGCATGTTCCAGTAACATCATGGCAAAGTGTATTGACTCATTATCTAGATGGAATCTTTGATGATGGATTACTTGATGCTTGATCCCTGACCCTACTATCTCGCCACACAATAATAATACTATCATGCCATCATAAGTAAATAGATATAAATCAACAGCTTGATCCATCCATCCAAACCAGTAGTTAGATACAGTAGAAGAGCTGTACTCTTGACGTGCTGGTTAAGTGACCATAAATCAATGTATATAACTTCCAAAATATGGATCATTGAAAATACTTATTGCAAATTAGGTCAATTGATGACAATTTTTGGGTACTGTAAATTTGAAAAGAAAATGGCCATGATGCCACTTAATTAAATTACATATAGAACTAATTTTTAACACAATCAAAGAAGCAGATCATGCTTAAATATAATACATGTGCCTGAAAACAGGCAAAGTAAATACTGCTAGTTTCCAATTCCAATGCAGAGGTTCCAATTCTAGACCACCAATAGCTTGACATGGCTGCAAACACTTACATATGAGTGACCCACTGGGCTAGAAAGTTGTCAGAAACTGCTTGCTTTAAGGCAAATTATGATATTTCGGCTTAAATTGTCACACTAGTGTATATGTATCAAGCATCTGCAGCAGAATTCACCACTGTCGATACCAGTCAGGAACCCTTACAAGGGTATCCCGACACAATATCTGTAAAGAGGGCAACTACTTTTTACAAATCATGCCTAAGGATACTTCGAGCAACACACTGTGGATGTCAAGAAAATTTACAAGAGAATGAAATACAAGGCAGTCTTTCCCTTGGGGACTGGGTATTAATTATGGTATAGAATTACCAGGGCGAGTCATGTTTATTATGAACCACTTCACCAGGAATGACAGTTTTTACAAAGAATTTCAGTCGTCTTATATCAAGAAAACAAATACAACACACAGCTGGCAGAAGGCCTTGCTTTCCAACACACCCTCCCCAAGGCAGTCCTCAAAGAATGCTTGAAATGACATGCAGGACAAGACAGAAACAAGACATTTTTGGATATCAAATGTCATATTATTTAAGTAAAGTTATCAGTGTACATAAGTTTTCTTACTTCAACTTTAAAAGTAAGCCTCTGCAGCTAAGTAAGGCAGAATTCTAGATATTGCCAAATTCAGATAATGGCACCAGAGCACATTTGCATAACTTATCATATTTCTATCGAAGTAAGCCCCAACAGTGATAGTATTGCTGCCAAACACCACATTTATTCCCTGTTCACTCCCAAATCTTTCTTTTTGACACGTCATTTAGACTTAAGATATTTATCTTACTTACTTGAAATCAATATCAATCCATTCTTTAATTTAGATATATATCCAAAAGTTTCAAAGCATATAGCTGACAGTACAAAAAAGGGTAGTTAAAAGAACCAAACAATACCTGACCTACACCAACATCATAGAAACAAACATGTGGCCAGGCTGACAGTAAAAAGGAAAACCAAATGAAAGATGTTTTTGCTAAGGAAATATCCTTATCTAATCTGAATAAGACGATGTAGTGTAATACTTGCCTTGTCAACAGGCCAGATCAACTTCAATTATTCTTCTCCAACCAAATATAAGAGGCTGCATTAATAAATCTCTCCATAATTGGCCGTAAAATCTTGACAATTGAGCCAGAAAAATAGTGTTCCCATGCATGCCATACATGTATGCATGTCAGTTCTAGCACTGAGCTTTAGCTGTCATGGAAAACCATTGGTATCAGGTCCATAAAACTATGTAGCCTGTACACAATCACCACCATTACACCCATAAGTCACCCTGCAGCATTTATTGTCTGGATTTAGGTCCCTTCAAAGCAGTGTTTGTCTAAGTAAGTAAACCAAGCGTGTGTACTCTATGTGTACATAGAACAGCACCCTACCCACAGGTCCCACCACAGGTCCCAGGTTGGCGGCAGCGCTCCTAGACACACACCAGTTACTTTCTGGTCTATACTTAAAATCATTACAACAATGTGTATCAAAAATTAGTTAAAATTTCTATAGGTGGGGAAGTGTATTTTCTCCATTACCAGATACAAAGGAAAATTGCAATAAAAGTACTGAGCTTTACACAAATGGATAAATGGCAAAGATTTGCCTTTTTGACCTTTTTTTTAATGACGCTATGACGTGAATGCAATGTTATGGTTGTAATATATGCAAATTTTGGTCTCCCTTGAAAAATAGGATTAGGACGCCCCCAAAAATAGTATTGTCAAATTTTGCACACTCAGTTTCTGAATCCTGGCTAAAACCTTGTATAAATATATGCAGGGTTTAGGATGAAAGTTTTCACTTTTTTACTGCTAACTACAGGGGGACATTTAATAAGGAGTGAGCTTGCAGCTAGGCAAGGGGGGCTGCCATTAAGCCAGCATGATCCTAGTATTAGCAAATGACAGACTGGGAAAGAAGAACAAGATAAGCTGAATGTATGAGTGATGTGATCGCAGTAACTCAGTACTCATGGTATTCCTACTGCTGCTCCTTAAGCCATACATACCATACTACCAGGATTGGAAAGTCAAAGTCTAGTAGAGTTATGGACATCATGGAGAGCATGGTGTCAGATTAAATAACTTGTCGTGAGTGCTTCTGACCATAGTGATCTAACCCTTCAAATGCTGAGCCTACTTTCATACAAAGCACAAGGATGCAAGGTTTTTTTGAAAATCATCTAAACCCTGTCATGTTGGTATTCATAGGATATAGCTCTCGCTAAATACTCTCAGATGAGTACCAAATGCGCCAAGGTTTCTGTCATTTTTTCAGATCTTTTGCATCATTTATTACTGGCAGAATTAGCCACCAGAAGCATAAGGGCTAATATAGAGGGCTAATGCCAGCCCTCAGCAAATGAGATACTTGGCATCCAAGACCAGGGGAGCTGTACTCAGGATGCCGCTGGTCTTACTATCGGAACTGAAATGAGCATCTAATCCTCTTGTCATTGGTTTTAGCTGTTGCCTGAGAGGGCCTGATGACAGTGTGAGGAGGAGCGGCTGACATTACCATGAAAGACTCCTGAGGGAGCAGGGTCAATAACCCCAGAAAACCTGCTATAGGTATGACACAGAAATTGCAAACATTACTACCAGTTCATATGGCACTGAGCCCTTGAAAACAGAGATAAGCTTCGGTCCATTTATAACATATATGTCAGAATCTCTACTCAGGAATACTGTGATCTTGCCCCCCCCCCCCCCCCCCCCCAAGGGGTATCTTGAAAATACTTCAGCTGGCCCACAAGTACTGAGATTGCTTAAAGGGGACACATATTTTTAGGCTAGAGGTTCGAAATCAACCAGAGGCTGGACTCAATGGGCGACCATTTACTTTAGTCATTTATTGTAATGTACAGGCAAACACTACATGTGCTAGGTATAAGAAATAAACTGTGACACCCCCCCCCCCCCCCCCCCCCACATACACACACATAACCACAATATGAGAATGAATCAAACCTGCATAAAAATACATCCATAAAGTATGCAAGTGTTGGTCTGAAGTATTTTCAAAATCATCATGGGAAGGGCAGCATGTTATTAGTATATACTAATCTGGCAGGGGCCCCATTTATGAGGGCCTGATGCCAGCACTGGATAGATAATAAGCTAATGAATCAATCATTTATCCTAATGCATGAAGCGTCCTTTCAGTGCACTAGACCCAGAAATCATTTCATCTGCAGCACTGAGCTATTTTGACTCGTGATAGTATGATTGACCAGTTAATACCAGCCCCTGGCAGTCCTTACACATTAACACTAAGCCCCCGGAAATAGGTATTAGAGACAGCCTACAAGTGCCAATCACAATACAAGTTACCTAGTTGTCTTCCGCCAAAAGAAAACACAATGGACAAATAAGTGTAGATACAATACAAGGAGCGTCATAGAATGAGTTCTCAAACAACAATTTTTTTACTAATTACAGACCCGTCAGATGTATTTGTGTAAGACTTTATTTTTGTCTTTGATAAAACCTCAATGTTATTGGGATGGACAGAAACAAACAGGGCATTGACACTGAATGGCTTCAGTGTTTAGGTACCCCTCCTAACCCATAGGACAAAACATGTCAATAACCCATTTAGTGGTAATGAACCAAAATAATTTCTGTGACATGAAAATATCTCCTGAATAAAGAAAATATCTCAGAACCAAATTGCTCTCAGGAACTTATTCTAATAAATATTCTATCCAGTTTTTGCTATTCTATATCACATAAGAGTTAACAATCTCATTGCATTATCCATCACATCTGAGGGTGAGTTGGTTAACTTCAGCTGAAGTATATCAAAACAAAGGGCCTTAAGTAGCAGCTGATGTCAAGATGCAAAGCTATTCTTGGAAAACCACACTCCTACTAACTGAATATATGGTGAGTGAGATGTGTTTAAAAGGTTTCAAACTGAAACAACTGGCTGAAATATGAAAAATGTATATATAGGCATTTCCATGTTGCCTCCCTGGAGAGCAACTGAAGACCTTATATATTGTTGCATTTTAGAATAATGTTCTAAACAGGGTATTGGCCAGGATTTAGAGGCTGGGTGCCCAAATCTGGCAATTGTAAAATGTTGGAGCTTCCTATTCTTCAAATTAACACAATATACTGAGATTACAACCATAAACTTGTACTCATTGAAATTTGTCATTAAGTCCTTACACAATGTCATGGAAATCATATTGAGGTGGTAAAACTTCAATTTTATGCTTGAAATTGATATTTCGAGAAATTACTCTCCAAAATATTTGGGTGTCCTGAGAGGTGATTTTTGAGGGTTTGTGTGTACAAAAGACGCCCAGACACCCTGCTGGCTAAGGATATGGTCCTAAATCATTAGACTATGATATGCACCAAAGATGCAAATGTCTCATAAATTACTTATATGAATCCTAAACTTAAAAATGACATACTTTGGAATTTCTGACAAAAACATCTAGATATCCTGCTCTGTGTTTGTGAAGGATATGGATGTCCAAACGACACCCTGACACCCTGCTTGCTTAGTCCCCAAGTGGCATATTACCAGTCTTTCTTTCTGCTTCCCGCCGCGTAGAACAGACTGACACAGGGCCGGAGCATTTACTTACTGGCAAGTAGTTGACACAGGTTCTTACTGGGCACAACTGTTTTCTCATAACTACACACATACACACTTTGTTTAGTCCACACTCAATATAGGCATAACGTGCGGGAATTCACTGTTGTGTAAAGAGTAACCTTATTCCAAGAAATCGAGAAGGGGTCAGCGGACGCCTAATGCCAATACAAGTCTCGTCTAGAAAAAGACTGTAGTATCACAATATCCACTATTTAACTTTTAACAAGTTGACGCCCAGTAAAATAGTAATGAAAAGAAGAAGATGATGTAAGAAAATATAATTTTAAAACATTTTTATGCTTTCATTATTAAGCAGAGGTGAATTCATTTCTGAATTCCTTGGCTGGACTTGAAGTATCTAAAAACTTATAATCAGTTTTTTTTAAATATCTAGGTCAGGACAAATATTTTCTACCACTTGTACTACTAAGAGTCACTGGGGAAATGAAGGATGCACAACTACCATCCAGGGTTAATGAAAATAACCCATTCATGCCTGTAGCACCCAAACATAATATAACCTAGTGCACCACTATACATAAACACACTTTTATTTCTTGTATTTCAGACCATGAAGCAGTTTTTATGCTTCTAAGACTTGTGCATAAGACACTCTTTTCAAGCCATGTATCCAGAATATTTATGAAATGTATTCCAATTAAATACAAATATGGAGTGAAATGATATCTAACAAATTAATTAAGGGTATTGATTGGTATAATAATGGTAAATACACTATTATAATCATTTTTTCTCTGTGGAAAGCAACCTTGCATGAAGGCATGCACTGGCCACCGGATGATAAATATAACACTTTCTGAAATATATAGAAAAGGATGGGTGGATTTAATGTAACCAGTGAGTCAACTTCCGCTACCAAGCCTCTGACTTTTCTATAAATATGTGAGTAAGTGAGTGTCTTCAGAAGTCATTACAGGGCACTGGTAAAAGATGCCTTAGATAAGCTTGGTAGTTATGTAATTAACCCATCCCTGCCACAGACTCTTACTGCAACAAGACTAGTAATTATTTACAAAGTTAGGTTTTTAACGAATTTCTGGGGATGACTGTTGTCTTTATTCCTAACCACTAAAGAAAATGTTTGCTAAAAGTTTACAAGTTCACATAAGAAAAGATATGTATACATTTAAAGACCTTCGGAAGGCTAAATTGTTTTTCTTAAAATACCCCTTAAAAATAACCTACCTATTCCAGTCACCCCCCCCCCCCCCCCCCCAGGAGAGTGGTTTAACAATAATATGTACATGAAGTGGCTGTATACCTGGTTCTTACCCAAACTTACAAAACAAAATGAGTCATGCTCTATGTACACCTAGTGAAAAACCCATTAGTTATCCACTAGTAGTTGAAAAAACGCCATCATCCACCATAGCAGCTTAATGATTATGTGATGATAGTTTGAAAACCACATGAAATGTGTTACCAATGCATAACAGCTGTGTCAACTTAATATAAAGAGGTATTTACTATTAAGGCACTAGAAGCTTTAGCTGTTGTGGGCCTCACGACACATGTAAAGTCCGAGTAACACCTGAGGTTTACTAAGTTAGGGCTAACTCAAACCCTACTTGTCGCATTGTGTGGTTTTCTGGTAAATCCATTGCCAAAAACTAACAGACACAAAATGTTGGCTGAATAGTTTGAAATAGCACACTTAGTGGCTGATTTTCACACCAGAAAACTTTAATACAACTCCATTCAAGCAGTATTATGATACAGAAATAATCATAATTGTTGGAAATTTAGATCATAATTTTGAACATGTGATGATGATGATGATGATGAGAAATCTAATAACAATAGCAACAATGATTATACAATAATAATAATAATAATGATAATAATAATAATGATAATAATAATAATAATAATAATAATAATAATAATAATAATAATAATAATAACAATTATAATAAATAATAATAAGAATACTTCAAGAAAGTCAAATAAAAGTTTTGAAATTTTACCTGAGCCCCCAGGTTTAAAGAATTTTATGAAAATTGTTCTTCAAGAGAGTTCTGTGAGGATATCTGTATGTCGGGAGTTGTGTGGCATGGCATATCAGGCAGCAAGGGGTTAATGAGGGGAAGATGAGCCTGCAAGTCCTCATGACGGTGCCTAGATTGAACATGATTCCAGCTGCGGCTGCGGCGGCTGCTGCTGACTGTCTATTTCTGGAATACTCATTACTGATTCTACAATTGGCATGGTTAAGAGTGCCAGGGACGCTCGCTCACGGTGAATGAAAACAGAAAACCAAGCAGCGCCACCGCCCGCCCGCCGCTGCCACCGCCTCATTCTAGGGGCCAAACTGGGATAACCTCCGCTCCATAAGTAGGCTAACTAACTGTGGAGGAGCTCTAAATCATACACAGAATAATGCAATCAATCTTCCTGAATCTTTCAAAGCCATGACCAATCTTTCTATCTCTGACTGACCAGTCACATAGTGCGGGCGTAGGTCGGACATGTATGTAGTGAGTAGGGATACAATCTGTTTGAACTTTGCAGCAGCAGCATTTGTGGCTAAAATTAGCCGGGTCTTCTCAGCGTCATCGGGTTACCAGTGAGCGCAGGATCCTCTTGTCCCCTCTCCCATCTTTGCGGCTAATTTTAGCCGGCTCTAGCTATGTTTGTAATGCTCCCACTCTTATTCATGCATTATAGGCACATTCACGTAGGCAGCAGCGGAGGGGGTTAAGCCGACTAACTAACAGAGTGGTTCTCAGCACACAGCTTCTTCATGCTTGGCAGAGTCAAGATGTCGACTACTCCACCATAGGGTGGTGGTCTGGTCTATATGCAGTCAGAATCATGGCAAAACACTGGTCAAATACTAGTTGATTAAGCTAAAATGTAGTGATGGAAACCTAAATTGTAAGTCAATAAATATTGCAGGCAGTATTCAGAGCAGAGAGTGAATCTGACTAAAACTGTAATTGACATGTTCAGCCACTAAACTAACTTTATTTTCTTCAGTAGTGACCAGGTCTTAAACCTATGGTGAAAAATGAAAACTTGTAATAATAAAGCGTAATGAAAGTCTCACTGTATTCTACTAGCATTGGGTTGCCAAAAAAAAAAGAAGTTAACTGGATTATGACATACTGTATTCAATTGATTACCAAGTACACTGGGACCCAAACTATTCAAAAGGGTCCTTAGACAGATTGCATATATGTTCCTTTGATACAGGGACAGATTCAGAACAGTAACTGTTGAGTCTGTCATGTAGGGCATGAAATAAGCAAATTAGTTTTAAAAAGCCCTCTCCTGTATCATTGATAAGAACCAAATTAAAGCTTTACAAGAGCAAGGGATGATGAGGTGCATTAAATATTAGCGGCCAAACTGATCCTAATGTACGCCCAGGGAGTTAATAACCAGTGACAGATAATTGGTTTTGCCAGAGTAGTGCAATCATGTTAATATCGTTATCGAAATGGTAATTAATTTGAATGGCAGTTATGTACTCTAAATGATTGAAGGGAAATGAACTACATGAAAAATACAGGATGTGGGATAAGATGATTAGTTTATAAAACAATATAGCCCTTCATTTATCCTTTATAATGCCATTGAAAATTTATATTTTGTCGATTACGATTTGAAAATCAAAATGAGGGGAATTTCTTCAAACTTGTAGGCACTCTCTCGCCTAAATGTGCCCCTGTACATCTGGGACTTATATATACAGGTCACTGCTTACACAGGCTTCTGACGATTGAATCTAAAGATGTAATGTAATTCCAGTTCAAGTCTAAATGGTGAACGGTTACAGCATTTTATTGCATATTTCCTCACCCAGACAGTCTCATGATTATGCAGAATCACGCTTAGTCATACCTTTGACGCAACCTAACATAATCAGCCCTACTCAGGTCAGCTGAATAAATGAAATAAAAGATGTCTGTCATCCCGAATCAGGCTTATATTTCAACCACAACCTACATTTTGAACATTTCAAACCGTCTCTTAACCTATTCAGGCCTAGGAGTCCTAGGATGTTATCCAATTTCAGGGGTTTGATGTGAAATCTACATATTTTGAATGGGTACATGCCTGACACCTATTAACCGATCAGCATTGAGAAGAGCAGGTGATAAGGGCTCATATTAATTTTGTTAAATTCAAAAAAATACACATATCATGGAATGACATAAATAAGAAAATTTGCAGTAACTGAAAAGTATGTACAGAAAGTATAGATTTAAAATATATGTAATATGATTAAAAAAATTCTGCATTAAGGCAATAGTAATTATCAACCTACATAGTTTCGGTGTACTGACTAAAGGGTTAAAATATGTTTAGAAAGATATTTTGTAAATTATGTTACTTTCCCCTTTGATGTGAATGTGATTATCGGAAAAAACGCCCTCAAAGCTGGTCCATGAAGGTTTTCCAGATCTAGATAACTTAGATAAGCAGTGTGCTGGTGTATTTCTGTAAGATCCGGTAGTGAGGCAAAGCAGACAGAGAGGGAGAGAGAGAGAGACTGGGAGATGGTGTAGATTTCAGATCAGCTTTGCAGCAGGAGTCATTATTGATATGGGGTCATGTCCTTAAATCCAAACACTCAAGATTTCTGTTCATACAAGGCTTCTTACAAGCCGCCATCCAAGCAGAAGTAGCAATGATGCACCAGGCGAAAAATATCCAAGCGCCGCTCCATAACGCAAAGGAAATCTATTTATCTCGGCAGAATACCCCTCTCTTTAAGGTTTATTTGGATAGACTTAACTCCCCCACAGTTATGAGAAAAAAGGATATGATAGAAAACATATCTTCTTGATCAATTAGACACATCTTTTAGTATGTAAACCAGAGCCATGGGAGGATAAATGATTTAGTGTAGTTAGTTGGTCTTAAAAAGGTCATTGGCTACATTACAGAGGTGACAAAGCAGTGCTAAGAGAGAGTATTGTGTCAACTAATTAATGTTTGGAATTTTGGTCTTGAAAAATATTATCAGCATCTATGCTACTTTTGCAAATAACTTACAAATTAAACACAAATTCGCATTACACTTGAGGGAGAGGTGACTGTTGGCTTCTGATTTACTTTTCTCATTCAAATCTTTGTTGAAGCTTTTGCTTGAATAAAGATATCATCAATACAAAGGAAGCCCTATGGGAGGGTAGCAGCGAGTTCTTTTTCATGCCTATCGGGTTAGAGGAATGGGGTCTTGTGCTCTAATTCCATCACAGACTAGCAGGAGGCATGCCTAAGGTTGCCTGCAGCCAGACTTCAAGAGAGACACTTCCACAAAGGCAACCGGAAATTCTAGTGCAAAGGGGAAAAAGCCAACTATCCACCAAAAAATGGTTTGGACATTTTTATATTCAATACCTACATTTTTGAATCAGTTATTGTCTAAGGTGCTATGCCTGCTGCTATTTTTTTGAAAAAATAAATGGAGTTTGGTATTAAAGTATTTCATACTATGGCTTATTCCCTTGCTCTAGAAGATGCCCCCATTTCCTTTTAAAATATATCACTAAATATGGAATACCTCCCAGGCAATTCAGGGCAGATGCATTCTAAATTAATTCTCTTTCTATTCAACAACTAGCTAAGGTAAACTGTACTTATACTGTATAAAATCAATTATTATCAATAATTAATTCAAAATATCTATTCATGAATGAATGCAAGCACGCAGACCTTTTAACAATGTAGAAATAAAGATAGATGGCAGATTCTATTGAACTTGAAAAACACTATTAGCCATGTACTTCTTACATAAACGAAACTGTACTTATACTGTATACAATCAATTATTATTATTAATTAATTCAAAATATCTATTCATGAATGAATGCAAGCACGCAGACCTTTTAACGATGTAAAAATAAAGATAGATGGCAGATTCTATTGAACTTGAAAAACACCTTAGCCATGTACTTCTTACATAAACGACTTCATAACTCCTCCCTGTTTCGGTGTCTGTACATTCCTACTAGACAGAGGATCAGTGATTTTGTTCCGGGAGGCAAACTAAAGCCTTGTGTTCAGAAAGGCACATAACCTTGGGAATGGGGCTCAAAGACAGCTTGTGGGGCCTAATAGGAGAAAAGGGTAGTGTCCACATGAAGTGGACCACAGGGGGTGGATGTAGGGCCTAGGCTACCGACAGCTCCTAGTCCGCAATCCAGCTCAGGCGGCAGTAGACTAGCTCCTAGTCTATGAATTCATTAAATCATGCCTTTCTCTGTTTTGGTCTCTATCTTTTGCTTGATGTTTAGGTGTTAGTTACTGTGGCTGGTGATAGATGGCACCAAAGGAAGTCACACTGGTCAGTCAGAATCATAGAAAATTGGAAAAATCTCACTGGGGGCCAACTGGTGAGCAATTTAAGAACTATATCAAAGTAGTAGACACAGTTTAGAGTTGTAGTTTTCATGTCAAATATATATATATATATATATATATATATATATATATATATATATATATATATATATATATATATATATATATATATATATATATATATATATATATATGAGATGAAAAATTGTTGGCCTAGGACTACGTTAAGGCCGCAGCAGCAGAGGATGAGGATGATGAGGAGGTGGTGGTCAAGGGGACAAGTGCTGTGTGATGCAGAGTGAAGTATTTACATAGAGCAAGTCAGCTTATGTAGGTCCATGAGCATCCTCTCATCTGATTACTGCTCCATGTCAGGCAAGCTGGCGGCTGCTGCTCTCCGTGAGCCGGAGAAAGTCACAGGAGCAGCAGCAGCAGCAGCAGCAGAGGGCCCGGGCATGCCATGCCAGTGCCAGACTATGTGTGCAGTGCATGCCAAGAGTAAAAGCATGAGATAGGTGAAGGAATGCATGGCTTAGAGAGAGTTGCCAGCAGCAGCAGCAGCTAGCTCCTCCTCTTCATCCAGGGCATGTGCACAGCAGCAGCAGCAGCTATCCCCAAGCCACACTCAAGTCTCCTCATCTGCAGCGCTGCCCTGGATACCCACTCTACTAGTAGTAAGGGCAACCCCCCCCACACTATCCTGAAGCCACCCTCCTCTGCCTCCCTAGGTCTGCTGCCAGTCGGTTTAAAATGCCTGTCTCACTTGAATCTAAAAGATCTACCCTGAGATGACTTGAGCCCAAGTTTACTTCTTCTTTAGTTTAACAAGGACATTGTACCAACTTAGCATGAAGCTTAGTGCCTTCTTCCTCAGCAATATATTAGAACATTTTACAAGGTAAAACTCGAATCGAAGGTAATTTTTTTTCAAATTGACATGAACTCATGACTTAACTTTTACAGAAAGTGTACACATGTAAAAGGGTGCTTTGGAACATCCATCCCCACCATTCCCAACACAAGGCACCCTTAACCCTTCCAAAGCTGAGGCTGTATTCGTCCAAAGGACGAGGACCCAACGTTTTCTGAATAACATCTAAACCCGGTCATGTTGGTATTTATTGGATAGCTCTCACTGAATAATCTTAGACGAGTAGCCATGTGCCAAGGTTTCAGTCATTTTTCCCAGGTTTTTGCATCACTTTGTATTGGTGAAATTAACTAGCATTGGGGTTAAAATATACCTTGTTGATGATCAGTCTTTAAAGGGCACTTGTACTAGCTCCTTGCTGGAGGAGATGTTTTGCTCTGCAGAGAAAGGACCACTAGGCCAGGAGAAAATGCATTATTTCAGGGCATGAAGCCAAACTTTATAAGCCTCTCCCCACAAGATCACTTTGAAAGAAACCGCATTTCAGTTCCTACTTCACATCAATAATACCTTGAAGCATATGACATAGTGAGTGTTCCAATATTGAGAATCACACTCTGTGAATTTACACACAGGATGCCATTTTTATCTTATCACAATATTGGATCACCTCATTTCCTGTCCCATTCACAATGCTCTATTGGGAGCAACCGACCGAAGGGTGATCATACAAACCTCAGTGCTCTCTGGCAAGGGGAATCAAACTGTATACATCATCACCTTATATTTAACCCATTACTGCTCAGTGTTTTCCTGCATTGTCTGAATAGCCTGATGAGAATATAATGGATCTTAAGGCCTATAAAAAGTTGTTTGTTTCCTGTAATCCTAACAAGATTTTTACTCGAAAAAATCCCTACCCTAAAGTTTTTACCACACTTTCAAACTATTACAGGAAACAAACATTAATTTCAGGCCTAAACAACTGGTCTGATGAGAAAAATGAAGGAGAGATGCCTTAAAAGCCATGATTGGAATTTTGTATAAAAAGGTACCCACCCCCAATATCTATCTATCTATCTATCTATATCTATATCTATATCTATATCTATATCTATATATATAGTATATATATATATACTAGGCCTTCTAGATGTTGCCAAATATTTTTATCTATGTAAAATGCAGATGCTTGGGTGAGGCTAAACACTATTGAAACTTTTGACTTCTCCGTCAGTAGTAAGCGGTTGTTTATTGGCGGGACAAAGTGGAGGACTGTGCTGTGTGTCCTCTGGGGACTGAGTGGGTGGATTAACATGTGCACTGCCAATTCACTATGTAGCAGTATCCAGCAAAAGAAAGGATTTGCGTCACGCCTGATACCTTCAAAGGATTAAAGTCACCCTGAGCATAAAAAGCTTTCTTCCCATCCACTCAATGCATCATCTTTTCATCCCCGCTGAATGCGAGTCTTTAAATGGAGTACTACCTCATGTTGAACCTGTCCAATGGAGGTTTGATAACATGGTTTTTCTTTCCACTAACTAACTGCAGCGGAGAGAGCAGTCGAGGTAACATCCCCCTCGCTGTGTCACACCGGGGCCTGGCCTCTATGAGTTACTGGCAACAGGCATCCTCCCTCCTGTGTTATTTCACTGTGAGGAGCAGCATGTAATAGCTACAGCCATAGCGCCATGATTTATCCAGCAAACTTGCTGCACACAAATTGGCCCGGGCCAGGAACTCATTATATACTGCACTAATTTCCTGGCGTAATTCACAGAGAAAGATAACCAAGCTGTTCACACCCCAACAAAGTCGGGTTTCAAAATCACTCTCAGCCCCAAATCATCTATTTGTTTCTCTAGCTGGAGTACACAAATTATAAATCACGGCAGGGGCTCAAGGATAGAGGCTGGCATTCCAAGTTTCCTCACTGAGTCGCCAGAAAAAGTGTCTAGCCGGAGCTCATCCAAGCAAGAAAATGTCAAATACTTGATAAATACAATTTTAGGCTTTATGATAAGGATCTGGCTGATTCCTCAAATATTTTCCCCTTCATAGGTGGGTGGTCTTTAAATGCCAACGACACTAGAAATGGCATGTTATGTCTTCATTGAAACGTTAGATTCGTTTCTCCAGGTCATTTCAATGCCTACAAATAGCACTATCATCTTACTCAAGAAGGGACCATGCTCAGAAGGAGAGTATTTATCACATTAGCTATGCTGTAAAGAATATTGCACTTATGACAGGAATCTGGGACAAAACTCACTTTTGACAAGAATCCCACTGTTTTGTCTGATGGATATCATGGCCCAACCGTGGTGTGAGGTTTCTCTTTATCATATATGGAAGCATAAAATTGTCTTTCCAATTCCATTTGAAAAACGTCATCTGATGTATATAAATTTGATTACCCTACTGGTACTCAAATTACTCATTAACTACAAAGTAAGGGAAGAAAATAGGTGAACTAATACTTGGTGACAACTTCAATCAATATTTTGATTCAGATTGAAGATGGTCAATAGTTTGTCTGGAATTTAAAAGTAGTTGTTCAATGTAAAAGTCTTATATGTTGCAACTGGATTCTTCAGATTTTCCAACTAGAGACAACAGCAGGATTCAATTATGAAGAATATTTAAGACCAGCACCAAATGTTGGAACTTAAAAAGTGTTTCTTTTTGCAATTAGAATGACATAGCAATTTTATGTCTTTAACCAGTCCCCGAAGTCTGGCCTACATCAACTTTTTTTTTCAGTATAGTTAAGTGAAGCATGAAATGAGCAACAGGAAAAGCCAGCATGTAATTTGTTTGTCATTTCAACCTACAATGGTGTCTAGCCCTATAGTACAAGGAAAGATTCAGTGGGGCTTTTAAGGCAACAACCATACATAAAAAATAGTCAGCCAAATAAAAGGTATGGAAAACAGGTCAATTGCAGTCAAGTCTATTAGAAAACAGAGGCCACCATGCTAGGGTCTTAGCCAACAGGGTATCAACTAGACATCCAAACCCTGCAAAACAGACCCTAGGGAACCCATTGCATATAGATCTAAGCAATTGCTAAGTATGTTAATTTCAATCAACTTTAATTCAGAATGATCAAATATGAAATACCCAAGGCATTTCCTACATTAATGCATCTTAATCATTGTTTATATATCTATTATGTTAATGTTTTACATTTCTCCTCGAAAAACATTAAATCCTTTCCTGTCTCACGTTTTTGCAAATCTGGTTTGAAAACTTTCCCTAGGGATGGCAGAATGCTATTTAAGATCTAAAACAGTGGCTTTACCAGTTGGTTTGCAAATATAGGCCAGTCGTGCTATAAAAGTGTTAATCCTTATAGCCATACCAGAGTAAAATTGGGGAAAGTGCAGTTAACACCTTCCATATATTTTATTTAATGCTTAACATTCAGATAAATTTACCATATAAACATGGCAGGTGTTATTTAAGAGAGAAATTTGTCTCTGACTTGCCTGCAGAAGCAGCCTGGACTTTGACAAATGAGTTTGAGCCTTGAGGCATTAAAGCCATAAGTAATCAAAGTATAGTATGCAAAAACAACACAAATCTAATTATCTTTGATCATTGATCTGCCAGGTAAAACAATGATCAACTAGAAAACTCCATCCTATTCCCACCACTAGCTAGTACTAGTAGCCTTATCTGGCACAAATACCCTTATGGTTTTTGGAAGGCTTAGTACAAACATATATTTCTCTTGATGCCAGAGCCATAAATGTGTTTTATTTCCTACTCATAATGTTGTCATCCAGCAATCATCCCAAAACAAACAAGAAGCATATCATGATATAATTAGGTACACACTATTACTGATAACTGAAAACTATCTACATCTATAGTTAGATCTGGGTCAAAACCAAGGTCAAACAGGACTTCTAACGTTAGCATTAAGTCACAGTTCTACATTTCCCCACTGGAATTCTAATTGAAATTAAGTTTGATAGCAACCTGGATGACAACCTAGATAGGGACATATTTATAATATTTTTATTGGATATAAATGTATGTTTATGTAACTGTCACTGTGAGGAGTGTCTAGAATCTTTTATTGGTGTTGGCTGTCACCTGTCTTTCCTAAAAATATATATCAAAACCATTATGCATTGTTCTTACAAGTGCTGAATGAAAAGTAAACAATATCATGGAACACAAGAGTGTTCAATTGATTGAAATGCAAGGTATAGGCCTGTTCATTGGCAGATTATGTCATACACACAACAGGATAGCAAACCTTTTAGAATTTGGAAAAAAGTGATCTATGTTTTACTTTATGGCAAAAGTCGGAACTTTCCCAGCAAAAAAAATCAAATCTTTGTTTACATCTAAAATTAAACAATTAATATTTTTAGTTTCTACATATGTGTATGAAATAAGAGTTAATATTATGATATGTGATACATACGTTATCACTACATTGCTTGTGCAGCTAGTTTATAGAATTTCAACTACCCAGGTCTGTCAAAATGTTTGGGACTTACAATTGCTTGCCATTCTAAGCAATTATGCTCTTTTTCAGTAGGACCCAGTTCTGGGCAAATTTCTAATGTAGGCCCTAACACTTACCTCGTAAACTAACAGTTTTCTTGGGAGTAAATTTGAAAATCTAGGATAAACTAACATTTCTAATTAGAAACAAACAAGTACATTGGCCTCTGTTTGAACTCCTACATGTACATTTATAAGACTGCCACCCTACATCAAATTTGGGAAATCACTCTGGGTTGGTGTATGATATATACAGCTCAACTGTTATGTCAAAACAAAGACAAAGCAGTCAACTTTATCTTCAAGAGACGCATGTTTTCATTTAGGATGTAAGCAAATATAAAGCTTATACCCTTATGGTCAGGAGAGCAAATCAACATTTTAGATGTACTTTTCTTTGAACATTCAGAGGTTTTAAACTGCAATGTTGTTACATTCATAGAAGAGTCACTGTTCTCTTAGGCAGATGTGCAACTATCGCTCACTGTAGTCATCCCCCAAAACAAAAGCCCATCCTCATTGAGGAACTTCATTGTGGTATTCCCTGAAAGTGAGTCATCCAATTTCCTATCAAATATGGCATTTATCAATATAATCATTTCCCACAAGGGATTCCCACATAATCTCACACTGCACTGATGGGCATTAGGCGGAGTCTGGGTCACTGGATGAATAACACATACACATTTATATGGACATACCCCTACTCATTGCACTTCCTGTTTTCTTCAGTTACAGAGGAAATAGATTCTGGGGTTAGCCTAATTAAGTATTCATAACCCTCTACCAACTTAATCACCAGATATCCTACTCTTAAATGGTGTACACAATTACCCTTTTCAAAATATGTGGAAATTCTGCAGGTTGAAATTCTATAATTCACTGATTGAACAAGGAAAAGTTCACAGTCATTACCAAATTCATTTTTCGGAATGATTTATATGATTTTTACATATGAAGTTTAATTGAAAAAGATCTTCACTGACCTTGAAAATTAACTCAAAGTCATCATAACACTGGTCATTTATTTAGAAGTCCCCAAGATAAGATGACTTTTTTAAGAATGCAATAAGAGACAATCCACGAACATACATGTGTAAAAGATTTTTTTAAAGCTGTTCTTGTGGCACATCCTGGACTTGTAAGCAATCACCTGTGTAATATATTGTGATTCAAAAATGATTAACCTTGGTAATATATCCAGGGTCACAAAACTATTTTGAGTTCATAGGAGTGCAACTAGAGAGAAAGTCTGAAGACTTTATAGATTTTGTTGAACAGTTCTAGAGTTATCTTGCGGACAGGTCTCAGGGTTCGACTTTCCCAGGGGCATATAGGCATATGCCCCTAGATTTTGCCGTGACTAGGGGCCCAAAATAGTATGTATAATATCCAGAAATCCTGTTTTTGACCGCTTATTTTAATCAAAAGACCTGATTCGGGCCCCTAGCCTGAAATCTTAATGTCTGACCCTGGGTCTCTCTTGGCTACCGAAGACAAGAACTGTGCCAAAAACAATGTCTCTCCTCACAGGGAGGGAAACATAATGAGCCAATAAATGATGGAGAATAACATGTGTTTCATCAACGTAAATAAAATTCATTAATTGGCAAGCAGTAAAAATGATTATTTTTACCTTCACTTACTACTATAAACATATACAACAAAATTTAAAATTCTCAAGGCATAAAAAAAAAGTTTGTTTCCTGAAACGGTCCAAAAGAAATAGTTTAGGTAGGTAGGTAAATGTTTATCAGATTTTTTTTTCTCTCAGAAAAAGAGTGTTTCATGTATGTTTTCTGTTGATTGAGGGTTGGAAGGGCAGAATAAACTTTAGGGTAAGGATCATTTTGAGCTTGGTAGGGTCTGGATAAAGAAAACAAACAATATTTTAGGACAAAATCTTCTGTTGGTTGAAAAATCCTAGATGGTTTTGAACAGCAGTTTGAAACCAGGTCATAGAAACCTTCAATACTGACAAATAAATGCCTAACATTATAAACAAACTAGATCTATATATGTATGTGGTTTGATCATGGAGCTAAGCTCTTGAGAAAAGCAAAGCATGATGCCACAGTCATGCCCAAATGGATTCACATAGTGTATAGAGCCTGAAGGTACCAATGAAGTGTAATTGAATTCAACCAGCATGCTATTTTCTTTTGATTTCTGAAGACTGATCAGTTCATTGACTATGTATTGAGGAGCATGCACACCTGTCTATCTAGTATCTACAACAACATTTACAACAATAGCTCAATTATCTCCTAGTCAAGGCCATAAGTCATTCCCTACAATCATGGCCTACTACAGGGTCTTAGCCAGGATTTAGAAAATGGTGCCCAAAATTGGCAATTGTAAAATTTCTGGGGGACCAGGGAGACCACAATATTCACTGGTTACAACCATATACATGTATCAAATCATTGAAACAAGGCATGATATCCTTATATAATATCATGGGAATTATATTGAGGTGGAAAAAAACTTCAATTATAAGCGTGAAATTGACATTTTAAGAAATGGCTCACAAAAAATATTTTGGTGTCCTGAGGGGTGATTTTTGAGGGTTTGGGTGTTCAAAAGACACCCAGACACCCTGCTGGCTAAGGCTATGGCCTGCTATATCAATCCAACAGTAACTATATACGCTACCAAACACAAATACCTACAGGTGGTAGATATGAATAATCAACACTGGTACTTGGTTCATCGAGTTCTGGTTGGAGCTGTGCCAGTGCACTCAAAGTTTGAAAGGGTTAAGTATATAATTAGCTCACCTGAAATTCCCTAACATGATGACGGAATGATGACAACGAGGCTACCTCAGGTAGATAAGTACAACTGCTGAAAAGCATAAGCCAATCAAGCACCTCTTCACAAGTCTCAGCTCTTTATTACCTTCAAACTTATTTGTACAAACTAGGCAACTACTTTCACCATCAATGTACCTAACTAAGTAACTACATGACCCGAATATGAATTTCTCCTATGAGAAATTAGGAGGGTCAATATACACTTTTGGGATCAACCTGCCATGTAGTTTTGGAAGTAAATATTTTCACAAACTAGGCAACTAGTTTCACCATCAATGTACCTAACTACATGACCCAATTATGAATTTCTCCCATGAGAGATTAGGGGGTCAATATTAGTAATATCACCATCAATGTACCTAACTATATGAACTATTAAACAAGAACTTCAGTTAGTACATGGCATGTTTTACCCAATGGAAGGGCATTCTTTTCAGGGGTATTTGATCAATGTTGTTAAAGATAGCCACAAACCACAAGTATGTGACTGATAGCTAGGGATTATAATAGGATGAGTTCACTGAACCATGATCAAGTATCCAGAAATAATGAAGAGACTTGTACTACAAACCTCTTCTAAAGACCACCACGAAGCATGGTCACAACACAAGGATATTTTCATTTACTATATAAAGAGTTCATATTACATTTGAACCAATACATGTCAACTTATTACTTCGTACCTATCTGAGTATCTGATACCCTACCTACATATTACAGGTCATAAAGCACACCATACTTTAAACCTCAATAAAGAAGTTGCTTTCACTTTTCTGATCGTCCAATCAAGTCCTTAGCAGCTAAGGATGTAAACAGCTGTAATACCCTGAGCATCTAAGTACTTAATCCTTATTAGAAGTAACGGAATAAGAGTGGTCAATTTTGAGATTACTCGCAACACGCTTATATAATACCGATATCCTGGCACTTATGATTGCCGTAGCTATTAGTTGGTCCTGTTGGCTACAGGAAGAAGATTATTGAACAAATTGGCGATTGCAAAGTTTATGGGCCTCCATATTTTTTAAGGGAAACCACGATATACCTCGATTTCAGACATGAACATCTATGAATTTATCAAAATAAGGTGTGATATCCGTATACAATGTCATGGGAATTATATGGAGATAAAAAATATATTATTTGCTGAAGATTCATTGACATTTTAATGAATTCCTCACAATTTTTGGGGGGTGACCTGAGGGGTGCTATGTAAGGGTTTTGGTGTTCAAGAAGACACCCAGAAGCCCTGCAAGCTAAAACCATGCCCTCATGCATCCCTGACTGTCAGTGAGGTGTGTGTCCGGGAGAGTAGGATTGGGAAGCGAGGACTCAGTAACAGCGTCGGGCCCTCCCCTCAGCTCATTTTTCAGCATTAGGTAAGAGATGCTATGTTTGGGCCTAGTACGACGAGGAGTACAAGAGGAAAGAGAGCTCTCGACAGCCCTGTCTACGGTATCAATCCCAGTGGTACTGTTACTTTTAAGTATCCTGCAATGATAATGGCGTACACCCACGTTTTCCACTTGGACATACCGCAACTTCAGCTTTAACCAGTCTTGGCACCTACCCAACTCAGCTATCTAGCCAAATCTTTCCATCCACAACTAAGTCACCCTCATCCCCTTGTGAGAAAAGGGGGATTAAGAATCAATTTACTTAGACCCTTTCTTTGCCAATGACGTGATGCTTAAGATGTACAGCTGGTACCTTCAAAGGTTAAAGAATTAGGTACTCATGAAAACAGTGTCTTAGCCAGGATTTAGAAACTGGGTGCCTAAAATTGGCAGTTGTAAAATTTTTGGGCGTCCAAATTTTTAAGGGGGATCACAATATACTCATATTTCAACCATAAACATGAATTAATTCATCAAAATAAGACATGATATCATTAAACAATGTCATGGGAATTATAAGGAGATGAAAAAATTCAATTATAAGCTTGAGATTGAGATTTTTAGAAATTCCACACTAAAAAAATTGGGTGTCCTGAGGGGTTCTTTTTAGGGGTTTGGGTGTCCAAAAAGGCACCCAGACGCCCTGCTGGCTAAGACCATGCATGAAAAGATTCATGTGAACTGAAGATGTGCAGCTTTAAACATTGATGAAACGACAGCTCTAAAACTTAGACAGAGAGAGGAAGACTGAACCCCTTATTTAAAGTTAGGCTCAACACTAAGGTCTGCCAGTCCAACTTCAACTGGTGAAACCAAAGCAGGGCTGGTTAAGTTTCTACAACAAGGTGCTGGTTTATAGGGAAACTGTTCATGATGTTGGATCAAAAGAAATCCTTTCTAACATTGATGCTATTTCAAGAGAGGTAGTTTGATGGGCATAAATTGAAAATGTACACTTCGCCCTAAAGAATGGGTTGATATTCAAATTATTGTTGAACACTGAAGACAATCCCAATTGTCTTTATAATGTGAACACCCAATCATAAATCAAATACATGTATCTCCGTCTTTCTATGCCACATACATATAGAACAGAACATCCATTTGTCACTATGCACTTCAGTATCTTTTTCTGAGAGTCGAAGTGATTGTGTTTTTAGGTGGTAAATAACCTACTAAACCAAACAAGGCTGGGATATTCCAGCCATCCTTGGAAGTATTTGCATGGGTTATTTTGAAAATGTGCACTAGCTAGCAGAACACCAAGAGGTTTGTTGGCAGCTCTGAGACTTGCCACCAAATGTGGGTGCAAATACACAACTCAAACATTGTGGCCCTAGTATTTGTGATAGGGATTGAAAGGAACATAGACACCAAACACTGAAAACACAATCAAAGAAAATTGATTAGAAATACAAGCAGTCATAATAAATAGTCAAAATATGAAACTCCTTTAGACAATTTGACTGAGGATTTTACACATTATATGAAAACATAGTGCTTCAATACTTTATGATCAGCTGGTGTTAACTTGAAAATGAAAAACAGCAATAAGATTCTACAAGCACTTCCCCCCTCTCCTCTCCTCTCTCTCTCTCTCTCTCTCAGATGAGGAAAAGAGGGAAACTTTCAACCAGTCTACTATATATAATAACAACTACTGACACTGTTCATAAGATAAACATATAGGGTTCACAAATACATGTATAAACCCCATTAACTTTTCTGAAGCTGAGTAAAGATAAACCTGTATCTGAGGCCTACACAATATCAAACCTATTAAGGTAACCATATGTTCACTGCTTCCTGCCTTTCCTCATTGGTACATTTCCTAAGTAAACATTCAATCAATAAATACTCTGTTCAATAAGAAAACCTAAGTAGGTGACTGATTTTACTATATGATCATGGACGCAAATTGCTTAAGCAATGCTGTTTCAATTAGATCAGGCCTAGCAGCGGGACAATACAGACAAAAAAATCAACCCCCACATAGCCAAGGGGAGATGGATAGAAGCTGAAATGTTTGCTTTCAGGATGTTTAATACTGAGCATTGGCAACAAAGGAGCACAGACCAGAAAGTGAAGCAGCCATTCAGCAAACATTTGCAGTCTAAAAATAAGAACCTCTTAAAGGGCTCCTTCTGCTTCAGAGGATGCTGAACAATCATGCGTACCATATTTTTTTCAAACTAACTAAATGCAGCTTAGACAAGATAACCTCATAACCAATACATACATTTGTTTCTATGCTAAAAGTGAAAAAACACTAACTTTTTAGGCGTTTGCTATATCATATACTAAAAGGCTGTTGACATGACCATCCATGAATGAAAACATAACCTTCAGAAATAGACTTTGTGAGGTGGTATTTTCCACTACCAGTAAATTACTGCTATATCTCTCTTAGTCTCCATTTTTACTTGTAGTAGAAAAGCTGCAGATTTGTGCTAGAATTAGACCTGCAAAGGAACTAACGAAAGACATAATTTGTTCTTTTTTATCATTTAAGTTCCAAGTTCCCCAACACTCATGCTGAGCATCTATAATTCTATATATATGTACATTCAGTAGGGTATCCAGTTCGACTATTAAGTGGAAATAAAACAAAAATAACCTAGCCTCAACATCATTGCTGAACTTCTTCCACAGATGAGCAGAGAACGGTGAATTGCAGTAAAGCTGATTTTAAGATCTATTCATGCCTTTCGAAATAGAGAAACAAAAAATGGAAGGAAATAGGAAAAAATCAGAAAGCAATTAAAAAATAAGGCAGACTTTTAAACAGGACAATTATTTAGGCCTAGAAAAATAAATTGCTTGTTTCCTGTAATGATCCAGAAAGAATAAGGTAGTTAGGTCGGTATTTTTTTTTTTTTTGAATTATTTTTTTGGTTAAAACTGTGTGTTTTATGCATGTTTTACGTTGATTGGGAGTTGGGAGGGTAGAAAAAAACGGGATTTATTTGAATAAAAACTTGTTAGGGTAGGGTTACAGGAAACAAACAACTTTTTTAGGCCTTAAGGCTATACATCTAAATAATTAAGTGTGGAGACAATTCCTAAGGTGAAATTCTACCAGAAATACATGCAATATTACACCATACTAAAGCATCACTAATCTTGAACAGGCACAGGCAACTCCACAAGAAATCTGGATTTTTTATTTTCCATGACTGGCTACACTGTTTGTACCCTGAGAAAGTCACTAACCCAGTTCCACGAAGCCAGCAGTAGTCTAGATATTCCCTTTTTAATAGCAGAACACTGTGAAGTTTGTATGAGTCAGGTCTGATAAAAGTGGCATGAAGGTAACTGCTGCAAGGCCTGTGCTCCTCAAACCGAGTGTTTATGCAGAGAGTCAAATGGGCCTGATTTCTCCAGCTGGCGAGCCTCAAAGCAGCAGTAAGGTATCAACATCTCTGAGCATCCCAGCCAGGCCTGCCTGCTGCCAGCAGCTTCACTGACCAAACCTGATTACGCACACCACTAGCAGTGCTCACCCAGCACCAGGGACTTAGCCAGGATTTGGATAGTAGGGTGTCGAAAATGGACTTTGGAGGAGACAGGGTGTCCTGGTGAGCGAACGCATCGCGTTCGATGCGGTCGCTCGAAGAGCGACCGCCTCTTACGGCCGGGGGTCTGGGGCCCGCTCAAGGGCCCCAGAAGCCAGAGGGTCTAGGTGCTCTGAAATGCATTCTCTGGCTTTTCCTGGCACTTATTTTCATTATTTTACATATTGAAATGTATGTTTTTTCAGTGTGAATTATACATTTCATAGATATTTTCCCAGGTATGTCAAATTTGAATGATTTTTCTATTGCTATACTACATACCAGGATGACCAGAAAGCAGGCACCGACATTAATTTCAAGGTCTTGAAATTCACTTTCCCGAAGCATATTGTCACTTGCCAGAAGAAAAGAAAACCTCCACAATTACCTATAAAAACCTGTATTTATACAGTGCTACTACTATTACCTGTTGTTTAAATGATTTTCTTCTCTTTTTCTAGGTATATGCTTGTGTCCTGACTCCTGTAGTTCTACTAGCATGCAGTTTCTTGCCGATCTGTAGATGACCTTCCCTTCCCTACCTGGCTTCTGGTGATCTCAACTGAATCCATGCCAGCCTGCAGCACTGGACTCTTAACAGCACTTATGCACACCTAATTTTCATACATAAATTGATATTGCTGTGACTTTGTAACCCTGCCTGCATCCTATGTAGCCTTAGTTCTCTGTACTTAGTTCACTTTTTGTCTGCTTCCTTTATTTCTACCTCTATGGTGGCCGGGTAATTCGTTCTCAATACTCACCCTTGATATAAAAATCCATGTATTAATGGAGTGATATTAAGCACAAGGAAAAATCTTATGTTTGGGGAACAAAAGCTAATTTCTGAGAGATTAATGATATTGGAGATTAGGCCACACTTGTATAGGGAAAAATACTAAACAGATGTCATGAGTAATATTTAATGGACAGGAGGGTATTGATCAGGTACCTTGGGCACAAAATTTTAAGTATAATGCTGTTTCTTGTACTTTTGAAAACACCAAAGCCTCGAGAGTCTTACTCTAAGTAAAATGGATGCTCAGAGGTGACACTGATTTTGAGAGAAAAAAAAGGATTTGCTATAAAGTTATCCTAGAAAAAAAATATTCCTGAATCAACATTTATAATTTTTGCATTATTATAAAAGTTATACAAAATAATGAGCACTCTGAGATTGAATCAGTTAGGAAGACATGTGACAGATTATTTGAGTGCATGTCAGTTGGTGCAGGTATTTTGTGCATGCAGCTTGTAGATCTGCCTCTAGAGACATTCTGAACCCTGTTGTAACCCACCTCACCCTGTAAAGCATTTTAGAATGAATCATGTAGATCTGTGACATTACTTATAGTGATGTCTGTGTCTGTCTTGTGTACGTCTAGTTTTTGTTGAATGAGTGAGATGATATGGGTGCACAATAAAATAGTTTTGTGTTCTATGTTACATGTGTGTTTTAAACTTTTTTTGTTGTTCAATAAGTCCCTCTAGTAGGATAGTGAGTCAGGTGTGTAAATCACATTCAAATGATATAAAAAGTTGTCAGTCCCAAAAGTTATTAGGATTCTATACTCCCTAAAAGGTGAGTTACAGTTGGATCAGCAGTATACACGGTAAGTGCAATGGAAATAAATCATACTGAGGTACACTCAACAGCGTCTGTGTCCTCAGAGGGCCCTTAAGAATAGGACTGGTTTGGTGAAGTAAAGTGCCATAAACAGTAAAGCTCTGTGATATGGTGAGTCATAGGCATAATAAAAGCATAGTAACTTAGATAGGATATATAGATATTATTAGACTATAGTCAAAGAAATTAGCCATACATTGTATAGGCCAAAACAAGAAAAATTGTCAAAATCTGACATCCTGTTGAGAGGGTAGGTTTCAATGTCTTCCTCATTAAAAGAGCTTTCAGGCAATACATGTATATATTTTGTATAGGCTGAATTGTCAAATAATTGCAGGATATAGGAAAAACAGAATCTAAGGAATTACACCCCCACTTCATTTGCAATGCAGGAAAACACCTAACTAGCTGTGAGTCCAATATTAGCAGTAGGGGAAATCCCATACAATTGTAAAAGATACATGTAGGCCTAGCTATCATCAATAAAAAAAAAGTAGTTCAATTGATTTTGACTTATGTTCAGAAAGCAGTAATAGTAATCATGTTAACAGGGGTAAATGTCTGGGTCAAAAATAACTAAGTTTTTTAACATGAAAAAAAAATTGGGCAGAACTCCGGTGTGTGTGACAGTAATCTCGTTCATAAGAATGAGATCCCATCACTTGTTAAGTTCATCCCCCCAATTCCCGCCACCTCTATTGTAGGACAGGGATAGTAAACATGCATTAATTGTAACTTAAACCCATGTTAGGTAGAGAAAATCTATAGACCCCCCAGGTGGCATCCCAGGTTAGTGATATATTAAATAAGCTTACCTTTTGTCCTGTTCCAGATGACTGGGTTAGGCTTGAAGAACATTGTCAGATTGAGTCTCTTGTTTTGAAAATGTGAACACCATGAATCGCATTCGCTAATGCCACTATTTGCCCATGCCTGACAAACACACTAGGGTGTATACATTACATACTCAAAAGGCAAATTAAGTGACTAATATGTTGACTCCGTTGTTTATTTATGGTAACTGATACTCATGACCCCTGTTACTCAGCTTACTGTGGCTACAGACTTGCCGCCGCCGGAGCACTATCTGACTATGTCAATATACTCAATTATCGCTCAAAGTATGTCTATGCTAAGAGACAGGAGTATGATCCCTTATCTCTCCCAAGAGGGTTCTAAACGGAAATTGCCGGCAAAGCAGTGTGGCGATCTTATCTTTAATGTGCTCTCTTGGGGATCGAACCACTCCACATGTAAACACAGAACAACAGGCCTTCTCATGCTTTTACGGCAGCTAGCAGCGTGGGTGGTTTGGGAGCAGCCGCCATTTGGTGATAACCTCTCATTTCCTCCCCGTCTTTGAGAGATACGTTTTGGCTAGGGTTAGCCCGCCTTTTATGGGGTTTTAGGAGGAGTACCCGTCAACCATTACATCGTAATTCAACCATTCTGCCCGTCCAAATGGCGGGTGGACGGGTCTCTGAAATAGCCGTTGCCCAGCACCCAGCGCAGGGCACTCGAGTTATCAACACAAAACCTGACGAACCCAACTAACAAATATTTATGGCACATCTAAAATCAGAATGTTATCAAATTTCTACCCAGCTTCATTTTGCTTGGTATACAGAATCACAGATACATACATGTACAAATGGCATTGCAACTTTAAGAAGTACTTATTATAAATCATAGATATTCTTCTGGTTCCTTTTCCATTCATAACACCAAGTCTTGCAACTTTGAGACATATAAGGAAACAAGTTTAACCGGATATTCTTAATGACATAACTTGGACCAAAGAAAAATACATATGTTAAATACAAATTTCAACTGTTAACTCTTTCGAATCTATCACTAAAGGTAGATTCCCCATGTCAAAATATCATAAAAAACTTTTGAAAACTAAATCAATTTGTGTATTTCAACTTAACATTTACAAATTAATATCTTACACTAAAAATTAGAATGACAGCTGTTGACAAGTGGCTTCCTATTTCGAATTCCATTGTCAGTGAGCGGAAGAATACATTAGTTGTAATCATTATAATTCATTATAATATACAACACATAGTAATCCCTCAGAATAGATTAGTGCCTACAGACAATTAGTATAAGTAAGCCATAAGGTCATGGCAATTGGAGGGATATATGGGTAATTGAAAATACTTTGAACACCATCTTTAGAGATTCATAATGATGCAAACTTGTAAAGTCTCAAAGTTTGTGTCTGGACAGACTTAAAATGAAATATAACCTTTTTTTAGTTATTTAATCCAAATCCAAAAATATTTAATCTAAATGAAGGCTGGAAACAGATTTTGAAAAGGAATCATCATTTGGCAATTTAAAAAGCATAATTTAATCATATCCAATATTGAGAACTAGCTTTTTGTAGAGAGCCCTGCTCTCTATGCTAATTCAAAGCCAGGTGGGCACATTTTTGTTCATATCATCCATGCAGACCTACGCAGACTATCCCAAAGACAACCCCATAGTACAATATAGTACTTAGTAAGGACTACTTGGAGTCTTAAGGACTGAATAGTAATTTCCAACAAAGACCTGGGCAAATGTAAGCGAAAGCTATGTAAAAAGTTCCTATATATATGTTGTTTTCTTCATCTTCCACTGAGAATCTTGGACATTGGTTTCAATCAAACTGAGTGTCCCATAGAGTCAAAAAGCAAACTGCAAAATTAAAATCCCTAACAGCAATAACATGACCCTACAGATTGGCTGTGTTTCAGATGTTCGTAGCCTCAACTACTGTGAAATAGTGGTTTAGTCTGCGGAACATTTTCCGATTGGGGTCAGTTCGGTATTTATTATTCCTGTCATTAGAATATGAACTTTCATTATTGGCTTTTCGGAATAGATAATGTCAGAAAAATCCAAAATCACAAATAAAGGGACAGTTCCTCAATGTATGAACTTCATATATATATATATACCTTTTTCAATTTAATATATAACAAAACATAAGTCCATGCACATGTATCTATAGACTGATGCTGTACAAGTTTGTAACTTGTAAGTCAACCAGCAAGGTAACTTGTGGTCTAGGTGTAGAATTGCAATTAACTCTTAAGCCACTTTTAAAATGCCTTGAAAATAGTAAATAGCAGCACTTGATCAATCACATGACCTTCAAAGTGTCAGATTAGTCAATGCCATCTCCGGACACTTCTCAGATGTGGAGGTGACCCACTTCCAGATGACATTTTGACAGATTGCTCATAATGACAGGTCCACTGCTAGGAAGGTATTTTCTTGAAGCAGGCATTTAAAGTTGTTTTGCCAATTGATAGATAGACAGCTTTTAGAGAGAGCTTTGCACATTGTCAAGAACAATTATAGGCAGATAACCTAGAGCCCAATAACACACTTTTAATTAGTAAGTTATGAGTGGGTGCAAGTTTTAAAGTTTGACAACTGTTTGTAAATAAAATAAGATATCCAATGAATGGTTCAGGAGTAATTTCAAGTGTGCAGAACTATCACTTGACATGCATTTCAATGCAGTATTCTACAACATCAAATTCTGGCTTGTAGAAGAATAGCTGGTTGTTCAGCAAATATATACCCCATCCATACCTAACTCCAAACAGATGTTCTGGGTATAACACAGGACACAAGCAACAAAATCAGGGCCTGGCAGCCATGTTGAAAACGGAGTGGCACTTCACAAGAAGTGTCCTACACTTAGGATAAGTATTAAAGGGGCAAAGGACATTCCAAAACAGTACTCAATAAAGCTATTAAGTCATTTTTAAATGTGCACGGTACTTAAAGAAAAGTCACACTGACCTGATGTAGAGCTGTGAGGCCATCTATGTTTGCTGTGTTGATGTTAGCTTCCTTATCCAATAACCTCTTGACTTCGTCCTTGTCTCCTGCTGAACATGCTGCGAGGAATACACAACCATCTTGAAAATTAACTTTCTTTCTGTCCAAGTCTATAACCGAAGGTTCCTTATTTGTCTCCGATTCAGCCCAACGTAGTAATTGTTCGTGCCTTCGGAACAAGGCACTTTTCTGTTTTTCGTCCGCCATTACAGCTGCAACACTCGCTATGCAAATAAGTTCCAGTCACGTTATTTCTCGCGGAATCTCACAACCTTCAAAATGTCTGCCCCCATGCAGAGGAGGGCAAGCACATTACTCTCAAAATGTGGCTCCTTCCCTGGTAACATACGCATAGAAAACTTTTCAAAAGAATTAGTTGGAGTTTCAAGACTTTTTTCTTACAGAGCTAGACAAGAAAAAGTGGATGTTGTAGGTGAGAAACTGGTAAAATGTCAAAATATTGCTGGCCTGTTTCTGTGTGTGAAGATCAAGTCACACTGTTACAGGGGTCAAAACATAGGAAGTGACTAATGCCTGAATGAATGAGTGGGTATGTGTGGAAGGGGTAGGGTAGGGACAATACATGCTTATTTCACTACTATGCTTTAAAAGCACCCATACATCATTCTTTTTTTTTTGCATTTCTGGCAACCAAATGTTTTTCATAGAATTTTAGGATACAAGGGGTGAAGGGCAAGGTTGTGCTGTCACAAAAACACCCCAAGTCTGTTATGTGATGCAATAAATGCTTGGGGACAAGGGGAAAAGTCAGGGTATGTGTGGAGTGTTTAATACCTAACCACCTAGGGTCCACTATGTAGCTCTCTCACCTGTAATGAGCTGGGTGAGCCAGCACGCTAAAACAGTTGCCAAACATTACCTACCTACCTACAAATGTACCTCCCTATATCTAGAAGAATCCAGTTCATTGAATCCTTGCTAGTAATCCTACTTGTTCCAGGTCCTTTTTGGTAATCTTATCTTATAGGTTTTAATGGCCAAGCCCCATCCCTAGCTGGATCACTTTCTTCAGAGCCACTATTGATTTTGACGTCTACAATAGTCATTTGATAGGCTATTGGGACAAGGGTAATTTACGCTTCAGCCATGTCTTAGAAGATTGTTATTAGGAAAATGTGCATAGTTATTAGTCAATAAAAATATATTATTGAAAATTCTTTAAAGAAGTATCCTCCAGTCACACCATCACCACTTTTTTAAATGGATCAGCCTTTTAAGTGAATGGAGGTGAGGTGAGGAAAGTTGTCTTGCCCAGGGCCAAATCCAAGAGCCCCTCCACTGTAAATTAATGAATGAAAACATAGTCATTCAATCACTAAGGTATTCAAACACAGGGCCTTTAATATCAACTCACTTAGATCACATGAAATGTTACTTTGCACATTGATATTATTTTTTATGGAGACCAATGATTTCTGAAATGTTAGATCCATAGTAATTATATTTATATAAGTTTTGGTTCTAATAACTACTTTATATTTCTTTGAAATAAGTAGTCAAGTAAATTGTTGGTGCTGAATGATTCTTAAAAAATTGAACCTGTCTACTTGGTCACTAAATATTAATCAGAATGTTACTCATTATACCCCAGACAATTGTACATACTTATTTATGTCAAACACTGAAAGAGTTTGTTGAAATTGAATCTGTTTACTTTTTCAGATGAAGATGAGTTCCGTGTTTTGGAAATTCCTGGTGCAAAACCGAAGACTGAAGTGAGAAATGTGAGGAGGTCATTCAGGAAACCAGTAAGTTCTACGCTGTTTTGATAGTTTATAAACATGCTTGATTTTCATTTTTAAATTGAAGGTAGACTGCTATAGTATCAATGACATGGTCTCGGGAGGATATAGATAGGGCATTCTCAATGTCTTCAGAAAGTCTATGAAAATGTCTGAGGCAGGGTTTGCATTGATAGCATTCCAATATCCAAATACCCCTTGATATTGTCTGGGACCCTATTTCCACACAATGTTGCTGAAAGTGGATAATGTTAACATGCTAATTTAGTAACTCTTATGAAAATTAACAGTAAGTTTATAGTTACTTCTTTTGTCGAAAAAGTGACTCCATTTCTAAAGTGCATAGGGCAAACACTCTTAAGTTAGAGCAATCATTTAAAACATTCCTAACATTTAAAAAAGCACTTATACTGCATAATTGGATCTTAACTATTCCTTGGCCAGGCCCAAGGTCTTACCCAGGATTGGGATACAGGGGGTCAAAACTGAGGATTTATGAAATTTTAGGCATCAGAAGTTACCATATTTACAAGAATAGTTATACAATCCTATGTATTGACACAGCAAGACAAAGTTTTCTTCTCTACATCATTATATACATTTTGTCTTGTATGAGTAAAACTTTTGAAATGTCCTTGGACTCACCAAATATAATAGGGAATCGTACAAGATACAACAGGATGTCAATTTGCCAGAAAATCTGGTGTTTTGAAGTCAAAATGACTACCAGACTCCTGGTTGGGTAAGTCCCTGGCCAGGTCCATCTGATTTGAGCCTTTGGTATTTGGAGAAAATGCTTCATGGTCCTCTCAATCTCTATGCATCCATTCGAAATAAGCTGAATGCATCTTCAAATAGAAGTATTTTAGTTCAATATATCTTATAATCATGTAGTTAGCTGCTGTTGCTGCCCACTCTCTGATTTGTAATCAGTGTATCATAATAAAACGGGGTAGGCATTGATTGTAATTGATGATCTTCCCTTCCTAACATTTACCACTTACTTATTGTCAGGTTGTACTTAACACTTAAGAAGGGCTGACGTTTTTGATCATTCTTTATTATCCAGATGCATTGTTGAATTACTCCTCTTTGAAAACTCATAAGAAATTAAATTTTGATCTCTTGTATTCCTCTTCTCTCATTTCAGACTCCTCCACCAAGGTTCAGAGAAATGCCCACAGATCAGGACTGGACAAATGTATGGCCCTCTGCACAGACATTTAAATGGTCATCTGTACCTTTTCCTGTCAGACAAGGATATATTGAAGTAAGTATCATATCTTAATTCTGAACAATACTGAAGCAGCCTTATCAAACATACCTCATTATTTATTATTATTCAAAAAGAGTAAACTCTAAACATTTTTCCTACTTAGGGAAAAAGAAATCGTTATTGGTGTCTTAAACTATAGATCATTGTTTGTGGTATCACTAATTATCTATCAACATCTATAAGGCCTAAAAAAGAAATTGTTTGTTTCCTGTAACGGTCCGAAAAAAATAGGGTAGGTAGGTTGGTAAAAAAAAATGTTTTACGTTGATTGGGAGTTTGGGGGGCAGAAAAAACTTTAGGGTAGGGATTTTTTAGAATAAAAACTTTTTAGGGTAGGGTTACAGGAAACAAACAACTTTGTTTTAGGCCTAAGAAGAAACCAAATTTGTACTAGTTTTATGAAGCTGTATAAGTGACATTCAAAGCTGGAAATTTTTAATTGATGTGATGAAAACATATTATTTCAATTTTCTTTATTGTTGCCTGGCTGGATAAACATATTCTTTTCTTTTCTGTACAGAGTTCTTCAAAATTTCAAACCTTCAAACGTTTCTGATGAATATTTAACATTTATATTATATCAATCATTCCTAACACTAGATTTTCATATTTGGACAACCATCACTTTGTATATGTGTTCTACATTACTTAAATCTACTTCTAATGCTATTTATGCAATGTGTTTAGTAATCACCATCAGTTTTGTATATTACAGAACTGAAATCTGTTTGTTTAATTTCTTTTAAGAAATTTGACAAATTTGAATTATTTCTAACACTGGATATGCTATATGTGTTTGAAAAAACGCATAATGCTTGTACACTAAAATACTAAAATCTATCTCTTTTCAGAAATCAGAAAATGATGGACTCATACCTGGAAAATATGCAAATGCAGAGTTGATGAAGATTCCTAACTTTCTGCATCTTACTCCTGCCCATATCAAAAAACACTGTGCCGCATTAAAAGGTAAGCTCTCATTCCTTATTCTGATGTAGCTTTATACCAATTATCCAATGAGCTTATCTGTTCGAATATAAGTGTTTTATTTCATTGATGTCAATATACAAAAATGGTCAATTTATTGGTAGTTAATTTGCTAATCAATAGAAAACCCTTAATGTTTTGCATTTGTATTTCATTGCTATTGAAATATTTCAAAGATGTAATGAACACTTCCGATTTAGTTGTATAGCTATAGAAAGCAATTGCCTATACATAATGTTATATGGTAAATCAGAGTGTGTGCATGTGGGTAAATTTGGTGATAGCTGAAGTAGTGCCTGACTGGGAAGTTAAAGTGAACATGTTTATCGTGTACCAATACAGTTCTGGTAAATGCTCATTTAAGCAAGACTTATTAAGGCATAAGTTGCAAACCCAAAGTATTAATTAGGTTGGTGGGTAATCAATAAGTAGCACTCAGGCACTGCCCATCTAATATTTCATGTGTCAGTATGGTATTGCCAATTTAGCAAACATGAAGAATTAGATATAGATATCATAATGTGAATCACACCTCATAGTCAACAATATGTATGAAAACAAAAAGATGATACAGTTCAAATGTGACTTGTTCAATACAAAGTAGAGAATAAAAAAGTTCAACCATTGTATTTGATGAAAGAGCTATATAATGCACTCCTAAATCATGACATTCAATATGGTTTTACATAAAATTTGAATTTCAGAATTCTGCACTGAATGGCCTGCACAACTAACGACTGATGAACTATGTGATCAGCATTTTCCTATTGAAATTAGCACCTCTGATTATGTGAAGGCTGGCTCATTACATGACCACAGAGCCAGGAAGGTGACCTTGAAAGTGAGTACTTAATATTTTTTAAAACACTGATATCTGCATTCCATCTTTATATATTTTTATATGCATGTATATCTTTTTCTTATCTATTATACCCTTTTATGAAATTTCCCACGTCTGTCGGGCATTGCGGAATATTACATTAAGATTCAAAATGATAAATGATAGCTAGAATTCTTTAACAAAATAAGAATGTCTAGATTTCATCACAAGACCAGCAATGTCGTGCATTTTGCATATTTGTGACCACCAGTTGCTACCAAGTTCCTTGATCAGGTCACATGCTATATGAAATGTACATAATCTTAAGCTATTTGAACTTACATAATACTGTGAAATCAGTGGTTATAGGCAACAATATCTATGGCCTAGCCCTGGCCAATTCCAACTCTTGGGTTGGACTAGAACTACCCATCAAAAATCTATAATAATCAGATTTTAATTGGAAAATTGTATCATGCATAGAATTGTTATTTGTCATATGTGTGATACAGAGGGCAGCATTCTCTTATATTCCTTTAACTTTTAACTTTTTAGACATGTAGGGTGTTTGTTATTATAGGTCAGAGCTTGCTCTCACATAGATTCATGATATTTCCTAAAAACTTATTTTACTGCAAATCACATTTTAAGCATAGTCTTATTATTACTTTTTTCAATTTTCTTAGATGAAGTTGTCATCGCTAGACCTGGATTACCATGCAAGGGACAAATTTCTGCGTTTAGTGGGAGATAGGTACAACAAAAAGACGGATATGATCACTATTGTCACAGACAGGTAAGTGAAACCAAGTTACTGTAAATGCAGGTATATTTTATATTCTTTGTGTCCATTCAGGGTATTCTCATACACATTTGCTTTACTTAATGACCTCTTATAGAAATCAATTTATGACTGTTGCCTTGAATGAGATTAATTATGCTCCACGTTAGTTGGATTATTTAGAATATCTGATTATAATGACTGGGAGACTGAGAATAACATTTTAAGTCCTTGAAATTGTAGTTTGTTAAAAATCCTTGCATTATTTTCCTTTCATAGGGTTTTTTGCTTCCTGAGCTTATATACCTATTTTGATAAAAGTGCCTTCTGTCTTCTATTTCATTTGTTGGAGAAAAAGTTTATGTTTATATGGTATTCTATTCGGGGTCATAGCAGAGCTATTTGAGGCACCCTTTTTTCACTGGGAATCACAAAATATTCAGATAACAATAATAAACATGGCCTTAATCTGTGTCACAGTTTTTACATTAAGGCGAAAACTCGAAAACGAAAAAAAAAAATGAAAACAACTATTTGATTGTAATTTAAGTTATGATAAATTCTTCACCAGAAATCTGGGTGCACTGATGTGAGATTTTTGAGGGTATTGGGTGTTCAAATGACATGCAGATGCCCTGCTGGCTATGACGCTGATGATATTCTCACAGCTTTTATTAGGCTACTATCTTAACAATTGGAGTAATGCTTACTTTGTCATTGATCAAAATGATGTTGTTGATTAAAGTTTTCATGTTTTCTTTCAGGTGTCCTTTGAAAAAACAAAACTATGATTATGCTATGTACCTGTTGACAGCACTCTATTATGAATCATGGGTAAGTTGGTGGTAAAACTAAATACTTATTTATGGTGATCCGCAAACAGGATTCCATCCAGTTTGATTATAGTGATTTAACTTGTGGTGCAAATAAGTAGTATCCAGCTGCATTACAGACAATTCCTAACCATTCTCATCCAAACTACAACTACATACATAGTTCAATATCTTGCCCCTATACAAATTACTTCTATAGACATAGCACTGAATGCCAGTTTGTTAATATTCTGACCGACCAACTTCCGGTATATCTCAATCGATAAATCTGGCAATTTATGGCCAAAATTTAAACAGAATAGGTGAGATATGTATCTCACCTATTCCTACATGTTTCTTTGCAAGATTGGCCACAAACATGATTTATGAGCTTTATTTTAGCAAGAGATATAGACTTTGAATTCATTATTTTTTTTGTAAATTAGCTGCTTATTTTTTTTATAGTCCTTTGCTTTAAGACCTTTGGTTTCTTAATCCCTGATAAGTAGGGAGTTTCATCTGAGAGATTTTTTCATAATGAATGCATGCTTCAATATATTTAAATTTAACTGAAATAAGTTAGCTGATCACTGTTACATGTCTGGATATGATGTGTCTCTGCAATGAAAAAAACATGATTTTTTTTAGAAATAAATTATGTTCTTGTGTAAGGCTGTAGGGTTAATGTATGAAAATGTCTCAATTTCATTTATTCTCAGACTCGGTTTCTTTTTTACAGAAAGTGGAGCCATGGGAAGCTGATAAGACAGAAGCTGACATGGAGAAATATGTATGGGAAATCAACCAGTCGAAGAAATCTATAGTGGACTTGATACAAAGGCTCAAAGAATCAAAGGTACAGCAAAATATATTTAAATCTTAGTAGTACAAGGGCTTACCCAGAAACAGAGTGGTCTGATGCATTGTACAATTACTGTGGTCCTGGTTTGAATCGTGTTCCTGGCAAATAAGAAATATGATTGTAAATTGGTGACAGTGGGTCCTTGTAAGTATATGCTCACATTTTCGCCACCATCCATGAGAGGCTAGTCATGATTAGAATCAAAATTTTACATTATATTCTTTTTCTTTCTTTGCTGTGATGAATCACCATCAGCAATCTATTTCTATGAAATAGTTTTCTGGAAAACATTTATAACAGGTGTCGTCATTTAGACAAAGACAGGAATTTAACAGCCAAAAATATATAAAGCAAGGGCATTGCATGAAACAAAACATGAAACGTTTGGAAGTTTGTGGAAGCTGCGTGCTAACAAGTTGCTTTTGATGCTTTCACTGTATGAGTAATATATCATATGCGTGGCATGAGACCCTTTAAAATATTACTTATATCTTTATCTAATAAAATCTGTAATTGATTAACATTTCTATTGTTTTTCAGGAATCCGGAGTTCCGTCCTATTTGAGCTCGCTCCAAGAGGAAGCTGCTGAGGAGGATGTGGTGCAGTTGCCCCCTGTGCTAGAATATAAGGACTCGGTCAGCCAGCTGCACAATGAGGGAGAGAACTCCTACACTCTCACCAAGTACAAAGACAGCGTAAAACATCTCTTAAACCTACCTGCGTAAAGGTTAATTATAATAGGGTGCCAATATTCAAAGCTGATGAATAGACCAGTGGCTGTTCCTCTCACCAAGTACAAAGATGGTGTCAAACAACTCTTAAACCTACCTGCTTAAATGATTATAATATAGGGTGCCAAGATTCAAAGCTGATGAATAAAACATGTTAATACATGCATAAATATGACATATTTACAGCCCTTTCAGTGAAAAATATCAAATTATTTGGCTTACAAAATCAAGTGAGAGGGGCAGGGCCTTAGCTTGCCACATGTGTAGGCATCATTTGAGTACATAAGCACTTGAAATTCACACATCTTGAGACCCCAATGTGTTGGTGCGAAATTTATGAAAACGTCAGTTTTGTGGAAGTGATTTTAAAATTGTCACTTCCTTAAAAGAAAGGATCATAGATGTGAAAACCAAAATATTATTCACCAATAGTCCAGTAAAAGATAGCAGATAAGCATGTTGTGTATGATAAATGAAATCAATTAGTTATACAAAATCTTATATTTGCTTGACTCTGTCTATGAGAATTGAAAGGGGGACATGTACTTGTAAAAACTACCTACCAGGATATAATCAATATTGTTTACTACCTTATAAGAAAACACCCTTATTTCCTAAGTGAAGTAGGCTTTCCATGATACATACAGATGAATGCAGATAACTCTTGAATGTTTCTGTATTCCCCTCTGACTAATTACAGCCCCCAAAATGATATTCTCAGCCAACATTATCATACTCCTGGGATGTGGATTTGTGTGGAAACTTAGTGTATATAGTTGAATGCAATAAAATGTGATACCAGAACTTTCTGGTCATCAAATCAAGACCAATTTGTGTTTTATTTAGCCTTCGATTGTTGTAAGTCCTGTTTAAAAATCAAAACGAATAAAGATATTGAGATTAAAATAAAATATTCTGACTTGTTAGTGAGAGGTTCCAAAGCATGATTTTGCTGTAGTGTGGCCATAGACAACCCCAACCTGAGTTTTTTTAAACCAATAAAAAACCAATCTTATCTATTCTACAGAAGACCTGTTTTCGCAACCAGAAGACAACTAATGGTGCCACCTACTTATAGTGCCATAAGCACTTATTCTAAGCCACTTTTAATCTTGACTGTTTAAATCATATTTGTTTATTAAAAATGGTGGCTTCAAGATTGCCAACTGCTTGCCGAGTCTCACCTCTTTTACAGTGTCTGGGTTTTGACTTCTGTCTGGGAAATGTAGAATTATGTCTTGACTTGAGTCGAACAGTAGTTGGAGTAACTCTTAAATCTGGTTTATGGCCATTGTTCACTAAATGATCTGTACAGGCTTCAACCATCATTATAGACAAGAGTGTGTTTGATAATGGATGACAAGTGTACTCTGTTGGGTCTGCATGAAGATTTTAGCAAGCTTTGCAGAGTGGCAATATCATCGACCCCTGAAAAACCTCCCTGTTACACCTTAAAATTGGTGCCATTGATTAAGTACATTTTAACCAAATGAACACCGAATTTGAAATGATGATAAAAACTAGGTTGGATAAGATTATGACTTGGTTGGGGAGAGGGGTTATTTGACCTAGCAATAAGAGCGCCCATATTTTTTGGCACATCACTCATATTTCATATGCTTTAGTCTACCTTAATGGTTGCAGCCAGTAGACCTAGAATAAACAACAGCCATAAAGCAAAATTAGAGTTGCTTGAACTAGCTCAACAATTATTGATTTGTTTTCTGAGGGCCCTTGATTTTCTCAGCCAATTAATTTTTCATGTCAAGTAAGAGGTCTTGGAGGGTGGAATAAAAACAAGAAACTGGTAATTACAACAGTTAAATGTGTTATTTCTTTATCAACATGGTTAATGACATTGCAGAATAGTTTGCATTGAAGAAAACAAGAAAGCTTATGAAACATTGGCACTAAAACAACCTTTTCATTATTTTCAGTACCATGTTGAAAAATGTAATTCTTGAAGAAAGTGGAAGTTAAAAAATACAATCTTGAAGATATGATTTGGAAAAAGTTTTATCTTTTGGCACTTATGTTAGAGCAAGAATGAATGGCAGATAGTACAATAGCACCTTAGAAGGGTTCTGCTACAGGTTATTTCTTCATCTAGGCACTTCAATCAGGAGAGCAGTGATCCTTAGAGGTAGGTAGTACCCACTAACAAGATAAAGGCTACCAGGAGCATACATAGGGGTGAACTTTATTACTATGAAATGATACTGATAATTACAGAGATGGATACTGATACCTATGAAATACCACCAACACAAACACCATTTAGCGAAGGCTTACACTGATCCCTTCCTAATGGGGCTTCATTTATTTCTCTTATATTGTCAAAGACCTTTAGATAGAATAACAAGTAATGTTCATACTATCATTCTAGATTGAAAGAAATAACAAATGCATCTCAAATTATTTTGAAATAACATTGGAGGTCGGAACGAGGCTGTGGCCCAAGTGGCAATATTGAATTCTGCGTTCGATATTGAATATACAAAGTGTGAACGACTCCATATCTAACACCTATTGACCAATTAGCATAGAGAATTACAGCAGAGCAGGTGATAATGGTTTAGATTGACAGAGTAAGGGAAATCTGTCTGCTTTTGACTTGCTGATTTATTTTGATGTGATGTACCTTAACTTGGCATTTATTTACATGAAGAAGTGTGTAATGTGCACTGACACCTAGTAAAAGAAAACCTTTTTAAATGAGTGCTGCTCAGTATTGTTTGAAGCAATATCAGTATCAAAGAAGTAAACCTCTTACCATATCCACCCCTAGGAACATCTCCATCTTAAATTACATAAATGACCTACTATCATAATACTAGATCATCAATTTGTTAAAAATCTTAGCAAATTTTCATCAATAAATAGTTGCTGCTAGCAAAATACTGTTGTCTTAATTGTGCCAAACCTGAATAAAATCTATTCAATGTCTAATTTGATAGAAAGTCAAATAAAGTTTATCTTGAATAAATAGTTAGTAACTGTACATAAGTGCACTTCTAGAAAAAATGGTTAAGTTCATTTCATTAAGAGAAATGCTACGGAACCTGGTACTTAATAATAACCATGCTTCCACCTATGATGAACTTCTTACCTATGGCATACATGTTCATTTCCCAAATTATTGAGAACATCGTCCTAAAGGATGTTTGAAATATAATGGGATTGTATGTGATGGAGGAATGATATAAGACAGACACATTCAATACATTTATCAAGAACCGTGGAATCTGAATAAGATAAACACAGTTTAAAAAAAAATGTGTTTAACTCTCACAATTGGAGAACTTTTTGAGATTCTTAAATGTAGTATAATTGTAGTTTTTCTGGGTTACAAAAAAAGTAAAACTTTTGGGAGGTGTTTAACTCATACAGATGCTCAAATGACAGGTCCCACTGCAATTGACTAGAAGACAATTATGGGATTAATTTGAACGCAATAAACTGCATCATTGACTCATGGCAAGTTACCTCAACTCTAGTCTCGAAGCCAGTACATTTCAAAAAGACAATGTCCCCAAAAAAGGACATAACAGTCACAAACTCAACATCGTACTCAATGTTATGTTTATCTGGTATTTGATGAAATATGTGAAGAACTCCCATCAGGGATGTATTAGCCCATCCGTGCATGGACCATAACACCACTCCCCCCCCCCCCCCCCCCCCAACACACACAAACCCAACTATTTTGGTGATATCTTTCTGACTAAAGAATCTTTTTAGATGATTTTGGATGTTCAAAGGTTTATCAGAGCACCAACAACTCTCCTAATTCTTCTATGACCATACAATTACCAGGCATACTACACATTAATGACAGTGCCAGGGGTAACTCTTTTGCACGAATGGGTTATTATGTCCCACAATGCATACCAACAGGTACTTGATATAGCTTTTGATTCAACCTTTTCCCTATAGATGGCACTAGTGTTCTGGCACAATGCCATACTGTAGGAAATCGATGCTAGAGGGAAATCTAGCATGTGGTTTGGCATGGACATGGATTCAGTGTAACCTAGGACATACCATCAAAGTAAAATGTTCAAAATGTTTCCTATATTGTAGAAATATGATGGCGACCTTAAAGTTTATCATAACTAGCTTTCCTGTACTAAAGACTTCAAAATACAATGGTTCTTTAGCTAAGAATCACTTTATCATAACAGGCCCTATTTCAAATCATATCTTTTTTAAGAAGTATCATGCTGCTTAAGTAAAAGTCTACTATAATCCTATTAAAAGGTCTATCAGCAACATTAAACTAAATTTTAGAATATTGCTTTATTTTCAAATTTGTACAGAATGAGTTTATTAACAAAAATTAACACCAAAACATTTTTTTTTATCACTATCACTAAGGTTCAAAATTGTTCAATTGCATACTAAATTCAAGACTTTAGAATAAGACAAAATGGAGTTGCACATTGGTCTTAAGGATCTGTTTGGATTATTGTGATAGTTTAGGTTTGAAAAGAATCGTTGGCACTTTGATTGTGGCATTATGGGAAGTCCGGACACTGTGACGGAGTGTAGAATTAGCGGCCTCTCTTGTTGTCATTCCTTCATGAAATGTACCAGCTCCACTTCCCCTCTGAGTCTGTTTCCTCGTCCGAGTACTGGCTACTGGAGGTGGGTGTGATGACCCTGGCTGTGGCCGTGTAGGTGCTGCTGTAGTGGTGGGGACCTGACTGCACTGTGTAGCTACTGTACACAGCCTTGGGAGTCCTCACACGCCTCCAAACACGCCTGAAATTACAACAACACAAAAAGTCAGACAAAAAATACATAAATTAATAACTTTCAGTGTATGATTCTAGGGTGACTTCTGAGCCTCTATATATCCCCGTGATCAGAGCACAGCAAAATTTAGCCAAAACAGTATTACAAGAGACTGACAACTTTAAATGGCTCAATGGGCATCACTTTTGCAAACCTTTGAGACCCTGTCAACCTTTGAGGCCCAATACGAATATTTATTTACTAAAAACTGGTAGTTACATTTGCTATCTGGATAGTTGAAGACACATCTGCTACATATATCATATTAACACCATTGTCAACTAGTAGCTTCGTAGACCACCTTATTTCAATTTGTATGTTGCCTGACAAAATGGTGAAGAATTCACTTGTAAATAGATCTAATATTGCCACAATAAATGCAACATATGGCAGGGTTTGGCATTTATGGTTGCCTGATTTACTCCCCTTACAAAATGCTCACTCAATATACGAAAAGCAAATATGATAACTAAAATGATATTGAAACTGTTTTCCCAGATGATAGCTACTATCATGGTCCTGACAACTTACAACACGGATCATACAAGGTTACTACACATGTCGCAAGTAAATACTTGTTTCATTTATAAATAGCCCTATCTGCATCCTTAAAACTATTCTATCATTCCACAATACCAACACTAGAAGTTTGTATTTAGCAACATACAGCCAAAGTTGTGAGTTGTAATGGGCAAAGAGAAAAGTATAGAAAAAGGCCTCTAAAACATTAATAATTATCTTATAGAAATAAGCACTAAGTATATAACTTTAATGCTTTTTATTACTACCTATAGCCTCAAAGTTACATAGAGAGTAAAAATAGAACATAAAAAGGAATATGTTAAGAAGTGCAGATGGCAAAACATATCATTCAACTTTTGTATGAATGTACCATTTGACCTTGAACAGTAGTAGAGCAGTAGTAGACTTAAAGAACAGTAGTATACTTAAACCACTGTGCAAATTGCAGAAGCCTACATGAAAGGAGAGATGGCTTATGGTAGGGCTGATAACAGAATACCTGTTTAGGATATTTCATTTTGAAATGTTTTATTTTATCATTTCAAAAAAGTGGTTTGTTTCCAACCAAAATTTATGGACGACTGCATATGCTAAGAAACAGCTTACGCATAAGAACATCACAACTACAAAAACTAAAGGAGCATTTCTCAAACCCCTTGAGTTTCTGAAGTTGTAAAATCATTTGCTAAGATTTCCAAGGACATGCATGCAGTCACAGACTCCTCCCAACACCCTATACCTTAACCCTTCCAATGCTAAGGCTACTTTCATCCTAAGCACAAGGATGCAAAGATTTTTGTTAACCATCTAAACCCTGTCATGTTGGTATTCATTAGATCTCTCACTGATTACTGTACTCTCAGACGAGTATTCATGTGCCAGGGTTTCAGTCACTTTTCAACTTCTTTGCATCATTTTGTATTGGCAAAATTAGCCACCAGCAGCATAAGGTTTAAAGACTGAAGGGATGGAGTGGGTTTCATGTTACCATGGTATACCTTAAATACTCTTACAGAAATGGAAAGAGAATTAAGCCAATATATTCCATAAAAAGAAAATGGAAATAGATGTGCACTAATGATCAATGCAAGAAGGAATGTATGTGCTCTGATAAGCAGAATAGCATCTTAATTGACATGAGAAATACCTGTAGAGACAATATTAAAGAGAAGCATAGAGAATGTTATTTCATAGGAAAAAAAGGTGATATTTGGAGTAAGAAAATTGAATATTCTAAAACGATTACCATAATCAAATCCAGGGCTGATATTGGTACAAATAAAAGTAAAATCAAACCACTGCATCTATCAAATTAACTCATCTAAGGGGATAAAGAAGAATGGTGTATGATAAACTGAATCAAAATCATTCACATACATATATAGTTTTTATAGTAAACATTGACTGTTGAAAACAGTAACAGGGGTATCTAAGTATAAAAGTCCTGGAGCACAGACCATCAATCACAGACCACAAGTTGGACATGTAGTCTGACAATTTGCTGAGTTTAACAATGCTAGATGGATTTGGTTTGTCATACATTTTGAAGCCTCTAGCTGTCGCACGCTGTTGAGTGCTGGACAACCCTGAATTAAAAATGGCTATAAGTTAAACCTATTTCAAGTTATGATTGAAGGGCTGATACTCTTCTAATAGTTACTGTCAACCAAATAATCTTTATCAAAATAGCAAAAAATACACCACCAGCCCTTCAGTGTATCTTTATATCTTTTCTATCAAATAGCATATTACAGCCTGAGTGCCATTTTGTCACGAGTAATCACCTGAGATTGCAAATGCATTGCTAAAGCTACTTATGCGGGTCAAACTGCAGTCAAAGGTCATATTTTGTTGTGTGTATTCAAAATAAATACTATACTTTTATACAAAGTATTGGATAATGCACATACCTAAACCTAGTGTTACTCAATACAGGTAATACTGCATAAGAGGTATTAGCTTTCATTAATAGGGCATTGTTGATGGTATGATAACAATACAACTCAATATGGCACAAAAGCTCCTTTCACTTCATGGATTAAAAAGCCCTGAATACTGGCTTAAGTTTGTAAAACAACATTGAGGGAAACCTGAAAATAAGCTCAATCGTAGAATTTGCATATAGTGCAAGTTGTAATCCAGGATTTATAAGCTTGAATCAATTCACCACAGAGGCAGATCCAGCCTCCAAAATAGACATATGCACCTATATCACAATAATATGCAGATCTGTTTTCCCATATCAGGGGGCTTTATACTATATTTCAAAAATCAATCAGGTACTTTTAGATAGCCCAAGATTTTATGAAATACCATGAATGGTAGTTGATGAACTTCAAAATCTGGTCGATGCACCTTAGGGAATGAGTGATGCACTTGCATTAATGTAAACTGGTGTGGATCCACTCCTGCAGCAAATCATGGGCTAAAAGGGGAGTACCGTATTACCCCGCATACACCCCACACTTTTTTACACTGCAGCACCTACGTCAAAGAGGGGTGCGTGTTATCAACGGGTACATAAACCAGAACATTTTTACATCGATGCTATGGACGTGTTGGGCATGGTCGAAAATACTTTGGTGGGTTCCTATTGTCTATTGGCCTGTCACCATGACGACATTATGATGATTGCCATTCTGGTACCCTGGATGTACCAGATCATGTCTAAAAATAGACTTTTCCCATACTATCAATTGGTATCACTTGCATAGTGACTCTGAGCACTATAAACACTGTACGATTTAAGCCTCTAATTCCCTGAGTCAACGCGGGTTGCGGTACTGGGGTCAAGATTCCCACTCCCCAACTCCGCCTGCATGTTATAAACAGGGCATTGTATTTTACATATGGGAAAGGGACTTGGGGAGTGGGTGCGTATTATCTATGGGGTGCGGGGTGTATGCAGGGTAATACGGTAAGTGCATAGACTTACCTAGCATCTCGTTCAGTTGTGTCAGCAATATCTATAGCCTCCTCCAAGTCATGATTTAGTTCATTGATACTTTGCTGCCAGTACTCATTCTGCTTCATCAGTTTCTGGATCTCCCCCTGAAAACAACAAGATGACAGAAAATTAGGATTAATGGTCACATTGGTTGATGCATAGTTTCCATTAGTTACTCTTTAAATTAGTTTGAGATCACTGTCTGAAATAAAAAGTACAACAGAAAACCTGTACAAATGGTTAAATTGGTTGATGCATAGTTTCTAGTCTAATAGTTTCCATTAGATATTCTGTTTCATTATTTCGCAATGTTCGTTTTTGTTTATATGTATATCTAATCACTATTTGCAAATCAATTTAACAATAAAAAATCATCAATACAAAATCACACTTATTAACAGGGTGTTGTCAATTAGTTAGCTGTTAAACTATTCGTATCTGTAGAATACATTTGCCTGACAAACATAGAAATATCTTGAAATCAAAGCAATATTTCAGGAAATATTTGAAGGAGAATAGTTAAATCATCTGGATTTGATAATATCTATTCAAATATTTCCTAAATAATTACCATGTTGTGGATTGATGCTGAGGTTACTTTCTTCAAAGGCATGAAATCACTTACAATTTTAAGTATTTTAAACCCTGTCATGTTGGTATCCATTGGAAAGCTCTCACTGAGCACTATCATATGAGCTACCATTTGCCAGGGTTTTGGTTATTTTTCTTCTTTTTGCCCAACATTTTGCATGGACCAAATTAACACCAGCAGCACAAAGGTTAAGTTCAAGTAAGTTGTCAGACCACTCAAGGTGCAAATTGGTCAATGTCAAAAGATTGATCATCATGATTCTTAGCCCTTATGCTGGTGGTGGCTAATTTTGCAAATACAAATACGAGAAAAGCTGAGAAATGACTGAAACTATGGCATATGGGTACACATCTGAGAGAACTCATTGAGAGCTATCTAATGAGTACCAACATGACAAGGTTTAGGTTTTCAAAAATCTTTGCATCCTTGTACGTTGGACAAAAGTAGCCTCAGCATTGGAAGGGATATGATCAGCTGTGATTTACCTCTGTTTCTTTGACACACTGCTGCAGATGAGAGACGACAGAGGTTGGCACATAGCGTTCTCTGAGCTGTTGCTGGATGGTGTTGAGTTGATCCATCCTCTCCAGTATGGCTGCTCTCAGTTCCTCCACTTGCTCTGAGAGACTCAACTGGGGCTGATCCTGGCTTCGAGCCTTCTTCGATACAGCTACAAATATACAAATATGTATGAATATATAGATATCAACCCCCTGATCCGCATAACTCATCTCAAATATGGCTGCCCTCAGATAATTCCCCCACTTCAAAACTCAACTTGGCTGCATTCTCAAAGTGAATCTCTATAGCTACAGGCACAAATGCATCACCATATTTTTCCATTTTTTATAATTGTTTCAATTGTGTTCCAAGGGTCTGACAGTTATCAAAAAAATTCATAAGCCCATTTGGGGAAAGCAACATCTGATGTCTGAGACATCATTAGTGATGTAGTGACTACAATTCAAGCTTAAGATTGACCCTGCTCTGATGCAGAAATTGTGTTATTGACTTTTATACTTTACCTGGTGGTGCTTTGTAGCATTTTGCAAGCTCTGTCGCCTTTTCCACTTCCTTCCTTAACCTGAAAAGTAAAAACAATCACAATGAGTACCAAACAGATTTCCAAGTACGTACATGTATCTTATTTATAAGCTGATTTTAAAAAACAAATTCAGAAACTGATAAAATATCAGGTTCAAATTTTTCCATTGCACATATGTCAGAAATATTAATTATCAATACAATTAGAAATATTTCATTTCAATAAATCTAAATTTGTTGAGCACAAACTTCAATAAGATAACAAAGGTATAAACTTAAAATCAAATTTCATTTGTTTTGTTATGTTAACGAGGTTGTTTTGTAATGTTAACGAGGTATTAATCTTCCAGAATTTACCTAGAATGGGTTCAAGAGGGTAAAAATAAAAACGGTATGTTAAAACATTTTTGTCGGTATTGTGTGGCAGACAATGTGTACCGGGAGATGATGTGTCTGAGTATGATGTGTTCCCAGATGAATTTGTACCATCTGAAATAAAGAATTTGGATTGAGTAGTCTGAAAGTGCAATGCCGTACATTTAAGTTCCCCACTTGTCCTGCAGATAACATTCAGACTAAAAGTCACAGTTGAAATAGTCCAGGGAAATATACCTGTTTTACAGTATTACAATAATATTGATCTTACCTTGCATTTTCCCTGAGCGCATCTTTGGCCTGTACTTCTAGACTGTGCAAGCGGTCTTGTCCCTTTTTGAATGTTTTTGGGTTTGAGGATCTTGAGGTGGATAATTTCTCCACCTGATTGTAGAGAAGGTGGTGCCTTGATGTCTGGGTGTCGAGTAGCGCCGCTAGGTAGTTATCATATTCATTCTGGTAGGAAAACGGATGAAGGGAAAGAAGTGAAAACATTATGAAGAAGCTAGGAAAACCCTGCCCACGTTTATCCAGTGCTGGGTGTCAATCAAATGCATGGATGAAATGTGTGTATGCTATTTTATACTGCAGACAGTAATCCTAAAAAGTGGGTTATCAAGTTTTATAGGAATCCTCCTGGCATCCTGTGTGGTCCAGGGTATGGAGTGAGCTGGATGTTGAGATTAGGATAGTACAGCATGTAGTGCAAGCATTAAACAGGAACTCCCAGCTAACACACACACCCAACTGGTTGAGAATGATAAGTCAACATTTCAAAGTTTCTGCATGGATGTCATAATGAGATATCTAACCTTGAAGATTGGAAGTCAGTATTATGTCCGACTAATATATTTTACTCACTTATTTTATACTCATATGTTTGTTTGCTTTTGGGTATTCAACACTTTTAATGACTTAATTAAGTCTCATTGTGATCAGACAGGAATTTGAGTAAGACTGAGAAGTTTTTTCTTCCTGTTTACAACACAGTCAAAAAGGGTCACCTAGTCGCGAAGCCTAGAAGGCATCTCAAAATGCCATATGTTTATAAAGCTACCTGGCATTTTAACATTTAGTTATATATTCATCTAAACAACAATATCTATTTGTTTTAGACTTATGATTTACCTGTCCCTATACAATGAAAACATCTAAAAAGCAAGCTTTGAGATTATAATGATGAACATCCCTGTATGAACATAGATATACTGTCAGTCCAGTTTCCTGATTTCTAGCGAGCAGCTTCCTGTTAATGCATAATCAGTTCATCCAGAAATCAAATAATTGTTCTACCTTATCTGCCTTAAACTCCGCATCACTATTAGGGCAATTAAGGACAAGTAAAGCTGAGCATGACAAAGTGCATGTAACAGGTGGCATTTATCGTAACTTTTTTTAAACATTGTGACTTGACAGTGAATGAATATATATATATATATATATATATATATATATATATATATATATATATATATATATATATATATATATATATATATATATATATATATATATATATCATTTGGAATATTGTTAAGAAAAGTAATAACACAAATTGATGCTCTGTATGGATTCTTGTTGTGATGCCAACCAACTGAATTTTATTCCAAATTCAGTTTTTCTACTTCTTGCCACTTCAATTGAATAAAAACAAAATTTTAGTGAACAAAATAGTATTTTACTGAATTATCCTAAACATACCCACATTTTGCCCCATGAATGTGAGTAATCAATCGATCACCTCGCCAAACCTTACATGAAAAATTCACTTCTGCAACTCAAGGAAATTCTAGAACAGATGGCATCTTTATAGCAAGGCTATCTTTTCAGTATTCATAAAAAATACCATACCTTTATGGTTTTCAGGAGATAACCAAATGTAGTAGATTCTGTAATAAGACTGTCAAATGCTTTACTATAAGCCTGCAACCGGTGAAAGTTTGGTCCATAGCCTTCATAGTTTAAAAATTGCAACTCCTGAAAATAAAAGTTACTTTTAGAGATATGCATGTCACACTCTCATAGTTTAAGTACACAATCATAAAGATCACGTTAATCAGATAGGCTTTATGTTTCATCCCTGGTGTGATGTTCCCAAATCAAAAGTTTCTGCACAAAAATGTATCCTCCCCCCCCCCCCCCATAGGGAGTAGGTTTAACCCATTTGGACAACAAAAGGACAACACCCTTTGTCCAATAATTTATCAGAACTTAATTTATCAAACAGAGTAAATTTGAAAAATATTCAAAGCAGAATAACGTTAAACCCATTTGAATAACACATACAAGTCAAATATTTTTTGAATATTTCTATATTATCAAGGTATTTTCATATGTGTCAGGCCATTTGCACACTCCAAGAGGAATATGTTTTAACTCTGTTTATTCAGAAATCGGCATCTCCAGGGTAGAGGCATTTTAGAGGAGGGTATTAGGTAAGATTAGAATCTCCTAAGCACAGTTCATAGAGATGGTTACATTTTGTGGTACACATTGTTACACACCTCCTACTATTAATACCATGCAGCACCAGCAGGGCAGCACAAACAATGCTCAGTATAATGGGAGCTATGGGACCAATATTGTTATTGATTGTGCATGCATGCCTACCCCAGCATGACTGGTGTGATATAAATGTCTTAAGTAACATCAAGATTTGTGCATTAATTTAAGCCAATTGTAAGTTAATAATATAGATCATAGGTAAGCCATTAACGTCAGGATGTTACATAGAGACCAAAATCATTTTAAAAGCCTATAATAAGCTCAAGGATAACTATATCTAACTAAGTTGGATAAAGAATAAAGTGTGTTAGTTTAGTCAAATCTTTTTGAGGCAACCACATAATTCATTCAGAAAACTAATGATTTCATTTTTTCCCAAAAAGGACCATCCCTTCGTTCACCTTGATGTTAAGTCATGTATCTAATAATAGCCTCACTGTGACATTCCAAACACATAATCACCATGGCGAAAACAATAAAAAATACATTGGTGCTATAGCTGAATGCTCCGGCACAAAGAAGATATTGATTCCAAATTGCCTTTGCTGTTTATAACAGCAGGTGATTATCAATAGGGTAGTTAGGGTAGGGATACCCATGTTTGTGTGCTGTTATGCGCGCTGCCAGCTAGGCCATTTTGGTTTGGTAAGAGCTAACCTAGAATTTAGGCTTTCATGCACAGTGGTACAGTTTGGTTATTAAGCCTTGGTGGTCAAACGGTCCATCAAAAAGAACAGTACAGTGGTCCGCCTGGTGTCAGAAAAATTAGCGGTCCATATCACTTTGATAACCAAAATGGTAGGCAACAGCCATCAGGGCTCAACGGTCCCCAGGAGGACCAGGTAAGCTGGCGGGGCTACCTGAACCCAAAATCAGGTAGTCCCGCCAGCATTTTAGGTAGCCCTGCCATTTGTTCCAAAAAGGCAAAAAGGTTCTTGTTCCCCCTTTTCATGTTACTAATGGTACTTATGCTTTGTTCTACTATTTTGTAGGTTGCATGCTTAAGGGATGCTATATTTTTCTTTTTTTCATACCATTTTGTAGCATTTTAGTGGTGAACTTCCCCAGGATTCAGGTAGTCCAGCGGGACTACCAGAATCCAACTTTAGGTAGCCCGATAGGACTGTTTTTGGAATTCAGATCTCCCGGGAGATGGGACTATGCTATTTGTCGAGCCCTGGCCATTTCATAACTGAACATTTATGGTTAATTGTGTTAAATTTATGAATTGTGACAGTTAAAATCTAATGTAGAAGAAATGTGAAACTGGATGTGATGCATACTAAATTAATGTGGTCAGAATATTTAGCAGACTTTCTGGGCAAGTAAACGTAGATTTTTACCAGCCCATTCAAATTTTTAGTAGAAACGGACCGGTGGGTAACTGACTTTTTTCACCACACTGCATACATACATTTTGACATTATTTCAATAAGCTTTTTTGTCTCACTAGGAATTAAATGGACAGGGGATAACGGTGGTCAGGCCGATTACAATTTATCTAAAAATGTGGTGTGACATTTGCTAGCTCATAGACAACTAAGTTAAGGTTTCATCATATCCAATGCATTAACCGAGTGTAAAACATATTAGAATTTTTTGGCTAGACATAGAGCACTGGATTTTTAAAATACAAAATAGTAGAATGTGATTAGATCAAATGCAAAAAACTTGAAAAAGTGAAGAAGATTTCAATCTTGATGATTTTTTATTGTTTTAGCAGCTTACTCATGTTGATTGAAAAAATGTACTGAAACATGTCAAGAAGTGATGTAAAGCAATATTAAAACTGCTTTACAGGGATGTCCAAATATTTTACTCTTGGAGCACAGTCAATAAGTCTTGGAGAACAGCAATCTCTGGTGACTGTGGTTCGATAATAGCTATGGATATTGTTACCTGGTGGCACCTCTATATCAGCCCTTATTGCAATAGATAAGACCAGGACCAATCAATAGACAGTAGGCCTAAATATTACCAAATGGAGTTCACTAGGTTTTGAATACAATTTGTATCAAAAATGATTTAAGAGAAATATCTGCTAAGCTTAAATGGTTATGTTTGGTGAAAATCTCCCATATAACCAAGAGCTTTAAGTTATTGGTTTATAGCACGTTTATGAAGCCCTGGTTGCCCGCCGGTGTGGCAATTTGACAATTGGACACCCCTGCTTTGGATATCCCTAGGTAAAAGTATAGAGCATTTCTTAGGACTGTCTAAAGAAATTGAAGTCATAAAAACTGCAGTTTTGTAAGCCTTATATTTTACCATTTTTCTTTACAATTAGGCCTAAACAAAAAATATGTTCGTTTTCTATTACATGCTAGAAAAAGAGGGTAGGTAGGTAGGGAATTTATTTTATTTTATCATATTTTTTTCTCTCCGCCATGCTGCATTAGATGTAAATGTAAAGCAAAATTGCAGCATCTAAAGTAGTGGGGTATCTAGATCTATTTAAATCCACTGAGCTATTATTATATGCTGATATCTGATGTTTTCTTCTTTTTTTTCAATTTCTTTTGTATGCCGTGCATGGATATGAAGCAGATACAAATTTTTACCTTTCTTTTTTTAAAAGAGAATATTTTGGGCAGTAAAAAGATTAGGGTAGGGGCAAAAAATTAGGGTAGGTAGGTTAATAGGAAACAAACATATTTTTTTAGGCCTTAGATAGATGATCAGTTGATATTTAGCCAATCAGTACCATTTGGCCCTTTGACCTTAACCCTCATGATACTGGTGGCTAATTTGGCCAATAAAAAATGATGCAAAAAAACTGAAAAATGAATGGAACCCTGGCACATCATGTCATGGGTTCTAATCTGAGAAATTATTTTTGGGTCTATTTGTGTAATTTTGCAAATTACTTCAAAGAATAAAACAATAAAAAAGATGTGAGCCTTAATTTAAGTAGCAATGTAATGATGTAATGTTATTATACGTAAACCAATATTTGCAGCAAATTTGTGGCCTATCCCAAGATTTCAATCACTAGAAGAAATTTTACAATATTTAACCAAATAAAAAGGTTCAAGAAGAATTTGAGTGTGGTGTTGATTCTCACCTGGTTAACTGGTAAATATGATGGAAATTAACTCACCTCTTGCAACTTTTTCTCTAGATGTTCAACAGCCTTGGTTCCTGAGAGTACATGCTTTTCTTGGCCATCCTCCATGTGCAGTACATTGCTTTGAAAATCTTTCAGCTTTCTATACTGATCAGTCTTTGTAACACCAGAAAGATGACTAGGTATAAACTTTTTACTAAAATTTGCCAAGTTCTGATCCTTAGTTTTGGCATGTGAATATGGATCATTATTTTCAGAAGTCCCCGGGTCTATCCATATTTCATTTTTATAAAAACGTGAAGTTGGCAACATGACTTCTGGCAGCCTCAGCTCTTCGATAAGAATACCATCATCCCGATCAGCATAAGAATCTGCACTTTTAGGTAAATTTTGTTTTTCATCCAGCAGTTTCAAGTCAGCCTGAGCTTTCTGAGTTCTGTAATATCTATCTTTTTTAGTTTTTACAGGTGGAAGAGATAGACTTCCTGTGGTGCCCATGCTGAAGTCAGTTATGGCTTTCTCCATGCCCTCTTTGTAGGCTTTATTTGCACTGGGTCTTGGGATTTTGCTCTTTTCTCGTAAGTTTATATGCTGTTTCTGAGAGCTTGTCCATGGCTGATGAGTAGATTTTTCTGGTGGCACCCATAGATTTGCTTCATTCAAATGCCCCCCTGAAAATGCATAGATGTCTTTCCGGTGCTCTGCTAAGATTGCTTCTAGCAAATTACTTAGTGATCTTGTTGGATCCATTTCCTTGGCCATGGCTAATCAAGCAATGATGACCTGAAATTCAAAAAGGCATATATACAGAAATTATGTTGAAATTATTCAGACAATTCAATCTAACCATGATGAAAATGATTATTACATACTAGAACATATGTCTATCCCATAGTTAAATGGCATATGTCATATGTGTCATTTGGTTTGTCAATTTTGAAATATGTTTTTGTCTACATTTACCATGCAATTACTTTTCTAATGGTATGCAGTAGCCATGTCAAATGCACTGCTTGAAGAGCTTGATGTCCTTAGGGGCACTCAGAAAGTTCAAGGGGCCATTCCTCTATCTAAAATATACATCAGGTTGCCCAAAGGGCAATCTAGAAAATATTAAAAGTCATACCCTGTATTATTTTAACACACGCACACACACAAACATAGCTGTTAGTGTAACCATTAGAGGTAACCTTACAGTTAATAGCTACAATGAAGTATTTGACTCCCTGTGTTGTAAGGGCTCTCCCCCCCCCCCCCCCCCCCCCCCGCCAAAAAAAAAAAATGCCTGGGGGGAGGGGGATAACACTCTGATTTTCATTGTTTATTTTTGCTAAAAGATGATTTTGAATTTTTTAAATTTTTATTCATATGAACCTCCATATACAATGTTTTTAGAGTTCACCTACAATGATTTAGTATTTAGTTATGCAATTGCAAAATTTGCACATCTGGTTGCCAAAAGATTTTCTTTTTCAAATTTCTGAAACATAAAAATAAATCAAATGTCATTATGTAATTATATAGACAAAGACAAAGACAAGTTGGTACAATTTACAAGTTACAGTGAGGTGCCTCTCAGACAAAAACTCAATATGGCTTCCGGACCTCGAAGTGAAGCTAATATTTCCATGGATATTTTCTGAGGGTACCTACCTTAGGAAGGTACCTGAGCTAAAAAAATTAAATACGTCTGGATAGGCTGCTCTGGAAAACTGGCAGAATACAAGGCTCAACTTTAACATTCAACCGCTGGCCCCAGGCCAGTAAAAAATCCCAAACATGGCTTCGGGCCAGTAAAACACTCTTGCGAGATCTGTGTTTAAGTTTTTTAATTGAGCCACTGTTTGATATCTGGTTTGAGGTTGAATAGGTATATTACGGATCCAAATTTGAAAAAAAATTTTTTTGCAAATCTTAGTCAGATCTAACTAAAACATTGACCCCCAGCAATTCTTGTAGTAAATATTGCAGATGCGTCATCTTATGGTTTTTCGTGTACTCCCTTGAGGTTGTACTTGTATTTGCAACTATCGGAGCTTTGCCCTCTTTCAAAGCCACTGTTCATTATATTATCATAGGGGCCTTAGTGTGTACATAGAGTTGGGCAGGGGTGAAACTGTTTTAATTGTCAGATGCAATTTACGAACCACCCCGCCCCCCCCCCCTACCAAGCATTATTTTCTTTCAACACCCCCCCCCCCCCCCCACCACAACAATGTTGATTTTTATGTGGGAATCCTACCCCCCCCCCCCCCCCCCCCTCTAGGCAGATTTTCCTGGAAGAGCTCTTATATCATTTTATCATTTACTTTGATAGCTCGCGTAGTGAGTCGGCCGAAGGCCGGCTCAGCGTAGCGAGCATTTACGGTATATATATAGTGTAATGGCAGGATACACACTGAGGCAGGATTTTTGGTGTTGACGTCTGTCTGTTCGTCTCTCGTCGGGCTCGCTCGGTCGATTACCTCGGAAAAATGAGCATAACTTTTTGCTTTAAGAGCACATTTTGCCGCCAGATCGTTTCATGTTTTAAATATTTCTTAATCAAATAATAAATTTGGATTGTTTCCTTTAAATTGTGTCAAAATAGCGTCTTGGTCGCCGACTATCGTGCAACACACGCCGAACTATGCAACAAATGAAACATACATGCTCACGTGCGACAAATGCTGACGTATTGAAATGACGTCATGTTACGATGGAATTCCGCGTATTCCAAAGTCGTAACTTCGATGTTCACGGTAAAAATGACTTTACTCATCTTTCCGTGAATCGATTTCAATGCAGTTTAAATTGCTACAACCGCCACAAATAATTCTACATTTCTCTTAATTCTAGATGAAATCTGTCGTGAAATGACGATTTTGCAACAGGTTGAAGTCGTAGTAATTTTTATGCCATATTTTCGGTCAATCGCTACGCATACTGTGTGTGGTTATTGCACAAATATGAAGCTCATATGAAGGGGCTTCCAATATGTTTCAGCGAAGTTTAAGTAAGGAATGACGTCACGGATAACAAAAACAAACACTTTGTGACTGCATTTGAAGGGGAATGCAGAAATATCATCGAGCTGCGCGAGCATTTAAAGCTTTGCTTTCTCATCATATTATTCTACTGCAAGAGCTGTCAACTTAAAACTTACCTAAGTTACCTGTAATTGTAAACCAGTCGCTAATTTTACCTCCATTACCTGACAGTAAGAAGACATAATTCCATTATCACAACATTTTGTGCTGACATTTCTTGTCCTCTTTAGAGTATTCGTTTCAGAGTTGAGTGGATTGATCGGTCTGCATGGGGTTGCAATGATTACATCCTCCATATCCGTCACCTAAGCGATATGGCCAATTCAATTCATAGTACCGTTTATTTTGATGCGCACTTATTCTGCTTGTTATCTGCTTCAAATAATGAAACAGTTTACTGAGATTCATGATTCATTCTCATTTCGAAATATTTCAGTAATTTTATTTCAACTAATCAAATACTCTATCAATATATGCAAAAAGGGTTAGTGGTATACAGCCGGATTAGACTTGAAACGCGATCCTGGAAGTGGGTCAATCTCGAGTTAGTTTTTCTCGCGCACCTGCCGAGACATCGAGCGAGAGTGCTTGTAGATGGCGCCACCGACAGTCTAGCTCCAACATTGCTCCAAGTCAGAAACGCATCCTAATTTGACCCATACTATTCGTTTGGTAGGTATCTTTCTTATCAGATTACAAGTTCACTATGGTATATATGCAGCACCGTATTTGTTTATCTGGATGTCCTCAATGAGCAATCCTTCAGTTCTACGTTAATGAAGTTATGGCTTTCTGTGTCACTCACTTGACTTGACTCAGTTTTCACTTTAAAGTGAAACTACAATATCTATATTTGCCTATGTCAGGAATAGCATGATTTTCTTGTTCATGCTCTATGGAGTAGAGGTATTTAATTTATCAGATAGGGACAGGGGAGGTTAGAAATCAAGGAAAGACTAGTTTGAAGATGAGTTTAAGGGGTAGACTTAGGGACTGGTGGTGAGATAGTTTCAGTAGCTCTAACCCTATAGTAATAGTCTGTCTGACTCAAGTTTGGCAACCGCTTTTCCCACTTTTTTGTGACAAAACGTTCGAGTTTGCCATCCAAACTTGGCAAACCTCTTTGGAGCACTACTACGTGTTTGTATAAACATAACTTTTTGTCTGAACTGTGCATAATGTTGATTTTGCTCATTGAGTCCCATTGTATGATTTGCCCATTGCCAACAATACAATCTCGCGTGTTTGTTGTTGTCAATTGTTGGCAGTGGGTAAATTTTACAATGGAAACAAATGAGCAAAATGTTGATTCTGCGGAGTTGAGACAAAAAGTAAGTTTATACAAACACGTAGTAGTGCTCCAAAGAGGTTTGCCAAGTTTGGATGGCAAACTCGTAAACTCTAACGTTTTGTCACAAAAAAGTGGGAAAAGCAGTTGCCAAACTCGAGTCAGACAGACTATAGTTCAATGATATTGAACATAACCTTACTACATGCAACCAGGGTCTTAGCCAGCAAAGTGTCTGGGTGTCTTTTGGACTCCCTGGGTCATGAAAAATGTCCGATTTTAGATAAAAAGATAAATTTGCTATGTGTTTTTTGTAAATAATAATTCCAAGTTAAAATTCTAAAAAGTTTAACTTCAAAATAATAACAAAGACATTTCTTGAAGAATTAAGCATATAATTACTTCATTTGTTAATGACCATAATCACTAATTAATCAGTGTAATGATTTTTACTTTTTCAACAGGGATTTTGGACACCCTAAAATCTTGAAATCCCAATTTGGACACCCTGTTATGAAAATCCTGGCTTAGTCCCTGCATGCAACAATATCTTATTGTGATCGATGTTCTTCTGTGTTGCACATGTAAGGTTCAATGCCATCCTCTGATTTTATGTTAGCAGGAATGATTTAGCATAAAAACCATAAACGAAAACTGGCATTAGGCTTTTTGGTCATATCAGTGACTTATTTCTCTGGTCATAATATGATGAGAAAGCAAAGCTTTAAATGCTCGCGCAGCTCAATGATATTTCTGCACTCCCCTTCAAATGCAGTCACAAAGATACAAATGTGTTATCCGTGACGTCATTCTTTACTTGTACTTAGAGGAAACATATTTGAAGCCCCTTGATATGAGCTTTATATTTGTGTAATGATCAGAGTCGGACAGTCCACACAGTATGAGTAGCGATTGACCGAAAATATGGCATAAAAATTACTACCTTTTCAACCTGTTGCAAAATTGTCATTTCGCAACAGATTTCAACTAGAGTTGAGAGACAAGTAGAGTTAATTGTGGCAGTTCTAACAATTCCAACCACATTGATATTGGTCCACGGAAAGACAAGGAATCTATGTTGGCTGTGTTCCTCCACAGGTGCTAGTGTCGACATCTCATGGCACCACTATCATTACGCATGGCGGGATTCCGATGACGTCATTTTTGTGCCATATATTCCGCCGATAGAGGGCCCAATTTGTTGCCTGGTCTTCGGCAGGAAGGAATCCCCCCACGTGCAACTACGTCATTGCGCGTGCATATTGGCTGTCAAAACGCTATTTAAATACAATTTAAAGGAAACAATCCATATTTATTATTTGATTAAGCAATATTTGAATCATGAAAAGACCTGGACAAACACAGCATCTGAGCATCAGCACTGGAGAATTCCTTTAAAAGTGTCAAGTCTTGATGGACATCCATGCCATAGATTTATGATATGATTAAAGGGACCCATGGGCCATGGCTGATGAGTGTTGTATATATTTTGCCATAAAAGATCCAGGGCTATACTTTTCAACATAAGAGCACTTCCAAAAAGAATGCTGATCACAACAACAAATTAATGTTGATCACAACAAAATATTCAATTTGCCTTTAACTACTTCCCAATTTTACTAATTGTTTTAGAGCTGATGATTTTTATTGAAGTACAAATCCCCCATCATAATGATTTAGGCTGAAAATGAGCTCATACATGCAGGGCTGTCCAAGGTCAAAGTGCTTGTCACAAAATTTGAAACTCATGACTGTAACAAAATGATATTTCTATATGCAATCCCTATCCCCCTAACACAAGTAGCCATGCTTCCTGCATAGGGCTGTACACTGGTACCCGGTACCAGCACCGTACCGAATACCGTCTCGCAAAATACCGGTACATACCCGTTTCAATTTTTAACGGTATGCTTATTGGTATTTTGCATAACACAAACCCATGTCAAACATTCAATACTCCAAAATAATTCAGTAAAAAGTTATACTTACGGTTGCCGAACTTGTAAACTTGGAAGGTACGATATAGCGGCGAACCTAGTACCATCGCCGCTGCCATTAGTGTTGTGATTCTTTTTGTTACCGCGTAGTGGCGCTGCTGAAGTGATATACAGCGCCACTACGCGGTAGCGATAAGAATCACAACACCAATGGTAGCGGCTATGGTACTATCGCCGCTATATATTGTACCTTCAAGCAAGAATAAGCAGAATGTGGATCTATTCAAGTTAACAAGGTTTGGCTTCCGTAAGTACGACTGTTCAGATTTCACATCTAATCACATCATTTACATGATGTAGTTAAAATACCTGACACGGCTGACAGACAACAAATACGTTTTAGATTTATGTCAGGAACTACGCTAAGTGTGTACTTAGCGTAGTTCAAGATACCGATAGCAGTACCGATAAAATACTGTATCGTTTCGACGATACCGGTTATGGTACCGTACCGCTTCACCCTTAGCGGTATGCAGCCCTATTCCTGCATTAGGTCAGTCTCCTCCCCATATTCTCCTATCATCGTCACATAGATGAACTCCACATGTGTAACCCTTTAACTCTTTTGAAAATTTCTCACTCTTTGATCAACCTAGTGTGCACCAGCCACAAAGTAATGTTAACTTTTACTTATTCTAGTCCAGAATTTGGAATTCATTCTTGGCAGGCCTACATCTGATTCTTGAATTAAAATGACTGTATTGTGCTGAGATCTCTAATGTTGAAGACCAGAGTGTTAATGATGTGTGCCAGCTATGAGACCCCAAAATCGAACTTTGTCATAATGTATTGCAGACAATATTATGGACATTTTTATGTTTAATTATCTAATCTTACACTTAGTAACTTCTAAACCTTTTTATTAGACAGGATTAGTCAAATGAAGGAAGGTCCAGTATAGGATGGGGCACCTATGTGCCAGTGATAGTACTAACCAGGTTGCTTAACCCAGAAGGTGTGACACATTCAACATGGATTCAGGTATGTACCAAATGTCACCTACATTCATCTTCTTGTTTAATTGAAATTACAGTGGAAACTGCCAACTTGAACACCGTAAGTTGTAAACCTCTATACATTGAACTTATTTTGGGCTACCTAAATTTGTTATTTACCACTAAGGTCAATTCAGAACTTTAATTTAGGTTAAGTTTTTGTTTAAGTTAAACATTTGTTATTAAAATATTTCACAGTATTATATAATGAAAAAAGCAAAAACTGTCATTGGCAACTTTTTTTTTCAACCTTCAATAGCGAGATAAAAATGATCAAAGAAACATTGAACAACTTGTGATACATGCAATAAAATCAGTTTCTTGCATTGTACCAACTGATGTCAATTATTTACTTATTTAGTGAATCTTTTATAGATGTTTTAAGAGCTCTATTTATTGCAGATGAAATAATTTGCATCTCTGACGATGAAACTGAGATTGTCTCTAGTGTTGCTGCTCCAATTCCTGACTGTGATACTCCTACACCTAGGCCAGCTCAGGTGTCAGTTATTCCAGTATCTGGTAAGTATTAGATATACTGTATACCGTGTTAGTATTGCGGCAGTTTAATTAATGCGTACTTTGCGCCCCCATGGAGTCTGCATTTATTAAACTGCGCACCATTTTTTGAACATCCAATCCCTCTGCTTGTATTGTTTAACACGTTGCCACAATAGCTTGTCATTCTACAGCCCTATGCAAAAATTAAACTGCGCATCAATAGCAGCTGCCTGTCAAGCACATTTCTTTATATGCGCAATATTAACACGGTATACTGTATTCAGAATGTAGTGTATTGATGATTATACTTGTGACCAGTAAACTTTCATCAGATATCTAAAAAAATGCATATTTCATAGTAATCACTATTATAAGCATTAGTTAAGATTTTTTAGAGGTTGTTGTACAACAACCTTTATTCAGTTCGCTTTTGTTGTCTTGCATTCCCGGGGAGGGTCCTGGGAGCTGGTTGATGCATTTTCCCTATGTTGTCTTACATGGCATTTTTGGAAAATTCTAGCCGCATGATCTGGAGAGTGGGGTGTGGTGGGGTCGTTTTGTTTATTGTTTCTGTTAGAATTGGGTGTGTAGTTTATAATGTTTGTTTCATTGTTTCTGTGGGTTGCCTAGTTTTTTTTTGGTGGATTTTTACGTGTTTATACTTTACGTTTTCTTCACTCCAATACGATTCTGTAGCGCGTCTGGTCTGGTGGGGCGGCCGTTGGATGCGCATGCGTGGGTGGATGCGCATGCGTGGGTTTTCTGCATATTTAATGCGATCGGCTAATCACGTGACGGTGCGTGATTGGGTTTCCCAGCACCACGTGGTTTGTCTCTGGTGAATTATCCAATGAGCGGTCTCACTGCCTCACCGTCACACCACGTGGTACTCTTTCCCGCGGTTTATTAACCAATGAGCGGCTATTTGTATCCCTTTTTGTACTATTTTACTTACGTGTTCATTCACGTATTTTTTACATTGGCTAGGTTACCCTCCGCCATTTTGAATATCGGGTTTGACGAAATTTGCACCCCGATTTCAAAGCTTTCGTTTGTGGCCATCTCTAACTCTAAAATTCTGAAACCAAAAGAATTAACAAGCCAAGTATCTATATTATTAAGATTAATTCTTTTGGTTTCGGAAAATCGAAAATATTTTGAGATATTTGTCAACACGCATCGATGGTGGCGTGTTGACCATGGCGATTAGTACATTCTCAATGGTACCTCGCCGATTCCTGTCAATTTCATCAAGCTATCTCCCCCCGATCACAATATGACTACCTACCTGGATAGATGAGATCCTCATCTATCTGATTCAATCATTTTTTTAATTCAACTTCAGGTTGGAAGCGAAAAAATAGCTTTTCGCTACAACCGGAAGTTGATTTTTTTGATATAGTGAATTATCCAATGAGCGGTCTCACTGCCTCACCGTCACACCACGTGGTACTCTTTCCCGCGGTTTATTAACCAATGAGCGGCTATTTGTATCCCTCTTTGTACTATTTTACTTACGTGTTCATTCACGTATGTTTTACATTGGCTAGGTTACCCTCCGCCATTTTGAATATCGGGTTTGACGAAATTTGCACCCCGATTTCAAAGCTTTCGTTTGTGGCCATCTCTAACTCTAAAATTCTGAAACCAAAAGAATTAACAAGCCAAGTATCTATATTATTAAGATTAATTCTTTTGGTTTCGGAAAATCGAAAATATTTTGAGATATTTGTCAACACGCATCGATGGTGGCGTGTTGACCATGGCGATTAGTACATTCTCAATGGTACCTCGCCGATTCCTGTCAATTTCATCAAGCTATCTCCCCCCGATCACAATATGACTACCTACCTGGATAGATGAGATCCTCATCTATCTGATTCAATCATTTTTTTAATTCAACTTCAGGTTGGAAGCGAAAAAATAGCTTTTCGCTACAACCGGAAGTTGATTTTTTTGATATAGCGAGATTAGGGCATTGATATGCATTGTGTGCATTTCACACAAAAAACATACTTTTTTCAATAAATTGTCACGTCGCCGTTTCTGGGTCAAAATTTACAAATGGCCCATCAAAGTGTTCGCAACAAATAGGGCTTTTACCCTATTATCATAACTTGTTGGTTATATTTGTAATTTTTGAAAAAAAATGGCGACTTCGGAAAAAAACGGCAAAAACGGGTTTTTGGAATGTTGATTTAGGAACCCTGGCGAAATTCTAAATTTACTTATTAATTTCGCCACTAAAACCGGAAAAAAAGTTTCAACTTCAAGAAAACAGACTCTAAATAATCCATCCTGCCCATTTGTGGATTTTTTTTGATCCCCACAATCGTAAGAAAACAACTTTGAAAAAAACGGAAGTAGTAAATATTTTTATCGCGATTTCAGCAGTCAGTATATATACCCTTCTCACCATGAGTGTAGTATGCAGTCCTGAAGTTAGCAGACCTTTAACCCTGCCATCCCTTCCGTTCTCACTGTTGTTGTATTTTAGATAAAGATATGATTTTAATTGTTTTGGGTGACAGGAAAAGTGTGTACTGTTATAATTTATTGGTCACAAACTTATAAGCCCAAAGAGCATGTAATGCGAATGCATGGGATGGCAGGGTTAATGGTCTGCATACTTCAGGATTGCATTTTCACTCATGGTGAGAAGGGTGTCAAGGGACATAACTGCAGGCAGCACTCATAGAAACTGGCTTCGACATCATACTGCATCTACACCAAAGAGCATCATAGGAACTTGATTCACCTGACAACCCAAAATAGTAAGCATACATTAAATTGAAATAAATACAAAAGTATCAATACAAAACTATCACTCAATATACAATTTTATAAAAACACATCCACAAAATATAGAAACCATGCAAATCTTCACTGTCCCTCAAACAAAACAATTACTGTTTAAAGAAGATATTGTGTCGGTGTGATAATATAAGATTGCATTTGGTGAGATATGTTTTGTGTTGATATTTTTGTGTTGCTTTGATGGTATGTATGATTATTTTTTCAGGTTGCATGGTGTATTGAATTTCTCTGATGTACCTTCAGTCTACCTGATGTTTAGTGCTGCCTGCAGTTCTGTCCCTAGAAACTCTTCTCAACATGAGTGAAGTAGCAGACCTGAAGTATGCAGGCTTCTACCCTATGATGCCGATGCCGGTCCCATACCCCTTCAACCCAGTGCTCGGGCCCAGGCAGCATCTCCCTGCATTTGTATCGCCCAAGATGCAAAACAAACGAAAATACTGATCAAAATAAAGGGAAAATTACAAAGTTTGTGTTTCTGATGTATTTTTTAACACTATTAGGTATGATAGAAAGATAAAGAAGTTCAAAGAATGGGAATTTTTTTTGAAATTGTTCTAGACTGATATTTAATGTACATTCACAAACTGGCTCTTATAGTTGTATTTCTTGGCACTATTAGGTGTGATAAAAAGATAAAGAAATTCAAAAATAGGGAAGTTTTTTTAAGTGCGGATTTAGATAGAAATCTTATGAAAAGTTTGGAAGATATGTGTTTCAGATGTATTTTTTGGCACTATTAGGTGTGATAAAAAGATAAAGAAGTTCAAATAAAAGGAAATTGTTTTAAATTGCTCCAAACTGATATTAATGTCTATTCACAAACTTGGTTTTTGATTAAAAAGTCTGTAAGTATCATCAGCAGCATTACAAGTGTGTATCAGTCTATTTTAGGTTTAAGTACAAAGTTTTTGCATGCATATTGGGTTTCTGGTAGTGCTGGACCTGCTTTAGTGGCGGAAGATCATGGCCAGGGGCATATGTCCCTTAAGGGGCCATATGGTTGATATTTGTGCATGTTTGCATTCAGGCAGTGTTTGGCCATTTTCATGTAAAGGTAAGTCACGGACTAAAGTTCTTCAGGCAGCAGCATGTTAGTTGTGGCAAGCATGCTGCTGGTGGGGTTTTGTTGGCTGTCATTTGCAGTGCTGGTTGTAGGCTTTTCCCATTCATGTTTGGTGATCTACTGGATTAGTGGTGGTGAGTTTGCCATAGTTTCTTGGATAGCTAGGAGTGGGTTATAGTTTTCGAAAATATTTGAGGGAGGGTTTTAGATAGAATTCTTTTGAAAAAATTGAGGGATATGTGTTTCAGTTGTATTTTTTGGCACTATTAGGTATGATAAAAAGATAAAGAATTTCAGTGGAAGGGAAATGTTTTAACTGTCCAGGTTTGGGGGTTTTGGAGCATTTTTCCAGGGAAAAAATTGAATAGTTTGTGTTTCTGATGTATTTTTTGGCACTATTAGGTATGATAAAAAGATAAAGAAGTTCAAGAAAGTTGAATTTTTTTTTAAATGTTCTAAGCTGATATTTAATGTCCATTCACAAGCTTGGCTCTTATAGTTCATCATCAGGTAGCAAAATCACATAATCCAGGAACATATGCCCCTTAAGGGACCATAAGGTTGATCCTTGTGCATGTTTGCACTCAGGCAGTGTTTGGTCATTTTCATGTAAAGGTAAGTCACAGACTAATGTTCTTCAGGCAGCAGCAGGTAAGTTGTGGCAAGCATGCTATTGGTGGGGTTTTGTTGACTCTCATTTGCAGTGCAGGATGTGGGCTTTTCCCATTCATGTTTGGTGATCTACTGGATGAGTGATGGTGGGTTTGTCATAGTTTCTTGGATAGCTAGAAGTGGGTTATAATTTTGGGAAATATTTGGGGGAGGGTTTTAGATAGAATTCTTATGAAAAAATTGTAGGATATGTGTTTCAGATGTATTTTTTGGCACTATTAGGTATGATAGAAAGATAAAGAATTTAAGGAAAAAGGAAAATGTTTTAAAATGCTCCAAACATATATTTAATGTCCTTTCACAAAGTTGGCTCGTATATTTTTTCATCTGGTTGCAATATCACATGAACCAGGGGCATATGCCCCTAAAGGGTACATAAGGTTGATCCCTGTTCATGTTTGCTTTTAGGCAGTGTTTGGCCATCTTCATGTAAATGTTTTGTGTTACTTTGATGATATGTCAGATGTCAATTTTTTAACCCCGCCCCCCATCGCTCTCTTTTTCTGAAGTATGTGTGTTAAAATGTTCATGTTTATATTTGGCGGATAGGCTTAGTGATTAGTTTAGTTTGTCAAAAGTTGCATTTTATTTATGCGTGCTGAATTTTAGGTTATGATGAAATTTTTTATTCGCTGTTTAACTGTTGGTCTTTTTTAATATTTGAGAGCCGGCACTTATTTTAATGCATGGGCTTTGTTGTATATACTTAGCTTATGTGTTAACATTTTGTGTTGTGGGGGAGAGTCACAAGCCTCTGTTAAGGGGGAGTGGATTTTTGGCTGTTGGCAACATGTTTGATTTTGATGTGGTGTTATTTGCAGGCAGCCAGTCAGTTTGTTACATGCATCAGTGATTGACTTTAACATTTTCAGACAGGAGCAGATTTGGCTCCCAGGATTTTAAGTTTAGGGGCTATTAAATTCCTGTGCGGCCACCACGACGGTATGGTTTTGCCAGGGGTGCATTGTCCAGGTTTGGGGATCTTGGGGCATGCTCCCAGGGAAAAGTTTGAAAGGTTTGTGTTTCAGCTGTATTTTTTGGCACTATTAGGTATGATGAAAAGATAAAGAATTTCAAAAAAAGGAAAAGTTATTAAAATGCTTTAAGCTGATATTTAATGTCCGTTCACAAACTTGGCTCCTATAATTCATCATCTGGTAGCAAAATCACATGGTTCAGGGGCATATGCCCTTTAAGGGACCATAAGGTTGATCCCTGTGCATGTTTGCATTCTGGCAGTGTTTGGCCATTTTCATGTAAGGGTAAGTCACAGACTTAAGTTCTTCAGGCAGCATTAAGTAAGTTGTGGCAAGCATGCTATTGGTGGGGTTTTGTTGACTGTCATTTGCAGTGCAGGATGTGGGCTTTTCCCGTTCATGTTTGGTGATCTACTGGATAGGTGATGGTGGGTGGTGAGTTTGTCAAAGTTTCTGGATAGCCAGAAGTGGGTTATAGTTTTGGAAAATATTTGAGGGAGGGTTTTAGATAGAAATCTTATGAAAAATTTGAAAGATATGTGTTTCAGATGTATTTTTTGGCACTATTAGGTATGATAAAAAGATAAAGAATTTCATAAAAAAGGAAAATGTTTTATAGTGCTCCAAACTGATATTAATGTCTATTCACAAACTTGGTTTTTGATTAAAAAGTCTGTAAGTATCATCAGCAGCATTACAAGTGTGTATCAGTCTGTAACCACTAACGAAAAAACACAAAAATCAGAAAAATTTCAAAATAGCAAAATATTAAAAAAACAAAAAATTGCAAATGATTAACTACAAAAAGACATACAAGGAATCAACCTCTTGACGCCACTGGCGTCTATCTTGTTTTTATTAAAAGTTATAACTTTTACTGGCTGATGATCTATGTATATTTAAATAGCATCTATTGACAATTGCATATAAATTACACAAAGGAACAAGTTGAAGAAGAAAGATATTGACAAAATTGCCAAGGCCTATTTGGCCGCTACTGGCATCAATGGGTCAAAGATTATGCATTTTCAAAATCAGTAGATGGGTACATGTGTATGATTGATGGCCAGCCTTGAAAAATAGGACACTCAAAATTCTATGAGTGCCCATTTTTTGATATCCAGTTTCAAAATCCTGGCATGTCACTTTTAAATATCACTTTATTGATTTTTTAGTAAGAATAAAATTTCCAAAATAAAATGTATATCAGTTCACATTGTATAATATCCTATCACTGAATATCACTATCTAGTCATCTAAGATAGTTTCGTTTTCTTCAACAGTTTCCAGAAGCAAAAAACAACGAAGAAGCTCCTCTGGTCCATCAGTCATACCGCAATTGCCTGCGGTTCCAGCAACAGACTCTGAAAGTGGTGGCAACTGTGAACATGCTGCAGAAACGACTGCTAGTTTGTCTGGCCCTCAAAACGACCAGCACAGGAAAAAACGGATGGAAAGTACCCCAAAAAGACTTTTCCGGTACATTGAAGATTTCGACCGTCGGTCTGGTGATAGTTACTTTTTTGGAAGACTACCACTGCGTAAAGTAAATGCCAAAACTCACAATAAAGTCTCTGAAGAGGAAAACTCCACTTCTTCTGACTCCTCCACAACTGATGCACCTTCAACAGATGCTTCATCAACAAGTTTTCCCAGCTTGAAGAGTACTAAGGTGCCTCAGAATGCTTCAAGCTCGGAGGAGCTGAGCCTTGTAGAAACTGAGTCCATTGCCAGTACATCCTCGCTGCCACACAAAGGGAGATCCAGGGATGTAATGGTGATAGAATCAGATTCCGAAGACGAGGCCACTATCACACATGTGTCTCAAGGTGTCATAGTCTCTAGTGAGGATGAGATGGAAACTACAGATGGTGAACCACAAAGCCTACAACAAGCTTCACAGATAGATTTGTCTAGGGTTGCTGTGACCCCAAAGGCGATGAATGCAAGATCTGAATCCCCAAAAACTACGCTTGAGGCCACGGGGTCTTCAAAACATAGAGATAAAAGTTCTGTGACCTCTAAGAGCATGAATACCACAGCTATGAATAAGCAGTCTGAATCCTCAAAGCCAAGGCAGACTGCTCATGAGTCTTCAAAAAGTATGGATAAAAGAACTGAGTCTTCCCAGGCTAAGGATGCACTTTCAACTACTAAGCACATTGGAAAATGTTCTGAGTCTTCCTCAAACCATATGCAAAATGTTCTTGAGTCTTCAGAACTTGTGATTAAAAGATCTGCGACTTCTAAGGTTAGGGAAAAACTTGTGGTGACCTCAAAGCTCGGAGATAAACAATCCAATTCTTCCTTGAAGTCTACAAAAAATTCATCAAAGTCTTCTTCGAAGCATAAAGATGGAAACTCTGTAACTTCTACAGACTCTAAGCGTTCACTGTCTTTAAAACCTAGAGATAGTAGTACCTCAAAAACTATACCTGTGAACTCGAAAAATGAGGATGTGCCTCGTAGTCAGTGGATGCCTGTTGTTTATAAATCAAATATAACTTCCGGGGCCAAACCATCAGGTACTGAACAGGATAACAAACAGAGAACTGCCTCCTCTTTTACCGAACGTTTGACGCTGGACACACAACAACGAGTGGGCAATTCCTCTGCACTCCCAAAGGGTTCTGAATTGGTGAAATCTGTGGAGAAAGGAAGTTCTACATCAAGTAATATGAGTGCCAACAGTGAGTCAAACAAAGCAGAGTCTTCTGTGCAAAAAGCTATACCAGTAGAGCCACAAACAAATGCTGTGGATCCTCAACCAAGCTCTAGTCAATCCCAGATGTGCTCTGAGAAGAGATTGCAGTCCGCTGCTCTTGATAAAAGTGCCAAAAAGACAGAATCTCTGTCAAAATTCACTGAACACTTAGCTGGTAAAGCTTGTGCCAAAAGGACAGTGTCCCGGTCTAATTCTAAGGAACTATTGGCAGATAAATCTTCTGACAAAACAACAAAGTCCCTGTCTAAATCTAAGGAACTTTTGGCAGATAAATCTGACAAAACAACAAAATCCCTGTCTAAATCTAAGGAACAATCGACTGATAGATCTTCTGACAAAACAACAAAGTCCCTGTCTAAATCGAAGGAAGACCTTGCAGATAAATCTTCGGACAAAAAGACAGAATCCCTGTCTAAATCTAAGGAACATTTGGCAGATAAATCTTCGGACAAAAAGACAGAATCCCTTTCAAAATCTAAGGAACAATTAGCAGATAAATCATCTGACAAAAAGGCAGAATCCCTGTCTAAATCTAAGAAACACTTGGCAGATAAATCTTCTGACAAAAAGGCAGAATCCCTGTCTAAATCTAAGAAAAGCTTAAGTTTGAAAGCTTGTTCCAAAATGATAGAACTACATTCTAAATCGAAGGAAAATGTGAATGAGGTGACTTGTACCAAAAAGACTGAATCCTTGTCTAAATCTAAGGAAAGCATGGGAGATAGAAGTGTTGAGGAGAGGAGTAAAATCATGAATGAGAGGAAGAATACTGCTAGGAAACATACTTCTTCAAAACACAAGGCAAAACGCCGAAAAAGAGTGATCTTCTCCAGCAGTGAGAGCGAGTCAGAGGACGAATGTAACCGGTCAAAAAGAATCAAGTTCTTCCCTTCATCAAGTGATGAGTCCTATCTCGCTGCTGCTGCTGCTGAAGATGACAGCTCCAACTCAGATGATCTAGATGAGCTTCCATTGAAAAAAGCTTACAAAACACACAAACAAGAGCAAAAATCCTTCTCCATCGCTGAGTTTGAGCTGATGCGGTCTAAGATTGACCAGAGTAAAAGTTCTGTGATAACCATTCGCTTTGATAAGACTACTGGCTCCTACCATTTTGAAACGGAAGAGGATAAGCAGGAAGAGCCTGCTCAGCCAACCTGCACAAAGATCCATGAGAAAAGACTGGGCAGTTGTCCTTGTATTAAGAAACAGAAAGAGGGACGTGTGAAAGTTCCGAACTGGTGTATGCAGTACCTTACCTTAGGCAGTATTCCCCTAGTCAAACTAGAACAGTCAGTACCTAAGGACACACTCAAGAGTGAAGACAAGATTGAGGAAAAGCATGAAGCTGCTTCATACCTATCCTTGGACAGTATTCCCCTTGTCAAACTAGAACAGTCCGTACCTAAAGTCTCAATTAAGAGCGAAGACAAAATGGAGAAAAAGCATGAAGTTGCTTCGTCTTTGATGGTTAAAGATGAAGTCATGAGTGAGAGTAGATTTGATTGTCCTGCTGGGGGCAATGGGCAGGAGAACATAGACAGTGATGCTGACCTGCAGATTGCAACCATGGAGGATGAAGATGAAGATGAGGACTTAATGGAAATAGACAGTTTATCACCATCTCTCTGCTTTCCTGAGACGTGTTCCCAGGAAACACAAACCCCTACAACGAGTGACTTAGAAAGAAGCCAGGAGATGCTGGCTGATGTGACCTTTCCAGTTCCTCTCATCAAGAGTACTGCTGAGGTGTTGTCCCCTAAACCATTGTCCCCAGCATCAGACACCAAACCTAGTATAGAAAGCCTTGATGACCCTCTCTCAGGGATGACAGACAGGGCTGTGAATAGTGCAATACAACATACAGCTGGTTCTACGTTGGAGCATTTGGAAAGGCAGGTGCAGGTGAAATCGGAACCAATGGATGAGCTTCAAGATAAACTTCTGAAAATCAAAACTGAGCCGGGTATTAAATCCGAGGAGCCTGTCATCTCAAGGTATTCTGAGAAAGAGGTGATTGTAATCGAAGATGATGATGAAGATGTCTTTGCCAATTTTGCCTCATCCATCATTTGTATAGATAGTGACAGTGAGGAGGAGGAGGATCCTCAAGACTTCAGCTTCTTTTGTCCACTGAAGATCAAGAATGAACCGAACTGGGATGCTGTACACGGCGATGATCTTCAGGAGAATTCAGGCCTGAATGAACAGCTGGAGAGTAGCGAAACAGTGCAGGATGGTGAGTGTCCTTCTACTGATGAAAACTGGGACTTGGATGAAGAGGTGCCCCCCATTGCCTCAGATTCACATGATGCTGCCTCGAGTATGAGTCAACATAAGGAGCCCTCGATAAAGACAGAGGATGGCGGAGATCGAAAGGTAGACCTTGACACACCCAAAACGTTTCCTAGTAGGACATTACAGTCGGAAATGGAAGAAAGTAGCTCTAAAGAGAGATCTTGGCTTGACGCTTTGATAGTTCCCACTGTGCCTGCAGAAGCAGCAGAAACTGACCAATCACAGGCACCTGTAGCTGAAGAATCTGCTGAAGTTTTAGAAACAGAAAATTCAATAACACCCCAATATGTAGTTCCTGTCACTACTGACAAGACGGTACAAACGCCTTCTACAGAATCATCTGCACCAGAAGCGATGTCAAGTGCCCAGAGTACTGAGAGCAAATGTTCTGGCAGCTCTGATCGCAGAAAGAAAATTGATTATGCATCCAGCTTGAAAATGAAGTCCAAGCTTATTAAGCAACACAGACATTCATCCAAACCATACAAGGATCATCGCTCATCAAAACACAATAAGGACAGGACTTCTTCAACCAAGTTTTCCCGAAAGGAGGACTGCCATCGGGATGCCAAAAAAGGTGTTAATGAACATAAACAGGATATTCAGAAAGAATCCAGAAAAAGTGAGGACATACTTTCTAGGAAAGGTTCATCAAAGAAGTATTCAGTGGACCGTCCTCAAGAGTCAGGTACTTCTAGAGAGAAAACTAAGATTATGAGGGTAAATGACAAGGATGTCCCTAATAAGAAAGCAAGGAATAGTGATGAAACTAAGCAGCTTAGCAAAGGGACTAAAAACACTACTAGGTACAAATCAATAGAAGAGTTGAAGCGAACTCCCTTGAATCTGAAGAAAACAATTCAAATAGAGCCTCAACGGTACAAATCAAAGAAAGAAATCAGACATGGGAATCGTTTGCCTGACAGTGAGGAGTTGCGGGAGCGAAGGAAGAGTAAAGAAGATAAGAGAAGGAAAGAGGATGAAGTTGAACCCACAAGAGAAGGGAAAGAAGAATCAGAGGAGAGGAAAGCCTCATCCCGATCTGTCAGATCATCTTCCTCATCTTCCACCTCCTCCTCATCTTCCACCACCTCCTCTACCTCTCAGGTAGCTGGACCCTCAGCTGAGAAGTCAAAGCCTCATCAGAAGGAAACCTCACAACTCAAACAGGGTGCTCAGCAACCACAGAAACCTGGTGGAGTGGAGGACAGTACATGTAGTAAGTCATCTATTTGATTATATTTATAATGTTAATTGGGAAAAAGAATGAATATCAAAATAACCAAATCTCAACCTATAGATGGGTCTTCAGTAAAGATAATCACGTATATGTTTTATACTAGCCATTTTTGTTTATTACTTTTTATGATGTAAATGAGCTTGTACATATACAGTTCTCTACAAGATTTTCTTAACTCAGAAATTATACCTTACCTAGAAGGGATAACACCTTAAAACTAAACTTTTATAAACAGGATATATATTTTAGGCTATTGGCCAATCCTGAAAAGAGCCTCCGTTAAGGAGTAACCCCAACCCGTCTTATAACAAAACACAACATGTTTTTTTGGAAAGATATATGTGTCTGATGAAAGAAAATCCATGTTGTGGTGAAAAAATTTGGTGGCAGCTATGTTTTACGGAGAAAAACGTGCATCGATATTGCAAATTTCACAAAAAAATGACTTTTTTTTTAAACGGTGCAGGACAACCACAAATATTTATCAAATTGATTCAGACTTGGTATGGAGTTTGATATTATGAAGCTTGATATGCACAAAATGAATTATCCTGGCTGAACAACTCTTATTGTGAAATAATGCACTTTTAAGGTCAAAAACGGCCATTTTTTTTGCATTTAAAAAAAGAATCTTTATTGATGTTTATTTTTTGGAGAATTTTCCTTACACAAACTTATCAAAATGATACACCAAAATTATTGCTAGACATTCCCCTTTCAAATGAGGCTTTATTCATATAATTTGGTTGGCTACAGGATCTCTTATAGGGAATTCATTTCCCCTACCCCTATTTTTGAAAAATCCTCAAAAATGCTGAAAAATAGAAGTAATTTTTTATAAAATTCTTCTTTCCAATATTCCTCATACAAATTACTCTTGATTATTAGTAAGGTCCTTTTCTAGTGAAAAAGAAGTAAAATGAAGTGTTTAAGTTGTGTTTGCACTGATTGACCTCACATTTAGGGTAAATATGCAGAAACGGGTAAATTGAGTATTTTTGGACATTTTAGTTTTAATAAAAGGCATATAAGAAGTTCTTCAGGCAGGCAATCTAGATATCTTTAGAAAAAAGACACTAAAGGCTTTCATTTGATATATCATAAGACCCCCCTTGCACATTTTTGTGTTAAAAATATGACTTCATACATAAAGCAGCTGTAGTGAGGGCTATATACAGCAACTTGGCGAAAACTCACCTAATGGTCATCATTTTCGTATTTTGTGGCTTCTTAGCATTATTCTTCACTCAAATTACATTTAACAGTTAATAAGGTCATTGTCTAGTGAAATTGGTGAAAAGAAATGTTAGAGATGTGTTTTTACCGAGTGACCCCACATTTAGGGTAAGTATGCAGAAATGGGGAAAACATTGTACTTTGGATTTTTTTTGTTTTGATAAAAGGCATATATGAAATTGTGCAGGCAAACGATAGATATCTTCAGAAAGTAAACACTATGAGCTTTTTTTTGATTACGTTTAGACCCCTTGCACATTCTTGTATTGAAAATATGGCAGAGCAAAACAATGTGGTTATTGAAAAATTACCAGAAAAACTAAAAATCTTTTGAACAGTGCTAGACGCAGCCAATTAATTTTCTAAATCACCTATATTTTGCAGAAAGTTTGATTTTATGAGGCTTGCTATGAACAAAAAGAATTAATCTGACTTTAAAGCCACTTAAGAGTGTGATAAAAAGCACTTTTTTATGTCAATACAGACATTTTTGAAGATATTTGTATTGCTCTCTTGTTTCTGTGATATGTACTGTACACAAACTTAGCAAAATCATGTAGCAATTTAGTCAAATGACTTCCTCTTTCATATGGTGCTTTAATCACATACTTAAGTTGGCTACAGGCTCACGCCGCTGTATGATGTTAAACCAGAGCAGAGAGTTCAAGACCCTGTCAGTGGTATATAATATTACTCAACACAGGTCGGCATGAATTGGTTGATACAAGTCACCCCCTTACCAATGAATCACTGAGATTACAAAACATGTTGACATCTATTCCCCCCTCAATACCAGCAGAGACCGAGGGGAATCCTGGTGAAACAACTAGATATTTAGATGGTGGTTTATGGGGTTAATCTGGGAATGGAGAGGCATTTTGAGATTTTTGAATATCTAAAGCCCACCCTTATTCTTATCATTAGACCAACTGTGACTGTCTAGGTCATCACTGAGCAGAATAAGACACAAACTTTCTCAGAAGCTCACATAGGCCTGCACACAGAAAGGAAATATTTGGTCTTTTTTCTGCATACTAAATTGAACCAAAAATATGGCATTTGGGTACACATGTTATTAGATTTGCTTGTGTCGTATATATAGACCTGAGAGTATCTTGAAGGGAAATGTTTCTTCAATTTTCTTAAAGTTAAGCAATCTAGACGTTTAAAACCCCTTTTCCTAATGGATATTTTTCCACATACTTATGAAGTTTGATGGTCCATCCAGGGACTTAGCCAGGACCCGTCCTACCTGTCTTTTGAACAGGTAGATTCCTAAAAACCTCCTGTTAAGTTTGGATAGGCAAAATTTTCTATGATGATTTTTCAAGTTTAACTTTTGGGGTGTAATGACCAAATATTTTCCTAACAAACCATCTTCTTGGACATAGCTGAAGTGTAAACTGACCTTTTTGACACACTTAGCTATTAAATGTAGCCTATTATAAGGAATTGAAGTAGATAAGTAGCTCAATCTGGACGGGCAAAAATTTGGAAATTGCTGTTTTGGACAAGCATTTTTGAAATCCTGGCTAAGACCCTGGGTCCATCCTATTATTATGGATAGGAGCTCCGTTTGATAACACCATGCATGATTCCTCAATATTTCCCCCTGAAAGTTTTTCACCCTGCTGGGATAGTATACATTTGTGAAGTTTAATGTGTTCCTCATCAGAAAACCTTTTAAGGACTTCATACTTTGTATAGGCTAACTAATCAAATTAAAGCAGGGTAGAGGAAGAAATTGGGACTGAAAAATTTATCTCACAAGCTACCTTATTCTATTCATGCATATCTAATCGGAGAGAATTGTCTGAGTCTCGATACTCTTGAAAATAACTTAGATATACAGCAAAGCTGGATTATGCTGCAATTAAAAATTGTCCTTCAAATATGCTTTTATTAGGGAAATAACCCCAAAATAGCCATTTTGAGGTGATGCAGGCTTTGATAACTTTAACACCTCACCAGCATTTGGTTGAACACTTCTAACAGAACTGTATTGAACTAGTGTCAGTTCTTTCAATCCATTTAAATTAGATTTTTTAGACCTCAAAACCAATGTCCACTGACAATTGATTTTGCTCATATATATATATATATATATATAAATATATATATATATATATATATATATATATATATATATATATATATATATATATATATATATATATATATATATATATCGGAAATACAAATGACAACTTAGATAAATCATTAAACTAGGCACAATTCAAGTCCTCTGTATTATCCATTTAGTTAACAGCATACCTCAGGATAGTGTTGTAGACACATCTGGCATTATGATCCTACCTTTTGTAACTGACAACACTAAGGAAATCAAGGTCTTTACCTGGATTATTCACACATATCCTGAAGCTATAGGTCGATGAGGCCAAATGCACTGGCCAACCTTTGGTAATTCTTTTTATCCAACAAAAGCACCAGTCATTTTAGACTATCACAGGATTAGATAACCCTACTACATAACAATAAATGACTAAAACAATCACGTTAGGTTTGTAAAAAGCTGATTATGACTAGTTTTGAAACTATTATGTGGAGCCATATTTACACTAAGGAATATGATATGGTGAATAATACATAAAATGGAAGCAGGCCGACTTTCTAGATTGCATCCATTGGGGTCACTCAATGCAAACACAACTTTAAATGTTTTCCCTGAGCAAGGATATAATAAATGGTCAAGGGTAATTTGAAATTAATTCTAAGAAGCCACAAAAGTAGAGTGAGATTGTCATAAGGTGCGTATTTACCAAGTTGTGGTTTTCAGCCCTCACTACATCTACTTTGTATGATGCCGTATTTTCAATGCAAAAACATGTTAGGGTATTAATGATAATCAAATGGAAGGTCATAGTTTCTTCTTTCTGAAGATATATAGTGTTTGCCTGCACAATCTCATATATGCCTTTTATCAAAACAAAATAATACAAAAATATTATGTTTTTTCCTGTTTCTGCATACTTACCCTAAATGTGGGGTCACTCAGTAGTCAGTACAAACACATCTGTAACATTTCTCTTCACCAATTTCACTAGACAAGGACCTTACTAACTGTTAAATGTAATTTGAGTGAAGAATAATGCTAAGAAGCCACAAAACAAGAAAATGATGGCCATTAGGTGAGTTTTCTCCAAGTTGCTGTATATAGCCCTCACTACAGCTGCTATGTATGAAGTCATATTTTTAACACAAAAATGTGCAAGGGGGGGTCTTATGATATATCAAATGAAAGCCTTTAGTGTCTTTTTTCTAAAGATATCTAGATTGCCTGCCTGAAGAACTTCTTATATGCCTTTTATTAAAACTAAAATGTCCAAAAATACTCAATTTACCCGTTTCTGCATATTTACCCTAAATGTGAGGTCAATCAGTGCAAACACAACTTAAACACTTCATTTTACTTCTTTTTCACTAGAAAAGGACCTTACTTATAATCAAGAGTAATTTGTATGAGGAATATTGGAAAGAAGAATTTTATAAAAAAATACTTTTATTTTTCAGTATTTTTGAGGATTTTTCAAAAATAGGGGTAGGGGAAATGAATTCCCTATAAGAGATCCTGTAGCCAACCAAATTATATGAATAAAGCCTCATTTGAAAAGGGAATTTCTAGCAATAATTTTGGTGTATCATTTTGATAAGTTTGTGTAAGGAAAATTCTACAAAAAATAAACATCAATAAAGATTTTTTTTAAAAATGCAAAAAAAAATGGCCGTTTTTGACCTTAAAAGTGCATTATTTCACAATAAGAGTTGTTCAGCCAGGATAATTCATTTTGTGCATATCAAGCTTCATAATATCAAACTCCATACCAAGTCTGAATCAATTTGATAAATATTTGTGGTTGTCCTGCGCCGTTTAAAAAAAAAGTCATTTTTTTGTGAAATTTGCAATATCGATGCACGTTTTTCTCCGTAAAACATAGCTGCCACCAAATTTTTTCACCACAACATGGATTTTCTTTCATCAGACACATATATCTTTCAAAAAAAACATGTTGTGTTTTGTTATAAGACGGGTTGGGGTACCCGACCACTTTTGGGGTTTGGCCGATAGCCTATTTTGGAAATTCCTTGGTTCAAAGATATACCTATTTACAGTGGACAAATATTGTCATTATAGGAAATAGACAAAAAATGCTTTAGAACACAGCTAACACAACTTTATGTCACTAACAGGCTCATATTTGCCCATATAGATTACTCTATTTTTCTTTTGAATAGTAAACTTTCCTGGGTTATTTTTACAATAATTGGAATGTTTTTAGTTTATCTTTTTTCTTGTCTTCTTTGTAAAGAAAACATTTAGTGATTGATCAATGCTAAGATCAAACAAACTTTTAAAATGGACATTTTGAAAAAAACTAAAATGGATATTTTTCACTCCCAGTATTCTTGTGATATACGTATATCATGACTTGTATTTCTTCTATTTCAAAACAGAGGAAGGAAGTCCTGTTCTTTTATTCCGGAAGCAGGAAGCACCCAAAAGACGCATATCCCATGTGCTGGCTAGAGAACAGGGGAAGAAAAGCAGCGTAAAACCTGTATATAAAGAAGATTCCAGTTTCATGGATGCTATGAAAACAGATCAAAAGAACGTTTCGAAAAAGAGCATCCCACAAAAAAAGATCAAACCACAAGCGAAGATGCGGAAACCTTCCCAAGACACACTGAAAATGAAGAGAATGGCTGAAGAGACACACTCAAGGAATGACGTATTGCAACCTGTCACAAATAGTTTTTATGGAGAGGGTTCATTTTCTCCAGTTATATCAGATGACGAGGAAAAGGGTGAAAAGAAAGCTAGTGCTGGTAAAAAGAAGAGAGTACGATTTGCTGCCGCCTTGGAGAGCATCAAGGAAATTCCCAGCAGAAAATCTGATGTGTGGAAAATGGTAAGCTTTTAGTATTAATTTGTTAGATATATGGCTTTATCTTCATTTTAACCCTTATGCTGCTGGTGGCTAATTTGGCCAAACAAAATGATGCAAAAAACCTGAAAAATGGCTCAAACACTGGCACATGGGTACTCGTCTGGGAGTCTTGCGGGGAGAGAGCTCCAATGAATACTACCATGACAGAGTTTAGAAGATTTTTCAAAAATCTTTGCATCCTTGTGCTTTGGACGAAAGTAGCCTCAGCATTGGAAGGGTTAACCCAATTATGCTTAGTGATGAATTCAGAAAAGGGTACTAGGAATTTTGATACTTTTGAAAATAATTTTTTAAAATCATGGATTCACAAGTTCAGTTCTGATCAACATTTTTCCATAAAATATTTTATAATGATGCTTTTGTCTGAATTTGCGATGAATCTGACATGAATATATAAAGATTAGTCATCAGACAACATGGTTATCTAATCACGCTATTAGTTTAAGATAAGTGCTTGACAGATTTGTCTACCTTATCAAATATTTATCGCTTGCCTAATACAAAACTTCTTTGCGGAAATATTTGATTGCAGTTTTTTAATGAACACCTATAGACTAGCATCTGGGACTAAGTGAGCAAGTTACTGATATATACATTATGATGTTCTATGTCCTTAAGAGTCATCTCATCAATTTTCATTGCCCTTCAGGAGCAAGAAAACATTGTAGTTGCATCCACCATACCTACGCCGCCAAAGCAGGGAACTCGGCCAATTACGCTGGCTAGCTATCGCAAAAAGAAACAAGAGGAACGCAACGTTGATATAGGTGGCACTGCCAACATTTCTGCAGCCTTTTTACGAGACATATTAGTATGGAACGCAATGTGGATGAAAGAACATGGTAAGTGGGGTATCATGATGAGGCTGCTTTAGGGGATTTCTCCAAATTATTCAAGGCGCCATACAGGCTATTAGATATGGTCTTCATATTTATCAAGAGCAGTAATCCCCTTGTATTGGTTGTGTTATCCATATTGTATACTGAAATGAAGACTGTGTTTCGTAGTATTTTAAGCAAATTATTATTTCTATTATTTCTGTGCTGTATTATATTATTTTGGTCCTCGAGCTTCCTATGCTCAAAAAAGTTAATTGTACATGGTTAAGTTGCATAATTCTTTATAGCACTTATTGATTATTGATCTATGAGATTTTCATAACTCTGCAGGAATTGAAGGTATCACTACTCAAGGGTATAACTAGAACCATTTCTTCTTTGTCTTCATATCTAGATACCTTGAGAGAGTATGGTTCTATGCCTTGGCTAGCCTGAGATTAAGGAATTAAGAATATGGTTTCTCTAATTTGTTAGAACCATCATGTTTATGTGTGAATTTGTATTTTACATTAATGTGAGATAGTCAACCAATGATCTGTATCTATTCTTTGTTTTATTTTGTAGAAAATCCCCTGAATAAGAACTGTTTACCACAGTTGATGGACTTTAATTGTGTCAGGTCTCTACAGCCATCCTATGCCTCATTTGAGGAGTACGTGGAAGTGATGACACCAATGCTAAAACTTGAGTTATGGGAACAGGTACTGTGAATAATAATTCATATATTCATTTATACATTCAATTCCTGTAAAAGTTAAGTGTAAGTGTGATGACTGAAATTATCGGAACACAGTCTTGAAATTATTCTATTGTCCAATCCGCTGTCTTGTCAGAAAAAAATTGTAAATGAGTATATCTTTGTACCTCTCCTAATTACAGTTCATGAAATATGCCAAAACAGGTATGGTCAAATATGGGGTTTGTCCTTATCGAGATTTTTAACTGTGAGTTCTTTATAGACCCAATTTTCCAAATGGGATCAACTTAATCTAAACTTCCAGACAACCTTTAAGGAAAACAGACTTGTTTCAATATGTTATGCATAGGCAAATTTGAGCCCTGCTGAAAAACTTTCTTTGTAAAAAAATCATCTTTTACTTTTGATATCTCAAGCAAATTGGCCTTAATAAGGAGCTACACCAGCAAAAATATAGAAAAATGAGTTGAGAATAATGCAATATTCATACTTGGTGTATATTCAGATGGTGAGCGATTGGAAGTTAAGGGTGAAACAAAGAAATCAGCAGCTGCTAGTAGTTAATATTGACACCACAAGGAAGCCGGATCTCATCCAATACATATGCCAAGGTGAGTACTGAGTGATCATAAAACCGTTCCTCTCTCTGGGGGTCAAAAATATTTTTCTTAATTTTAGAATTTTTTTTTATTCAAATGCATGTCAATAGGGCAGTGTTACATTGAGGTGTGCCACAGTTTACAAATATATGGTGTCTATATCAACATGGGTATATACATTTTAAGAATAATTTCTAGCATAGAATTTTATATTTATTACATGATATTGGTATTTTACAAAGGTATACTTTATGTTACTAGTATTAGAGATATAAAAATAGAGCATATAAAAGTAGAGCATTGAGTTATACATCATTACACAGAATTGTCATTTTGCAATTATATAATGTATGTTACTGCTATTATTGCTATATAGTACAGGGCAAAAACATGGTCTGCTTATTTTGGTGATACCTTTCTCATGAACTTCTATTTTTCACAGTATTTGAAGGAGAAACGATATGCAAGCCACCTCTTGCCTTCAAATAATTCAAACGTTAGTGCATTAAATAACTATTAGTTATTTTCAAAACTATTATAGAATGATGCAGATGCCATTTTTCGTAGGAAATCTTGGTATGAAAGTATTCATATGCACTTTTATCATGTGTTTTTCTGTACTTCCAGGGCTGACAGGAGCAGATGCACCATGGCATATAAAGGAACATGACCTGGTAGTACTGTACCTACCAACAGGAAGGCCTAATGAGAAGACTTCCATTCAGCCAGTCCTCGGTCATGTGCAGCACCTAGAGAGGATCACCTTCATCAGCCACGCTGAAACCCCAATCAGCAGGGCGCTCGGTGGGTCAAATATTCAACACATTAACACATTGACGCTTAAGAGATATGCTCAAAATTGTTGTCTGGATCTATGATACTTTTGATAAAAACTTTGGAATTCAGAATGATTTTACAAATTATTTGAAGGAGAGTCGTTGGCATCATTCTAAATAACATTCCTCCTTCAAATTGTTTTTACTAAGTGACTTTTGCCTGCACGATTTCATCAAAAGTGTCGGGTTGCTTTTGTTTTGGCCCCTGTGAGCATTAATTTGGAATGGTAAAATATCGCTTTACAGCCCTGCTGGAGCGTATTTGTGCTACTTTAAATTTGTGCATTCAAGCACTCCAACTATATATTTATTACTATATAAATATTTCTTTGAAGGATTTTATTTTGGTGTTATCATGGGAAGTGCCAAAATAGCAAAAATTAAATGCCTGTAAAAAATACCAGTTGTACAGTATCAGATTAGAAAAAAGAAATTGTCACACGTGAGGTTTGTCTCACATTTGTTTCACCTATATATTTGCTAAATGTCTTGGTCAGCTGTCCTATAGCTACCTTACCTTACCCTACCAATGTCTGCTTATATAAAAAGGTTGACAATTATTCCCTATTGGTTTATAGTCAGTGTACATAAATGATAGTTAAGATGCTACTTTCCTTTGAATTCAGTTGAAAGCACACCCCATCAAGCATTTTACTGTTGTAGTGGCAGTTTCATAACTTTCTTTTCTTTGTTTACACATCTTGCTTATCTTGTCTATTGTTACAGGTCAGGTGACTGGTGCAGTTTCTCCTGGTTGCAGCATAGTATCTGCTGTTATAAGTGCCAAATACCGCACCTTGCCTATCAAGAACAATGAACTCATGGAAGTAAAGGTAAATCACAAAATTTGTGCATTAAGCTACACTAAAATCTTTATTGGTAAATAAGAATAATGGATTATAAAAAAGGTCCAAACAAAGTATGATGATGAAATAGTTTATGGGCATACCAGATGATATATTTACTTTTTTTAGTGATATACATGCTCAACGTTTTTGTTCTCTGCCGGCATTTGTACTCCTACAGTCCTACTTCTGATAAAGCTAAATTCCAGATATTTTATCAAACATCTGAAATCATTTAATGAGAGCCATTAATTCAATTTTAATTTGCCTCATTTCTTAACCCTTCCAATGCTAAGGCTTCTTTCGTCCAAAGTGCAAGTATTCAAATATTTTTGAAAACCATCAAAACTCTGCCATATCTGTTTCATTTGATAGCTCTCACTGAGTACTCTCAGATGAATACCCATGTGCCAGGGTTTCCATCATTTTTCATTTTTTTTGTATCATTTTGTATTGGCCAAATTAGCCACCAGCAGCGTAGGGGTTAAGATATTCTATATATGTAATTGCTAACTGCATCTATTTTGTTTCGTTTAAAAGGTGGTATCCTCGTTATCGCCGGTCCTGCGCCAGGTGCGAGGACTCCAGAACTTTGTCACATGTCCTCTAGGCAAGGACCTCCTCAGTCCTGTGAGCAGTGGGGCAATCTTCAGCACAAAGCCTTTCAAACATAATCAAAGCAATCAGGTAGGTACAGTATACAGCTTTAATTTGGAGTGCTAAAAGTTTTGCTTTACAGTCTTGCTAGGGGGTATTTGTGCTTCTTTAAATTTGCGCACTCAAGCACTCGAACTAGATATTTATTACTGTATAGATATTTATTTGAAGGATGTTATTTTGGAAATATCATGGGGAGCACAAAAATAGCGAAAAATAAATGCCTGTAAAAAATACCAGCTATACAGTATAGAATCTCCAAATTTGGCTTTTTGGGGTAATAACCAAACCTTTTCCTTACTTACCATCATCTTAAATGGCTGAGGTGTAAATTGCCCTTTTTGACACCATAAGCTAATGAATGATTTGGTATGATGATTTGAAGTAGCTGAGTAGCTAAATGTGGGTGGGTAGATTTTTTGAAATTGCTGTTTTGACAGGCATTTTTAAAAGCCATTTGAAAACCTTGAGAGGAATTGGTAACAGTCACCAACATAAGTTTCAGAACTAACTTGCCATGCTGAGCAAGTACTTCATGATTTTTACTTGCCCAAGTTATAACATATGCTAGAATGGCATGTATTATTTCTCATGGATTTAATGATTTGAAAACAACCCATTTTCTTTTAAATTTTGCTTCATTGTTTCCATATTTCTCGGTATTTGTGCCATTTTCTGTATATTAATGTTTAGTGTTCAGAAAATCAGCTTGCCCATTCGGGAAAGTGCAAATTAAAATGTACTTGCCCTTTTTTCAAAAATTCACTTGCCGGTGCAAGCTCTTATGTCGGTGCCTATGGTAATGTTCAAAATGCGTGCTGTGTATTTCAGTTGTGGCAGGATCAGGAGCAGAACAGGGCCATCTCCACCATGGCAGATGCGGCACAGTACCCACACAACATCCCTAAGGTCTGCCTCCTACAGGGAGCACCCGGAACAGGCAAATCACACACCATCATAGGACTCATCAGGGAAATCATAAATGTAAGTGAAACATATCTAGGAGGGAGCAGAATTTCCAGGGAACTCTCAGCCATGTTTGGTTATGGCATATTTAACCCATTAATGCTTAAAAGTTCATCTAGAAATTGTTGTCTCAATCGCTAATACTTTTGTCAAAAATTTTGGAATTTAACATCATTTAAAAAGATGATTTCTCCTTCAAATACTTTCCAGACTTTGCTCTTGCTTGCAGGATGCTATCAAATTTGTATTACTGCTTTTGGCCACTGCAAGCATTAATGGATTAAGAACCGGCCAATAGGAACACATCCATTTATAATTTGAATACCTCCATAAGTTGAACTCTTATTAAATGTAGCTGAAATTTGGAAACACTGGGGTAATCCATGTATAGCTCTAGGAAAGTGGCAGGATTTCGTGTGAAGTCTTTTATTTAAGGTAAAGCCTTACAGTGGAACCTGTCCAGTGAACTCTTTTGAGTTAACCCTTCAAATGCCGAGGCTACTTCCCTCTAATTCACAAGGATGCAAAGATTTTTGAAAACCATCTAAACCTTGTCATGTTGGTATTCATTGTTACTCAGATGAGTACCCATTTACCAGGGTTTCAGTCATTTTTCAGGTTTTTTGCATCATTTTGTATTGACCAAATTAACACTAGCAGCATAAGGATGAAGTACCTCCATATGTCCCCGATGCAGTATTCTGTTGTGAGTTTAGATGATTGTGCTAACTGTAGATTTCATATTTCAGAGGAAGCCGGATGCCAGGATTCTGCTGTGTGCGCCGTCCATTGTGGCTGCAGATGTAGTTTTTAAGAAACTGCTTGAGGACATTCAGCAGCGGGCAAGAAAGAGTGAGTTATTGAAGTATTATGATTATATACAACATTATTGCCAACACCTACTGCTAAACAATTTAGTGTTTTTAAAAGTTTGATATTTTAATGGAGGGGGGGGGGTGCTCTTGTTCAGTATTTTCTTCAAAAAAGCACATTAAGTTCTTTAAAATTGAGATGTAATAACTTCAATGGTATTCAGTTTATGAAAAGATACCTTTGTTAGGGGATTCATGTGCAAAGAAAATGCCTTACTTATGGGATTCATGTTTATGATAAATGTCTTTCTTATGAGATTTGAAGGAGGGTGTTTGCATTTCTCAATTAATGTGCAGAGCTCGACATTGGTGTTTGCTGCGGGCAACTAGAATTTTTTAAATTTTAGCTGAAGGGCAAGTGAAAACAGTATCTCACTTGCCCCACAGGCCAAGTATGCTGTATATATTTCAGGTTTACTTTTGAGAATGTAATGTGAGCATGTTTTGTGGTCTGGCCTCCAAGCTTGTCCAAGAAAATATGCTTTCACATGCCAGCATGTTCTACTTGGTTTTAAATGAAACAATATAAAACATAGGATACACAATTTTTCAAGGGCAGGTGAAAGTTGGAGTAGGGCAAGTCGCCACAAAAGTTAATGTCGTGCCCTGGCATGATGTGGTTTGTATTTGTGTCACCAAATGGCACTTGTTTGTATCAAGTAATTGCTAATTAATACTAAATTTTGTAAATGAAAAATCCATAAGAAATGAGATGTCTTCTCTGACTCACCAACATTTCGTTTGGAGTGATTCAATATTTTGACTTCTTTACTGACATTCCACAGAAATACTGAGAAAGAATAAAGGTAAGTGCAGAGTTTCCCAAAGTATAAGACATGCTTGAAGCATCCATGCAGCACCAATAACCTTTAAGGTATGAAGTATTGGTTTCCCTCCTGTGGTGCTTTGGAGTTATGTTTCAAAAGTGAGATGGTTTTATTTGGATATAAGCCTAAGCAAACGCTGTATGCTTATAAGTTGTGTTTGCATGTAAATACTTGGGCTGAAAATGGTACAGGTATTTTCAAGGTGTTCTAGGATCATGCGATAACACAATCATTACTTACTTGACAAGAAAAGTTGAAATTCCACACCTTTTCTTTGATTGAATGATAAAGTATACGAAATGCATAAATGAGATGGATTTATAATTTTATATTTGCACAGACATACACAAGTTGAAAAGAGGAATATACCCTCAAATATTCCTTTTAGTTAAAGAGATATTCAACCAAGATTTCAAAATACTTAGGTCAAGAAATTTCAAAACTACTCAGTCTAGCATGGCAAATCAATCCCAAAGCGTATGTTTGTCCCTAAGGATTTTTGTGTATCTCATCTTTTTATTTGCCTTAATTTCTTATGTGATTGTTTGCATCTATGTTTGCGAGGTGGTTTTCCAACAATACGCCCTTGCTGCTACCCCTGTCATATTGTCATGGTTCTTTTATTGGTGGTAATCAATACAATATACCGGCGTCGACAAAAAAAGTACTTCACATACAAACATATCCTATAGTTAAGATGCAAAATACTATAAGATAAGGAAGTCACCATTTTGCATGTGAAATAATTTTGCGGGGATAGAATCAAGGGGTCACGAAGCTCTATATTATGATAGGTGTCTGGCCTTGTGCAAGACAGTTTATTCCATATTACCTCAGTCTACCCAGCTGCAAAATGGGTACCTAGCATTAATAAAGCAGTGCTTAGAGCTTGTGCGCTATATGCTGCCAGCTGCTCTGGAACATCCCTCAGGGGATTGAAAGGGCCTCCGTGTGTACAGGCCTGCTAGGGAAAGAAGGTTGTGTGAACATCTCGGTGGATACAAGACTATGAACTGAATACCTTTACCTTAATCTACTCCAATCTTCAATATTTTGGTTGTGGTGACCTGTTTATTCAGAAATTATTTTGCTATAGTTATAATGCACTCCTGAGAGCACATATCCTCGCCAGCTCATCTTCACATGAAAAGGAAATCATACTGCACTTATTTACCATTATTAACAGAATGGTATATGTTTAATTAGATTAGATATAGAATAAATGTTTTAAAAGTTGATTAAATCAAAATGTTAAGCCATGTTCATTACCTATTCGGTCAGCGGTAGTTGCCACGTCCTCTCAAATGAATATACGCTAACCTCTGTAGAAAGTATAAAAATATGAGTTGTTTGAAATTGAGATGAATAGGACATATGGTGAATTAGTTTTCTTGAACTCTGAATATTTGATGAAGTCCTGTTGATTTCCTATTCTGCAGTTTTGGAATTCATGCAAGATCCTCCCAATCTTTCATTTGTGTTCTAAGAAATACATCCTAAGTTAAGATTTCGACAAAACCAAAACCAAAAGATGTTCTCTATGAATCAATCTTTCAATTTTTTTTTCAGTAATTGACACGGTTCTTATTGATTGCCATCCCTCAGCAAATGTATTGCACTGTTTTCTCAATTGCTTTCATTACAGGCAGTCAGAGAATGAACCTGCTAAGATTGGAAAACCCTGCTGAGATTTCTCCAGAAGTAAGGTATTACAGTCTGGAGCGGCTAACAGAGGAGAAAAGCAGGATTGGTAAGTATCTTTTCCTTTCGTGCCCGGATATCCCCTTATCCTGCTGTGAAACCTATGAGCCAATTGTTGTGGTTAGCAGGATAATGCTGGTCTCCCACATGCGAATTTTAAGGTGCGAATTAAAAAGTCGTAGTTTTGCGTGTGTTGTCGTGATTCATCGCGGTTGTTCGCAGTGAGTCTTAGGTTTTCGTAGGCAATGCTGCGAATTTAAAAAAATGTTTTACATGTAAAACTTTTGGGTGCGACAAAAATTCTGTCGTAGGGAAGTATTTTTTGGCGAGCATTGTTGTACATTGTCGAATATGCTGTCGCAACATGTCATACATCAATCGTATATGCTGTCGTGGGATGTCGTATAATTTCGTGGTTGACCATACATATCTAACGAATGTGGAAAACACCAAATTTATAGCCAATTCGTGGCTTTAATCGTAGACTTGAGATCGTGTATGTTCGCTCATTAGATTCGTATGTGGGAGACCAGCATTAGGGTTAGCCCTGTCTGGACCTGTGATACTTTTAAAAATAACTTTGGAGTTAGGCATAAATTTGCAAAATATTTGGAGGAAAGTTGTAGATACAGTTCTGAGGAACATCTCTCCTTCAAATATTTCCTGAAAATTGCTTTTGTTAGAGATATTTCACCTAAATAGCCAGACACTTTTGAAGATAAAAGTTCTGTAAAACATCTCCCCTTCAAATATTTAAAAAAAAATTGTGTTTGTTAGAAAGATATCACTAAAAAACCATGCAGTTCTGGCTGCTACAGGCATGAATGGGTTAACACAGTGTGAAAACTTACTATGAGAACAACCACATCCCAGCAATTGTAGTTTTTAGAATAAGAACAAATTAAGAAAAAAAAATTGTGTTACTGAAAATATATATTCTGTTGTGCTGTAAATTGTAAGTAATCACTGAAACTTGTGAAAATCATCTATATGTGGTAAAGCCAAGAGGAAAAAACCCTAATCCTAAAATTTTCTTAAATTTAACAAATTTTCAAGGCAAAATCTTCCTGGGGTATGAACAATAATTAAGAGTTATTTCTCATTCTGCTTCAGAGATTGGAAGGCACGAGAGTGAAAAGGCGGATGTCCGCGAGCAGCTTAGGATACTGGATGAAAAATCTCAAGAGCTGCACTTTGAGCGCCAGCAGAGTACAGGTGACCACGCGAAGGTCCGCGCTATTGGCAGAGAGATCTTCACCCTCACGGCCAGGAGGAAAGAGTTATCTGAAAATCTGGACAGATTGGTAAATCAATTTCCAGTCTACAATTAATGTCTCCATGTATTTTATTGGGATAAGGATTTTCTTCCTATTGTCTCATATCCATGATAAGGATTTTCTTCCAATTCTCTTAATTTCACTTATTAACCCTTCATTTTAAACTGAATTAGGTAGATCATTATTGTTACTCAATTGTGTTAAGATACAAATCATTCTTCTATGTTTTGGATAGATATAATTTTAATTCCTGGAAACTGTTTGCCTTAATGATAATTTTCTATCTAATGAAATTTCTCCTTGAATTTTTTTCAAAATATGCTCAGGTTAAAAAGATATCACCACACCAATCAAAACCTTTTTGGGCACATAAGAAATGAATAGGTTAACCATTCATACCTGCAGCACCCAAAAAGATACTACTATTTTCATAATATCACTGACAAAACCATGTTTTCCAAAATAGGAAAAGAGAAATAATCAGAACTTGAAATACAAGTCTTCTTCAAAGAGTGTGTTATACATACATATATATGTATATATATATATATATATATATATATATATATATATATATATATATATATATATATATATATATATATATATATATATATATATATATATATATATATTTATCATACCTCACTTGAAGATCGTAAGCCGTGATTGGCTGACTTAACAGTGAACAATCATCATGTTGCCTGATGCCATCAGTGAGGGCTTCATGTTGCCCGTTGCCACTAGCGACACCTAGCGGGGAATGTGTGAATCACCAGTCATCTGTGACCTTGCTTTGTTTAAATTACAAATGGGGTTTGTTCAGTATGATAAAACAAATATGCCATGCCAGTGGGGGTAACATGATGGAATGTCTCCCCTCGGGAGGATGGTTTTCCCTCGGGCTCCGCCCTCGGGAAAACCATCCTCCCTCGGGGAAACTTTCCATCATGTTACCCCCACTGGCATGGCATATTTGTATAATATATATGTGTGTGTGTGTGTATGTATATGGTGACATTTAGGCATGGATGGGTTAACAGAAAAGCACCCTATGATTACAGGATCAGATGCTGCCTGATAGCAAAGAAGCGGTCAACAAGCGTCGCAGAGAGATCATCTTTAATGCAAACGTTATCTGCAGCACACTAAAATCCAACAGCTTGGATGTTCTTGCGGAGATGCTACTCAGGTCACAACAAGGAGCTGATAAATCTAGATGTTTGGGCTTTACCTGTTGTATCATTGACGAGGCAAGTCAGTGCTACGAGGTCGATTCCCTGATCCCTCTCAGCTACAACGTCAACAAACTCTTCCTTGTGGGAGATAAAAAAGGCTTGCCACCCGTTGTACACTCACAGGTAATCCTTTAAGTTTCTTTCTTCCTGCGAGATTTTGATTTAGACTCTTTATCACTTTCTTCAATTTACTGTCAATCAAACATTTTGACTAAATAATGCGTAGATAAGTTGTTTAAAAATTCTCATCAAAATGTGTTTTTTGTGAGAGTTTATAGATATGAACTTACATGCAGGAATCAGGTTTTGCATGGATGTTGCCTTTTTAATGTATATTGGTCAATTTGCATAATTCCTTAAATGTTGTGTTAGTAAAAGAATGTTAGTGTTACTTGATGGGATTTGATACCCAAATGACAATGTGACATCTTCCCGGCTGGGGCCCATCCATGAATTAATGGCTTTCTCATTGTTTTTAGAAAGCCAAGAAACATCTGTATGGTCAGTTACCGCTGTTCCATAGGCTCCTCAATGTTGTGAAGAATGACAGTCACTTGCTGCATATATTGAAGACCCAGCATAGAATGGATCCAGAGATATTTCAGTACTCAAACAGGACTGACCACCAAGGTGCTATTCGCAACGTGTATGTAGTACCGAATTATTTCCATATTCCCAATACATTGGAAGCTACAGTTAGGGTATTGAAATACTTTACCTTCACTATAGACCATAGCTTACCAAATACATATTCAAAATAAAGACTTTTATAGGCTTATGCTATTAAGAATTGCTATTGGCCCCTTTAAAATCAACTAGTTTTAAGTTTGTTTAATACTTATAGTGTAATTAAGTACATGCATGTTTCAGAAATATTTGAAGGAAATAGTTTAAAGATTATTTTTGTGGCTTCAATTATTTCTATTGACCCATAGCTGCCCTAACTTCTAGACCTGACTCACCAATGCTCTTCACTTAGTAGAAGATAGTTAACTTTAATAAAGTGAAAAAAATGTGACTCTCTATCGTTTTCCAATATTAAATTCCAAGTGGTGATTTTATCTGGGACTTTTCAAAGTTGTAATTCATATTTCTATGTTGAAATCTACTTTGAGGTATATTGTTGAGATTTGTTTTGAAGTATATGTTCTATCTTCGCAGTAGTGACTTATTTTCCTATGTTAAGATCTGTTTTGAAGTATATGTTTTATCTTCCACAGTAGTGAATTATTTTTCTATGTTAAGATCTGTTTTGAAATATTTGTTTTATCTTCCACAGTAGTGACTTATTTTCCTACGTTGAAATCTGTTTTGAAGTATATGTTTTATCGTCACAGTAGTGACTTATTTTCCTATGTTAAGATCTGTTTTGACTTTTGAAGTATATGTTTTATCTTCCACAGTAGTGAATTATTTTCCTACGTTGAGATCTGTTTTGAAGTATGTTTTATCGTCACAGTAGTGACTTATTTTCCTATGTTGAGATGTTTTGGAGTATATGTAATATCTTCCACAGTTGTGACTTATTTTCCTATGTTGAGTACCTTTCAGAGGTCTTGTGTTTTATCTTCCAGGGCGATGTTGTCAGCAGATGTTGTGTCTCCTCTACAGCCCTATTACATGTTCGACTTTGCTGACTGGCAGGACAACAGGAACAGGTCAGTTAGCTATTATGGTCAATTCACAGTAAAACTACTCTATAACAGGTATTTTAACAGGCATTTAATTTTCGCTATTTTTGTGCTACCCATGATACTGCCAAAGTAACATCCTTCCAATAATTATCTTAATAGTAATGAATATATATTTTGAGTGTTTTCAGTAATTTTGCAGGATTTTTGCATCATTTTGTATCTGCCAAGGTAGCCACCAGCCGCATAAGGGTTAAGGATCGATGTTATGTGTACGGTCTTTGTAAGATGTAGAGAGGTGAGTCTGCGAGGGTGAATGATTATTGTGTGTCTGTTGCAGGTCGAGACTGACCGAGGAGGCAGAGTTTGTCAGTTTCCTCTGTGAACATCTGAGGCAGTTAAAGCAGCAGCTGAAAATAGGAGTGATCACTCCATGTCCTACTATGAAGGATACTCTCAGGGCAATGATCCCTCTTGGGTAAGTGACAAAGTAGCTCAGTTGGTTAGGTGGCGGACTAGTAATCAGTAGGTCGCTGGTTCAATTCCCAGCCTGGGCACTTTGGTCTGTCCTTGGGCAAGACAGTTTATTCCACCCACCTAAAAAATGGGTACCTAGCATTAATAAGGCAGTGCTGAGAGCTTGTGCGCTATATGCTGTGTCAACATTTGGGTGGCAGCATCCGCTGGACTAAAGGAGAAAATGCTTGCTCTAACAAAGCCTCTCCCTTCAGGGGGCACATCCCAGGGCCCCACTGCAAGACTCTATACCTCTGACTTGGCAATGAGGTACTCGGGAAAGAATTTTATTCTAGAAGCAGTTTTTATTGTGCATGACCTGTCTGATCTGTTTTAAAGTGAAGAATATAAGTATTATGCCTATTGAATTCAAAGAAGTCAGATTGTGGTGAGGCAGTGAGCGCTGATCATGCACTGTGTTATTTGTATATATGGATGTGCGTTATTGTAATATTTAAGGAAGATAATTATTGCGTTATTGACTTGTATGTAATATTTCAGTCATGTAAGGGTATTGATACTATTGAGTCTTATTATTTTGATGTGTGCTAATAACTTGTATGTACTATTTCAGTAAGACAAAGTTTAACACTATAGAGTTATTATTTTGATATGTGTTATTGACTTGTTTGTAATATTGAGTTTATCATTTTGATGTGTGTTATTGACTTATATGTAATATTGAGTTTATCATTTTGATGTGTGTTATTGACTTTTATCATACCTCACTCGAAGATCGTAAGCCGTGATTGGCTGACTTAACAGTGAACAATCATCATGTTGCCTGATGCCATCAGTGAGGGCTTCATGTTGCCCGTTGCCACTAGCGACACCTAGCGGGGAATGTGTGAATCACCAGTCATCTGTGACCTTGCTTTGTTTAAATTACAAATGGGGTTTGTTCAGTATGATAAAACAAATATGCCATGCCAGTGGGGGTAACATGATGGAATGTCTCCCCTCGGGAGGATGGTTTTCCCTCGGGCTCCGCCCTCGGGAAAACCATCCTCCCTCAGGGAAACATTCCATCATGTTACCCCCACTGGCATGGCATATTTGTATAATATGTGATATTGAGTTGTATTATTTTGATGTGTGTCATTGACTTATATGTAATATTTCAGACAAGTGAAGGTTGACACCCTCAAGTCTTATCAAGGTCAAGAACATAAGGTTGTGATTCTCTCCTGCCACACAGCCAGTAGCCAAGAAGCTGAAGACAGGTACGGTAAATTCTCAGAAATTTAGTTCACCCTAGGAATTTGGGACACTTTAAAAAAAATTTCAAAATAATTATTGGGAAATATGGACAACCCTTGATCTATACCTGGTATCTATTTCGCAAAGTATGGACAACTATTACTTTTACTTTTGTATTTTCATGAAATATGGGCCAACCCCAACCCATGAAAATTGTAATTATCAAAAAGTGTCCCCAAATTACAGGAAATTTACAGTAAATCATATCATTACTCAGAGTCTTAGCCAGGATTTTGGCAATGCCTGTCTGAAAAAGCAAAATTTTCTGCCTGCCCAAAATTAGCTACTCAGCTACTTCAAATCTTTATGCCAATTACATTTGATAGCTTATTGTGTCAAAAAGGACCATTTACACGTCACACATGCCTTTGAAGGTGGTTAGGGAGGAAAATAATTGCTTCTCCCCCCAGTGTTATGACTGCACATTTTTAAATTCAAATTTTGCCTGTCCAAAAAGGAGATTTTCAGGTAACTCCCTGTCCAAAAGACAGGCTAGGTGGGGTCCTGTCTAAGTCCTGACACTACTACTGGTGGATTTATCTAATATCTGACTATAACCAAAATAGCATAGTAGACCTATTGGAGTCATTAATTAGGGTTATTAGGTATTAGATCGATTAGTTGGTAGAGCTTGTAGAGTTGTTTGTAATTTTATAGCCCTACTGAAATGTCAACTATTCAGACTTTAAAATTGTTTTTTAAAAAGTTTGGAAATCAAATTATTAACCAGGTGCCGGTGCCAGTATTAATATTAAAACCCTAACCTTAAAACCCTGTCATACTGGTATTCATTGGATAGCTCCTGCTGGGTACTCTCAGATGAGTACCCATGTGCCTGGGTTTCAGTAATTCAGTTTTTTACATCATTTTGTAATGGCAAAACGAGCCACCAGCAGTATAAGGGTTAACAGATTCAGAGATTAAGTTAATATATATATATATACCGTGATTGCCACGGTAGTTCTTATCTAGGCCTGTGATGCTCTGACCAGTGGTGGACACTATGATGATGTATGGCTTTAGGCACCCACCACTCATATTAAGCCGTCCCTGACCCCTTTCATAAACAGTGCTTTTTACATTTATATGGTATGCACTGGTTCTCACAACTATTTATATGAATCTTGATTAGATGTCTTTGTATTTTTAATTCAAGTTGTATATTGAACTCACTGGCCTGGAGATTTCATAATGGTATAAATGATATTTTCATCTTTCTGTACTCATTGAATCTATTTACTTGATGTTACTATTTTTTTCTCGTTTTTGTTTTCTAGTTTCCTCAACAACTCAAAGCACCTGAATATTGCCATCAGTCGAGCGAAGGTTGCTCTCTACATTGTAGGAAATTTTCAAAAACTCAAGGTGAGTTCCCCTCCGTATTGCAAGGATTATATAATCCAGATTTTAATGCTGCTTTTATGTCATTCGAAAGACCATGGAATGTGGCAATATTAAGATTTGTAAGTATGTCAAAAATTCTTAAAATTCAGAACATTTGAAAGCTTCAAAAGTAAAGTAACTGCAGCCAACACCAACTTATGAAATTGATTTACTTATGAAAAATCCACTTTTCTGAAACAAATGTATATATATATATATATATATATATATATATATATATATATATATATATATATATATATATATATATATATATATATATATATATATATATATAAACTGTGAAATGCTATTATTTATTTGTGGACTGCTAGTCATTATTTTTGAATGATACCTTTATATATTTGTTTTTCTTTGCATCAGGAGAATAAGGAGTGGGCATCTCTTATAAAGGATGGAGAGAGGAGGAGGTTAGTGACCCAGGTATCGAAACGTGCTGCATGGAATTATGCAGCACTGAAATGCACCAGTAAAGACTGATTCCACCATCACGCAATGTTATAACGTCTGATAGAGAATGATAAGGACCCAGGTACAAAAACGTGCTGCGAAATGCACCATTGCCAATGCAAAATGTCATACCATACCACGGCATCAGAATGTGCAGCATGGAATTATGCAGCACTGAAATGCACTTGTAGAGACTGATTCTACTGTCTTTACCAATACACAATATTATACATGTCTGACAGAGAAGGTTGAGGACCCAGTTGTCAAAATGTGTGGTATGAAATCATGCAACACGGAAATGCACCAGTAGAGACTGATTCTACCATGATTGCCAATACACAATTTTATACCAAACCCAGGTATCAAAATGTGTGGTGTGGAATTATGCAGCACAGAAATGTATTAGTAAAGACTGATGCCACCATCATTGCCAATACACAATGTTAAACCTGTCTGATAGAGAAGGATCTGGACCTAGTTATCAAAATGTGTGGTGTGGAATTATGCAGCACAGAAATGTGTCATTAGAGACTGATGCCACCATCATAGCCAATACACAATGTTACACCTCATCTCTAGCAACAAGAGATACACAATATGAGAGTGGCACTAAGAAATGGTTTTATAGACTACTGGCATGATGGCTGATATTGTAATTCATATCCATGCTGATGATAGTTGATAGTTTTTGTATGATCAATGGACGAGATGTTCTTTTTAATTTGATACTATGCAACATGTATAATTTTGCATATGCCAGCATTAATAGTGATCTGTCAGCCATACACTGTACATAAATTCTGATTTTCTTTGTTATGCCTTTATTACTTGTTGCGGCCAAAACAGAATGATAATTTAGGTGAAATATGTCAGGTGCAGGCAAAGTTGGAAACATATTTGAAGGAGAAATCTTAATCGGAGCACTACCAGGAACCCTCCTTTAAATATTTGGTAAAATCAATTCCTAAGATATTGCAAAAAGTATGGTAGATCCAATTTGACCAATGCAAAAGGATGCAAAAAAACTCAAAAATGACTGAAACCCTGGCATATGGGTACTCATCTGAAAATATTCAACAAGAGATATCCAATGAATACCAACATGACAGGGTTTAGATGGTTTTCATAAATCTTTCATAAATTCTTGTGCTTTGTATGAAAGTAGCCTCAGCATCGGAAAGGTTAAATCTGTTGAGAAAATCAGGAAGAGTAAAAAAAGTAATAGAAAGAGTAAATAGTGGTCTTTATAGACAGTTGATTTTTGGAGACAAGTTAATTTTGCAGGAGAGAAATAATGTGTGATACTCAGGGGAGGGAATTTTGGGACCAGTCTCTATAGACTGACGGTCTCCGGAGCCGTTTTCAAATAGTAGTTTCCTTTGATGAGGTTCAGATTGCGCTATACTGATGTTAGCTTCTGTGAAGCCACGTATAAGCATTCATCAGAATACCATTCAGTATTTAACAATTTACATCTGGAGGAAACATATGGCTTGAGACTTATGGATATATTTTGATAAACCAGCAATGCTTTGAGAAATGTTTGAAAGTAAATTGTTCTTGTTTAACAATTCCTCTTGATTATTATTCAAACATTAGTCTATTTGATAAGGTATGTTTAAAGCTGTTAGATCTTTGCACACTCCAGGTACAGATGGGTTAACTTAACCCTTATGCTGGTGGTGGCTAGTTTTGCCTTTACAAAATGATGCAAAAAATCTGAAAAATAACTGAAACCCTGGCATATGGGTACTCATCTGAGAGTACTCAGTGAGAGCTATCAAATTAATACCAACTTGACAGGTTTTAGATGATTTTCAAAAATCTTTGCATCCTTGTACTTAAGACGATATTAGCCTTTGAAGGGTTAATAAAGATTCTTGGGTTGTTACTTCCCAGGCTTTGCTATTCATGTGATGTGTTTTGCAATGGAAAAGACAGATCAAGATGTTAACATTACTGCTGATGTAGATACCAAAACACAGTCTATGTGAACTATCATGCAGCTAAAATGAATGTTTGTTTTTATTTTGAAATTATACAATCGTGTTTTAAGATGGCTTATGGGGTTAATGATATCATTTTGATATTTTTACATATGTTAAAGCCTAGCCTCTTTTCTTTATAGTCTGAACAACTTTAATTGTCAAGGCCATCATTGAGCAGAGTTATGGATTAACAGATTTTCTGACATTTGGCAGAGTCATAGCTGAGAGTATTTCAGAGGGAAGGATATCATATATTTTCAATTTTGACTTTTCAAAAGGTATGGAGCCTTTAAGTTAAAAAATTCAGTTATTTCTCATTTTCGACAAAGTTTCTGAGAGAAATGGATCTAATTTTGAATTAATTGAACAATTTCGAAAACAAAATGTGATAATATTTCCATGGCACATTTTCAACATTAAGATTTTCACGATCCATAATTCAAGCTCAATTTGAAAACACTTTGCAAGTTTTCTCAGTTTTTACCCAAAATCTTACACCCTGCTCGTAGGGTACTTAAACAGTGCTAAACGTATCCCTAAACAGAAGGCCTTTCAGGCAATATGTATTATGTAAAAACTTAATCATCAAATAAAAGCAGTGTTGAGGAAAAACTCAGTCAAAGAAATTAACCCCATAAGCTACCTTAACTTGTAACTTGATATGCATGTTAAAACCCTCGATGTTAGGGGGTTTGATATTGAAATGTTATTCACTGGTATGTCTGATTGCCAAATCAAGAAATAAAGATGTTTGATTTTTCGTTTTGCAAACAATGTTTCTATTCATTATCTGACTGATCTCTTATTAGTATTTAGCAATACCTAATAAGTGGAATCTGTCATTTTTAATGCCTCTTAAGGTTGAACACGTTTTGTTGTCCAATATCATCTAGCACACCTGTAAAGCTGTTAACCCTTATGCTGCTAGTGGCTAATTTGACCAATAAAGATGATGCAAAAAAAATGACAGAAACCCTGGCACATGGGTACTCATATGAGAGTACTCAGTGAGAGCTATCCAATGAATACCCACATGACAGGGTTTAGCTGTTTTTCAAATATCTTTGTACTTTGGACGTAAGTAGCCTTAGCATTGGAAGGGTTTTATGTGCTGAGTTTATCCTCTTGGCCTGCCAGTGTTCATCCTATGAATGCATCTAAACAATACTATGAAACCTCGAACATAAGGGGAGAGTTGATCATGCAGTGGGTCATATTTCTTAATCCAGGAAATGTAAAATTCAGCCCAAAAAGCCTCAAATACACTGCACTTTAATGAATATCTTACAGTATGAAGTGTGGGGCTGCAGTTTAAGGAGTGTTTTTAGATTTCACAATAAATGTTGTGGACTCCCTAATTATGGCAATATATGGAGCAGTTATATATAGCATAAGTATGAAACAGTTGCTAATATTAAGTTTTATTTGCATCAAAAATCATTCTCACTCAGTAAAAATATATGCACTTCAATTAAAACTATTTTGCATTTATGTATAAGACTATCATAATTGTCAGTCAAAGTCTAGGCAGCAGATGTCAGTTTATACTCAATTTTATATTTTACCAGATTATTTTTCTACTTGTGTTAGTCTGAGATAGCAAATTTGATGTTGCTTATTGTGTGTATTGTCATCCCTTTAAAATGTGAGTCAGTAATTGTGATGTTTATTATCTGTATTGTTGTGTCTCTTTTGTTCTATTTCAACTGTAATGGGTATGATTTCAAAAGAAACTTATGGTTGCCACTAAATTGTTTTGGCTAGTTTTGATTGTGTTTCTTCCACAACTACTGGGTTATTCATTTTCATTGGATCGGTTATAATCCTACTTTTGGGTACTCCTACCCTTCTATTTAAATTTTGGAACGGTGCCCAGTATAAGATAGTAAGTACACTACATTTTCATGTGTGGGCATGAGTTGAATAAAATACACCAACATGCTGAATAAGTCTTATTGCAGAGTCAGCTACAGATTCGAAAAGTCTCAACATCATCCTAACATGAATACTGCAACAAAGGAATATATATATATATATATATATATATATATGTATATATATATATATATATATATATATATATATATATATATATATATACAAATATATAAACGCACACACGCACTCACACACATAGATATACACTTATATACATATATGTTTGTATCTATCTATCTATATCTATATATCTATCTATATATCTATCTATATATATATATATATATCTATCTATATATCTATCTATCTATATATATATATATATATATATATATATATATATATATATATATATATGTATATATATACCGTATTCGCACAATTAAGCCAACGGTTCCGAATAAGCGCACCTCCCCCCCCCCCCCCCCCCCCACCCTATTTTTCAAGGTCAGAGGGGGAATGGCTAGCGCAATTATCATGAAAAACTCGTAAAACTTCCCCCCAGAAGAACTAAGAAAAACGAAATCCCATACCTTTCCTCTTGCCGTGTCTACAAACTAGCACTGAATTCCGCCATTTCAGCAGTTCCTCCGCGCTCTCACTGTTTATATATTCGCCGCATGATCGTACTATTGACCAATTATTGATCTTTTCACATGCGACGAACGTCTAAGCAAACTGAACAGCGAGAGCGCAAAGGTGCAATAACGGCTAATACGCTCCGACCGGCAATCATTGAGGGGTGCGGTTAAACGGATGATTGCCAACATCCCTCCTACAGAAAATTTTCCCAACCTCTACCCGCACCATGCGCCTAATCGGGCGAATACGGTATATATATATATATATGTATATATATATATATATATATATATATTATGTGACCCTTATGATCTAGTATGATCTCAGGTGACCGTTGATTAAATTGACCAATCAGAAAACACTATTAATAACTTTTAAGGAATCTTTATCTTACCTATGTATTCTAAAGATTTCACACAATCAATTTTTGTTGCTATAGAAACTTGCTAATTACTCTATTGGTGACAAACAGATTTTTTAGTATCATGATTTTTTACCTCCTGAAACTGTGAATCGTAATTTGAATCATAATGCATACCTGAATAAAACTAGGTACACGTGTATAAAGAAAACAAAACTAAATCGATAAAAGTAATGGCAAATACCCTATTTTACAATTTCAAATAAACCTTTTTACCCCTATATGAGCTCTCAAAATTTGTCAATCAGGATACATCACAATAACTATTTAGAAAAGACAATTGCACATTTTAATACCCTATTTAGTGAGAACCAGCCAGTATAACTTGAGAGATACCTTTATATATATATATATATATATATATATATATATATATATATATGTATATATATATATATATATATATATATATATATATATATATATATATATACTAGTATATACATATATATATGTATGTATATATATATGTATATATATATATAGAGAGAGAGAGAGAGAGAGAGACTCCAGATAGATATACATACTTTCCCATATTTTTTTGATAAAGAATGGTCGAGAACAATGCATATGCTATTTTAGTTCGAATTATAAGGTTAACCAAGCTCAGATGGTTTCAATTGGAACTGGTTCAGGTTTTTACAGGTGAACTTGGATATGACGGACCATTGTATGACGGATTTTTGCATATGACGGATCATATGCTTGGTCCCAGTCTGATGCATATCAAGTATTCGTCATATGTATACGACGGATTTTGCATATGACGGACCAATTTTCCTGGTCCCATTGAGTCTGTCATATCCAAGTTCACCTGTATTAGATTATGCATCGATTTGACACCTGTCGCCAGGTAATTTTGTGTTTATACATGCACAGTAGATATGTATTTGCATTTAGGGCATTTTGCCATCATAGATAATATCATAGTGCGAGAGATATGAGTGAGGTACAATAGATGTTTCCGGAGCGTAAAACTTGTTTTCAGTATTCAGCTGGCACTGGTACTCTTCCATTGAGCCTTCCTTCCCGCAGTTGACAGAGAGGCAGTCACGGTGATACCAGCATTTCATCACACACAGAGTGCAGGAGCTCATAGACACCGTCTCTGAGGTGACGCCCATCAATGCAGCATTCCTTGTCACAGTTGCCATGGCACTTCCTTCTGTGTATTCATCAGGGCCTACAAAGCAATCAGAGCTTCCTTAAAGGACAATTGCATCCTCAGGCTATTATATGCTGAGAACATACTCTGATATGTGTACTTTACTGTCCCTGTTCACCTGAATACTGTTTGAAGCTGAAGACCTTGGGGGCCATTTTATCCCACAATGCCCTGCAACAATCCATTTGACCGCCATTAAGGATTAAACCTTAAGGATTAAACTAGAAAAGAAGGATTTGCTTTCGTCCAATGCGCAAAAAATTATGAAAACCTTCTTAACCCTGTTATGTTGGTATTCATTGAAAAGCTCTTCCTGAGCACGATCAGATGAGCACCCATTTGCCTGGGTTTCAATCATTTCTCAGCTTTTTTGCATCATGTCATGTTGACCAAATTAGCCACTAGCAGTAAAAGGGTTAATCTACATTCAAACCAGAAGTATGCACTTTGTGTGACATCAGTACAATATTATGAATAGTATTTGAGAAAAATAAACGAAATTACAAAATTCTTCTTCATAGAAACAAACACTATTTCTAAGTTTGCTTATTGCCTTGTCATTTTATTCCAACTTGCAGTAAGATCCGCTCCTCTTTTCAAGCAACCACCAACAGAGTACTAGATCTAGTATTCGTTTTATCAAATGCTAAACTATCTTTTGTAAGTGTTATTAGTAGTCACACACCTTACAGTCTACGGTAGGAATAAAGTGGGTTGATAAATCAATCACGCTCTCGTTTCATATGCTGCGTGTCTCACAAGTTCAAATGTTTAAAGGGCAAATGCACCATCAGAATGATTTAGTTTCAAAATAAGCTTATACATGTCATCTTTCAAATAAGACCTCCCCTGAACATGTCCTAGGATCCTCTCTAGCATTACTCAGTTATAGCTTACAGAAGTGACCAAGTTACAGGCATGAGGCAGCCATATGGGGGCGTCCATGTATCCCATGATGCACTGTCTTTGGCATCTTCTAAGCACCAGCTGTGTCACCAGTAGTTCTTAAGAGATAGCAGTAACAGGGAAGCCTGGCTTTCCCTTTCTCGTTAATTTTTATTCCTGGCTCGTCCCTGATCACAATTTATGGTAGCAAATAAAACTTCAAGAAGTAAACCTTACATAGTATGCAGAATTGAGCGATTCAGGAACTTGGAGGAATGGAGATATATGACTCACCTTTGGAACTTCTCCCTTAGACCCACATGATCCTTTACTCAATGGTGCCAGGTTCTTTTCTCAAAGATAGCATCTTGATAACAGGAAGTGAAGGAATACACATACTAATAAGTCCTACACTATTCCCATGAGTAAATGCTAACTCACACAAGTGTTGCAATTTCCTGTAAGTGATTAGCACAAACTGATTTCATAGCAATTAGGAAGTTATGGTTTCTACCCAACACTAAGATACAAATCAAAGACATGCCACATAGTATAACTTCCAAGGATTGTTGGAATATACAATAGAAAATTGAAGAAGTTCAATCTTTGGAAATTGTGACCACTTATTGAAAGCCAGGAATGAAAATCTAAGCAGGAAAGGGGAGCCCAGCTCCCTATTACCAGTGACCTGTAATAATAACCTATATATCTCTGCTATTACTACTGGTGACACAGAGTGCATCATCGGATACATGGACGCCCGCCCCCATATGGCTGCCTCAGGCCTGTTACTAGACCCGGTTTGTGTCTCTATCCAGGCCAGCTGTTCTTGATACTGACGTCTAAGCTCATTTTGAACCTAAATAATTCTGATGGTGCATTTGCTCTTTAAATTGGATGATCATTTTCTTTGATAACATACGCACCAAAATGGCTTTGAAAATATTCTATGAATTTTGGTGTATATGATATTAGAGATATATCCCTCTTAATACTAATGTATGCATTTACAGGAAAAATATTTACACATTTACTCCTTAAGTGTACACATGGTTTGGTAGTTCAGACATAAACCCTGCCTATTTCCCCATTTCTGATATCATAAGGATGGTAGGGTTTAGTTTCATCTCTTATAAATTACGTTAGCACTGTTCCGCCGAGATTTTGAGCGGAAGCATTTAGCTATAATCTGGGCACATACAAACAGCTGGGATACGTATTTTTCAATCACCGACGGCTAGTTCTATGTAATGCCGTCATAAATAAAAGTCGGCGCCGTTTAATTGGACTATATCCGACTCTTTTCTGCTCCAGCCGGCAATCGAGTCGGACGAGTTGAAAATGTCCGCCATATTGGTTTTGTAAAAACCCGAATTACTTACAAAACGGATTCAATTTGAAATTTGGATTAGCGCAGTATATTATTAACCTACATAGTATGTATTGTTTCTATTACGAAATATCCAGAATATTTGCTGGAAGAAGGCATATAATATGGTAGTTAATGACACTTTCAAGACCAAGAATCCTAGCATTGGTTCCGTTTATGGGTTTTATGCTAAACCACCTCTGCTAGCATAAAATTAGAGGATGGCATTGAACCTTACATGTGCAACACAGAACATCCACAATAAGATATCGTTGCATATAGTAAGGTTCAATATTATTGAACTAATGGTTTGGTAACTGGCCATAACCAATCAAAGATTGGAAGTAACTGTTAGCTATTTGCAGAAGAGTTGGTAGGCCGAACTGAAACATTTATTTCAGTCAAATATTATAAGAAATACTGCCCTGTTATCAACAAATCTGTCAGACCGTGTTGTACGCTAACAAACAAAGAAACTGCTAATTTTGGAATTCAACCAAACAGAACCCGTAGCTAGCCAACGTAATATTTAAACAACGATTTTCCTTGTTGAGAACCACACATCCCTATTTCCTTTCCTACTTACCCCAGATATGTCCAAATCCTTCCAGAAGACAGAAATTGAAATGACAATCCACCCAGCCATCAGTATCAGGGTTATTGTTATGAGCACCTCCAACCGCAATGCAATCTTGAAATCGTGTCTCAATGATGATGTACGAAATCTAAACATAAATAGAGACACATTATTCGTTCCTAAACATCCCATTAAGAATGTCAAACATGTTAGATTACTGCATTTTGCAAGTTAAATATGAATTATCAAGTCGTAAAAGCATTTATCTCTTTCCACGAACATGTACTACAGTATATTGGTTAAAAACTTAAGAATGCCTCCCCCATAAAGAAAATAGCATATGTTCATAGATTGAAATCCATTTTAACGGCCACACATTGCAATGGATATGCCATCAGGCATAATTTAAGGGGGCGACTCACGAATTGGCATCTTTTGCCTACCAGCTGAATACACCTGTACTAGATTCTTGCCAATATCGCTGTGTATCACTACCAGTATCTTTGAAACTTTATATTAGGAATTTGCCAAAAGTGTACCACCCCATTATAAGAATCATCTGTAGGGGAACAGGCGTTAACTGAATGCATACATGTGTAATCTCTTGTCATCAACTTTATTTGATATATTGATTTGGGTCAAGATGTAAATGTTTTAGATCAATCTAATGTAATACAAAAAATGAAAGGGAAACTCGGGGTATCCACTCTTTTAAACACTATGTCGCAAATCTAGCAATTCACTGATTATTTATTTGCACGAAGACTGGACTACAGTTACAATTTATGTTTTACCTTTGAATTTCCCGGGCAGCTGTGCCACTTGGAGATGGCAACTAGAAGGCTGGCGTCCATCTTCTCGGTTCCGGCTCGGCAAAACTCGAGCTTCCCGCAATTTGCCCAGCCATTAGGACTCGAAGAGTAGCCCATTTTAATACAATCCCCACCTGAAAATAAAGACATATACGGGAAACCAACCTCTCACCGGTGTTCTGATCGAATGTCAATATCAGTGTTTTAAAGCATAAATCATAGGCGTATACTGTACACATTGACTTAGGTTCTATGTTAGACTCCTATCTAAAGCCATGTTTCAGAACAGGGGCGGATCCAGGATGTCAGGTATTGGAGGGGGGGGGGGGGCGTTCAATTTAGATGGACGAAGTCCCATGAGTCGGCGAGTGCCATTGCACAACGCCACATCTTTGGGGGACTATTGAATTTGTAGGTGTGCATTTGCAGAGCAAATTCGTGTCGGAGGCGAACCGTTCTCAATTCACGTATAGTACTCACAGTCAGGGTATGGGAGCTTTAGGGGGGGGGGGGGGGTTGCGCCCCCCCCCCCCCCTCCCATGGATCCACCTATGTAGATGGGGCACGATGCAGGGTCTCTGCTACTTATGATACTTTTATCCGATCAGTGAAATAGTCTTGTATTTAGCAATTAGTAGATGAGGTATGTTAAATGTGGCAATATTTTCGAGGTCTTTAAACGCAGACATGCCATGTTAACTATAATGGGCAATCAACTTAGATCTACAATATATCGACTAGTAAATACCTAGCTCCAGTCATATTCCTTGACCTAATGCATTAGTTGCAAATGGAGTTTTCTTTCTCATTTTCACCAGAAATCGGAGCTAAGTGGCCAATGCATTTCAAATGAAACGAACAGTAGAAAATTTGATACTCTTCTGATCTTTCATCATTGTTTGTGAAATTTGATAGTTCTCGTTCAATAATTATGGAAAGAACTCCGTTCGAAATCACCTTGCAATCTTTCTCAGTTTTCTAACTCTCACATCTACTTGGAGGGTCCTATTCTGATGGTCAATGTATTCCCCATCATAATATCTTTTGGACAATATATACATTGTATATACTGAATGGTGAAATGAGAGCAGGGTAGAGGAAATCAGGCAACAAAAAACCCAGACGCTACATTAAGTGTACTTTTTTGCAACCGCACCTATGGAGTGAAGGAGGGGGAGGTGATTTTTAACCCTTATGCTGCTGGTAGATGATTTGGCCAATATGAAATGATGCGAGAACTTTCTAATGAATACCAACATGACAGGGTTTGGATGGTTTTCAAAAATCTTTGCATCCTTGTGCTTAAAACGAAAGTAGCCTCAGCATTGAAAGAGTTAAGTACTTGTTTGTGGATGCTCATAGTCACATCAATTGGTCATCTTTTATACAAGTTCAAACAAACAATTGTCTTGCTGCTAACATTGTATCAAATCAATCAGAAGCCAGACATGCATCAGATGCTCCACTTGCTAACGGAGCCCTGGCTAAATAACACATAATTCCTCTGATAAGGGACAGAGCAACCTGATTTGAACTCTTACAACATACTGGACACTTTGGTGCAGCTACGTTCTCTCTTTTAGCAGTCACAGGGTATCAGACTGATATGGGTTACATGGCACTGGTATAAGCATTCACAGAGAGAGAGAGAGAGAGAGAGGGGGGGTTCCCATGGAGTAATTGATTGTGTACGCTCATATAGTACTATTACATGATCCCCTTTTGTCTGAGTTCAGGCAAACACTTGCCTTGCTGTTACCACTGTAGCAAATCAATCAAAGGCCTGATATGCATCAGTTACTCATCTAGCCTAATTGTCAGTTAATTCATGTATGTCTTCAAGTGGAAGTAATTAATTACTGTGCGAGTGCAATCCTAGCAAAGTAATGCATAATTACTCTGATTAGGGAAAGGTCAATCCAGGTTTGAGTCTCCGCTGGATCTCATAAGCAGCTTGGCCTGGTCCGGCGTTATATAAATGTGAAGCCTTGTGGAGGGCTGTCTATGCTCTTTCCACAACTGAAAGACCCCCTGGAACTATTTGTGAAGAAAAGGGAATTTCTTCGCGGTTCCGAGTTTCCATCTCGTTGCGATATGACCTTAGCTGTTGAAAGCGATGAAAAACCATTCCTTCCCTCCATGTTCATAGTACCAGATAGAGACAGTTTCACTTAACCCTGCAAAAGTGTGCTATCCTAAGTGGTTACCATTTGCAAAGCAGCAAGTGTCTGCTTCGTGTGAATTTGTCTGAACAATTTTAGATCCAAATAGGTGGGATGAAATATTGAGGTCTATGTACCAAGGAAGTGTACGCAATTACTAAAGTCTAATGAAAACGAGATTGACTACTAAATGATTTATACATCACATAGCAAAAGACTATGCTTGGGGCCTGTAGGGAGCATTCCAGAGTAGGAATAACCTTAATACCTTCGGTTGACCTTATTCTAGAAACTATAGTTGTTCATCATATCACTAAGGATCAGGAAATGATAATTATAATTATTTTTAAAATGGTAAGTATTTCCTGCTTCAAGCTCCAGGTAATCTAGGTCACCTCAGAGACTTGAAGATTTCAGGTCTTCATATGCCTGGTCATCCGATCAACATGCTAGTAAGACTTCCATTCTCTAGCTAGATTCAGTTACTCAGTATATATAACACATGTAAATGACATACGTTATGCTATACTTTTATTTGAAACTATGGATTATCACACAAAAATAGCTTTGAATGTAAATAATTGTAATTAATCATGGGTGATATCAAAAATGGAAACCCTTCTCTTTTCATCACAGCCAGTTTAATAACCCGTTATCTTTTATACCTATAATGTATCTATTTGCCAAACTTCTTGAATTATATTGATACATAGGTAAGTTAACCCTTAGTGTGTGTTGCAGATATCTATCTATTATATGGAAATAAAGCTCCTATGAATCAGTCAATTATACATTTATAAAACAGACACTAAAGAACAGCGATGATTTATTTTTATTTTCATTTGGGTTTCAATATCACATTCTTTCTTTTCATACGTTTTCAATTTTCAATATTTTTGCAATTATGCTTTATTATTCCCATTACTTTTTTGTGTCATTTTGATTTTCAACTCTTCAATGTATTATAATCTGTTGTCAAGCATTGTGTGCGTAAGTGAAATCTGATATCTTATGGTACTGTTTCCATAATAGGGGATGTGGGAGAAAGTATGAATGTTGCTGCATCATTTACCCTAACACTAAACCCTCATATATACCACATTGGTGAAAAGCTTGACTCTGATGTATACCAAAAAGACCTAGTAGTATACCATGACCAACACCCACCCCGCAGTGAATTATATGCAACCAAATTGAACCCCATTTACCTATACTGGTACAACAAACTTACCATGCATGTGTAGTCCTAGTGTAGATGTTATCATGTTATTTCCACACTGTCCTTTTTTAGATAGATAGAATCCCCCGTGCAGTACCTTATCCACAATACAAATGTGCACGTAGCAGGCATAGTTGGCGTACTCGCCTTGTAATGCATTGCACTGTGTACTGCTGGAGGGGAGGCGTGCTTCAGCGTACGGGCTGCCCACAGGACACATGTTGCGTGGCATCATGACGTGAAAAGCCATATCCATCCCTGCAAACAAAATAACAGCCAAAGAATCGTACATTTGATATCAACGAGATTTTGATTATTATTACTTTTTATCTAGATGGCAATGTTTACTATTGAAGATGGCTTATTGGGTCAATTTATGAATATAATATCATTTTGAGATTTTTACATGTATTAAAGCCAGTACACCCTATACTTAATACTAGTAATCATACCAGCTGTGACTGTCTATTCCATCACTGAACAGAACAAGAGACCACTTATCATTAAATTATGCATGGGCCTGCCCACAAGCAGGGAATATTTTGGGCTTTTTTGTCCACATGGAATTTCACCATAAACATGCTTGCTTCAAAATGCGATTTGCATATCAAATTGCTCGAAATTTGGTTAACCTTTAGCGTACATCATTTAAGAGGGAAGGCTGTTACATAATTTCAATTTTGACCACGTTTTAAATTTATGCAAAATAGAAACTGGAACAAGCGTTTTTGCAAAATTTTAAAATGTGCTACCCTTCGATCCGTATTGATCTTTCCTCCTCATCTGCGAAAATTGGTAGTGTCTGGAGGTTATTTTCGTGAAAATCTTATTTAAATGTATTCCTCGTAGGACCTTTCAGGCAAAATATACGATATATTGATTGGTCAAATGAAAGCATGCAGGTATACGGAAAAGCTGCCTCGAAAAAAAGTCAAATCCTCATGAGCTACCTTAAAACACAACATTTTTGGACAATGATAGCAATAATTATGTGTTAGAAGTTTTAAGATCACTCTAAATGAAACGCATTTTTGTACGATACTTGTAGTGTCAATGTCATGGGTATTTCGAATTCGTGCCATACCATTGTTTGTTCTTATTCATGAATGACGATCCGTTTTCTTCTAGAATATCATTTGCCGATATTTGCACTTTCTATTCTATATTTCTTAGTAATGATCCAGTGTCAGATGTCAAATAATGGTATTTATCAATCGCCAATATGAAGTTTCGCTAAAGTAAATAGACAGCTCGTAGGTTTGTTTTCTTAAGGATTTACGTCGCTGTAGTTTACGTCATATCGCTATGTGAACTGATATGGAATTCCCTTCCGTTTACAAGAGGTCTTTTAATTGGAAAGGCACATTTTGTATGGCGACACACGCAACCCTTTGATGATTATGTTATGATGTGCAAAGCAACTGTGTTCCCTTTTTGATATAAATATCCCCCCCCCCCGCCCCCACACTTCACATATACTAGTAATTAAGAAGCAAGGCGTGGCTGTAGTTTATATAGGTAATACCCTGATTAAAAAATTGAGACCTAGAACAAGTAGTAATCACGATCAACAGCTTTCGGAGAGTAAACCTATCGGGTCTGACACTGGCCCCTTTCATGGACAGGTCAGACGCAGACCCCAGACAGAGAAAAGATTAACGCTCATAATTCTGCGAGACTAACTTTCCAATTCCTGGCAATATGGGACCTAGAACAAGTCGTAATCACGATCAACAGCTCATAATTCTGCGAGACTGACTTTCCAATTCCTGGCAATATGGGACCTAGAACAAGTCGTAATCACGATCAACAGCTCATAATTCTGCGAGACTGACTTTCCAATTCCTGGCAATAAGGGACCTAGAACAAGTCGTAATCACGATCAACAGCTCATAATTCTGCGAGACTGACTTTCCAATTCCTGGAAATATGGGACCATTCTCTCAGGAGACAATAAAATGCAATTCACATATCGATACCTACGACCGGCACGCAATTCACCTCTTATGCTGGTCTCCCACATGCAAATTTTAAGGGGCGACAAGGCGCGAATTAAAAAGTCATAGTTTTTCGTATGTTGTCGTGATTTATCGCGGTTGTTCGCAGTGAGTCTTAGGTTTTCGTAGGCAATGCTGCGAATTTAAAAAAAGGTTTTACATGTAAAACTTTTGGGTGCGACAAAAGTTCTGTCGTAGGGAAGTCATTTTTGTCGTACATTGTCGAACATCGTTGTACATTATTGAACATCGTGTAGTAATATGTTGTACACTGTCGTATGTAATCGCACATTCACGTACATTTGCGTACACTCATTTAAGGTGCGAAAAGGTGCCACTATATACATGACCCACTTCAGAATGGTAAAATAGGTAATTGGCCAAAATTTATCCTACAAAGCCACGAATTGACGGTGATTTCACCACAAATCGTAGTATACTTACGAATTTTGTTATTTTTAGTTTGAACAAATTGGTAATTGTTCGAATATTGTCGTAAGTAGACGTACAACTGGCGTATATATGCGTATGTATGACGTAGTTATTCGTGTTTATGTCGTGCATATTCGCACACACTCGTATACCTACCAACCTTCATATTCGTAGCCAACTACGAATATGTTCGACTATTTACGCCTTATTATGATAGAAAACGTACAATATTGGACATCTGGTGTTGTAGTTGTATATCAATCGTACATGATGTCAAGGGATGTCGTATACTTTCGTAGTTGAACGTAAAATATCTCACGAATGAAGAAAAAGGGCAATTTTATAGCCAATTCGTGGCTTCATGCGTACACTTGAGATCGTGTATGTTCGCACATTAAATTCGTATGTGGGAGACCAGCATTAGCCCATAAGGTAGACTAGCTACTAGGCGTTGCTGTGTTTTACTAAAATTACATGTAAATGTATCCCTGTATCTATACTCAATGAGGGCTCGTGGCCTACTGTTGGTCATTTAATTCACACAAATGCCACACGACGGGGTTGTACTGGCATTATAAAAGCCTGTTTGATATACCCCCCCCCCCCCCCACACACTTCACATATGAATAGAAAGCAAGGCGTGGCTGTAATTTATACAGGTACTACCCTGATCAAAAACTTGAGACCTAGAACAAGTCTCAACTACCCTTTGTAGTAAAGTTTACAGTGACTATATATTGATAGCAGTAGGATAGGAGTTAACATTTTCTTGGTATGATAGGCCTATTAAGACAAAGTACTATTTGGTCTAATATCCAGTCTTACAGCCTGTTGTCCACTTAATAAAAATGCATTCGTTTGACACATATGTGTTTACTGACACACATCAAATCTAGTCACTTTCTGTGACTTTCAGGTATTTTTTCTTTTCAATATATAATATCTGTATATCCAGACTCTTGCTATAAAAATATGTCACATAGGAAGGATCTCACTGAAATGACTATGACAAATATGAAATGTATACAGATGATATAGAATATATCCTTCCTTAGTGGTCAAGAATACAGAGTTAAGTGTATAAGGAAAATAATTCCTATAGCGTTCAGCCCTTCACAGCCTGTGAGATGATGACTTCAATAATGCTATTCCAAGAGTTGAGAAGGAATTCTAGCCAAGACCTATCGTGACAAAATATCTACATGGGTGGATTTTACTTGAACCATTGTGTGAGCTCCAAATTGGAATAAATGAAAAGGAAGGAATGAAAAAATGGTCACATTGTCGAATTATGGATCCTAGCAAATTCCTGTCTAGGACGGGACATATATTGAGACTGTATACTTTATTGCATAAACAGTTACTATGCGACATACATGTACCTGGGGTAATAAATAATGGTAATGAGTCCTTTGTTACAGTCATAAAATGTAATGAATTAACCCTCCTCAAACCCAAACGTAATAAGTATGTGTAATAGATTCAAACTAAAATTAATAAGTTATAGTATATTACCTTCTATTACTTCTGCAACATTTACCAAAATACCTTAATGATTTGTGTGACAACATTATTGTTATATTCATTTTTGTTGAGATATGAAGCATTGCAAAAAGCAGTTATGACGTTTGAATTAGCCCCTGGTGTAAGTCACATTAATTCTAACTGATTATGGGTTTTTTGTACATATGTATCAGCATCTAAGTAAATAATGAGTAAAGTTATGTTTGTTAGATATAGGTTCACCAGTTAAACTGATTATCTTGTGTATGAATTGTGAACTGGCCATCCAAAAGAGATCACAATCATTATCCTGTATTTTAGATACGGTTTTGCCCTGCATCACCTTATAATGCTAACCTGCTGTTTAAGTTGAGATTTTTAGTAAAAGCAGTAAGAAGTTGAGCAACAATCTAATAACTGAAACCCTAACTTTTCGTTCATTTGTCTCCTTAACACAATGGCCCCATAAGCTTGATCAAGATGTTTAACTTTCATCTCAGAACTGCTATCAGCACATCAATATAGAAATGTTCATGACTTTCCTACTTAAACTTGAACGAAATAAACATTTCTTGCATTCATAACTAAACTTGCTTGTGTCTCAGTAAAATGTTCCCTTATCCCATGTATTATCAAACCTAGAAATCAGGAAAGAAAAATTTCCATTGGTACTAGCACTAGCTTTTTCCATATCAGCAGCAATGTATGTAAGCGTGCAGTAACTGCAGCAAACCGTCAGGCTATGATACCTCTCGACATTACACATTCACATAATGACCGGTGCTGTGATCACGAACAAGGACATTGTTGACTAATGAAAGGTCAGTGTCCCGATGATTGTAATTAGAGTTGGTAATGAGATTGTGACATTTAAACAATTGAATATTTAAAGGATATAGCCAAGCAACGACTTGATAGTAGCAGAGCTTCTCTAATATCCACTTTAATATGTAGGGATGGAGGGTTGCAAGGCCTATTTCTGTATATCCGACTTCAAATATTCTATCCCCCCCCCCCCCCCCCCCCATTCCTGTGACCTGGCCCACCAACAAACAGTTTCAAGTGTCCCTGACTTAAAGTGCCCTTTTGTCCATTATATCAAAATTTCATAAATGTGTGAAATTATATATTTGTATACCTTGTTTCCCTGTTCTCATATCTGTGTCTCTACCAAAATGGTGGATTTGTCGTTAGATCAATTTAACACCCCACTATGACCAATGAACTAAAATCCTACCAGGCCGTCAAAATGTAGCTAGACTGAAAACGCCACTGATTATGAAGCCACTAAAACCTGTCATATTGTTTACTAATCCCTCTATAAATAATTCTTTAACTTGAGAACCATTGATTAATCTTATTTCAATCCTTAGTATAATTGCGTGAATCTTGTCTCTGGTATTGATAAAATGGCCCTTTAGATATTAGACAATTACTAGCTATATGGAATGGCTAGGAATTGAACCCTGTATCGCAGAGTTATAAATCTTTTAACAGTTGGAACAAAAGGTGAACTTACACTTGGATTTTAAATTATATATATATTCTTTATTGACTGTAAAACTGGTTTACAAAAGTGAACATATATCGTCTTTTCGTCAAAACAAATTGTACAAACAGCAAACTAAAGGCTTACTTGACAGTGATAAATTATACAAACAGGTGTTCTTAGATCACCGATTACCAAAAATAACCAAAGATAAAGTACATGCTTGAGTTAACTTAAACAGAAACTTGCTAACAACATAAAAGAAAAGGACCCATGCAAAAATGTAGGTCTTAACTCAGAGTACCCCATAATAAACAAAATAACCAAAGAGAGGGGGTTGAATAAAGCATGGCTTACTTAAATTAAATGAAACAAACCAGGTTATAAACCCAAAAAACAAGCCGCAAGGGTAAGTAATTTCCCATCGTGGTTAAGATTAACAACATAGTAAGTAAATTTAATATTTAGGCTTTATACGGCCATTATATATGGTTTAAAGGTCATGTGCCGCACAGCGCCCAGCGGTCCTTGATTACAGAAGGACATAAGCTTAATACACAAATTAATCGCATTTACTGATAAACTGGTTAGACTCATAGAACATTAAGGTCTCTATATACATGACCTAGTCACTAGATCTCACAGGTTGACTTAAGGTCACTACATATGTTAACTGCAATGCCTGAAGAGATAGTCAACCACTTAAATACTAATGATGGTGAGCTCAAAGGACAGTGTAGTCCTTACCTACATAGCAAAACTAGCTCGCTTGCTTTAACACGATTAAATTCATGGAGACTTAAGGTCTCTATATATGTTTGGCGTAAACTAGAGTACTATCCAACACCACACCTATCAAGAATGGTTTCTTCATACATCCTGTTGACTAGCTGCCCAACTGTGTACCAGAAATCCATTTTAGTCCTATCATTTACGCCAGCGATGTCTTTCCCTAGCACATATAGGAGAATGTCCTGGGATTGGCTCATGGTCTTAGCCAGCAGGGCGTCTGGGTGCCTTTTTGGACACCCAAACCTTTAAAAAGAACCCCTCAGGACACCCAAATGTTTTAGTGTGGAATTTCTAAAAATCTCAATATCAAGCTTATAATTGAATTTTTTCATCTCCTTATAATTCCCATGACATTGTTTAATGATATCATGCCTAATTTTGATGAATTTATATATGTTTATGATTGAAATATGAGTATATTGTGATCCCCCTTCAAAATTTGGACGCCCAAACATATTACAACTGCCAATTTTAGGCACCCAGTTTCTAAATCCTGGCTAAGACACTGGTCATTGGCTTATCTCAGTTTGATTAACCTCATTGAAATCTTTGATAATATGCGTTATTTCTGTCCTTATCTGAGTGTGTTTTTCGCCCTGCATTATGACATGCTCTAGATTCTCTTCACTGAAATTATCACAGTTTTCACATGCACGGACACTGATTAGTGTCCTTTTAAACTCAACCCTGTCTGATTTAAGCGCACTAGCTCTACAAATCATCGCAGTGATGTTCTCGCACATGTGTATACAATCAGGTTTCCTATTTGAGATCTCCCACCATCTCTCTCTCAACAAGCCTTACTGTACACATGAGTATTGTTAGCCATGTGAACTGCCATGTTCATCATTCCAAACATGACAGTAACATGTAAAATATCGAAAAGAGGGCTGAAATGAACATTCCTGCTCGCTACAGTAGGGTCTACCAGTAACTCACGTAGCCTGTCCATCATGACTCTTCTGTATATAGTGTCCTCATCCATACACAGAATTGTCCTCAGGAACATGACCTTCTGTTTCTAATCTCATCCAGCCAAGGCCTCTAATACCCGTGTGTATACTATGGAACCTCTGCATCCTACGTCCAACTTGCCGTTGGAATAGGTCTAATTCATGTAAGTCGGACGCATGCAACACCCATAATTCAGCACCAAAAAGCGTTATAGGGACAATGACAGACCAAAATAAGAGATTGCATGTATTCATGTTAAGTCCCCTTCTCTTGATCCCTAGACTCAGTGCCGAATGGAATGCCCTGCGAACCTTTTTAATTTTCTCGCATGTCCTTTCATTAAAGTTACCACCTATGCATGACTTAATACCGACGTGGTCATAAGTGGGCCTCTCGAAAACCCTGTCTCCACCAAATACTATACTGTCTAAGTAGGGAATTTTTGGCAGTATCACTCTTCTTTTCCCCATATACTAGCACTGCACTCTTCGGTGCATTCAATTTATATACCGCCATCTACACGAGTGGAAGTTGGCCATACGCATGATCCCGTCGTCATTACACTTAGCAGTGCTTGCAGTAGCAAGATCATATGGCATAGCTCACTGGGGATGAGGGGATGTCACTAATGGCCACACATAACTTAGACTCCATTAACTCATTTACAAGGGTTTTATGAATGAGACATACTTGACTAATGACAAATAACCACCCTCATGGATGCCACAGTGCATCGTATACCACTCAGACAGCTTATCCCCATGCCGTACTCTGCACCTGAAGCCGATGTACATTTTATAAAACAGTCTCCACGTAACACCAACGATACCTAGAGATCTTAATTGGTAGAAGAGACCGTTTATCCAGACCGAATCAAAGGCTTTTGATACGTCAAAGTATGTGACAAATACTTTATTGCCCATACTCAGTCTGGATTAATTATCCACCTCTGGCTAATTGATTTCAATATTATAGTACAGTCAATATCCTTACAATTACAAATACAGAACTGATGCTACACTATTAGGTACGGGATACATTAAACATGTAGTTTGGATATTGATGAAGGGTAATTGAATTCTCTAATGCGTATGGATCCAGTCTGTAAGGAGATCTGTAAAATATTCTCAATGCTTTGTCATGCTTACCACAGAGCTTCATTTGTATTGCCTTAGTTTAGGAAATTGCCTCAATTTAGGAAATTGCCTCAATTTATCTCATTTATTGAAATGGGTAAATGTCTACACTTGGGGGTCGGCCGTAGGATAGTTGATTGGTGTAGTTGCCACTGACTTCTCGCTGTCTCTCACCAGCTCTCACACTCGATTGCAACTCAGGGAATGTGATAAAATTGCCAGTAACTTGAGGCAAAGCAGCAGTTTTCCCAGTCTACTCGCCTGCTCCTCCACCACTGGCAACGGGACGGGTACCATTCAGTCCCAATGAGGTAGATAAAAATGAAGATAAACGACATTCCAAATTATAAGCATAGACAGAAAATATCATGAAAGACATCTCCACTTGTTTTTTAAGGTTGAACATTTCTTAATTTCTTGTTGGGGCGGAATTAGTCAAAATGAAATCCTGCCCAATGATGCAGAAAGGACATATTCAGACTGCCGTACACAGCTCAGTGAAATTTGTTGCTTTCCCCCATTTCCTTATCCAATTTCCTTATTCGTTTTCACTTACTGATACAGAATCACTTTCTAATTCAATTGCAGGTCTCACATGATTGATATGTCAACAGCCATGTATTGGAATACAATAAATAGTCATTAGAATGTCCCAGAAAGGCGATATTACTAAAATCTATGAAGGAAATTTTAAACTAAAACAAAATAGCTAATATGTATCATATTCCCTAATATGGCATAACCAGATGGCATGTGCGATGATACAAAGGTAAAATCTTAAAATTACCCACTCTTAGAGATGATTCAGGAACAATTGACGAAGTGGGGTTTTGCCAGTTATTCCCATACTAATTACAATCAATAACAACCACAGCAGCGGAGTCAACAATAAGATCCCCGTGCTGGGCATATCTATTATGCCAAACTCTTAAATCGCCAAAATAGCATACAAATCTCAAAATTATCCACATTTATAAAATATGTAGGATCTATTGACTATATACTGTTGGACATACCTATAACAGTAATTATCGATTTCAATTTGAGAGGAGTAGTCCGTAACTAATGAGCGCCAGGGTGGGGATATCTACTTAACTCCCCTAAATCTCCAATAGCATAACATCCTCAAAATTATCCCCATTTCTAAATAGCTCAGCAACTAGTGAACAGGTATAATTATTCAACCATACTAATGCAAATAATAATCCATTTCAACTAGAGTGATGCAGTTGATCGTTTGAATCCCATGTAGGGATATCAAGTACGCCAAACCCTCAAATCGCCAATACAGCATAAACACCTCAAACTCATCCGCATTCAGAAAATATGCAGGAACTATTGACGAGGTAGATACTGTCAGACAAATCCATACCTGTACTTATCAATTTCAATTCCAGTGACGGAGTTAGTAATTTGAGCCCCAGGGTGGGGATATCTACTACGCGGACCATTCAATCTCAAGATATACAAGTATATATTCATACTATCTTGAGGGTAATTGAGCCGTGAATGGCCACACGCAGCTCTAGGGGTATTGACACTCTCTCTGCAGTGCATTTTTAGCCATTTCCCATTTCCTGTCATTTTAAATGAGAATCAATCCAAGACAGATAATTTCTTTTTTCATTTTCCAGGGACAGATTGATTTTTTCAAAATGTACCGGTACATGCCCTCCAGGATATCAAATGGTTAATGGTAGATACCTACTATGGTTCTTCCAAACTTTCGTTCAACAGCAATATGTTTTCTAATGATCAAATCTGATATTTCTAGATTTTATAGAACTATCCTTTTAAAATAACTTTCAACAAAAAAAATTGACTTTGTACGTATGTCAGCCGGACGCCATGGCTATATGCCAAAGCTAAACCCTGTAACACATTGGCATGTTATTAATTGGTTTCATTTGTATTAATACCCTCAAGCTTTCATCAAACCATACCTCTTCTCCAAGATCATCAATGGGCGTGGTCCTTTAGCCTGCTTCAGGAATATGTGCGGAAGTGCGTTATTATGGTCAGTTAAGCTTATTACGATTAAACGAATGAGATGTTCACATTGCAGAGCTGTCAACTTTGACAGATTCCACTGTGTTTATCATAGTAGAATTCTTACCTGTGGCCCTCCAGAGCAAAGCGTACAGAATCAGATGTCGAATGTAGTTTCTTGTTGCCCGTCCCATGGCTGGTGTGCATCAGGTGATGAGAGTCCTCATAAAGTACTGAACCACATAGTTATCAGTGCTGCTTTCAGTACACTCCTATGGTCATTACCAACTTTCCAGACCATGCGCAGTGTGCATGCTTCGCATGACGTAGCAGATTCCACATCTGACGTCCCAGATGGGAAACTAATTACTGCATAGCAATATTTAGAAAATTGATTTATGAGGTTTTAATATTGATAGAAATCGACGGTTTCACCTTGATATGGTATCTTCAGATTGCTATGAACCTTTTCAAGTCAAAAACAATTCAATTATAATCGAGTAATTTACGTCCTTTTCATTTTACTCTTTTGTAGAACAAAATCCAGTCTGTGAGTCATTTGGAAGAGAAAAATGGCATTAAAATTTCCAATCAATTTCTGACAAAAAGGAAAAGGCGGCTGCAAACAGTTTCACCCGGAACGTCAAAAAAGACTTACTCTCCCGTGTGATTACACGAAAAAAAGCTGGTTATGGAATGTCAGCCCGAATTTTTGGTTGTTTTAAGTGTTTTTGAAAGAGACGATTAACTCCACCATATTCGGTCGAGGGTTTGCACACATTTCTGGCACAACCATTTTATTTAACATTTGCATAGAGGCTTTTTGAATAATGCTCTGCCTAGAAATTACTGAAAAGGGGTGTCCCCTCGCTAAATCTTACGCAAAACGGCACAGCCTTCAGGGTAATTTTTGTAAAGTTCTCCCTCACATTGAGTAAAACGGCGCCATCTACAGGGTATTTTTTCTGAAGATCACGCATTGTAGGGCATGGTTAGGAAGAATAGTGAACTACGTTAAATATATGTTTGAACGTAAGTAGAGTCTTCGTTCTCCAGATGACCATTAGGAGCGCTTTGATTACGATGTATGTCCCTTAACTCATTTCTACTCATATGTACCCTATTTGTCGACAACTAAAAACATCTAACTTACACAATTAAATTATTCCGTTTAACTGGACTGGGGAAATATACATTGAACATGAATTACGAAAAATCATGATTAAATAATGAATGAATTAAATAAAGCCTAAACTATTTATGAACATCCATAGTTCAGCCTTAGATATGAACATTTGAAATTCATTGAATCATTAAATCAAAACATTTGTAATCCATTTATGAACATTTCTACATCAGTACTTGCCTCTCTTTCTGACATCTTGACTCTCAATACCTCAGTCTTGGTTCTCTCCATCTCAGTACTACCCTTGCCATTTGGTTCACCCTCGCATTTATTGAATGAATGTGCAAACAGCATTCCATACTCACCATTTCAGCTACTAAAGGTGTGGGTTTTATATTGTAGAGAGCTTTAAGAACGTTATCAGTGTGGCTTTATATGTATTGACCGGTTCGTAAGTTATATAAAACTTTGTATTCAAACACACTGAAAGAAGTAAATATTATATCAATCGATTCTTGTTGAGATATACTTGGGCAAGCAGTCAGAAAATGGGGTTAATTGTGTGCCATGCTGGGTTTAATCAATATACATGTATTGCGTCTATACATATTGGCATTGGCATTGGATTTCATGTGTCAACCCGAGCGACTAAGACCAGATTTAACCTCCAGGACATGGTATAGGATCCGAACTACTTGTAAATATAACAGCATTTGATGTTTTCTTTTGATTATCATTTGTATTTCTCTACTTTAATTTATTCTCCTATGTTATATTATTTCACCTATATTTATATATGTATTTTTGTAGTGAAACTACTAGTCAATAAACTATATATATATTGGTGGGGACTTGGATTGAAGTAGAGAATACCATACGAAATTAGCTGGCCATATGCGTTATTCATGGTGTAATTGTGTACTAGGGTACGTCGGGTAGCTACTTATCAAGCAATATGAGAGGCAGACTTGAATTACTGTGTGTAATGGCAATGTGTGCTTCTTTGACGGTAAAATAAATGTTCAACTTATCAGTATATCAAGATAAAGATTGTGTAGGTTATGTAGTCATGTCCCAATGTCTCTAGGTTTCATTTTCATTTTTATGCTGTAGATGAGAGTCCTTGGGATTAACCATCCTCGTTAGATTGCCCAAATGGTGCATTACCGTCAATTGCCCATGGAAGGCATAAATACGCCTCCTTTTACTAGCTAAGTTGGCGCCGCCAAGTGAGAGAAACATAAAGGAACCTGGTCACTTGATGTATTCGCTGCATATCAATCAATGTGATGTATATAAATATATATATATATATATATATATATATATATATATATATATATATATATATATATATATATATATATATAAATATATACACACATATATATATATATATATATATATATATATATATATATATATATATGTATATATATTTATATATATATATGTGTTTGTGTGTGTATGTATGTATGTATGTATAATGTATGTATGTATGAATGCATGTATGTATGTATGTATGTATGTATGTACGCATGTTCGTAATGGCCTACACTGTAGATTCTAAGCTAGCGCGAACACAGTATACACAACTCGTTCAGAAGAACACGGGTAGAATGTTCATCAAGATACGACATACGCCTATCTTCTAAACCCTTATTTAATAATAAATGAGTGATTTGAATCCACTTGATTTAAGCAATAAATATAAAAAATAATTGAGTTCCACAATCTAATAAAAGGCGTCGATTTCTGGTTGAGGGACTAGATTCATAGTCAGGTTGACAAATGGAAAATATGTCATTTTTGTTTGTTTATCAATAATCATGTGTATTGTGATATAGGTATATACCGGGTCGATACTAATAAGTCAGGCATATGGCCCACATGGAGAGATTTCTTTTGATTCATAGTTGGCCACGGGTAGCTGGCTACCATAAAGGGACGTATAGTGTGGGAGTGCCTTCTCCAGTTCTGCATCATGACGTTTATGGACTAATTCTCGGGCGGCTCACCTCATGCGAATGCATACTGTTTTGTGTCAATATAGAACAAGGTCATAGAAGCTTTTTCTAACTACACCTTAGTTACGGCGCACGACACTGTAGAGCATAGTTCACAGCTACTGACTACCACCGGCAGGTGGGATAATGACGTCCAAATACCACATCGCTTTTAGCTGTTTATTCTTAATATGTAGAATACATTATGGTAAGTGACAAGTGCTATTATTCCTGATAATACCTTTACATACAAATGTACCTGTATTTATGTTATTGATATTTATCTTATTGCCTTTGATTTCAGGTCTGTGCTGGCCCAGCGGAGGTACGCCTAACACCTGCCAAACGATGTACCCGATACATCATCATGCGAAGGCACAGGCTACAGAGAAGAGCCCCTTCAAAGTATCCGCATCTAGCAATACGTATAACCCAGGCCAAGTCATCACAGGTAGATTGAACCCCTTCTATGTATAACCCGTTCACGCCTAGTGTCCCCAGTCTATCGTCTGTATCAATCACACCCAGGAAAATCATTTTAAAACTAAGCATTAATTCATCAAATATTTGATGGAGAGTTGTCAGTTGTGTACAGGGGAACATATCTCCTTAGAATTTTAGTTTATAGATTCTCTAGTAAAAGGGATATTCTCAAAACAGCTAGGGTTTTTGGGCGCTACAGGCATGAGTAACTGACATCACAGCAGAAAGCCTTAATTGACCTCGAGAAATTCATGTGTGCATGTTTAGTATCGTATGACCGAAACGGCTCTGATAAAATCATATACGTTTTAAGACGTTTTCTTTAGTTGAGAAACTATAAGAAGAAAAGAGAAGGTGAAAATGAATGTCACAATTTTGCATTGGTGATGACCTAGTTTTTTGGCTAGAAAATAGAATGAACCATATGCGCTTGCGTGCAAAAAGAAGCTGAGTAAATACACAGTATTATGTGGGGGGTATCCATGCACACGGGTAAAGCAATGCTAAGTAGAACTAGGATAAATGATTCATGTATATATAGTAGAACAAATACTCCAACAAACACGCACATGATACTGCTCTACGGCATTAAAGTGCTGTATTCATGCACTCCTGAATAGGTATGACTAACGAGACACGCATGCTGCGTGAAGTATGGATTT
>OZ012684.1:76957794-76987794 GCA_963942565.1 Maea johnstoni | reverse complement strand
TTACTTTGTGTGTGACTATACCACTGACCAAAGACCTTCGTCAATATTTCATGGAACTCTTCCAAGTTGATATAATGCTCATTACAACTATGACAAGATATGTCATTGGTGTACTTGGACAAAACAGCCTGTACATATGGCCAATCAATTTGAATTATGTTTCAACTATGATAAGATACTAGTATGTTATATTGCAACTACGACAAGATATAGTATTGATCTACTTGGACTAAACATCCTATGCATGTTTTTCAACCAATTTGAATTATTTTTCAGCGAGCAAGGATACACCCCAATTTGCTGGAGACATACAGATGGAACAGACAGCTGGAAGCGGGGCTAACCTTACTGATAACTCTGGCTCAGGGCCAGGATGGGTTGACCACGTGCTGTTAGCCTTATACGGTGTGACCATGACAGTATTTGTGGTCACGAGTGTCGTCTTCATTTTCCTGTTCTAGTGGTATAATGATCTCTAAGATGAAAGCAAGGAAAATGGCTTAAGATATGAGGTATCAGACCACGAGAGGGATCATCAACTTTAGGAGATCAAGCAAATAGTTTTGAAGCTATATTTCCCAATGTATATTTTTTTCTATATTTGCACCAACGTGAGTCTTGTTTTATTGTATATTTCACGTGTCATCTTTTATATATTTGATTTTTCATGCAACGACCATCTGATTTTTTAATGTTTCTTCACAATGCATGATGTTTATATGAGATCCTGCAGGAATCCTCATATTTGTTGAAACACTTGAATCTTTCTATCAACGTTGGCAGTGCTGGTGATAAAGACTATGACATATACAAGTATGGTATACAGTATGAAATACATGCGTACACACTGTTATCCTGTCATCTACTTTCTTTGCGCTCAAGTCAGCTTTATGAAACTATCCATGGGTAAGGAGTAATATATAGATAGACACATACAGCATGAAGAAAGAGGTTACACAAAATGGGTATTAACGATATGAGCTTATGCAACATGTGTAACAGTGAAGATGACAGTATTGAACATACATTACTTTTTTGTAAAAAAAAACCTGTAAATTTTAGGGTGAGATTGAGAACTGGATAGAATCCTTGGGTAAAGAGAACTATCACATTTAAAATTACAGAAAAATCATAGGGGTTATGAGAATGGTCCAATTTTTAATATCATTATCTTATATAGTAAGGTGTGTATGTATACTGCCAAACTAAAAGATAAAACTCCGAACTTCTTCCATTTCAGAAATTGTCTTATCAAATTGGACCAGTAAAGAAGTACAAAGTTTACAACAAACTGCATAACTTGAAAAAGAATTGAAACTTTTGCAAAAATTCTGGCAGTAAAAGATAGACACCTTATTTGCAGTAATATATTTTATTCACTATATTCAATACTTGCAATATTAAACTAATATTTCTATTACATAAAAACCCTATACAATGTCTACTGGGAGAGACAAGATGTCATCTACTATATACACATATTGTCAAATTTTCCAACTGCGGAAAATAGAAGCAAAGTATGTTTACACGATGGGCATAGTTGACAAGCAATTTAATAAAACCAAAAAATCTTTACAAACAAAAATGAAAGAGGTTTAGTTTTGTATTGCAAATTTCCTATTACATGCGTGGCATTAAGTATAATTGAAATGTGCTTACAAATTTGATTTTTATTGACTTTACATTCAGCTTACTGCGGTTAGTTGCATCAGGAATTAGGCCTCCAAGCAATATTAATACCTTAATATATGAAACACATCAATGTAATGGCAGCCATTTTGAAATTATAAAAGGTCACTAAATATATGCTTGATATAAATTGCACTTTATTTTTTTAGATAAGATCTACACAATCTTTTTAACTAAGTAACAACAACTCAAGTAAATAAAACCCAATTGGCACGAAAATCCTACTTGAAAAATGTAATACCTGACTATCAAAGGACAAATCCTATATGACTGTAATCTTGGCCTAAGGTGAGAGATCCACCATGGGTCAGCTAGAGCTGAGGAGTGTTGAAGAGGAGAACAGCTTTAGGGAGGTCTTATTTTGATCCATTTATGTCTATAAGTTTATTTCGAAGTTGAATAATCATGATGGTGGATTTATCCTTTAATTTTAAGTGTCAATAACTAAACAACGCATATGTATATGCCATTTATAACCTTAGACGCCTGCCATCCAATAAGTCACTATCAAAAACAGCAAATATTTCAAATCACAATATAATAGTTTGACATGTCAATACCATCAACAGGACCCATTTGTAATGTGAAGATCTTTCTTCAATGCTTATAGTCTAAGAGGAATGTTTGTCAAAACAAGTGTCATCTTCAACAACAAAGCAGTTATGCAAAAAGTACAATACTGTCATGCTATAACAACCTTAAGGAGAATTAATCATTCAGATATTGTGATGACAGTGTATACACATTTCAAGGAACCTATTGTATCACTATATCATCTTCTTCCGTTGAAACATGATACTAGAGAATTACAAATATCTATGATAACAATTTTAGGTATTCTAAACAGTTATCATGATAAATTACATTTAAAGGTAATCAGGTGCTTAAGGGATTATGTATGGTACTAGGAATTGGGAATTGGTTAGAACCTTAATATGGCTCAGACCCATTTGATACTGTCCCACCTTAATGACCGCCAAGCCCCATGACTATGTCTATCGCCCAAACCCACTTATACATGTCTAATATATACATACATTAATTATTCTTCCATTTTGTTCTTTTGTTACATAATTATATTATATGTGTAAATTGCATTTTATAGTATATACTATAGTCAATAAAGAACATACATACATACACTAGGTTTTGACCCTAAGCCGGTAATGGCCTTTGATATAAAAAATATATATAACATAGAAAAACAACATAAAATGGAGAACTAGATAGGAGGTCTTTAAGAAGTATGATATTCGAAAAAAAAGAAACAGAGATTACTAGATAGTATATTATGCTGTTCTATTTAAACTGAATATGATTGCTAATTATAGTGCGTACGTTTCCATAATAATTGTATTGTTTTCCTAGAATTAACTCATGTACTTTATCTGTATTGAGGCATTAACAGCCAACTACTTTTATTGACTCTCAGTATAAGATGGTTACGGAGAGTAGGTATTTACAATTTAATCCAGAGAATCAGAATATAGATATTGTGAGTTAGACCCAGCAGGTAGGAGTTGTAACCAAAGATTAGAAACCATATTACACTTTATCTTGTATATTTCTACCACGATAAATGTGTGTCTGTCAACAGAGAGTGTATGTGTGTATGTTAATTTACTGTAAAAGGGTTGCAAACATCCTACGATTTACGTTATAGATATTGTTGTATCAATACATAATAACAGGTTGATAATAAAGGAAAAGAAGGAAGTTATATACAATGAGACACTAGTATTCTCTAGTAAAATTACATCTAATTTCAAGTGTAAAACTTTATTACCACACAATCACATATCAATATCACATTATACTATAATACAGTCCTTGAGACTTCTAGGTGACCATGTAACAGGAGCCTATAATAGTTTTGAATATCATTTTATGTAGATCATGGATCTTCTGAGATGTGACTATTTAGCTAAAATCACAGCAACACCCTAAAATAAAATCCTTGTGCCTTAACGATGCCTGGAGATCTCCCAGGCAATAAGCCCTTAAAGGGGTCTAAATAGATTAAAACTAAAAATCTCCTTAACATGACGATAGCTTAACAATCATTTGAAGGGCTCGCCATTAATGCTAGCCTAATGATCCAGGGGTTGTAAAGATATCTAGTCTGCAAATAAACATAAGGGACAGCATTTGATGGAATCACATAGAAATGGTGCCATATATACCCACATACACAACGTGTACACCCCTCTCTCTCTCTCTCTCTCTCTCTCTCTCTCTCTCTCTCTCTCTCTCTCTCTCTCTCTCTCTAATAGCCGAGCTAAATGCGAGGTTTGTTTTATTTCAATAATCTCACTCAGGCCTAGGATGAAAGTTCTACCATTTAACTCAATTATGAGTAATTGACTGGAAATTCACACGCAATGAATGCTTGCACTACTTCTACTTGCATGAGAATACACAAATAGATAGCTTTTACAAGTCTGAATATACCCCTCTCATCTGTGGAGTGATCTGCTGGGTCAGTATGCAGACAGCCTAACCAGCAATACAAAGATAGAGGCTTCAAATCCCCACGAGGTCAATCATTTTGTGAAATATTGTAACCCTTTGCCTCCCTGTGTGTAATGAGAAATGAAAAGCAGTTGCTTAGTTTTGAATTATCTCATAAACCAAATGTGGGTTCTCAGTATGCTGTTGGAGATGTTTATCCTCTAGCTGATGCAAATTTGGGTACTGGGCAAGTAACAAATATAGTACTGCTAGCTCAAAACTTCTTCCTGTTCTACTGTGTTGGCTCATCCATTACCATGACATGGCCAAGCATGAGAAAATCGCGACTGCTTGAAACTTTGCTGATGTCCAATTCATTTCCTAACCATCTACTCACACAAATCATTTTAATATTTTCCAACTGATAGTTATATGTAAATTCAATATTTTCTTCAGTAGTCCTGGTAGTTTTTACAGACGACGTAGTCTTAAGTCAACAAGTTCTGTGCGACCTGATTTTTTTTTTTATTAATTTGGAAATTTACTCAGAGGAGTTGAAATAGGAATATGGGTATCCCTTTACATCTCTAACATAGGTTGTGGCCAGGTAATAGCCATTTAGCTTTGCTGTTATTATCGATAAGATTCACCATCAAGAAGTCACCATATCTATAAAGCCACACACACCCGTCAAGTGGCATTACCACTATTCCAATATTGTTTGTTCATTTCTGTTATAGTTTGTTGGGTAAAAAATTGTGTAAGAGATTTGGAATAATCCATATTTTGCAGTTTAAGTTACTGTTCAGAATTTCAATGAAGCAATTAATTCAAAGTATCATTTACGGTATCAAAATATATGTTACGTATCAAAATATTGGTGTTAGAACGAAACTAAGTAAGCATTATAAAATGTGGCCAAGACTTAGTCATGTCAGTGGAAACTCTCTAACATTCCCAACAGCATGGAATTAATACTTGGACATGTATGCAGGGAGCAAGTCTACAGTTTACACTAGCATTCAAAACTTATATTGTCCCAGTGTAGTCACGGTGAAAAGGTACCATGATTAGTGGAATGGAACTATAGATGTTTAAGTTAAGAGATTGTTCAAATTTTGATGTGTTTTAGGGCTCATGATGGAGGTTATAGTCCGTGGGCCAGGAGGGGTTTCAGTGCACCCCCCCCCCCCCCCAGGATCCTACAAGACCAGCGCTATTTTATGTAGTTTGAGGTGCTCTTTAAGATTAAGCATGTTAACATTGTATATTTTGGGATCAAAATGACTAAAAACATGTAATTTTTGGGATTCCGTCATAAAAAGTTCATGTTAGACAGCAGAGGCACCAAACTTTACACAAATATACTTCATACATTGCTTGTGGATGCTACATCAAATACAGTACAGATAGTGACCCCTAGTGGCCAGAAATTGAACTGAAATCTTTAAAAATGGCGAAAATTGCACACCCAGCATAACCTGCAACCCCATTTCCTGTTATCAGAAAACTGCCTTAGTATGTTTAGAACATGATAGAACCTGTTATCAGTTAAACTTTAGAGCGCTTCCCGTTTTGGGGCAATTTCACTCAAAAATTACTCAAAACGTGTGATTTTAGGGATTCCTTCATAAAGTCTTCATGTTAGACAGCAGATGCACCAAACCTTACACAAATATATATTATACATTGCTTGTCAATGTTATATCAGATACAGCACTAATAGTGATCCCTAGTGGCCATTAATTGAGCTGAAATCTTTCAAAACGGCAAAAATTGCAGTTTGTCTCATTTTTTCTGACACTTAGGCACCCTTGTACACCCAGCATACCCTGCAACCCCATTATTTTTCATCAGAAAACTGCCTTAGTATGTATAGAGGATAATGGAATTTGTTAACAGTTAAATTTCAGAAAGGTTCAGGTTTTGGGGCATTTTCCCTCAAAAATGACTCAAAACGTGCGATTTTAGGGATTCCTTCACAAAATCTTTATGTTAGACAGCAGATGCATCAAACTTTACACAAATATACTTCATACATAACTTGTCAATGTTACGACAGATCCAGTACTGATAATGACCCCTAGTGTCCAGAATTTGAACTGAAATCTTTAAAAATGGCGAAAATCACAGTTTTTCTCATTTTCCTGACACCTAAGGCAGCCCTGTACACCCAGAAACCCTGCAGCCCCGTTATCTTCCATCTGCAAACTGCCTTAGTATGTATAGAGGATAATATAACCTGTTAACAGTTTTATTTTACAAAAGATTCCCATGCTACCTGGCTCACAAGACAAAAACATGCACAAAATGGCCAGATAGGGAAAATCTCATAGCTTGTTGCAATTTGATACCATTCAAATATGAGAGTGAAACTTCACACAAATATGCTACTGGCAAAAACATCAATGCTGAAACTAGAAACTTGATGAAATTGGCCCCCATGTGGTCTTTTTAGGAACTTACACATTAAAAAATAGCTGCAATGAAGAGTCTTAGAACTGTGTATTTTGTACATTCAGCATGCTTTATAACTTCACCCTTTTTTGCACTGAATATTGGCTCAGAATATTGGCTCAAAGACTTAGGTAACTTTGACATTCAGGGATATCTATACAAATGTTTTGAAAACGTGGATATCAGTAAGTTGCATAAATAAGAACTAATAGACCACATCGAGCTCTGCGCTAACAGCGAAATTAGCAGTCAAAGCTACTAATAAAAAAGAGTCGTAAGCTACTTGCACTGATCCTAGCAGGTAAGATGAGGTGGCTGCAATTTGCAGTAGTCCCCTTGGTATCTGTAGCGGGCATCAGGCCAACTACTAGGAGCTGTGCGATGATGATGGCTGAAAAGTGCAGGCATTTCACCTGGTGCGGTCTCTACAATGACTGATGTCGTTAGCGAGCCCACCCTTGATCCAAGTGCAGTCACTGTGGTCGACCCCAGGCCTGTGGGTACTTCTACACCCAGGGCAAGGACGCCTACAAAAGCAGCCCTAAAATCCTTCAACAAGCCTTTGTCCAGCCTACTACACTAGGGACTGGCCCCACCACTTCTCTTCTGTCTGTGGACCCTTTCAGGGTAGATACTCAATTATCTTTTTCTTTTCTCTTTTGGGGGGGGGGGGGGGGGGGGGGAGGGTGGGTTTGACCTGATGGAAGACATAGACGAGGACATCCCATGCAGGAAAACATGGAGAGGCTGTCAGAGCTCGCCAACCCCCTTGGGAGCCATCAGAGCAGGAGGGTGAGATTACCTCCACCACCTCCCCCCCCCCCCCCATCTGAGGAAGCGTTTAGAACTCCACATGCAAGCATAGAAAGAGGTATAGGGTGGCCCCGCAGCATAGGAATCCACCTGCCACACAGCCTGCTCTTTAGGTGGCCTCAGGACGAACCTTTGACATGTAGTCACTGATCACAGCCCTGGGGTAAGTGGTCTTCCCCACCTCAACCGCCCCAAACTAAAGAGGCCCCAACAGAGTTGGCCTAAAATCTACTGGCTATCTCCTGATGACCCTATCAGAGAACTAACAGAAATTGGCAGAGGAGGAATTGGGGTCTACTAGAAGGGCAAGCAAGAGGCGGCATTTCCCCCTTTCCTTCCACCATCCCCTCCCCCCTTCCCTCCTGGTAAGAGAGCTAAGTCCTAATCTTAGTCCAGGTCTCTATCAAGATCTTGGTTTGGTCAATCTTCCCAGAATTGTCCAAGGACTGGTTCTCAGTCAAGTCTGAGGGGGAGATGGAGGATGTGGAGAGGCTTGACTCTCTTGGAATCCACCCTCTCTAGGCCAGGTCAGCCATGGACTACAAGCTCCTTGGAAGCGAAATGCCTGTCCCCGCAGTGGCCAATACTGGGGCCGCACTAACCCCGGTGAACCATGGGACTTCCTCTGCAATGCGTCCTGCGCCCAAGTTGATCTACACTGGCTTGGGCCAACTGCAGGATCAGAGTAGTGACCCAGTGCTCACCCCAAATACAGATCTCATAAGATCAGTGAGGGAGCCCTGTGAGGCTCTGGATTTCAGGTTCTTGCTGCCCCAGGAATTTTTCCGGATCATCCAGGCATTGGACTCACAATATTCACAAATTCTTGGCTTGAGAGCCAGAATCCCCTCACGTAGAGGAGTCGTAATTCTTGATTTTTGCTACCTCGGTTTTGCGGAGCATGGTAGCACCGGCTCCCTAGGCTAGGTACCCAGTTACAAAAGGGGTCACCGAGGTGGATAATAGGGGGTGGTTAAAGAGGCTTGTGCTTGCCCGTTTCTTCCCGCTGTCTCAGGAGGATGAAGTCCTGAATATTATATTATTCTGAGTATAATTCTCCAAAACGAAGCGAGTGGCTTCCTCTGGATATATGCATTCACAATAAACCTGAGGCAGCAGTTGAGGTGCTGCCATCTGAATTAAATACAGACACTAAAGATACCAAACAGATTTCAGTCGTGACAATATAGATAGTATATGCCCAATTCTCATGAACAACACCATAAATGTAACCAGTTTTGTTGCTTTTTTTAATGTGTAAGTTCCTCAAATGACCACCGTTGCGTTTTTAGTTTTAACATTGCTGTTATTGCCAGTAGCATATTTGTGTGAAGTTACAATCTCATATGTGAATAATATGAAATTGCATCAAACCACTCTGTGAGTGCCTAATCTGACTGTTTTTGCATGTTTTGGTCTTGTTAGCCAGGTAGCATGGAAAGCTTTCCTAAATAAAACTGTTAACAGGTTCGCTTATACTCAAAACATACTAAGGCAACCTAGGGTTGCAGGGTATGCTGGGTGTACAGGGCTGCCTTAGGTGTCAGGAAAATGAGAAAAACTGTGATTTTCGCCATTTTTAAAGATTTCAGTTCAAATTCTGGACACTAGGGGTCATTATCAGGACTGGATCTGATGTTACATTGACAAGTTATGTATGAAGTATATTTGTGTAAAGTTTGGTGCATCTGCTGTCTAACATAAAGATTTTATGAAGGTATTCCTATAATCGCACATTTTGTGTCATTTTTGAGTGAAAATGCCCCAAAACCTGAAGCTTTCTGAAATTTAACTGTTGACAAATTCCATTATCCTCTATACATACTAAGGCTGTTTTCTGATGAAAAATAATGGGGTTGCAGGGTATGCTGGGTGTACAAGGGTGCCTAAAGTGTCAGAAAAATGAGAAAAACTGCTATTTTTGCCGCTTTGAAAGATTTCAGCTCAATTAATGGCCACTAGGGATCACTATCAGTGCTCTATCTGATTTAACATTGACAAGCAATGTAGGAAATATATTTGTGTAAGGTTTGGTGCATCTGCTGTCTAACATGAAGACTATGAAGGAATCCCTAAAATCACACGTTTTGAGTTATTTTTGAGTGAAATTGACCCAAAATGGGAAGCGTTCTAGAGTTTAACTGTTAACAGGTTATATTATCCTCTATACATACTAAGGCAGTTTTCTGATAACAGAAAATGGGGTTGCAGGGTAAGCTGGGTGTACAGGGGTGCCTCAAGTGTCAGGAAAATGAGAAAAAACTGCAATTTTCGCCATTTTTAAAGATTTCAGTTCAATTGATGGCCACTAGGGGTCACTATCTATACTGTATTTGATGTAGCATCCACAAGCAATATGTAAAGTATATTTGTGTAAAGTTTGGTGCCTCTGCTGTCTAACATGAATTATTTATGACGGAATCCCAAAAATCACACGTTTTTAGTCATTTTTGAGTGAAAAAGCCCCAAAACGGGGTGCTGATCCAAAAATATACAATGTTAACACGCTTTATCTTAAAGAGCACCTCAAACTACATAAAATAGCGCTGGTCTGGTAGGATCCTGGGGGGGGGGGGGGGGGGGTGCACTGAAATCCCTCCTGGCCCACAGAGTATTAAGAGGACGTCTTTCTCTGCACTACCCATAATTGTTAGCAGTTTTTTTAGGACAGGTTTATGATTAGAATATCTAAATCATCATACTCTCATACTTGAATGATTGAAGTCAAATAAAAGTTTACTTATGGCATAGAATTAGAATTTGGATTACTAGTATATTAATTAAAGTTGTCTCAGAAATTATTGTTATCAAAGTATAAGGAGGAAGAATACATAGTCATGCTTTGTAATGATTTCATGCAATGAAATATACATATATATATATATATATATATATATATATATATATATATATATATATATATATATATATATATATATATATATATATATATATATATTGGGTAGTGCACTTTCTCCAAGCATGTCTAGCTAGTCTACATAGTTGCTTAAGCGAACTCTTTCCCTTCGTAGACAATATCATAGTAGGAGAGATATGAGTGGGGTACAAGAGAGGTTGCCGACGGATAAACCCTGTTTGCAGTATTCAGCTGGCACTGGTACTCGTCCATTGAGCCTTCCTTCCCACAGTTGACAGAGAGGCAGTCACGGTGATACCAGCATTTCATCACACACAGAGTGCAGGAGCTCATAGTCACTGTCTCTGAGGTGTGGCCCATCAATGCAGCATCCTTCGTCATATCCGTCCAGGAGCTTCCAACGGGGTACGCTGAAGACCCTATAAAAGTAGACGGTTCTAAATCAAAGAAGTGGAAAGGATATATGTTAAAAAATCGTATCGACCATCTTTTCTGTTACTCTTGGCATTTTTCATCATTTTAAGGTCGATGATATCATGAAAGGAATTCGGAAGATGTTTCAGTACTTTAGTTAGTTATGCCGGATAAAGCTTTGTGAAATACATAGAGATTCGAATATTAGCATATCCTTGAGACTTAACAAAAAATATTGGAGGCATGTGATTTCTTTTCAATTCTTAAAGAGATGGCTTTCATTTTATTGCAAAAATAATACATCAATAGTTCTTTTTAGTAACATCGTCCCACCGATATCACAAAAAATGATTCATCAATCGTTCCTTTAGCAATATTAAGGTGTCAATTTAATTTTTGGACTATTCATTCATTATTTAGCTGTTTATGATTCTTGGCAAGTTTCTAACCCATTTGCATCATTTGCACACATGATCTGATGACATTGACCGTGACTTGTCAATAATGGAAATTCCTGAAAAGTGCTAGAAAGGAAATTGTTCAGTCCTATTGGGGAAAAAGGTAAAATAAAACTATGCTATAAGAAAAATCGTGTGAGACGGTGTAGACGCTTTAATTGTAAACGGCTTTATCAAACTAAGAATCAGTTCCATTTTATGCTTGTTATGGAATAAAGTATTCCACATATACTCCTTAGTATCTAAACAACATTTTTATTCATGAGTCCCTTTCTACTTACCCCATAGGTTTTTATATTGTCCAAGAAGACAGAAATTTAAGTGACATCTGATCCAGCCATTTGAAGGGTCATTGTGATGACCTCCTCGAAACCTTTTGCAATCTTCAAATTTTGTAATCAAGATACCATATACGATCTGAACATAAATAGAGACGCATAGTCGTTACTAGAAAAGCATTACAGAAAACATGTAAAAGTATTATATTTTTGCGTATTTTCAAAAAATGTAAGCGATTTCTCTACGGTGTCAATTCATTTTCTTTCCATAAAATGAACTTCATTTTATCAATCAGGATGCGCAGAAATACTTCTTTAATTCCAACCCCTAAACTAAGTAAGAAATCCTCTGATGTTCTCATATTGCCGAAGAGATACCATATGCCCTTCATATAAGTTTCAAGTTGAAGCACACTATTTGGAATGTGTCAATAGTGTACGATTTCAGTGTATAGCATACCACCTGTATCGTATGCATGCACACCAAACTTCTCCAATCTTGCAATTGTAGGATAGTTTACTGAATGCATATTGACGTGAGGTACTGTAGTAAATATTAATAGCAAAGAAGGAGGCTACATGTGGTGGAAAGCGTTATATACCCATGAGAACTGATATCTAGTTCATATTCACTTATTTATAGCTTCTTTTATGTCATCAGTCCTAACACTGGACAACTAAAACGACCGGTGTTATCAAAATGATTATAACTGAACGATAGTCAAGATTCATATATAATTTGGTCATAGTTACAAAATGGTGAATGAGAAGATATTGGGGACGTAAGATGGGGAAAACACTTTTAGGCATTATGTAGCAAATTAAGTAAATGCATTTGCTCGAAAAAAGACAGATGTAATGATTGTGTTTTACCCTTGGAATCCCTCCTGGACAAAGCGAATGGTGATGGGGGATAGCGAGAAGGTGGTCGTCGTACTGGCCATCACCGGCTTGGCAGAACTCAATGTTATAACAGTCTCCCCAGGCAGCGGGACGATTTCGGTAACCCAGGTCATAACAACCTTCAACTGAAAACGAAGGCATAGACTTGAAGGAACAAAATCACATAGGCATTCTAAATGTAATTTAATTTGCACGACAGCTTAAATCATCGTAGTATTAGATCTAATTTTCAGGTGATCTCAAATAATTTCGTTCATACCATATCGCTCGAAAGCTATACTCTGCTCTGTGCCAAACATCACACACTCTTGTATGCCTACTGAATCCTAGGTTTTACTTTCTAATATCAAGCCCGCAGAAGCGCCACGGCCAATATATATATATATATATATATATATATATATATATATATATATATATATATATATATATATATATATATATATATATATATATATACATATATAGTTATATATATACATATATATATATATGTATATATATATGTATAAATATATATATATATATATATATATATATATATATATATATATATATATATATATATATGTATATACATATATATATATATATACATACATATATATATATATTTATAAACATTGTGGCGGATTGACCCCAGGGCTAAGAAATGGTCACGTCCGCCACTAGCGAGTGTTTGTAAACATTGGGCTCCGCCCAGTCTGGTGTAGTACCGACTCTGCTACATTGTAGATAGTCTTTAGAGTAATTGTGACGTAGCGCTCGTGCAGCTTGGCAGACAGCTGCCCGCGCGTGAGATCCAGGGGTTGGGCGGGAAATTAGAATAGAGCGGCAATTGAGCCAGTCTAGGAAAAGCTATTGAAGAGAACACAAGTCTTACAATGGTGGTTGAGAAGTGAACTAGTGTTTGAGTAACAGAGATAGTACAGATCAGCTAGATGACTAGAATTAGACTAACCAGGGATTAACTACAGAAAGGTCAAGTAACTACAAGAACGACCCAGCTGACCGATGGATTACTATGTGGGTTTAGAGAGATTACTGGATATATTGTGCTGAGAGCAACGAAGAATGGTTCACCCAACAGCGTGCTGTTAACAGCAGGACTTATACCAGTGAGATCAACATTTAAAAACTTTTGTGGATTAGAGATAGTGGAGTATTGTTTACATGAGATGGAACTATTGTGTTGAGACTGTTATTGTTGAGGAGCGACAGCGGTTTGTTTAACACATCTATGGATTATTAAACTACTGTGGATATTTGTACTTCCTTGTCCCGTTTTCACTCTACAACCCATCCATTTCACAAGCTGACGCTAAATGCTATCACAAGTTAAGAAAGCCAACCTAACTATAATTTATTAAGAAGTAGAATGGAGAACTCTTTTATTTAAGCAAGGTGATTCTGTATGTTTAGTCGGATCCTTCCTTCGGCCAAGGACCTATATCGCTACATATAGCACACTTTCTTTGGTGGCAGCGGTGGGATAGTGTAGAACACTATCGACAACTATCAAAATTTTGTCAGAGACGAACTCACAGTTGGTACTAGAAATCAGTGGGAATGGATGGTGAAACGGAAAATAGACAAGATGTGGATGTTGTGGAAGAACAGACAGACGACACTTTGTCGAGCGAAGAGGTTGACATCACCCAGCCGTGGCCGCCCGCCCCGACGCTGGCGGCGGCAGCGGCAAACCGATCAAGTCCAGGGCTTCATCCGAGATCAGTCACCGGAATTAGCACCGGATCCCCCACAGGTCACAGAATTTTCGCAAAAGCGATCGTCCAACCAATGCATTGAGCGGTCGTCCAGCCAACGCATTAAGCGATCGTCCAGCCCACGCATTAAGCGATCTTCAGGTGCACCATTGGGGAGTTGTGTGTCACCGGAACGTACGTCGGGCGCATCGCAAGAAACAGAGTTTTCACCTGAGAACTCATCGCCGGGAAGGTATGCGGTACTACGACCAGAACCCCCGAAAATGGCGGGAGATTCGTTGTCTGATGCGGAGTCGGGAGTTCGAGATCAACCGCGCTGTGACGTCACAAGGCTGCGAGTGACCTTTGGGAACGGAGCAAGGACAGATGCCGATTGCCGGACCACCACTGCGGTGCAGGCGAACATGCTGCCTGGGCATCCATCGGTGAGAAAATTGGTCAACGCTTCGTTGGAAACCACGGTGCCCGTGAGGGAGGCGCCCTTGGCTAGCAGCAGCTCTGGGGTGATTGACTTTCCCAGGAGGGAAATGGGGGGAGCAGCTCGATCAGTGGCCCCCAGCAGGGAAAACGAGGCACCGCACGGAAGGGAGGCCACCCTGATGGGAGGAACCCTGAAGACAATGGCCGAAACGCAAGGGGTCCTGGCTGCACAGAAAAGTGAATCTGGCGAACCTCACCGCTCAAGATCATCAGAACGTGGACGAAATGCCAAGGTGGATCGATTTGATGGAGTGGGTGAGTCGTGGGTAGACTACCGCATGCACTTCGAGGTGACGGCGAGGCTCAACAACTGGAGTGATTGTGAGAAGAGTCTGTCCCTTGTCGCCGCTATGAAGGGAGGGGCCCAGCGGATTGTTCAACATCTGTCAGATGCAGAGAGATCCTCTTACAAAAACATCATCTGAGTCCTCGACCAGCGGTACGCGTCGGATGATCAGGCCGAGAAACATGCCATGGTATTGGCTTAACGTCACCAGATACCAGATGAGAGTCTGCAGGAGTTAGGTGATGTGTGTAGGCGTCTGTTCACCCTGGCCTACCCCGACGCGGAAGGGAAATTGAAAGATCGACTCATGAAGAAGGCATTCATCGAAATGATTGCTGACGAAAAAATACAACGCTTGACTGCCCGAGGGGATGCTAAGACCTAAGAGGAAGCTGTACACTTAGCCATCAAGTATGAGGGCACCGAGAATGGACGCAGTGTGAAGGCACCCAACCCCTGCCAACCACGGTGGCGAGACAGGTAGGGACGGTGACACCCACCCCAGAGAACACTATGCAGGCGGAGTTGGAAGCCCTGAAGGAACTAGTTCTAAAGTTACAGCCTGGGAGATCAGAGGGCTATGGCGGACCACAGAGACCATTCCTGTGCTACAGTTGCCAACAGCCAGGCCACATGGCGAGAGACTGCTCCAACAAGACCGGTTCGGGAAATGGGCAGAGTGCCGCCCCCGGAGCAGGGGAGCCGGCACAGGAGGAGTAGTACAGCAGCCCAGAAAGATGCACTTCGACAGAGAGGATGAGGGGAGCCCCTGTGTGATTGGGAACGCTGGAGCCCAGCGGGCAAATGTACTTACAATGTACGTACATTGTACGTACCAGCCCGTACATACAGATTTGGTACGGATAACATTCGGAATGAAAGTTTTTTGGACGTACAGGTCCGTACGTACAATGTATGTACATAGCCGTACGTACAATGTACGTACATTGTACGTACAGTCCAATACCAAAACTGAATTAAAGTAGGAGTTTTTACATTACATATAAGGAAATTCTGAAGGGAATCTCACATAGGATTTCCCTATTATCATTTGTAATAAGTACAAATAAGTAGGAATTCCTTGATCAGTGTTCCCCTTGAAGGAGTATTCTGTTCAAATATATACCATGTCTGAATCTGAAGTTAACTTATACCATTTGATTCTGCACTAAATCATGCCATGTGACCTACATTCAGTTTCTAGGCTTTATTATCAATTCTTTTGCTCAAACATGGTTATTGGTATTGTAGACACTTAGGGAATAAATTTTAGAGAATTCTCATACAATTTGAAATGGAGATTGCCATAACTATCTACCCGCTTTTCTCAAAAAATGGTCATTTACTGTATTAACCGTAATTAGTTTGTTTACGTACAATATATGTACGGACATGTACGTACATTGTACGTACATTGTACGTATGGACCCGTACATACATTGTACGTACAGTCCCGTATTACATCCAGGTGAGAAACCAGAACCATACGCACATTGATTTCTGATAGTTAGGGGGAAATCTATCTGAACCTAAACCGTACATAATCCGAATGTTCCGTTTTGGTACAGGGTGCGAACCTAAACCGTACATACAATGTACGTACATTGTACGTCCATGAGTGTGAACCTAAACTGTACGTACAATGTACGTACATTGTACGTACAGTGCCCGCTGGGAGGGAAGGAGTATGAGTGCCTGCTAGATATTGGAATAGGATTGCAGAGAGCAGGCAGGTTTATGGTGAATCATCACAATCAACAAGCTGAGTTCAAGGAAGAGAAGACAGTCCCCTACATCGGTCAGCAAATATCAGGGCTGTCAAGGTGCTACAGGGTGTTGGCGGGCAGGGCAGCAGTGACCGTGCGGCTGCTGTGGGTGAACACTGAGAGAAAAGAGCTATCGAGCGACGACACCGACATCGTGCCGATCTGGACCAGGTTGGTGAGTGCAGAAGAAAACCCCACGTGGAACGAAATGTCCGAGTTCAGTCTGGCTACAAAAGCCTACTGGGGAGGGTGGCAGTGCCTGGTGATGGGGGATGGCGTCATCTACAGAAAGTGGGAGAGTTACGATGGAGTGCAAGTTCACACCCAAGTGCTGGTTCCGTCTGGCCAGTGGAAAGAGATCCTCCAACAAGCCCACGGTGAAAAATGGACAGCGCATTTAGGAGTGAAAGGAACAGTGGTCAACGGAGAGATGCTGATAACCTTTGACAAGCCGGACAATTGGTCTAGCACCAAGGGAGCTGAGGAAGATGAGCCGAGAGAACACGACGTAGAAACATCCGGAGACTCCGAAAGTGAGGACAACAGGCCAGATGTGAAACCGGAGGCGAAAATTCACAGCAGAAACGGCAAAGAACAAGAGAACTCCCAGAGAACCTCAGGGCGGAGAGAAAGGGGACCTCCGCGGCGCGATGGGTGTACATAGAAAGTGAAGAAAACCAGGTGGTCTAAGGCAGAGCGAGGTCGTATAGAAGTGTGAAGAATGGGGAAAGACAAGACACTGAAATTCGAGCTACAGAATACGTGTGTATGGGCTGTGTCGGCTGGTAGCAGGGGAAATGGCAAGACTAGCCAGCAACAAGGATAACTCCTACAACCCTGGATCACGCTGGCATCAACTCAAAAGCCAATACACCGTGAGGATTGAAGGAACAGAAATATTCGTCTAGCTGGAGGAGGAGTCACTTCGGAGAGTGAGAAGAATGCCATTTAGCAACCAACCAAATCCTAAATTAACGCATGCACCCTCGAGACAACTTTGAATTCAAGACTGGTGATTTGGAATGGTGACAGGCTGCCTGAGTACCAGCAGGAAAAGATGATGGAGAAGAAATGTCCAGCAGAAAGTCCTTATGATGACACCTGGGAAAAATGGTTGCCAGGGGAACGAGAAAAAGACAAGTTCAGTCATCCGGAAGAAAAAGTCCCAGAAGCGAGGGGGCAAGAGTGTCCTGGGGCGCCTTCGTGGTGGATTCCCCCACTCCAATCCCCCGGCTTGTCACTTGTTTTTACTGGTTCAGAACAGTAGAGTTTAGACTTTTCGAGAAAGAATTCTTGTTAACGTTCGAGTTATGTTGGTTTACCCGTTTTTGGAACTTTTCGAGTTAGGAATCGAGATGGATTCAGAGCAAGTCAGGGGCTGTGTGGCGCAATGATCCCAGGGCTAAGAAATGGTCACGTCCGCCACTAGCGAGTGTTTGTAAACATTGGGCTCTGCCGAGTCTGGTGTAGTACCGACTCTGCTACATTGTAAATAGTCTTTAGAGTAATTGTGACGTAGCGCTCGTGCAGCTTGGCAGACAGCTGCCCGCGCGTGAGATCCAGGGGTTGGGCGGGAAATTAGAATAGAGCGGCAATTGAGCCAGTCTAGGAAAAGCTATTGAAGAGAACACAAGTCTTAAAATGGTGGTTGAGAAGTGAACTAGTGTTTGAGTAACGGAGATAATACAGATCAGCTAGATGACTGGAATTAGACTAACCAGGGATTAACTACAGAAAGGTCAAGTAACTACAAGAACGACCCAGCTGACCGATGGATTACTATGTGGGTTTAGAGAGATTACTGGATATATTGTGCTAAGAGCAACGAAGAATGGTTCACCCGACAGCGACAGGACTTATACCAGTGAGATCAACATTTAAAAACTTTTGTGGATTAGAGATAGTGGAGAATTGTTTACATGAGATGGAACTATTGTGTTGAGACTGTTATTGTTGAGGAGCGACAGCGGTGTGTGTAACCCATCTATGGATTATTAAACTACTGTGGATATTTGTACTTCCTTGTCCCGTTTTCACTCTACAACCCATCCATTTCACAAGCTGACGCTATATGCTATCACAAGTTGAGAAAGCCAACTTAGCTATAATTTATCAAGAAGTAGAATTGAGAACTCTTTTATTTAAGCAAGATGATTCTGTATGTTTAGTCGGATCCTTCCTTTGGCCAAGGACCTATACCGCTACAATATATATATATATATATATATATATATATATATATATATATATATATATATATATATATATATATATATATATATATATATATATATATACTGTAGAATAGGTATATATCGCGCTACAAAAATTTTGCGAAAAGCCGATTTTTCAGTTTTTCGCGTGTACTTTATTTGGGGAACGAGCGAGTTCTACAGCGCCATCTGTTGAACCAAACAGTAATCAAAAAAATTGAAAGATTTAGTGGCCATCTGAAGGCCATAACATCTTACGGCCATAACAACTTACGGCACAAGTTCCTCCATTAATGGTGAAGTAAATATGTGAATTATAGTGTGATACCTTGGTGACTTATTCATAAGTTACCAATGTATCATATTATACTGAATTTGTAAAGTTATTGCATGCATTTCTCTTCGATTCAGCCTCGGACCGACAAGGCGTGAATATCACGTCATAGCCGTATACTCGCGAACTGCAAATTCATCCTTGCCGTAAATTGACAAACATTCAATTCACGGCAAATGCAAATTTCATTATTTTTTAAAGATATATCTTATTCTGATAATTGTCAACATACACATATATGTATGTTGAAAATTGATCAATTAAATCCATCGCAACAGCCGTCTCCCTTTCGTGATAGCGTCTATTGTGCTATGACGGCGGCCATCTTGCTTCTCGTAAGAAATCCATAACTTGGCACAGGTATCCCCAAAATCGGACAGGTAAGATTGCGAATAATAATGTGATACATTGGTAACTTATTCATAAGTTCCCAATGTATCATATTATAATGGTTTTGGGAAGTTATTGGACGTATTTTTCTTCGTTTCAGCCACGACCGTCTAGGGCTGAAATTCACCGCCCGACGCGCAATCACCTCCAGTGGTGAATAGCGTAACTAAGCACCCAATAGATCGCGTGCGATAAGATCGCGAGGGCGATGCTAGTTCGCGTATTCGCGAAATAATCGAACTCGCGTACTTTGCCTGTTCTACAGTATATATATATATATATATATATATATATATATATATATATATATATATATATATATATATATATATATATATATATATATATGTATATATATATATACAAAATAGGTGATATACCTCCCTACACACAACTCTGAGCAATAATTTTAGCCATATTTTGAGCATGTACATTTGATACCCAAAATCGGCCATGTTTTAGATCCAATATCGAGAAAAGACCTGCGTATAATAGTAAGAGTGATTTATTTTTCTGGAGTGATGCATGGGATATTGATCTGCATCTCATCACTGTCTCTTCCCAGCGGGCACTGTACGTACAATGTACGTACATTGTACGTACAGTTGGTACAATGTACGTACAATGTACGTACATTGTACGTACAGTGCCCGCTGGGTTCTACCGGATGACCAGTCTCTGCCACAGCGCTTCTCAGTCTCTGCGGAGGCCATCCGCGGTTGTGAGACCGTAGCCATCCCTGGCGTATCTATAGATAGATAGATAGATAGATAATCTTTATTTCAAGTCGGTAATAATTTTACATAGTAAACACGAGCTGCCAGGGCTCTTGGCCGACTACAAAATAACAATTCAAAATATAACATACAGGGTTTAACAGCAATATAAATGATAAGTAGAGGGGAAGTAAGTTGGCACACATTAATTGACAATAAGTAATAACTTCAGTCTTTCAGGACATGTGTTTATGATTATTGAGTAAAATAGCAACTACTCTTGCTGATTTACTGGTATTACTTATAGCAGCAGAGAGAGCAGGTACTAATAACCATATGGACACTTTTTGAGGTTCACTCTCCGCCAATTCTTTTATAATCAGATATATCGAATACAATTTGTGATACATATCAACCCTCTCGCCTTCTGTACAGGAAAATTATCTGAAATTTGCCACCCAATGTGCCGAGGGTACTACCTTGAATCATCCGTGTTATGACGTGGAGCAGCCCACTCACTTCTCTTGGCGGGTGGCCAAATGTCAGAACTATACTTTTGATGGCGTTTTTCGTAACAAGTCGTCATCCATGCTTATTCAGCTCTACATAGGGTGGGCTCTAGTGTACGAGTGGATAGCACGTCTGAATTTGCTGCATAAGGGAATTTTGGGGCATTTTATGCAAAATGACACTAAAAAAGCATGTTTTTGGGATTTCTTCTAGAAAATTCATTTTTCGTGATAGAAACTAAAAACCTGCCTCAAATGTGTTAAAGAGCATGCTTTTGATCTTAGAACACGTCGCATTAGCATGACTTTAATACACCCTCGGCTGTGAGTGATTTAGGGTCAAAAATCGCCAGAATTGAGTGATTTTTGTAATTTCCCACAACTTGAATGTCATCCTGTGGACTATTCCAAACTTTCAACTAAATAATTTTGGTTTAGAAAACTACCCAAGAGGGTGTAGATAGAGAGAGGGAGTCATGTTTGCATATTTTAATGACATACTGCGTTTTGTGGCAATTAACAGATTGAATGGCATAAAAGAGGTGATTTTAGGGATTTGCTTCTGGAAAGTGCAATTTTCATAGAAGAACTCAAGACTTGCCATAAATGATTTCATGAGGATGTCTATGATAATCAAATGTTCTGTATTAGTATGAAATGTACCTGACCACTGCTGTGAGTGATTATGGGGTAAAAACCTATAAAACAGGATCTTTGTAATTTCTCACATATGAACAAAGGTCTTTATTGTTGCTTTCGAAAATTAAGGGAAATAAGTTATGTTTGCCAACCTATGACATTCTAAATTTTGGGGTATTTTACTGAAAAATCATCTAAAGCATGCGATTTTAGTAATTTTCTTTTGGAAAATGCAGCCTCCAACGTGGATGTATAAAACTTGCCACACATATGTTCACATTGGTGGCTATGGTTGAGGAATGTGTTGTGGTAGTTGAGTTAAATGTAGCCCCTGCTGTGAGTGATCTTTGGGCAATATCCTATGCATTTCTTTGAATTTTCCTAGGCTTAAACTGTCAACTTGGAGACTATGCAAAGATTTTAATTCCCAAATTTTGTCAAAGCAATGACTTAAGAATGTGTTGGAAATGGAACTTTTTGTTTTTAAAACTTTTTTTATTTTCCTTGGCACCAGGTTAAGCTGGCCCACATTCATCAATAACAATAGTACAAATATATCTGGTAAAAAGTGATATCTGGTTACATGTATGTATGGTATTGAAACCATAATTTGTATAACCTTGATACAATATTTTGCACAATAAAGTTATATATAAAAGATCAGTTTTCTATGTATTCTGTGTATATACCCCATCTTTGCAAGAATGCTCTTTCTTTATCTTTTAATTGAAAACTAAATTTTTCATAGCTGTGCATATTTTTTACCGTGGACTTTATGTATGATAGAGTTGGTTTTATTTCTTTAACCTTTGAAACAAAAATGCACTTTTTTGTATTAAGGATAATTGCATTTACCCAATATGAACAATCAAAATCTCCGAGAATTTTTTTTCATCTGTGATTGAGTACATTTCAATACCGATATTTTGTATCCAGGATTGAACCTGGAAATGGAACTTAGTTAGGTTTACTAGCTTTCAGTGGTAAGCTATGGTTTTGGGCATTTTATGGAAAAAGTGATGAATTGTGAAAAATCTAATTGATTATAGTTGTTGTGATTTTTGTAATTTCATAGGCTCTATCATTCTATGGAATCGTGAATTAATACCTCATTCGTGCTAGATCTTGGAATATTTTGCTGTAATATAATGAGTAATGGATAATATTTATAGTACCTACGTAGCAATCACAGTGGAACCTGGGAACATGGAGCACTCATTAGAAATTAAGAAGTGCTCCATGTATGGAGGTCCCTGACATCACAGGTCATACAGATCAAGAAACAGCCTCATTGAAATAGCATCAATATGAAGTTATGGTAGAGAATAGTAGTAGAGCTCCTACTATTACTCTCAGAGTCTCAGGTATATCTCACTCAGTTACATAAGTGGCATTTTGCGCGATGTTATTTCATTTATAATTTGATATGCATGTGAGTCATTCAAGAATGAAAAACAAAACACACACATTGACCTGTCAGATCCCAGTCACTATGTTAGAAAGTTGCTAGTGACTTGGAACTATGCAGTTTTTTTGCTAGGTAATCTGGTTTCCTAAACTTCTTGAAACTGGTTAGTCCTGACTTAACCATGGTATGGCAGAAAAAGTGACAAAACAACTCAATTCCCAACTCCCAAGTTTTTGTTTGTTCCTTGATCCCAGACAGGTCATGTGAGAAAGTGACCACTGACTTGGGGTTAGGTGTTCTTCGCTGGGTTACTATAGTTTCCTCCGTCACTAACAACAGCCTGGTTACAATTTGGCCTAAATATGGCAGAAACAAAGGAAAATCGAAATCCAAAATTATTGCATAATCAGCATTCATTTTGACTCCTCTCTATTCATATCTTCACCATACTGCTCTTAATTTTCCTATTCAGCAGATTATGGGTTGTCGCTACAAAAAGACTGCACAATTAGGACCACATCTTTTGTCAGTTTGCTGCTTAAAGATTAAGTGACCCCAATCTCCTATCTCCAATCTTTCCTAATTATACAGTACTTAAGCAGCTCTACAATTATTTTTAAAAATATTTTTATAGTCACAGGCTACAGGGTTACCTTGCGCTGTTACAGTATGCAGGTGCAGCTTTGAAAATGCTCTGTGTACAGCATTAATCTATCAGGTTCCACTCTATATTATCCTCTAATATAATTTTCCACCAAACACCTTCAACAATTGTTGAATAATTAAAATCAGTTTATTTTTTATTACTTATACCAGAATATTAATGCAGCTTGCATTAGCTTGGTAATACATTTTTCCTGTTCCAACACATCTGAGGTAGCATTACACGAATTAATAGTCAAAGTAATGTACATGTGCATATATACCCATATTTCTAGTACTTTTCAGGTTCAGTTTCTGCATTTAACCCTTAAAAACTGCAATCACCCACTTACAGCATTTTTTACTTCTCAAACTGTTTAATAAGAATGCTGTATCGCAGCAAGGAACTATTTGATGTTTTACAAATTCAGTTGATTTAGAATTTGTCATCATTAAGACCACCACTTTATTATTTCCTGGCCATCAACTGGCCCAATCCCTTATACTACGAGGCATTCTCTCAGAAAGAATGCTTTATTTTTTCTTCAGTGTGTGATGAACAGGGAACATCCTCAAGGTAAACCACCTCTTCATAAACCACTATTTTGTGAAAAGACTTTGTTTCCTGTGTTTTCATTCTCATAGGGGTCTATATAGGAGTATTTCTAATAATGAAACACCACATCTACCCGAGTTACATCGTAGTTGTTGAAATGCTGAATGGCAAACAGTGGAACACTCCCATTAAACGTCATTATTATTGCTTCCTCTGGCTCACCCAATCAGCACTCAGGATTTGTACCATGTGACCGGTCATTAAATCCCCATAATGCCCTCCACCGCAGGGCATTAAATCTTACTCCATAATGCCCTACAAGGCTATATAAGCACATTAAACTCAAATGATCACAACAGTGGAATCTTAAATATGTAACACATTTTTTGAAACATTTTCAAAGGCTTATTCAAGAAGAAAAAGTTTTGAAATAAAAAATATGCGAACTTTTGTGGTCAAACTTACAATAAATAGTTCTTGGTGTGCCCACTAGATGACTCTTTTTCAGCTGGTTCCCTTTCTCTCACTCCACATCCTACTGTACATGTTGCAGTAAGGTAAGTGTGAGACAGAGTACCAATATTACTCATAGAGCAAGGGACCAGTCTATCATGGGAGAAGCAAAAAGCTTCATAGAATTCATAGATATTTCAGATTCAAAATTGTTAAATGAGTTAATGCCATTTAGCAATATCTAAACAAGTTCTCATAAAAAATAAATAGCAGAAATTAAAAGAAAGAAAGTAGAAGAAAACATTGCCCTTTTGAGTTCTTATTGTGGGTGTGCATACCATATATCACAAGATACTGTAAATCAGATCACAATAAATGTCTCATTTAGGGAAGCAATAATAAAAACCTTAATAACTGTTCACGAGGGCAGTATGTGTATTAAATGTGCGTCTTCATGCATCCTGACCAGACCTCGGGCCTTCAGCCCTCGGTCTGGCCAGGATGCCTTAAGGCGCACATTAAATACACATACTGCGCGTGTGAACAGTCATTAAGGCTATAATGTAAATGCTAAAAAGGGATTATGAAATAACACATTTCTTAATATTTTACTGCAAGAAGGTTAACAATTATGCATGAATGTTAGATTGATATGTGGTATAATCAAATAATCCATAGAATAATAGTTTCAAAGTTTTTGCCCCCAAAAATATTCAAATTGCAAAGCAGAGGTCACATGAAGCTTATAACACAACATCTCTATAATCACAGAAATCCTGATGAGTATCATTGTACCAAATTTGAATTCCTACCATAAAATCTACTCTCTATAGAGGCAAAACCCTAAATCAACATTTTGACTACTTTTTCCAAATAATATAAAAAACCATAGCTTATCATTAAAGGCTAGTAAATATAACTGAGTTCCATAGTCAACACATTCTTAGGTGATTTTCTGTGGCAAAATTGTAAAAATAAAATCTTTGCATGGTCTCCAGGTGAACAGTTTAAACCTTGGAAATACCAGAAAAAAACACAAATAATGTTAAACGACTACTTAAAAATCAGTCACAGCAGGGGCTACATTTAACTCAACTACCACAACAAATCATACATCTGACATCAATGTTAACATATGTGTGGCAATTTTAATACATCTACGTTGGAAGCTGCATATTCCAGAAGCAAATTCCTAAAATCGCATGCTTTTGATGATTTTTCAGTAAAATACCCCGAAATTTACCACGTCATAGGTTGGCAAACATAACTAATTTCCCTTATCTGCCTATTCTAGGTCAATCTTCTGTAACAACACTATCAAGCTAGAATCTTGGAATAAGATATAGAGGTTCCATCACGAGTGGATGGAAAGAGGAGGAATCTTGCACGAGTGAGTGATTGTGTGTCTTGTGAGGAGGCTTGCCGAGTCCCAAGACACAAAATCACTCACGTGTGCAAGATACCTCTTTCCCTCCACGAGTGATGGAACCTGTTTCTCCCACGATAAAAAGGAGAAATTTACACGATGAGCCAAGGGTCGCCTGTGCAATAGTTAAACAATGGTAATACGCGTTTGTTGTGACGCGCACCGTTTGTTTTCCCTGGTAACTGGCGTCAGATCACGTGCGTGACGCTTGTTCAAATCCACGCGCACCATTGTTAGGTCTATCTTTGACCCAGCAACAGTGACCCCTTGACTGAAATTGGGGGATCTAATTGGACAATTACACTAGTTTAACCTTTAACCCCATTGAGGACAGGCCATTGAGGACAACTTATCCTTAACTGTAAAACACACCTCAGAGTGGGAGAAATAGAGGTTCCATCACGAGTGGATGGAAAGAGGAGGTATCTTGCACGAGTGAGTGGTTTTGTGTCTCGGGAAGAGGCTTGCCGAGTCCCAAGACACAAAATCACTCACGAGTGCAAGATACCTCCTCTTTCCATCCAAGAGTGATGGAACCTGTTTCTCCCACGATAAAAAGGAGAAATTTACACGTTTTTCCGTGAAGTAAGCTAGCTAAACTAGGTCATTCAAAGGTCACCTGTGCACTCGTTCAACAATCGTAATACGCGTTTGTTGTGACGTGCACCGCTTGTTTTCCCTTGAAACTGGCGCCAGATCACGTACGTGACGCTTGTTCAAATCCACGCGCGCTATTGTTAGGTCTACCTTTCACCCAGCAGCAGTGACCCCTTGATTGAAATTGAGGGATCTGATTGGACAATTACACTAGTTTGACCCTTAAACCCATTGAAGACAGCCCATTGAGGACAACTTATCCTTAACTGAAAAACACACCTCAGAGTGGGAGAAATGATATACCTTCATTCATATATGAGAAATTACAACAATTCTACTCTTTTATAGGTTTCTACCCCAAAATCACCCACAACAGGGGCGAGATTCATTTCGTACCAACACAAAACATTTGATTATCATAGACATCCTTATGAAATCATTTGTGGCAAGTTTTGAGTTCCAACTATGAAAATTGCACTTTCCAGAAGCAAATCCCTAAAATCACCTGTTTTATACCATTTCTTCTGCAGGTTGCCTCAAAATGTAGCATATCATAAAAATATTCAAACATAAATTCCTTTTCTGTATCTAAACCTTCTTGGGTAGTTTTCTAAACCAAAACTATTTAGTCGAGAGTTTGTCATAGTCAACAACCCAGCGGGCACTGGACGTACAATGTACATACATTGTACGTACATTGTACCAACTGTACGTACAATGTACGTACATTGTACGTACAGTGCCCGCTGGGAAGATGACAATCAGGTTTGGGAAATTAAAAAAATCCTACTATTTCATATATTTCACCCCAAAATCACTCACAGCAGGGGTCAGATATATTTCATACTAACACAAAGCATTCGATAATCGTAGACACCCTTATGAAAACATTTGTGGCAAGCTTTGAAATCCTACTATGAAAATTGTACCTTCACCTTGCAAATACCTGAAATGCCATTTTTTCTGTAAAATGCCCAAAACGTAGCATATTATGAACATATTCAAACATAACTCAATTTCTGTATCGACGCCTTCTTGGGTAGTTTTCTAAACCAAAACGATTTAGTTGAGAATTTGGAATAGTCCACAGGATGACATTCAAGTTGTGGGAAATTACTTGTGATTTTCGACCCAAAACGCCATCAAAAATATTTCTAGAGCTCTTTTAGGGATTTCGCCACCCGCCTATGAGGCTGATCCCCTTAGGTGTGACGGCACCACTATTTTGAAGTTTTTTTACGGATCACCGAGGATGCGCTATTATAAAATGCCGGCCTCGCAATCATTGACAGTGAGCCCTTCACCACGCATTACCTACACTAATACTGCATACTTACGTCTCATGTGTATTTTTGGTATGGATGTTATCATCTTGTCACCACACTGTCCTTTCCTAGATATGTAGATTCCCCCTCGTAGCACCTTATCAACAACGCACAAGAGGAAGTAACAATTATTGTCGATGAACTCGCCTTGTAGTACGTTGCACTGTGCATTGGTGGTAGCGATGCGTACCTCGCCGTAAGAGAAGCCGTGTGGACATTTGTTCCGTGGCGTTAAGACATAAAAAGCCATCCCTGCAAAAATGGCCAAAAATGGTTAAGGAAATTAAGCTCTCCGTAATAGAGCGCATTATATTGTACATAGTTGTGTGTATTATGATGTTTGAACTCTCAACTATGGAATCATAAAAAAAGTCCTTTTAAGTAAAAAAAAATGTTTTCTAATGTTTTATATAATCCAGCATTGAGGAAAAACACACTTACATGTAAGTAGTCTTTTACCAGATTTTTTCATCGTCTTTTTGTGCAAATATTCGATGCAGAAGTAAAGTTTGCTTCTCATACCAAAAATTGGTTGTTCTGGGCTGTTGTGCATTTTTATTTATTTGACATTATTCTCTTTCTACGCTCTTTTCATTCATAATGAGGAAACCTATGTGGACGCACATCCCCGAGAGATGTTGATGATTAGTAGACGAACTCAAGTCTGCAGAAAAATACTCCACAAAATAATATAGATAGAATATCAATTGTGAATAAAATGTATTACATTTCTCAATCAAAACCCAATTATGCATCGATAATATATGTGATTTGGAGAGTCTATGTTATTTTCTCGATGAATCATACATATCGGTTATAGCAGAAACTGAAGTATGGGGGCGTTTGACGCCATCTACCCACCACAATTGCTTGGATGAATTTGCTTGTTGATAAAATCATTACGTACCCAGCCAGGAGACAAGATCACACAGCATACTTGAATACCTTGGATTAAGCTGCTGCATGATGTGCTCCACACGTCAAACTGAAGCCGAGGCTTAGGAACATTCACATATATACGTTAGAATTGCCAATACCCCCCCCCCCCCCCCCCCCCCCCCATTCCAATGCTGCACCGGAAGTCTACTTTGCCCGTAGGTTCTTTAATAGCCTATTACCCCTCACCAATTACTGCCCTACAAGAGACTGAATCCAATATCATAATGGATATTTGAAACAGCATTACAAGGCGATGAGAACACTCTGCAGGAAGCAAAGTTCACTGGTATGTTTTGACAAGTGCCATGCGATCGATCAAGCCTGAAGACCTCTTTGGAATATTTACAATTCCTTGACCTGTAGTGATGTATGTATGTATGTAGTATGTATGTATGTATGTATGTATGTATGTATGTATGTATTTGTGTATATATCTATCTATCCATCCATCTATCTATATAGCTATCTACGTGTATCTATCTATCTATAACTATCTACATGTATCTATCTATCTATCTTTCTATCTTTCTACCTATATCTATATCTATCTATCTATCTATCTATCTATCTATCTATCTATCTATCTATCTATCTATCTATCTATCTATCTATCTATCTATCTATCTATCTATCTATATATATATATATATATATATATATATATATATATAAATATAAATATATATATATATATATTTATATATATATATATATATATATATATATATATATATATATATATATATATATATATATATATATATATATATATATATAAATATATATATATTTATATTCAAATATGTATATATATATATATATATATATATACATAAATATATATATCAATATATATATATATATATATATATATATCTCAATAGATATATATATATATATTATATATATATATATATATATATATATATATATATATATATATATATATATATATATATATATATATATATATATATATATATATATATATATATAAATCAATATATATATATATATATATCAATATATATATATATATATATATGTATATATCAATATATATATATATATATATATATGAATCAGGGTACCTTTTGATCATTCGAATTTTTTTGACTTTCGGAGATTGGAAAATTTAAAAAAACTAAATTTTCAATTATTCATTTCTTGAAAAAATCAAAAATTACAACAAAATTTCATTATTTCATTTTTTCGTACTGATTCCTAACTTTGGAAAAGGAAATTTTGAATTT
>OZ012684.1:76901594-76957594 GCA_963942565.1 Maea johnstoni | reverse complement strand
CACGATAAAAAGGAGAAATTTATACGTTTTTCCGTGAAGTAAGCTAGGTAAACTAGGTCATTCAAAGGTCACCTGTGCACTCGTTCAACAATCGTAATACGCGTTTGTTGTGACGTGCACTGCTTGTTTTCCCTTGAAACTGGCACCAGATCACGTACGTGACGCTTGTTCAAATCCACGCGCGCTATTGTTAGGTCTACCTTTCACCCACCAGCAGTGACCCCTTGATTGAGATTGAGGGATCTGATTGGACAATTACACTAGTTAGACCTTTAAACCCATTGAAGACAGCCCATTGAGGACAACTTATCCCTAACTGAAAAACACACCTCAGAGTGGGAGAAATGATATACCTTCATTCATATATGAGAAATTACAACAATTCTACTCTTTTATAGGTTTCTACCCCAAAATCACCCACAACAGGGGCAAGATTCATTTCATACTAACACAAAACATTTGATTATCATAGACATCCTTATGAAATCATTTGTGGCAAGTTTTGAGTTCCAACTATGAAAATTGCACTTTCCAGAAGCAAATCCCTAAATCACCTGTTTTATACCATTTCTTTTGCAGGTTGCCTCAAAATGTAGCATATCATAAAAATATTCAAACATAAATTCCTTTTCTGTATCTAAAACTTCTTGGGTAGTTTTCTAAACCAAAACTATTTAGTCGAGAGTTTGTCATAGTCAACAACCCAGCGGGCACTGGACTTACAATGTACATACATTGTACGTACATTGTACCAACTGTACGTACAATGTACGTACATTGTACGTACAGTGCCCGCTGGGAAGATGACAATCAGGTTTTGGGAAATTACAAAAATCCTACTATTTCATATATTTCACCCCAAAATCACTCACAGCAGTGGTCAGATATATTTCATACTAACACAAAGCATTCGATAATCGTAGACACCCTTATGAAAACATTTGTGGCAAGCTTTGAAATCCTACTATGAAAATTGTACCTTCACCTTGCAAATCCCTGAAATGCCATTTTTTCTGTAAAATGCCCCAAAACGTAGCATATTATGAACATATTCAAACATAACTCAATTTCTGTATCGACGCCTTCTTGGGTAGTTTTCTAAACCAAAACGATTTAGTTGAGAATTTGGAATAGTCCACAGGATGACATTCAAGTTGTGGGAAATTACTTGTGATTTTCGACCCAAAACGCCATCAAAAATATTTCTAGAGCTCTTTTAGGGATTTCGCCACCCGCCTATGAGGCTGATCCCCTTATGCTCCAGTCAATTGAATCCCCGGGAGGGGGGGGGGGGGCCGGGAAATGGCCGGGCGATGCCGGGCTTATCCTGTTTAGTACACCAAAATGCTGCCCCGCAGGGTGGGGACATAACTAACTAGTAGAGCGACGATATAGGCCGGGGCACGGGGGCGGGGATAGTGCATACCACCCAAATCCTCCTCATGCCAAAATCCTATTTACTAAATGATTAGCCCAATCTGCCGCCTAGCAGTGGATAGACAGTTGGTATGAGATATTGTCATAATGATACGACCGGCACAGAATGTGGCTAGTATGAAATTATCCTTTTATATAAATACGAGGAAAAAAACAAGAATTTTAACAAAAACAAACACATTGATGATTACTGAATCTCGTTAAATTGGGAAGATAACACTTTAAATATAGCAAGACTACAAAGCAAAGCTTTAAATGCTCACGTATCTCGAAAATATTTGTGAAATAAACACACGGCAGGAGTAGTGATTGTTAAAAAAATTAATGGCATAACAATTGCTACGATTTCAACCTGTCCAGCTTGCAACATAACCACTTGTCCCGTTGCAAGTAAATTTGACAAAAAACAGCAATCTGGCAAGCAGAACAAGACCCTTACTTGCGCCGCTTGGCAAGAAATGTCTTTTGGCAGAGCCCTCGCAATGTAACTCACCTTAGTTAAACAGGGTTGTGGGACAAGTGGAAGTGCCAGCGTGGGCAAGTAAACCTTTTAGGGGCAGCTTGTCATGCTCAGCAAGTAATGTTTTGGAACCTATGTTGCACCCTGCTATCGCAACATCGTCTGTTCACAACAGCTTTAAAATAATTAAATAGCAAGTAGAATGAGTTGTGGCAGTTATAAGATTCTAAACTGCATTAAAGTTGACCCACAGAGATGCAGATAATTTATCTTTTTTGTGAACATAAAGAACATCGCCGTGGCAACTTTTCCCGCTACTATAATCATGACGGCGCCTGAGCATTTGTTGCACTGAAGATTTGGTGCATGGTTGCGCATGTTGCGTGGTCAGTGGTGGTCAAAAGTATGTGCAACACACTAGTGCGTTCCCTAATCATTCCACATTAACCTTTAAAGCAGTCACAAAGTTACGACGGGATTCTGTCTCACCGTGACGTCATTCTTTCCCAAATTCTGCGGATAGAGGTCGCCGATTTTGTTTGTACTTTGCAGATACAAGTTGCGCAAAAACCTTGCGCACATCGCAAATTTCGTCCAAATGAACTTCGAAACTGACCAATCCATTGGAACTGTTTTCAAGGTATCAGTACATATGCTTATGCCAGTCATGAACACTTCTTTGCAAAAGGGCTGCACAAGCTATTTCATGCCATAAATATCTAAAAATGAAATAGCCATTTTAAAATCCAATCGTGGTAGTCTTACCAGATAAGAATTGATAGTTTGCATGAGGATGTACAGTGGCTGGAATTTCTCACGGTACCACAGACCAAGCTGCTATGGACTTTTCAACAAAGACAATCTTCATGAGGTGCATGAAGGCACTCAATATCAGTTTTTTTTCTAGGATGTTCCTGCATTTGTACAAATCGACACAATAAAAGTTAATTTTCAAATTCATTTATCATATGTTTGATGCCCACATGGATAGAAAATATGGTTGAAAGGGGAACTTGGGGAAGAACAAATCATAGGTTTATATGAAAGTTCATGAACATAGCTCAACATCTGTCATAAACAGGGAAGTCCTAGAACTCCACACAAAGAGAAACCTAAAATTGCAATTAGTGAATAGCACCTCCTCTGAGCCAAGGTCGCCGCCATTGTGAATCCGGGTCATCAACCCTTGCTGTGGTCATGAGCTTAGTGGTGCATGAGACAGGGGCAGGAAGTGATCTCTGCCACCCAATTGAAAAACATGGCTGCAGCCAGTCGCTGCCAGGGGCTGGGCAGGATGATGGCAATATGCAAAAAACTCCCCTCATGGGATCCCTCAGAGAAAAAGAAGGGCAGCATCCTGTTCTTGAAGTGTATTACTTTCATATAAGCTGATATGTATGTGAGCCTTTAGGGCCCATTTTTAAAAATGTGCCCCGGGGGGCGGGGATTAGTGACAAAAAAATGTGCCGCGGGGGGCGGGGACTATGAAAAATAGTGCAGAAGGTCGGTTCACTATCCCCGCCCCATCCCGGCCCCCCCCTCCCGGGGATTCAATTGACTGGTGCATTAGGTGTGACGGCACCACTATTTTGAAGTTTTTTTACGGATCACCGAGGATGCGCCACTATAAAATGCCGGCCTCGCAATCATTGACAGTGAGCCCTTCACCACGCATTACCTACACTAATACTGCATACTTACGTCTCATGTGTATTTTTGGTATGGATGTTGTCATCTTGTCACCACACTGTCCTTTCCTAGATATGTAGATTCCCCCTCGTAGCACCTTATCAACAACGCACAAGAGGAAGTAACAATTATTGTCGATGAACTCGCCTTGTAGTACGTTGCACTGTGCATTGGTGGTAGCGATGCGTACCTCGCCGTAAGAGAAGCCGTGTGGACATTTGTTCCGTGGCGTTAAGACATAAAAAGCCATCCCTGCAAAAATGGCCAAAAATAGTTATGGAAATTAAGCTCTCCGTAATAGAGCGCATTATATTGTACATAGTTGTGTGTATTATGATGTTTGAACTCTCAACTATGGAATCATAAAAAAAGTCCTTTTAAGTAAAAAAAATGTTTTCTAATGTTTTATGTAATCCAGCATTGAGGAAAAACACACTTACATGTAAGTAGTCTTTTACCAGATTTTTTCATCGTCTTTTTGTGCAAATATTCGATGCAGAAGTAAAGTTTGCTTTTCATACCAAAAATTGGTTGTTCTGGGCTGTTGTGCATTTTTATTTATTTGACATTATTCTCTTTCTACGCTCTTTTCATTCATAATGACGAAACCTATGTGGACGCACATCCCCGAGAGATGTTGATGATTAGTAGACGAACTCAAGTCTGCAGAAAAATATAGATAGAATATCAATTGTGAATAAAATGTATTACATTTCTCAATCAAAACCCAATTATGCATAGATAATATATGTGATTTGGAGAGTCTATGTTATTTTCTCGATGAATCATACATATCGGTTATAGCAGAAACTGAAGTATGGGGGCGTTTGACGCCATTTACCCACCACAATTGCTTGGATGAATTTGCTTGTTGATAAATTCATTACGTACCCAGCCAGGAGACAAGATCACACAGCATACTTGAATACCTTGGATTAAGCTGCTGCATGATGTGCTCCACACGTCAAACTGAAGCCGAGGCTTAGGAACATTCAAATGTATACGTTAGAATTGCCAATACCCCCCCCCTTCCAATGCTGCACCGGAAGTCTACTTTGCCCGTAGGTTCTTTAATAGCCTATTACCCCTCACCAATTACTGCCCTACAAGAGACTGAATCCAATATCATAATGGACATTTGAAACAGCATTACAAGGCGATGAGAACACTCTGCAGGAAGCAAAGTTCACTGGTATGTTTTGACAAGTGCCATGCGATCGATCAAGCCAGTCCGTATTGCCTGAAGACCTCTTTGGAATATTTACAATTCCTTGACCTGTAGTGATGTATGTATGTATGTATGTATGTATTTGTGTATATATCTATCTATCCATCCATCTATCTATATAGCTATCTACGTGTATCTATCTATCTATAACTATCTACATGTATCTATCTATCTATCTTTCTACCTATATCTATATCTATCTATCTATCTATCTATCTATCTATCTATCTATCTATCTATCTATCTATCTATATATATATATATATATATATATATATATATATATATATATATATATATATATATATATATATATATATATAAATATATATATATATATATATATATATATATATATATATATATATATATATATATTTATATTCAAATATGTATATATATATATATATATATATACATAAATATATATATCAATATATATATATATATATATATATATATATATATATATATATATATATATATATATATATATATATATATATATATATATATGTAAATCAATATATATATATATCAATATATATATATATATATATATATATCAATATATATATATATATATATATATATATGGTCCGTGGTACGCTTAATAATTCAAACTTTCAAATATTCAAATTTTCAAATATCTGTACTTTCAAACTTTCAAACTCCCATATATCCAAACTTCCGTACTTTCAAACGGGTTTGAATATATGAGATTACAGCCGTATTTTCATACTTTCAAACTTCCAAAACTCTTTACACATTTATACTATTGCATGTTTAGAAAAGCCGCAGAGTGGCACACTTAATAAATCATATTTCCAAACCTTTCTTAGCGGTACGAAAGTAGTTCTGTGACAGTGTTATTTTCATATATATAATACATTGTATACAAAATGAAATCAAATGTTACTTTTCAAAGGAAATTGCCAATTATAAGAAAAAAGAATAATTTTCGCCTAAAGGCAGCAAGAATGGTGGAGTGACCCATTTGTCTAATCTATTATTAGAACGGCAGCTTCTAAAATGCGGAACTGGAATTTATGTAAAACTCGTGTCGATATGATGGACCAAGTGTAAAAGAGCAAATAAAGAACTTTAATTTCAAGACCGTCTTTTGGGGAGGGTAAATAGAACTTAATTTGTTCCCGAGTAACCCATAGGCAGGATAAATAAAACTTTATTTGTTCCCGACTTACCCGACCACTCTAGTGAATAGCTATCTAGCATTATCATCAGCTTCACTCTGATACTCGCAGCTGATTGGTCAATAGCTATTGGGTACTGGACTGTATTTCATTGCTTCTCATTACTTGTCAATTTCAGGATGGGGATAAGTGTTTTATCCTCACTCTTGAAATCGAGGCTCAATGTTTTATCCTCCTTCGCCATGGTTACTATGGTTGACCTCAGGTTTACAGGTCACAGCCTCGTTGTTTTTTATATTACAAGACACACAAAAAGAAAAAAAAAATTAAAAAAATTAAAATTAAATTAAATAAAAAAAAATTTTTGAAAATATTAAAAAAAAAAAATTTAAAAAAAAATTAAAAAAGAAAAAATCAAAAAAAAAATCAAAAATTAAAAAAAAAAAAAAAACTTTTTTGAAGTAAAATAAATAAAAATTAAAAAATACATAAAATAGATAAAAAAATTTTTTTTTTAAATTTGAATTTTTAAAAAAAAAAATTAAATAATTAAAAAAAACAAAAAAAACTGATGATAAAATCGTTATCCCCCTTGTAAAAAAGGGATACGGCCTGGTATCTGCGAGAAGCCAGCCGTATCGCACTCGGCCTCCGGCCTCGTGCGATACGGCTGGCTTCTCGCAGATACCAGGCCGTATCCCTTTTTTACAAGGGGGATAACTTATAATATATATCATCTATCTAACCTGTCTGTCTGCATTTGTCTATCTATATATCTATCTACTATCTATCAATCAATCTTTTTATCTATTCATGTGTAAGAGCCTTAGATAAATAAAATTTTGTTCTTCATCTAAAGTGAGAGCATCCAAACACACACACATGGGTCATTCCATGCCAACTCACTCACTTTTTTCCCGGCCCATCTCCGATTTTGATGAAATTTGGCAGACTTGTTGACCCTCCAGAGAGAATAACACACACCAAGTTTTTTTGGAATATATGGCTATAAAACAATGTATAACAAGGTTTATCAAAAATGCCAAAAAAGATAGAGTCAATATTGGACCATATAGACCATATATGTTAAATCTTGCCTTTTCACAAAAAAAGGGCTGTCAGGATATATACTATAAAACAGGTCAATATGGGGAAAAACTACTGGATGAGATTTCGGTAAAATGGGATATCTTGGATGTAGACAGTAAAGACATTAAAATGTCAATGGCACTATTTAAACAAACCACAAGAAATATGTATCTGATGGACATCCAGTTTAAATTATGGCACAATAGAGTAGCAACACGGTTCATTTTATACAGAATGAATATCACAGAAAATGAAAACTGTATTTACTGTGATCAATTGGAGACTAATGCCCATGCTTTTGTACTATGTGAAAGAGCACAAATGTTTTGGAGAGATATTAAGCTCTATTTACAAAGATTGGGATATAGAAATTTCAGGCTTGAACATAGCGTTATAATATTAGGCAATAAAGATATGGATGGCCTATTTAATTTGGTATGAATATTAGGAAAAAAAATTATTTATCAAAATAGAGGAACAGTAAATTTATATTCAATGAGACATCTGGAAAGAGTAATAGAAATAGAAAGAGAATCAGAGGAGATAAATGCACTAAACCACAACAAAATGGAAGTCTATGAGAAAAGGTGGGAGAAATATCTAACAGCCTAAATTATGGAAAATATTTAGTAAAATTTTTTAAAAAAAGAGAAAAACAATATTTGCAACAATGTATATTTGTGTCTTTTTACTTGTAATCTTTTTTATTTTTCTTCTTTTTTTTTTTCTGATAACAGGACCTCCAACATGTGTGTAAATGTTTGTCTAAGGAGGCAGGTATTACAATGTAATTGTACTTCCATGTATATAACATATTATAAATACTGTATAATTGTTATTATTGTTTATTTTATATTATTGTTCTTGTTTTATAAAATGAAAAAAATAAACGAACTATGGGTTATCCAAAGTTCATAAAAACAAAAAAAAACACACACCAAGTTTCAGCTCATTATCATCATTATTGATGAAGCTACAGCACTTCAAAGATTTCTGAAATTTATCAAAATTTTCAACTTTGGGACACAAAATATACTTTTACTCGAAAAGTAACCAACTGACCTTTAAAACCGTGGCACCGTTGGAAAGAGGAGACAATTTCCTTTCCAACGATATGTTACTTGATGACCTTTTGAGATATTTGACCTTTCAAGGTCATTTTCTGAGACCTTGACCTTTGACCTACATTTCCGGAATACATCACCTTCAATTTTACTGAATTTTAGGGAGGAGGTGCTTAGAGATGTAGGTAAAGGGCATGTGAAGTTTGGTTTTGGAGAATTGGGTATTTCTTATAAAAAAGCAGGAAATAGTATTTGGTGTAAGGGTGCATCATACGAAAAAAGACATTTTAATTTAATAATGTACCTGGCATGGTAAACGAACTGCATATCAATAGCTATTTGTTTTTAAAGACAACCTCAGGCCATTGTACATGCATGTCAAACATATCTGACTCCATCACTGCCTTTTGCCATAAATTATGTAGCCAGTTGATGTCACTAAAATCCCTGGGCAAATTCACTTGTTATCAATCTTTGATCTATATGAAAATTTGTACAGCATATACCTTAATGCATTCTCATTACAATTTAGGTTTCTCTACAGAGCAAATTTTACCTCATCATTATAAATAACATCTTTTCATACCTAAGGCCAACATTTGATGAGTATATCCAGTATGATTCTATGCCTTAACAACCTAAACTTTTTGAGATTCATCTGAGTTTGAAAAGCGTTTCACTAACAGCTTGTGTTCCCCAGAAATATGGTTAAATGCAACAGTTTCTGGGTGCCAGCTACAGTTTTAGAATTTCCAGTCTTGCTTTTATTATTTCTCCACGTTTTGTAATATCTTCTGCTGAACAGAAGATGGCTGTGATCCTTGTGAGATTTTGCTTTGCCCATTCATATAGTTGTGAAGGATTCTGGATTTGAAGGTCAACTGATCGCTGCAAACTAACTCAGGATGCAAGTCTTTTGAGGGTACCTCCAATTCCATCACATGGTCCTTTAACTTTTACATGTGATGTAGCAACGAAATGCCACTCTGCAGGTATATTATAATCTTCAGTGTGGTAAGCTAACTTAGCAAAGTTTTGTGGTTCGTATACTACACAGCAGCACCATACAAAGAAGTAGAAGATCTTTGTAGGTTCCAATTTAGTTTTGATCAAAGAGATGAGTCTGTTAAGTAAATAGCTTACCGCAACAAGGCATTGACATAAGTACTTGCCCGCTTGCCCTGGCAAGTGGAATTAAAAAAAAGGGCTTTTGGGCAAGTACATTTTAGTTTGCACTTGCCCGAAAGGTCAAGCAGATTTTCTGAACACTACACATTTTTCAAATAGAAATTTGCAGAAATATACCCAGAAATATGCAACAAAATGCAACACAATTTAAAAGAAAATGGTTTTCAAATCATTAAATCCATGGCAAGTAATACATGCCATTCCAGCATGTTATAACTCATTTCGGCCAAGCCAAAAATTACATTGGGCAAGTATAAATCATTAACTACTTGCCCAGCATGGTAGGTTTGCTCTCAATTTTATGTTGGTGCCTGCCAACAGTGTCATGAACTAAGCAATCTGATACCTTTACACAGCTTACACTTCACATTTTGTTTTTCTCCTATTAGTATGCAACACAGGGATGAATAGTTGCTTGGGGATTGAATCAGTTAACTATAATTTACACTGATGTCACTGCGTACAATGTCTTGCTCCTCGTCCATTTCATTCTTGAGACCGCGCAAAACATGGAGAAAAAATAAAAGCAAAACTGGAAAATGCTTTAACTGTAGCCGGCACATTTCACCATATTCGCTTTTCAAACTCAGATGAATCTCAAAAAGTTAAGGTTGTTTAGGTATAGAATCATCCTGTATATACTTAACAAATGTTGGCCTTAGGTATGAAAAGATGTTACTTATAATGATGAGGTAAAGTTAGCTTTGTAGAGAAACCTAAATTGTAATGAGAATGCATTAAGGTACATGCTGTACACATTTTCATATAGGTCAAAGATTGCTACAGGTGAATTTTCCTGGGGATTTTAGTGACATCAACTGGCTACATAATTTATGGCAAAAGGCAGTGGAGTCAGATATGTTTGACATACATGTACAATCGCCTGAGGTTGTCTTTAAAAACAAATAGCTATTGATATGCAGTTCGTTTACCATGCCATGTGCATTATGAAATTGAAATGTCCGTTTTCGTATGATACACCCTTACACCAAATACTATTTCCTGCTTTTTTATAAGAAATACCCAATTCTCCATAACCAAACTTCACATGCCCTTTACCTACATCTCTAAGCACCTCCTCCCTAAAATTCAGTAAAATTGAAGGTGATGTATTTCGGAAAATGTAGGTCAAAGGTCAAGGTCTCAGAAAATGACCTTGAAAGGTCAAATGTCTCAAAAGGTCATCAAGTTACATATCGTTGGAAAGGAAATTGTCTCCTCTTTCCAACAGTACCACGGTTTTTAAAATCGACTGGTTACTTTTCGAGTTAAAGTATATTTTGTGTCCCAAAGTTGAAAATTTTGATAAATTTCAGAAATCTTTGAAGTGCTGTAGCTTCATCAATAATGATGATAATGAGCTGAAACTTGGTGTGTGTTAGTCTCTCAGGAGGGTCAACAAGTCTGCCAAATTTCATCAAAATCGGAGATGGGCCGGGAAAGAAGTGAGTGAGTTGGCATGGAATGACCCACATACACTATAAGTTATCCCCCTTTTTATCCTTCACTATTCCTTTCCTGTACTTCCTGTGTTCTGGAGCCTACCTTTCTCTCGGCCTGAGATTGCCTGAAGGGAGCTGGCCATGCTACAAGACAGAAAGAACTACTCGGGACCTGGTTTCTGGGGGACCACCCTCGGTTCCCCACTCGTGCTGCGCACTCGTGCGGAAACTTGGGTTTTCCCCCATAACCCACGGCCCCTCGTGTTCTTTCTATCACATAACCCACACTTTTCAAACCTTTGTTCTCTAAGCTGCCTAAACCCAAAGGTGTTACCCAAGGGTATACTTTTCTCGGCCTGTGATTGGTGGAAGGCAGTCAACTGTGGTACAAGCCACATAGACTCCTCGGAAGCTGTGGTGTATGGGATACCCTTGGGGTTACTCGGCTTCGCCTCGTAACACCTTGGGTATATCCCATACACCACAGCTTCCTTGGGGTCTATCTATCACTTAAACGTTCCATGTCAAACTTTCAAACTTCCAACACGTTTTGGAAGTTTGAAAGTTTGGATATTTGAAAGTACGGAACTTTGAAACTTTGAAACTTTGACCAAAGTTTCAAACCTCCAACACGTTTTGGAAGTTTGAAAGTTTGGATATTTGAAAGTACGGGAGTTTGAAACTTTGAAACTTTCACCAAAGTTTCAAATTTCTAATGCGGTTTCGAAGTTTGAAACTTCGAAAATATACCCAAAATTCCAAATATCCAATACGATTTGAAACTATAGAAATTTGAATTATTAAGTGTACAACTGACCATATATATATATATATATATATATATATATATATATATATATATATATATATATATATATATATATATATATATATATATATATATATATATATATATATATATTATATTCAAATATGTATATATATATATATATATATATATATATATATATATACATAAATATATATATCAATATATATATATATATATATATATATATATATATATATATATATATATATATATATATATATATATATATATATATATATAATATATATATGTGTGTGTGTGTGTGTGTGTGTGTGTGTGTGTGTGTAAAAAGAATTGGAAATAAACATATTCAGTAGAGTAATTTAGAGAGAGCCAGAAAAAAATGCCAAAATGTATATACTGAATGTCCATTGGTGTATACCCTGTTAGGATGTTAAAAGTAAGAACGGTGGATATGAACAAGTATTCCACTGTTAAAACGAATCTGAGGGCCATTCTACTGTGGAGCGCTATTTAGAAGACATTCCGCAAAACGCTGAGTGCCGTTTCCATTGGTTTCACCACTGAGCGCCCACACTATTGTACATAACACGTTAGTTAAGAGTACCTACCTGTAGCCTTCCAAAGTAGAGCGTACAAGATCAGATATTGAAAGTAGTTTCTTGTGGGCCGTTTCATGGCTCTCGAATACGGAAAGGACAGTTAGACGGTGAATGTTCTTACAGGGTGAACGACGCGATCTGTTTTACTGTCTTCACTCCCAGCATATACTTAATAATAACTTCTTTATCCCTGGCACAGCCCCATAGATGAAATGCTACCTTGGATTGGATAGTTCAAATCTCGCAGAATAATGATTGAGACGGATAGCAGGTGGTCTGACTTAACCCATTAAATTTAGAGAGGACAAAACTGGCAGGCCTGACGCTAAGGGGAAATATTTCACTTCCAAAACGTTTTCTGGAAAACATTTGATGGAGAAATGTTGATTAGAAGCCACACACCAACTCCCATCCAAAAGATTTATGAACGTTTTTTTTTAATTCCCAAGTTTTTTTTAAAGTATGAGTGTAGCAGTCGATACTTTCTAGTGGAACTCTTGAATGTGAATGGGTTAAGGAAATTGCTTCTGCCAGTGCAATTAATCAATAGAATGCCGGCAGCGAATTCACTCAGCGTTGGTCAAATGTAATTTCATGACACCTTTGTTTATCTAGCTATCAAATATTAACAAATATTTGATAATACGATTATAAGACAATACTCAAGATGTTGAGTAAGTTGTCGAAGAAAAACAATATATAACCACGTTTACAAATGGGTATAACATTTATTTTCAAAGAATGAATGATAATGAACAATTACCGCCAGCCTGTCATAGGCTGTTTACAATGGAACTATTATCTTTGAAAGATAACACATACATTATCAAGGAATTACAGCAGAAGCGCCTTTCCAGACATTCTCGGGAGGGAAACACAAAGCTTCGGGAGTTGAATGAATTGGTCATCTACGCGCATCCACCAACGGCACCATACGCTTTAAGATGGGCCAGGAGCCTACACTGATGGCCGTGTGGTCTAAGGCGTTGCCACTGACTCCTAGCTGTCTCTCACCACTGTCCGAGTTCGAATTTCGGGTTCACCAGGGATTAGGCGGTGTTTTTCGCCAGCTACACCAGTTTCCTCCACCAGTTACCGGTAAAACTGGCTAGTCGCGAGGTAGCCGCAATATGGCAGAAAAGGTGACGAAAAACGATATTCCAAATTTAAGATGGACAATTGTAACCCCTCAGCTCTATTTTCGCTAACCGAGTCGTCTAGTAAAGGCTTTCTATATAATGAATCATGTCCTGAATTCGAAGAAGGAAGCGAGAATTAACCCGTATGCTGCTGGTGGCTAACATTGACAATAGAAAATGATGCAAAAAACTGGAAAATGACTTAATCCCTGGCAAATGGGTACTCATCTGAGAGTATACTCAGCGAGAGCTATCAAATGAATACAAACATGGCAGGGTTTAGATCGTTTTCAAAAGTTTCATCCTTGTGAATTGGACGAAAGTAGTCTCAGCATTGAAAGGGTTGCGTTTTCATGTCGCAAATTTAAAAGTTTAGATTATATCAAAACGAAATGAAAAAACTCTGGAAGAAAAGACACTCTCTTTGGGTCTTACATTTGTGAAGGCACCATAGCCAGTCGTTCCCAACACATCATATTGGTACAGTGACCAGGTCAACTCATTATGAGGATCTAGGCTCGAGTCCGCGTTCACAAGCTGGGTTGAGTCTAGAATATAGTTTAAACCCCTGAGAAAATTGCCAATATGGACATATGTTTATTGACTGCTTAGCAACTAATACAGGACCTTGTATTCAAACATCATGTAGCAAATTGAAAATCAATTCTTCCATATTTAGATAAGTTATTATGAATTCGCTCGACGAGCACATTTGTTTGTTTCCAGTAACTCATGAATTATGTACTAGTTCATATAGTCCGCATAGTGAGAATATTCCAAGGTTCCAAATTAAACTATATCTAGGTGTTCCGTTCTATAATAAGTATTATCCAAACACAACATGGAGACAATCCAAATAGAGTCTATAAACTGCTGGGGGCTGAGAGACAAAATTAAAGGGCAAATGCACCATCATGATGATCTATATATGATATTATATTATACCCCCCAAAAGTCAAAATTGAAAAATCTTCATAGAAATTTCTGCCTGTCCAAACAGTAGGTTTTTATGAAACTACCTGTCTAAAAGACAGGTAGGACGGGTCCTGGTTAAGTCTCTGGATAAATATATATATATATATATATATATATATATATATATATATATATATATATATATATATATATATATATATATATATATATATATATATATATATATGTGTGTGTGTGTGTGTGTGTGTGTGTGTGTGTGTGTGTGTGTGTGTGTAAAAAGAATTGGAAATAAACATATTTAGTAGAGTAATTTAGAGAGGGCCAGAAAAAAATGCCAAAATGTATATACTGAATGTCCATAGGTATATACCCTGTTAGGATGTTAAAAGTAAGAACGGTGGATATGAACAAGTATTCCACTGTTAAAACGTGTCTGAGGGCCATTCTACTGTGGAGCGCTATTTAGAAGACATTCCGCCACACGCTGAGTGCCGTTTCCATTGGTTTCACCATTGAGCGCCCACACTATTGTACATAACACGTTAGTTAAGACTACCTACCTGTAGCCTTCCAAAGTAGAGCGTACACGATCAGATATTGAAAGTAGTTTCTTGTGGGCCGTTTCATGGCTCTCGAATACGGAAGGACAGTTAGACGGTGAATGTTCTTACAGAGTGAACGACGCGATCTGTTTTACTGTCTTCACTCCCAGCATATACTTAAGAATAACTTCTTTATCCCTGGCACAGCCCCATAGATGAAATGCTACCTTGGATTGGATAGTTCAAATCTCGCAGAATAATGATTGAGACGGATAGCAGGTGGTCTGACTTAACCCATTAACACTTAGAAAGGAGAAAACTGGCAGGCCTGACGCTAAGGGGAAATATTTCACTTCCAAAACGTTTTCTGGAAAACATTTGATGGAGAAATGTTGATTAGAAGCCACACACCAACTCCCATCCAAAAGATTTATGAACGTTTTTTTTAATTCCCAAGTTTTTTTAAAGTATGAGTGTAGCAGACGATACTTTCTAGTGGAACTCTTGAATGTGAATGGGTTAAGGAAATTGCTTCTGCCAGTGCAATTAATCAATAGAATGCCGGCAGCGAATTCACTCAGCGTTGGTCAAATGTAATTTCATGACACCTTTGTTTATCTAGCTATCAAATATTAACAAATATTTGATAATACGATTATAAGACAATACTCAAGATGTTGAGTAAGTTGTCGAAGAAAAACAATATATAACCACGTTTACAAATGGGTATAACATTTATTTTCAAAGAATGAATGATAATGAACAATTACCGCCAGCCTGTCATAGGCTGTTTACAATGGAACTATTATCTTTGAAAGATAACACATACATTATCAAGGAATTACAGCAGAAGCGCCTTTCCAGACATTCTCGGGAGGGAAACACAAAGCTTCGGGAGTTGAATGAATTGGTCATCTACGCGCATCCACCAACTGCACCTAGATACGCTTTAAGATGGGCCAGGAGCCTGCACTGATGGCCGTGTGGTCTACGGCGTTGCCACTGACTCCTAGCTGTCTCTCACCACTGTCCGAGTTCGAATTTCGGGTTCACCAAGGATTAGGCGGTGTTTTTCGCCAGCTACGCCAGTTTCCTCCACCAGTTACCGGTAAAACTGGCTAGTCGCGAGGTAGCCGCAATATGGCAGAAAAGGTGACGAAAAACGATATTCCAAATTTAAGATGGACAATTGTAACCCCTCAGCTCTATTTTCGCTAACCGAGTCGTCTAGTAAAGGCTTTCTATATAATGAATCATGTCCTGAATTCGAAGAAGGAAGCGAGAATTAACCCGTATGCTGCTGGTGGCTAACATTGACAATAGAAAATGATGCAAAAAACTGGAAAATGACTTAATCCCTGGCAAATGGGTACTCATCTGAGAGTATACTCAGCGAGAGCTATCCAATGAATACAAACATGGCAGGGTTTAGATCGTTTTCAAAAGTTTCATCCTTGTGAATTGGACGAAAGTAGTCTCAGCATTGAAAGGGTTGCGTTTTCATGTCGCAAATTTAAAAGTTTAGATTATATCAAAACGAAATGAAAAAAAACTCTGGAAGAAAAGACACTCTCTTTGGGTCTTACATTTGTGAAGGCACCATAGCCAGTCGTTCCCAACACATCATATTGGTACAGTGACCAGGTCAACTCATTATGAGGATCTAGGCTCGAGTCCGCGTTCACAAGCTGGGTTGAGTCTAGAATATAGTTTAAACGCCTGAGAAAATTGCCAATATGGACATATGTTTATTGACTGCTTAGCAACTAATACAGGACCTTGTATTCAAACATCATGTAGCAAATTGAAAATCAATTCTTCCATATTTAGATAAGTTATTATGAATTCGCTCGACGAGCACATTTGTTTGTGTTTCCAGTAACTCATGAATTATGTAATAGTTCATATAGTCCGCATAGTGAGAATATTCCAAGGTTCCAAATTAAACTATATCTAGGTGTTCCGTTCTATAATAAGTATTATCCAAACACAACATGGAGACAATCCAAATAGAGTCTATAAACTGCTGGGGGCTGAGAGACAAAATTAAAGGGCAAATGCACCATCATGATGATTTATGTTCAAAATGTGCCCATACGTGTCACCTTTCAAATAAGACCATCCGCAAGTCTGTCCTCCTCAGCACTTCTCAGATATGGCTTATGATATATATATATATATATATATATATATATATATATATATATATATATATATATATATATATATATATATATATATATATATATATATATATATATATATATATATGTGTGTGTGACTGTGTGTGTGTGTGTGTGTGTAAAAAGAATTGGAAATAAACATATTCAGTAGAGTAATTTTAAGAGAGGGCCAGAAAAAAATGCCAAAATGTATATACTGAATGTCCATTGGTGTATACCCTGTTAGGATGTTAAAAGTAAGAACGGTGGATATGAACAAGTATTCCACTGTTAAAACGTGTCTGAGGGCCATTCTACTGTGGAGCGCTATTTAGAAGACATTCCGCAGCACGCTGAGTGCCGTTTCCATTGGTTTCACCATTGAGCGCGCACACTATTGTACATAGCACGTTAGTTAAGAGTTAACCTACCTGTAGCCTTCCAAAGTAGAGCGTACACGATCAGATATTGAAAGTAGTTTCTTGTGGGCCGTTTCATGGCTCTCGAATACGGAAGGACAGTTAGACGGTGAATGTTCTTACAGAGTGAACGACGCGATCTGTTTTACTGTCTTCACTCCCAGCATATACTTAAGAATAACTTCTTTATCCCTGGCACAGCCCCATAGATGAAATGCTACCTTGGATTGGATAGTTCAAATCTCGCAGAATAATGATTGAGACGGATAGCAGGTGGTCTGACTTAACCCATTAACACTTAGAGAGGACAAAACTGGCAGGCCTGACGCTAAGGGGAAATATTTCACTTACAAAACGTTTTCTGGAAAACATTTGATGGAGAAATGTTGATTTGAAGCCACACACCAACTCCCATCCAAAAGATTTATGAACGTTTTTTTTAATTCCCAAGTTTTTTTAAAGTATGAGTGTAGCAGACGATACTTTCTAGTGGAACTCTTGAATGTGAATGGGTTAAGGAAATTGCTTCTGCCAGTGCAATTAATCAATAGAATGCCGGCAGCGAATTCACTCAGCGTTGGTCAAATGTAATTTCATGACACCTTTGTTTATCTAGCAGCAAATATTAACAAATATTTGATAATACGATTATAAGACAATACTCAAGGTGTTGAGTAAGTTGTCGAAGAAAAACCATATATAACCACGTTTACAAATGAGTATAAATTTATTTTCAAAGAATGAATGATAATGAACAATTACCGCCAGCCTGTCATAGGCTGTTTACAATGGGACTATTAGCTTTGAAAGATAACACATACATTATCAAGGAATTACAGCAGAAGCGCCTTTCCAGACATTCTCGGGAGGGAAACACAAAGCTTCGGGAGTTGAATGAATTGGTCATCTACGCGCATCCACCAACTGCACCTAGATACGCTTTAAGATGGGCAAGGAGCCTGCCCTGATGGCCGTATGGTCTAAGGCGTTGCCACTGACTCCTAGCCTTCTCTCACCACTGTCCGAGTTCGAATTTCGGGTTCACCAGGGATTAGGCGGTGTTTTTCGCCAGCTACACCAGTTTCCTCCACCAGTTACCGGTAAAACTAGCTAGTCGCGAGGTAGCCGCAATATATGGCAGAAAAGGTGACGAAAAACGATATTCCAAATTTACGATGGACAATTGTAACCCCTCAGCTCTATTTTCGCTAACCGAGTCGTCTAGTAAAGGCTTTCTATATAATGAATCATGTCCTGAATTCGAAGAAGGAAGCGAGAATTAACCCGTATGCTGCTGGTGGCTAACATTGACAATATAAAATGATGCAAAAAACTGGAAAATGACTTAATCCCTGGCAAATGGGTACTCATCTGAGAGTATACTCAGCGAGAGCTATCCAATGAATACAAACATGGCAGGGTTTAGATCGTTTTCAAAAGTTTCATCCTTGTGAATTGGACGAAAGTAGTCTCAGCATTGAAAGGGTTGCGTTTTCATGTCGCAAATTTAAAAGTTTAGATTATATCAAAACGAAATGAAAAAAAAAACTCTGGAAGAAAAGACACTCTCTTTGGGTCTTACATTTGTGAAGGCACCATAGCCAGTCGTTCCCAACACATCATATTGGTACAGTGACCAGGTCAACTCATTATGAGGATCTAGGCTCGAGTCCGCGTTCACAAGCTGGGTTGAGTCTAGAATATAGTTTAAACGCCTGAGAAAATTGCCAATATGGACATATGTTAATTAACTGCTTAGCAACTAATACAGGACCTTGTATTCAAACATCACGTAGCAAATTGAAAATCAATTCTTCCATATTTAGATAAGTTATTATGAATTCGCTCGACGAGCACATTTGTTTGTGTTTCCTGTAACTCATGAATTATGTACCAGTTCATATAGTCCGCATACTGAGAATATTCCAAGGTTCCAAATTAAACTATATCTAGGTGTTCCGTTCTATAATAAGTATTATCCAAACACAACATGGAGACAATCCAAATACTAGTAGAGTCTATAAACTGCAGGGGGCTGAGAGACAAAATTAAAAGAAACAACTTTTTTGATAAAGCAATAAAAGACAAAATTAATATCCTTTGTTTACAAGAAACACATATTGTGAAAGAGGATCTCAATTTATTAAAACAAGAGTGGAATGTAGTTTTCACAATTTCAGGCAATAAAACAAATTCAGGGGGAGTACTTACCGCAATAGACAGTAACTTCGAACATATAATACATGAAAAAAAGTTAGTTTAGATGGCAGATATTTAATAATAGATCTCGAAATTCCAGAAGGATCAGGGTACCTTCTGGCCATTCGAATTTCTATATGAAAAAAAATATCGAAAATCAATATTTTGAATATTTCAGTCTTATTTTCCCATGATAAAAACGGAATTCAACTCGTTTTTCTATTTTTCATTTTAAAATTAAATAATGAAATACCAATGGTGTACTTAACGGCCAATCCGTATTCCGATTTTTATTTCGTAGTTTTGCATTGAATATCCACAAAATTGGATGGTATTCTCTTTTTTCTATTTCAAAATTAAAAACGAAATAACAAACTTGTACTTTCTGGCCAATCGACATTCTAGTGTTAATTTTGCGTGTTTCAATGAAAAAACAAGAATTCCATCCTTTTTTCCATTTTGATTTTCAAAATAGAAAATAGAAATCACTTGGTTTGCTTTCTTACCAATAGAGGGCAGCACTCCTGGTACATTCGTTTAAGATGTTAGGGCGCCCCGAACAAGAGGTTGAAGCTTCACATGCCTTCACTGACAATCGATGGTTTTGGCTAGACCTTACGGCGGTTTTAGGAATCATTGACTTTTCACAGAGGTGCAATTTGCATAGATTTTTAAAAAATAATTTAATAAAAGGAAAGATTGACAAACACTGCTATTGGATGAACGGGAACACGCATTTTAACTTTATTTCATAAACCTCTGCCTGTTTAGCGGCAGCAGGCTCAGAAGCTCAGTCACTTCGCGAGTCACTCGGCGTCTGAGCCGCCGATATTTCGTGGATTGTAAGGGGATTTTCATCCCCCATATTTCGTACCTGGGTACAAAAAAGTATCCTTCTTTTACAAATCGCGGCCATGCAGGGGTCTTAAAAAAAGACTTCCTTCCTCCGCGAAATACGGGACGCAGATGCGCCCCCCTCGTTGTTATCCGTGACGTCATTCTTTACTACTAGTATTCTCTGCCAATAGAGGTCGCCTATTGTTATTCATAAGAACATATTCAAAAAACCCTTGATATGCGCTATATATTTATGAAAATAACCATACAGTATGAGTAGTGATTGACCGCAAATTAGCAGAATAAATATTACTATGAATTCGTCGTGTAGCAACCGCCACTGCACAACTAATTTGAAATATGATTGATAGAAGTACAATGTTATGTAGAATGAATTATGGCGATTTCTAACGATCTAAACCGCTTTGAATTTGCCCACGTAAAGGCGAATATTCTATTATCATCGTAAACATAGAGTCCACCGCGAAAGCAATTTTTCCCGCTACTATAATCATGATGTCGGGTGAGCATTTGTTGCACGGCAGCATTTGTTTCGTAGGTGCACGTACGTGTTGGGTGATCACGGGAGGTGAACATTTTGTGCAGTGCGCTCGATTTCAAATCTGAAAATCCCCCTACATTTGATCCTAAGCGTACACGGCATGTCCAGATGAATAATCATGCATGAGGCCTCTATTAAAAGGCGAGGAAACCCGTCATGACGACGGAAAGACAGGTGGGGAAGTGGCATTCTTCCTGACCAACGGATGAAAAATACTTCTTTTAGCTACAAAATTGCCCTTGCGCATTACATTTTATTATACTTTAAAGAACAAACATAGACGCACAGACATAAATATATATATTTATATACATCTATATCTATATCTATCTCTCTATCTATCTCTCTATCTCCCCATCTATCTATCTATCTATCTATCTATCTATCTATCTATCTATCTATCTATCTATATATATATAAATATATATATATATATATATATATATATATATATATATATATATATATATATATATATATATATATATATATATATTTATCTATATCTATATCTATGTCTATATATATATATATATATATATATATATATATATATATATATATATATATATATATATATATATATATATATATATATATATATATATATATATATATATATTCATGTATATATATATATATATATATATATATATACATAGATATATAGATATATTATATATATATAAAGATATATATATATATATATATATATATATATATATATATATATATATATATATATATATATATATATATATATATATATATATATATATATATATAGATAGATAGATAGATAGATAGATAGATAGATAGATAGATAGATAGATAGATAGATAGATAAATAGATAGATAGATAGATAGATAGATAGATAGATAAATAGATAGGTAGATAGAGAGATAGAGAGATAGATATAGGTTTTATAAGTATATAAATAACTATATATTTATGTCTGTGCGTCTATGTTTGTTCTTTAAAGTATAATAAAATGTAATGCGCAAGGGAAATTTTGTAACTGAAAGAAGTATTTTTCATCCGTTGGTCAGGAAGAATGCCACTTCCGCACCTGTCTTTCTGTCGTCATGACGGGTTTCCTCGCCTTTTAATAGAGGCCTCATGCATGATTATTCATCTGGCCATGCCGTGTACGGTTAGGATCAAATGTAGGGGCATTTGCAGATTTGAAATCGAGCGCACTGCACAAAACTTTCACCGCCCAAGATCACCCAACACGTACGTGCACCTACGAAACAAATGCTGCCGTGCAACAAATGCTCACCCGACATCATGATTATAGTAGCGGGAAAAATTGTCTTTGCGATGGACTCTATGTTTACGATGATAATAGAATACTCGCCTTTATGTGGGCAAATTCAAAGCGGTTTAGATCGTCAGAATCGCCATAATTCATTCTACATAACATTGTACTTATATCAATCATATTTCAAATAAGTTGTGCATTATGGCGATTTTGCTACACGACGAATTCATAGTAATGTTTAGTCTGTCAATTTGCGGTCAATCACTACTCATACTGTGTGGTTATTGCATAAATATAAAGCGCATATCAAGGGGGGTTTAAATTTGTTCTTATGAATAAGAATAGGCGACCTCTATTGGCAGAGAATACTAGTAGTAAAGAATGACGTCACGGATAACAACGAGGGGGGCGCACCTGCGTTCCGTATTTCGCGGAGGAAGGAAGTCTTTTTTTAAGACCTCCGCATGGCCGCGATTTGTAAAAGAAGGATATTTTTTTGTACCCAGGTACGAAATATGGGGGATGAAAATCCCCTTACAATCCACGAAATATCGGCGGCTCAGACGCCGAGTGACTCACGAAGTGACTGTGCTTCTGAGCCTACTGCCGATAAACAGGCAGAGGTTTATGAAATAAAGTTAAAATGCGTGTTCCCGTTCATCCAATATCAGTGTTTGTCAAGTCTTTCCTTTTATTAAATTACTTTTTTAAAATCTATATGCAAATTGCACCTCTGTGAAAAGTCAATGATTCCTAAAACCGCCGTAAGGTCTAGCCAAAACCATCGATTGTCAATGAAGGCATGTGAAGCTTCAACCTCTTGTTCGGGGCGCCCTGACATCTTAAACGAATGTACCAGGAGTGCTGCCCTCTATTGGTAAGAAAGCAAACCAAGTGTTTTCTATTTTCTATTATGAAAATCAAAATGGAAAATAGAAAATCACAGGTACAAGTTCTTTTTTTCGTTTTTAACTTTTGAAATAGAAAAAAGAGAATACCATCCAATTTCGTGGATATACAATGCAAAACTACGAAATAAAGATCGGAATACGGATTGGCCGTAAAGTACACCATTGGTATTTCATTATTTAATTTTAAAATGAAAAATAGAAAAACGAGTTGAATTCCGTTTTTATCATGGGAAAATAAGACTGAAATATTCAAAATATTGATTTTCGATATTTTTTTTTCATATAGAAATTCGAATGGCCAGAAGGTACCCTAACCAAAAAACCAAGGTGATAAAAATCGGGGGATGGAGAGGCAGCAGGGTAAAATTCTGTGATGATTTAAACTTAGATTGGACAAATGTTTATTTCACTAGGTATAGAATATAATGTAGACGACTTCAACAATATCGCAGACTTAAATATTAACAATAAAATAAAAGAAATTTGAAAATTGACATATATGGAATTCAAGGAACTTAACTCCATACGGCAAAATAACAATTATAAAAAGCTTATTAATATAAAAAATAACACATATCCTGCTGTCTCTCCCATTCCTGAATTAGAAAACGTTCGAAGAGCTCGAGAATATTTTCAAAAAATTTGTATGGAATCAGAAAAATCCAAAATTTAGAAAAGAAATCATGGAAAATTTGAAAGATTTGGGAGGGTTAAAAATGACTCTAAAAGTCTCTTGGTTGAAACGTATAATCATACAAACACAGGGATGGGCTGAATTCCCTAATCATTTTAAGATAAACAACATAATTTTATATGGAAACCTTTATCCAACACGTATTGTTGAATCAATATACAATAGATTTTGGAAGGACATGGTGAACAGCGTGATAAGACTAACAAATACGCTCAAAATCAGAAATATCACCCATTTACATCTAATGCCCCTCTGGTATAACAGTGAACTTCAGACAACGTTGGAAAAATAAAGGCTACATGGCTGTAGGAGATATCATAAATCAGAAGGGTGAGCTTTACTCAAAAAAATAATTAGAAGAAAACAACTTGCAGATTAATTGTCTGGATTATTTTAGAATCAAACAAAAATTAAAAGGATACATTGAAAAAATGGAGAAAAAAGCACCAATTAAGGGTCCACAAATAGCTAGAATTTTATTTGAAATAGGGATGACACAGAAAGGTTGTGGTAGAGTTTATAACAAATTAATGGCTTTTGACACAGGCATTTTGATAGAAGTTAAAAACAAATGGGAAAATGCATTGAATGAAGAAGTCTCGTATACAATAATTGAAAACTCATTTAAAGAAATTTCAAACATTAAGACTGGGTCATATCAAAAATATTTTCAGTTCAAACTGTTGCACAGCCGTATCATTACTAATGAAAAACTTTTCAACATGAATCTCTCATGCACAAAAATGTGCAAAACATGTTTAATGGAGGTTGACACTTTAAAACATTCCTTTTTAGAATGTCTGGCAACGGTAAGGTTATGGAAAAATGTTGAAGACTCGTCGAAAACAGTTATATCAAGATCTCTCAAAATAACAGATATTGAGAAAATATTTGGTCACCTTCAAAAAGATAAAACGATTAATTAAGTAATTTTAGCTACCAAGATTATTATATACAAAAGCAGAATAGCAGACAATTAAACCGCATCTTATCATAATGGTAAAAAAACACAATTTTTTTAATGAATTAAGAATAGAAGAGTATGAAGCGAATTTACACAATACAATACAGAGTTTCACTCAAGTTTGGGGAAAAATGTATGCAAATTTAAGGAATTTATTTCTCGTGTAACCACTTTCCCACAACTATTTGTAAAACTTGGTAATTGCTCTGGAGGTTAACAAGAGAAAGAAACACAGTACTTTGTATGCCACTATATATATTATACTCGATTATTTATACTACGAATGCCATGTTGAATAAAAAAAGCAGATTTATTGCGAAATTTAAAAAACAACTCATGAATTATGCAAGTTATTGTTCGTCCCACTTTCTACTTACAAAGACATCGCCTATCATAGCTATGATACCAAAGACTGTTGACACGTCCAGAGGGAAATGATTACATATGAGGCTGTATAAATCCTTCTCACACTTTATTTGAAATGTTTGAAAAACATCAAGAGTTTAGGTAGCCTGTTTACAGATGAGGACAATTCGTTCATAGTAGTACATCTCTAGTGTCAAGTAAAACAATGAATATATAACTGACTCACAAATTTTATTTGGGGACAAAAATATTGGGACCCCGTGGGAAATCGAATTGTTATTCTTATTAAGTCAGTAATCTTCAAAAATAAACTCAGAAGTAAATCTCCTTCCATTATTTCAATCATCTTCTTATTGAAAAAAGCAATTTGTAATGGAGCAATACATCGCCAGATTTAACAACAAACCACACTTTTTAGAGGTTTCTGTCACTAATTTCAAACGAAGCAACCTGAAAAACCACTGTACAGTAATTTTGTTTTCATTCTCTTTTATTGACTACACACGAATCCGGTAAAAGACACATCCATGGGCAATATTGTTTTACGTGTGATAAAAATCAATTGCACAATCTAATATTGATTGCACTAAAAAAAAGAAGTAAAACATAATGAATTTGGTTAAGAAGAGGGTACATTCGGAGATGTACATATAGTATATTAGTGAACCAAAAATATCCAGTATAAAGCAGTTAATATCTTATTAGTTTTCATTAAAAAAGATTTTCCTTTAATAAATTCATTTTTAAAATTGAACATTCTTTACAGAAAAAACATTTTCTATTAAAAATGTTGCGTATTTATCTTCCGAGAAAAATCATTTTACTCTCTTTAAAGAAATTAATCTAGCATCTATTTGATATCCTAACTTGGATGAAGTACATTTAATATACAATAGAAATACTTATAATTACAGCCAATACTGCGTAGATATCCTGTACACTGTGGTTAAGTTCTGTGCGATTCACTGGGCACACTATTGATTCCTCTCAACGGGTCCTGGGTTCAGTTAAACATTTTGAGTCGGGGGCTTGTCTGGCTCCTGGCATTTAAAATCTAGGGACCAAGAAGTTTCGGCGTGCGCAGCGTGCTGGCAAGACAAAAAGGAAGCTGTTATATGGTTAGGGAGGTCTAGGGGCATACTGTCCCACAAAAAGTTGTGAAAATTGGTGTACTGAGATGCATCTCAGTGCAGTTTAAGGTAAAATATAGGAGAAACAATGTTTGATAAGAAATATTTATTCATAGCTGGAGGTCAAGATGTTGTACATATATGCTTACGGCCATAGGGGTTAGCACCAAATATGATTCAACTGTTCAAATGATTCCTGGTAGCTTTTCCAGCAATTTTGACCCGAAATTCACCAAGAAAAATGGCTATTTTCGCAATAAATCCTATTTTCTCAGCTCTGCCAAAACCTCAAGGTGCATGTCAACATTGGTTTAATATATTTAAAAACTGCCCCTGCGTCTGTTGGACACATTGGATAGTGTTAACATGGTAGCAATTTAGTCTGAGTGATTTCATGGGAATTTCTTTTCTGCCTACCCCTATTTCAAAAATAATTTTAAAATCTGAAGTGTGCATTTTAATATACATGTTTGATAGCAGAAATAGTTTGAATAAGGTATAAGCTGATGGGGCTACAAAAATGGAATGCCAAGTTGTCCGGAACAACCAAATTTTAACAAAAGATTTGCTTCAACTCAATTGTTTAGCTTTGAATCAGAGTTCTGAACAAAAGCTGGCCTTCTGAAGGGCATTTAACCTCTCTTATTAGAATGTAGGTGTCCTACAGTTGATATAAGTCATAGTGGGATACATATCAATTGTTTTAGACCAGCTCAGTTCTATTAAAAAGCTAATCTATGAGGCTAAAGGTCAGTCAATATGGTTTTACTATGATAAAGATGTTAGAAGTTAAAGTATTCTTCAGAAGGTGAACCTGTGTATAATATTACACTTCTTGTGATTAGATGCTAGTATTCTACATGGTTTTATCTGTCACTTCCTTAAGTATTTTGGCCATTTTGAATGAGTCATGGGGAATCCTAGCCATAAAGAGAACTTGGGACATGATAACTTAATGATAACTTACAGGAAGTAATACACATTGTTGACAGAGGATTTAAACCATACTGTCCGATTATCAAATACTAAGTAAACTTAATACCGTAAATCCTGTTAATTTACCGATGATTTTAATTTGCCAGTATTTACCGATCAGACGCTACCGGTAAATTAAGATTCGTAAAATTCTGAAAATCTACAGGTCAGCAATATACTAGTAAGATAAACCAGACGTCTGTTCTGTGTGGGCGAGACAATGACAAGTAAACAGGACGCAGTTATCACATTCAGAATGAGGGATTGCAAGGGCAAATTGTAATTGACACTCATCAAGAGCCATGATGGGAGTAGACATCAACTAGTGTAAACCTAGTATAGTACCAACTCGTCCCCTATGGCGTATCATTATCAATTTTAATAAATTCCCGATAACCCATGTAATAACGTAATTATAATGTGATTAAAATCTGACAGGGGTGCCGCTCTGTCCTCCGTCACTCCTCCCAGGGGCACCGCAATAGTATCAATGTGAAACAGGTTATTGCTGTTTCTAATTTACCGATCATATGTCATCATGAAACTTATGATAAAGACTAGATCGGCAACTTTTGGACGCGGCAAATTAACCAGATCTACAGTAATTCCACCACCTACCATAATTGGCATAATGATGGGCAGCTCCCATCTCATCCCTGCTATTTACCATTAGGTTTTGCACCTGTATACCTGTTTGTCCGATACCTGGTTTCCATAACAGGTATTACCCTACACCCTTTTGTTTGGATATCTTTTTCCAATAGCAATGATCATCCTCAAGCCTTACGGACGATTGACCTGTACCCCATAGCCGCTTATTTTTTCAATAAGAAGATAATTGAAATAATGAAGTGAGATTACTTGTGAGTTTGTTTTGAAGATGACGGACTTAATCAGAATAACGAATTGATTTGCCACGGAGTCCCAATCTTTGTTCCATGATAAAATGAGTGTGTTAGTTGAATATTCAATATGGTTTATTTGACACTAGATGTCTCACTAAGAACATGTTTTCCAATACTAGTATGTAAAAAGGCCCCTGAATTCAAACATTTCAAAGAATGAGAAAGCCTAATTAGAAGCCTAATGCGTATTCCTTTTTGATCTGAACTGGATGGTTGTTGGTATTATACCTTTGATAGGCCATGTCTTGTTCATGTAAGTAGAAAGTGAGACGAACAATAATTTACATAATTGATGAGTTATTGGAAACTTATCAATGTGCTTGATGAGCGAAAACCTAATGACAGGTTTACATCTGAATACGGAACAATTGATTTTCAGTTTTCGACACGATGTTTGAATATAAGTTTCTGTATTAGTTGCTGAGCAGTTGATAAAGATGTCCATATTGACATATATGCATATATATGTATATATATATATATATATATATATATATATATATATATATATATATATATATATATATATATATATATATATATATATATATATATATATATATATATATATACATGACATATAGTCCAGCGGATAAGGGATAAAATCGTGCACTTTTTGATAAAAGCACCAACTTTGGTACAGTGGTAGTTTTTCAAAATGGCCGCCATAGGTCATTTCCTATGGAGTTAAATGAATTTCTATCACCTCAAAACAATTAGCCAATGAACTTCATGCTCTCACAGAAGTATCACAACCAATTAACACCCAATTACGTACAACTTAATTGACCTCTGGTGACCCATATGAGCGTTCAGGGTCATTTTAGGGTAAAACGCATTAAAATGGGCACACAAATGAATGAGAAACTTTTTTCTTATAGATTTGTCACTCAGATGATATTTCAACGATTATTTAGAATCAAGCTCCGTGTGTGGTACAGGGTTTCGAAATGGGTTGTTATTTGATAACTTCAGGTTCATTTTAGGGTAAAACCATGTCATAGTTGCCACAAATTGTGAAATATAGGCAGTTAAATTGTATTTTTTCCCTTGTGGTAGTTTCTGTTTCACCTATCAACTAATCTTAAATATCATGTGTGAACCAGGGTTTCCATTGTGTTAACATGTGATGATTCTGAGGGCCATTTCAGGGTCATTTTAGGGTAAAACCATGTCATAATTGCCACAAAATGCAAAATCTAGGCATTTGAATTGGACTTTTTCTATTGCAGTATGTTCTGTTTCACCTATCAACTAATCTTAAATGTCATGTGTGAACCAGGGTTTCCATTGTGTTACCATGTGATGATTTTCATGGTCATTTTAGGGTAAAACCTGTCAAAATGACAAGAAAAGTTAAGTTAAGGCATTGAATTTGTATTTGTTCTGTTTCAATACAGATGAGTCACTCAACAACTAACCGCACCTGTCTTTTGTGAAACAAGGTTTCTACTTGAGTTGTCTAATGATGATTCTAGGGGTCATTTTAGGGCAACAGGGTCAAAATGGTTACAAACCCTGTAGCAGAACCCTAGACTGTAACTTTTCTCAAGCAATACTTACTGCAATCATCTATCAACACAGCTTATTAAGTATGTAACAGGGTTTCAATGTATTTGCCCTGTCATGAGGCTGGGTCATTTTAGGGTAAAGACCTAAGTTTTCATAGACTCTTTAATTTCAAAATGCATTATCAGCATGCAGTAGAGCCACCTGAATCATTTACATGTCTAACTGGATCAAAATGGCCCATGAATGTTTGGTTTCCTGGCTTTCCTGCACAAAGCTTGGCATTATAAGTATGGACAGGGACTACCTCTTGACGTTGTAAAAGACATCCGCCTGTCTAGGTATAATTTCAAACATGCAATGGATAAAGGATCCCTACATACAAAATTTGTTTCAACCAATTATATACATATAAAATATTGGATTAAATATTCAGCTCTCCTGGGTTTGAAAGTAATAGCAAAGGATCCTTAAAAACACTTGGTAGCTTAAGTTATATCAATTTAGTTGTACCCAACTCAATTAAAATTCTACCATCATGTTAGGGTTGAAGTGCAGTGAGAACAGTGTATGCCAAGAATACACTTATTGCAATACTTTCAGGATTGATAGTCAACCAACTATTAATAGACTCATATCATAGCCTGTTCACCATAACTATTATTTTAGAAAAGAGTGGTTAAAAAAGGGTGGTATGGCATGTCCCAAAAATCTGCGATTCAATTGCAAGTCTGAATGTTAATTAAAGAAACAGATATATTTTAGATTAGATAATGTGATTAAAATGTAGGCTTAATTTGTCTTGACTTATGCTGCATAAGTTATGCACATTATAAGTTAAGAATGATATCATCTAACTTGAATTGATTTATTAACCCTACTTGCCATAAAATCATTTGCCAAAAATATTGAAATGCCAATAGCAGATAAAATAATTACAGGGATAGTAAACATGATTGAGTTGCATTGCCAACTGTAGTCTTTGCTAGTTATTTAAATCTTAAAACAGCACAATTTCAAAATACCCTCAGTTGTATGGGATATTGGTCCTATCCTAATGATGTGTCTGTCAAACATTGCTTATTATTTAAATAGCACACGCAACAGCGTGTGTTACTTAATTAAATAACACCTGCTACTAGTACAACAGTGATACTTTGTGCGTGATGTGGCATGCACCATCTCTTTACCAGTGCCTCCATGTGAATTTGTCACAGTGCACGCATTCCATTTTTGGGTCTCCTACTGGACCTGCAGAAGATCGCTTGTGTTTATCGCAAAATTTGCAAGAAAAATGTCCGTTTTGAATGCCTTCTAGGTACTTTTAGAAATAAATAAATTCTTCACTTTTGGTACCAACATTTAGGGAAGCTTCTCAATTTTAAGGTTATTGCCCTGGCGTTATGTTTCGCTGATGTTTATTTTGAGTTATACAAATTCAATGCCTTGACTCTGCTAGATTAGTTGATAAGTGAACCAGAAGATCTTACAAGGGGTAAATACAATTCAAATGCCTAAATTTTACATTTTATGGATATTATGACATAGTTTTACCCTGAAATGGCCCTGAGAATCATCACTTGGTAACCCAACTGAAACCCTGGTTCACACATGATATTTCAGATTAGTTGATAGGTGAAACAGAAAATACTGCAAGAGAAAAGATACAATTCAAATGCCTAGATTTTACATTTTGTGGCCATTTTGACCTGATTTTACCCTAAAATGACCCTGAAATGGCCCTGAGAATCATCACACGTTAACACAATGGAAACCCTGGTTCACACATGACATTTAAGATAAGTTGATAGGAGAACCAGAAACTGCTGCAAGGGAAAAAATACATTTCAAATGCCTAAATTTTACATTTTTTGGCAATTATGACATGATTTTACCCTAAAATGACCCTGAAGTCATCAAATAACAATGCGTTTGGAAACCCTTTACCACAGACGGAGCTTGATTTTAACTAGTCAATGAATACAAATATCATCTGAGTGACAAATTTATAAGAAAAAAGTTTCTCATTCATTTTTAGGCCCATTTTGATGCGTTTTTACCCTAAAATGACCCTGAACGCTCATATAGGTCACTAAGAGGTCAATTACGTTGTAGGTAGATAAGTGTTAATTGGTTGTGATAGTTCTGTTAGAACATGAAGTTCATTGGCTAATTGTTTTGAGGTGATAGAAATTCATTTAACTCCATAGGAAATGACCTATGGCGGCCATTTTGAAAAATGGCTGCCAAAGTTGACCTAGGGCATTTTCAGAGTGCCTCCAATCTTTAAAATAGTTACTTTGGCATAAACTACCACTGTACTAAATTTGGTGCTTTTATCGCAAAGTGCACGATTCCACCCAAAATTGTCCCTTATCCGCTGGACTAATATATCTTATATTGGCAATAATTTCCTATGGCAAATGTGGCCATTTGGCATTTGACACTTGCTCACCTTGAACATCCGAATTCAAGTCAGATAGTTTATCTGTAATAGTTCCAGAGACATTAATTTTTCAAAGTATTCAGAGATAGAATTTTTTTTCAAAATGCATATACCACCACGCATGTTAGGAAACATAGCAGATCATCTGTAGAATCCAAGTGAGCACTAAACATAGACAAAAAGTTCCTCTGAAGATAGAGTCCTTCTTATTGCACTTCAGCATTATATCGTGGTGAGATAATGTAGCACATGATCTTTTCTATTGTCGAATTCAGATGTGAGATATAAGTCTGCACAGTTTTGGATAAGAGCCTCACCAGAGTATCAGCTTTCCCTAACTTCGTGGGGGGTCTTATTTAGGTATGTGAAGGTTGCGTACTATTCAAGCAATGATTATGGATTTATATCATATAGCGTGTGGCATAATAAGACCCATATCACTTATGCATGAATAGATCAAACATATATCACCAGACAGCATACTCCCAGTTGGCATCCACCACTAAACCGACCCATTTAATAGAACCCAGGACTATTTCCCCTTTACTTATTTTATTATAGTATGAAGATGAAGAAGGCCGGGATACTACACTGCCGAACAGAAGCAGAGTTAAAGTGTATGTTTTAATTCCTCCTGTCACCACCAGGGACACTTTGCTAGCGTGTAAATTGAAACACCCACTGACAGTATTGTATCTGTAACAATTTTGCATATATAGATACAGTATATATATTTTCACATATATATGAATAAAATGTATCACTATATATTACAAATGTAAGTCTTAATGGATCAGAGTCATAGTTGACACTTTCGCGTTTAATGTCTTATTTGAAATGAGCTATATTTTATCATAAATTTCAGAACTTAGTTTTTAGAAAAAATAGAGAGTCTGACATTTAGATATCAGCAAACACCGAGAGCCCTTACATTTTGTTTGCAAAATTAAACGTATGACTAATTAAACGTATGACTAAGTCATGCGTTTAGTTCTCAAAGGCGATCCCTTATTTTAGCTGAATTTAACGATAATTAAATCATTTCAAATACTATCCCTAATTATACCTGTATTCACCCAATATTGACATTTACTTCACAGACAAATTCCTATCCACCTGCAGCTGTTATTGACGGAGGCAACACAAATAGGTATCTCACTTAACGTTGCCTACCAACAAAGTTTTGTCATATGAGTTACCTTAGGGCTTACTCAGAGATACTTCTGTGTCACATTGTTTGGTAAATGGTTATACCACTGTACAGTATCTGTTATTTACCCACTAATGTCCGTAGGAGCCAAAATCGATAGAAATATCTAAATTTATGGTGATCAGAGAATAATCAATATACCTCCTTCAATATCTGTGCAATCTCTCATCAATTCCAAAGTTCTAATCAAAGGTATCACACGTTTGAACCTTTCAAATCATGAATATCATGAACATCACTAAAAAATATATCCAATATGAATGGACTTTGCTCTTTGTCTCTCTGTTTGCGTTAGAAACCCACCTCCAAAAGTGAAGAAACTTGGGCGTATCATTATCAATTTTAATAAATTCCCGATAACCCATCTAATAACGAAATTATAGTGTGATTAAAATCTGACAGGGGTGCCGCTCTGTCCTCCGTCACTCTGTCACCGATCACATGTCATCATGATCGGTAAATGAAGATGCGGAAACTTATGATAAAGGCTAGATCGGCAACTTTTGGACGCGGCAAATTAACCAGATCTACAGTAGTTCCTTCACCTACCATAATTGGCATAATGATGGGCAGCTGTTTACCCTCCCATCTCATCCCTGCTATTTATCAATAGGTTTGGTACCTGTATACCTGTTTGTCAGATACCTGGTTTCCATAACAGGTATTACCCTACACCCTTATATTTGGAGATCTGTTTACCATAGCAATGATCATCCTCAAGCCTTATGGATGATTGACCTGTACCCCATAGCAGCTATGAGCTATGTAACCCTAAACACTTACATGTCAAATACCTGTTCCCTATATCTAAGTTAACTGGGGACCAGAATAAATTCCATCTCATTCCAGCTAGGTATCTGTATCCAATCCCATCTATCACTCTAATAGGTTTAATCTCATCATAGTTATAAGTTCTTAATAGGCTGGATGGCCATTTTGCAGAAACCTAAAAGGCTTGGTATCATCATCTCATCCATATACCCAGCCAATTAGGGGAAATGATAGTAGATCAAATTGAAAACAGGTACCCAAATTATTAGGTATGAAACTAACAGAGGCGACAAGATAGGAAACCGTTTATACCTACTATGAGGGAGTTAGGGCAAGCTATTTAGTATTGTGTGGATGCTTGGATGCTTTCTGCAGCCTATTAGCTCTTTGTATACCGAAAATAGAAGGGATGGAATAGGAGGGGATCCAAGTGCCCATCCTTTTGCCAGTTTTGATAAGTAGGGTAACTATTGAATTTATTTGATGATGGTTTGAATGCTCTCTGTCAACAATGTGTGTCATTTCTTGTACATTACCGTATTCGCTTGATTAAGCGCACCGTGCGAGTAGAGGTTAGTAAAACTTTCTGTAGAAGGGGTGTTGTCAAACATCTGTATAACCGCACCCCTCAATGATTGCCGAGCGGAGTGTAATGACCGTTATTGCACCTTCGCACTCTCGCTGTTCAGCGTGCTTAGACGATTGCCGCAACAATCTGCACGTGAAAAGATCGTTAATTGGGCCATAGTACGATCATGCGGCGAATATGAACAGTGAAAGCGGAAATGGCGGAATTCCGCGCTTGTTTGCAGACACAGCAAGAGGAAAGGTATGTGTTTTGGTTACTTCTGGGGGCATATTTAACATAAGGAGACGATCTTTGGCGCTTGCTGGTCCCCAAATTTCCGCGAAAAATAGGGGGCTGGGATGCGCTCATTCGGGACCGTGCACTTAATCAGGCGAATACGGTACCATAACAATGCAAACATGCCCTATGGTTTCCTTATGCCTGGAGATCCTTATAACCCAAGAAAAATGGCTAAAACATTAAGGAAGTGACAATTGAAGCTATAGAATACTAGCATATTTTTCCAAGAAGTGTTTTATTATACCCAGGATCACCTACCCAAGAATACCTTAACTTCTAACACCAAAATATGGTAATGAAGCTAATTTCAGTAAAATTTAGTAAAATTCAGTGGTCCCTGGTTACTTGTTACGTTCCATCAGTTTTCATACAACTATAGCCATTCCTGATCTACTATCCATGTTAGGACACACCCAAGCATTGCATTATTACATTTATCATAGTAAAACTATATTGACTGACCTTTGGGCTCATATATTAGCTTCTAAATAGGACTGAGCTGGTCTAAAACAGTTGATATGTATCCCACTAAGACTGATATCAACTGTAGAACACCTACATTCTAAAAAGAGAGGTTAAATACCTTTCAGAAGTCTGGCTTTCATTCAGAAGTATGATTCCAAGCTAAAAACATGATTTGAAACAGTAGTTTTTTGTTAAAATTGGGTTGTCCCGGACAACTGGGCAATCCATTTTTTTAGCCCCACCAAACCATATTCAAACTATATTTGCGATCAAAATGCAAAATAAATGGACACTTCAGATTTTAAAATAAATTTTTCATCATTTTAAGCTATTATTTGATTATTTTTGAAATAGGGGTAGCAAGAAAAGGAAATCCCATAAAATCACACTCAGACTGAATTGTTACCATGTTTACACTATCCAATGTGTTTAACAAACCCAGGGGCACTTTTTAAATACACTAAATCAATGTTAACATGCACCTTGGGGTTGTGGCAGAGCTGAGAAAATAAGATTTACTGCGAAAATAAGCCGTTTTTTGGTGAATTTCGGGTCACAAATTCCTGGAAAAGCTACCAGGAGTCATTTGAACAGTTAAATCATATTTGATGTTAACACCCATGGCCGTTAGTATACACATGTACAACATCTTGAGCTTCAGTTTGAAAAAATAGCACGTTTTGGCCATTTTTTGGTGAAAATGCCCAAGAACTCGGTGTCCAAATGACTTTATGCATGGTGACATTCTTCATTAGATGCGGCTTGTCAATTTCTATAGGGCAGTAACAAAGTAGTGGAGTACTGAGGGGGTGCTACTGAAACCCTACCTAGCCCATGGACTAATTTAATGGCTTGTAGGCCTTCTGATGAGAAATACATAAAACATCACAAAATACTCGTCCAACAGGATATAAGAGTAGCTTGAAAATTGTGTGCAGTTTAATAAATATAAAAGGGATATCCTTTGCCTTAAAGTCAATATCCCCTATTTCTGCATGTCTTGTTTATTATTAAAGAAAACAACAGAGCAACAAGAAAAGAGATTACACCTTGCTCTTAAATGTTACTTTGATGACTTACGGTCTCCTCTGGTGGTCCCCCAGAGACTGGCAGCTTTCTCAGTGTTTTGGCTTTATAACAAAGAGGTAAGAGTTTAGTGGTGTTCATAATTGAAGACTATGAAATTATCATTTGGGAACTTATGATTGCCAATGCTATGGCTATTAAGCTGCTTTATTTTGGAAACAATTTCAATATATATATATATATATATATATATATATATATATATATATATATATATATATATATATATATATATATATATATATATATATATATATATATACTAGTATATATATATATATATATATATATATATATATATATATATATATATATATATATATATATATATATATACTAGTATATATATATATATATATATATATATATATATATATATATATATATATATATATATATATATAACCATATATATATATATATATATATATATATATATATATATATATATATATATATATATATATATATATATATATATATATATATACCAGTATATATATATATATATATATATATATATATATATATATATATATATATATATATATATATATATATATATATATATATATATATATATATATATACAGTATATATATATATATATATATATATATATATATATATATATACAGTATATATATATATATATATATATATATATATATATATATATATATATATATATATATATATATATATATATATATATATATATATACATATAAATATATACAGATATATGCGCTTTGTTTAAGCATTTACCATTACCATAATGTGTACATATGTGTCAAATATGACTGCTATGACATCAACCTGGAAATAGCACAGTCACCACCTGTTTCCACTCTGAATGTTCTGCGGAGTACTACAGAGGAGGAAGTATGGAAGATAATTTGCAAGTCTCCTGCGAAAAGCTGCATGCTTGATCCAATCTCAACTTGGCTCATCAAAGAAAGTAGAAGCGAATTACTTCCAGTAATGACTAACATCATAAATTCTTCTCTCAGATCTAGCCAGGTACCGAAATCCATGAAGTCGGCTATAGTTACACCGTTACTTAAGAAATCTACCCTAGATCCAGATATTCTAAAGAACTACCATCCTGTCAGTAACCTTTCTTACATCTCAAAACTGTTGGAGAGGGTGGTGGCGGGGCGACTCACTGACTACATGACTGAGAACAACTTGCATGAACATTTACAATCTGCTTACAAGCCTGGTCACAGCACTGAGACTGCCCTAGTGAAAGTACAGAATGACATTCTAACCAGCATTGACCAGCATGGAGTAGTTATACTGGTCATGTTAGATCTGAGTGCGGCGTTCGACACCATCGACCATGATATTCTATTCAGCAGAATGGAAAATACATTAGGTATTACGGGTAAAGCACTTGCTTGGTTTAAGTCTTACCTGTCAGGACGCACACTCCGCATCAAGATTGACAAGTCATTCTCTGAGTTACAGGACATTCTGTGGTCCTTACCACAGGGATCAGTGTTAGGACCATTGTTGTTCCTGATCTACCTCCTACCCCTTGGAAAACTCATCAGAAAGCATGGTTTAGAGCTTCACATATATGCAGACGACACACAGCTCTATCTGGCAATAAAACCCATCACTCAACAAGCTGTGGACATAGGAGTTGCTAGGCTGGAGGGCTGCCTCACTGACATATATACATGGATGTCACAGAACAAGCTAAAACTGAATGCAGACAAAACGGAAGTCCTAGTGCTAGGTACCCCTAAGCAGCGAGCCAAAATATCTGTGCCTAGCATCTCCGTAAATGGTGAGATTGTTAAGATTCTCAATATACCTATCGGCAATCTGGGCTCTGTTTTTGATCCAAGCATGAATATGGCCGCACATGTGTCAAAGGCAGTCAAATCTGCAAACTATCACCTTCGAAACATTGGAAGGATCAGAAAATACTTGACTGCAGAATCAACTAAAGGTGCTGTCATATCCCTGGTAACCTCAAGATTCGACTACTGCAATGGACTTCTCTGTGGAATACCTGAAGAGCTAATATGTAAGCTCCAGAGAGTACAAAATAATGCCGCCAGGGTGATCACACTCACAAAGAAGTATGACCATATCACTCCAGTACTAAAGGAACTTCACTGGTTACCAGTCAGGAAGAGAATTGAATTCAAGATTCTTCTCCTGGCGTACAAGTGTTTGCATGGAACTGCACCCTCTTACCTGAGGGAAATGCTGAAAGAGTATGTCCCACCACGGACACTGAGATCAACATCCAAGAACTTACTCTGTGAGCCGAGAACCAACATGAAAACCTACGGTGACAGATCATTTAGTGCCTGTGCCCCAAAACAATGGAATCAGCTCCCAAATAATATTCGGGCAGCTGGGAGTGTGGCAATCTTCAAACGACAATTGAAAACACATCTGTTCAAAGATGTATTTATCAAATAACTATGTGGATATCAACATCTATCCTCTGACAATGAATGTAATGCGCCTTTGAGCATGTTTATATGGAAAGGGCGCAATATCAAATGACAATATTATTATTATTATTATTATTAATATTGGTCCAATTAGATTTACTATGAAATTAAACTATTAACTGAAACACCATTGACAAGTAAATATTAAGTTTATTTTTAGTTTACTTGCAAGAATCTTTTAAGAATCGACTTAAGCGATAACCTTTTGAGAAGGAAGGATGACATTGACTGTGTGGAAAGTGATCACAAAAATTGATAAGAAGTGTTTCGCTGCTACAATTGCATGTATATGTTAATGGCGTTCACCAGAGCTGCAGATCAGCAACGCAGAGGACGACTTGCGCGTTTCTCATTGGTTCTCTCACCAGTAGAAAGAAGCATATTAAAATATTAGTAACGCCATCATACGTTCACTAGGATAGAAATACCATTGTTATGCCAATGGATCTGTTCGACTGAATGTTTAATACCATTACTTAATATCGCGTTTGCGATGTTTAAGATGGAATTCTGATTCATTTCATGAGTTGATATGGCGTGTGGTAAATGGTGGGCATAGCCCGCTTTTGAAACATACGTATTTAAAGAAAACGTATGACTTGAATAGAAAAGTGAGCGTTGAGTTATAGATAAGGTAGATTAGATGAGATAATCTATAAATATTTATTTTATACGAAAGGTAAATACATACAAGAATAAAGTGACAGTTGGACATTATAAAATCTGATGTGAAATCCGACAGCACACGATAATACTTACCCAACATGCTAACATGAAGCAGCAGCAATGATTTCTATTACATTGTGGATGTAAAAAACACAAAGTTCATCACAAAAGTAAAACTGTTGCTGTATCCCTTACGTTCATCAACCCTTGACAGACATCTTTCACATATTTGCTCGATTATTTTAAAATAGTGTATATCCATGGAATATATCCCATGGAAAATGAATTACATTTGCCATAGATTCGTTTACAAATGTGAAGAACCCGGTCAGACAGACTAGGAGAAAGGATACATTTATCTGATTCAACATGTTATGTAAGGACTGTTCGACAAATCCCTCTTCAAATTGTTCGGAGTACCATCAAGCTCATATTTCTCAAAAAATAGTTTGGATAGAGTTAGTTCCGAGTAAATGGTGTTTTTCAATTTGTTATGTTGACTGTTGGACATCTTTATTTGATTATTGAGGTACCAACACACTAATCCTCACCTTATATATTCAGGCCTGGCAAGATACACTTATAGGTCAATTCATAACATTAACTAGAGGAGGCAGTTGATGTTATCATCGCTCCAGTAATGAACAGTTAAACTATGTAATTGTTAGTAATCTGCAATTATTGCCCATATTCATGATTAGTTAGTACCTGATAATCAGTAAAAAAAAACACACATTTACAATTGACATGCTGCTTTATGTAGTACACTGATTAAAAATGCTATGTACCTAATTCTCATGCATCTAATCACAGTGCCAGGAAATTAAATGACTGAAACTGCATTGCAGAGTGTTTAGACCTGCAGCAGATCCTGCTATATCTCAAAGGTAATACAATATAAGAAAATACTATCATCAAACACTTACTATTTCAGTATTGCGAGCACATCTCCCTGTGGGAAAAAGTATATCTTAGCAAAAGGATGCCTAGCATACGATTACCATATCAGATGACAACGTATGACGCTAATACGCACTAATACGAAAATTGTTCTGGCAACCATTGGTGCTGTACGTATCGTATACCTGCAATAAGACCTTTCGGTCATATCCATTATGTCCTTGTATGACTGACCAAAACATGGGTTGTGCAGTATTCCAGGGTTTCAAATCTATCTCTATCCATATCACTGTGGGAGGACAACCAGACATGGTTTTCTATTATGGGTTTGACATTGAAAGAAGAACTGAACTATACAGGGAAATACTTCATATCTAATGGCGGTATTCCTCTATCGTTCAATAATGGTGGCAGGGGTAGTTAAACGCGTACACGTAAAAGTGGATAACGGCACAGCATCAATTCTGTTTTTGAAATACGTCGTTTTTACAGTTATATTTGTTTTCCATTTTTACCTGTCATAAAAAATACAGTATTGCGAGCACACCTCCTTGTTGGCAGAACTATATCTTAGCAAAAGGAGGCCTAGCATACGATTACCATATCAGATGACAACGTATGAAGTATGAGCTAATGCGCACTAATACGAAAATTGTTCTGGCAACCATTAATGTTGTACGTATCGTTTTCCTGCAATAACATATTACGGTCATTTCCATGATGTCCTTGTATGACTGGCCAAAAAACACTAGTTGTGCTGGATTACACTGTATTGAATTTATCTTATATCTTATATAGCATTTTCTTATATTGTATTACCTTTTAGATACGTATCGTAAACCTGCAATAAGACCTTTCGGTCATATCCATGATGTCCTTGTATGACTGACCAAAACATGGGTTATGCAGTATTCCAGGGTTTTAAAATCTATCTCTATCCATATCACTGTGGGAGGACAACCATACATGGTTTTCTATTATGGGTTGGACATTGAAAGAAGAGCTGAACTATACAGGGAAATACTTTATATTTAACGCTGATCTCCCACATACGAATTAAATGTGTGAACATACACGATCTCAAGTGTACACTTGAAGCCACGAATTGGCTATAAAATTGCTCTTTTTCTTCATTCGTGAGATATTTACATTCAACTACGAAAGTATACGACATCCCACCACATCATGTACGATTGATGTACGACTACAACATCAGATATGCGACATTGTACGTTTCCTATCATAATAAGTCGTAAGTAGGCGAACATATTCGTAGTTGGCTACGAATACGAAGGTGCGTATGTATGCGAGTGTGTGCGAATATGCACGACATAACACGAACAATTACGTCATACATACGCATGTACACGCCAGGTGTAAGTCTACTTACGACAATATTCGATTAATTACGAATTTTGTTCAAACTAAAAAATTGTGGTGGAATCACAACTCGTGGCAAAATTCTGGCAAATAACCTATTTTTTCATTCTGAAGTGGGTCATATTTATAGTGACACTTTGTCGTACATTTAATGTACGCACATTTGCGTGAATGTACGATTACATACGACAATGTACAACATATTACGACACGATGTTCAACAATGTGCAATGATGTTCCACATTAATGTACGACAATGTACGACAAACATGACTTCCTTACGACAGTATTTTTGTCGCACCCAAAAGTTTCATATGGAAAACTTTTTTAAAAATTCGAAGCATTACCTACGGAAACCTGCGACGCACCTGCGAACAACCGCGAGAACCCACGAGAACGTAAGGGATAAAGCAACCGTTTTATCTTTGTAATAAACTTTGTGTTTTTACATACACAATTTAGTAGATATAATTGCTGCTGCCTCATGTTAGTAACTACTTAGATGACCAAACCCTGACTTCTTAGTTCAAGGTAACTATCATCCTGTCGGGTTTCACATCTTACATGCCGATTTTATACTGTGTTACTGTAGCTATTTTCTTGTATGTATTTACCTATGTATGAAAAAAAAAATATAGATTATCTCATCTAATGTATCTTATCAACGCTCACAATTTTATTCAAAACAAACGTTTTCTTTGAACCACCTCGTGTCAGAAAAAAAGGAATTGTATTAAATTGAGTTATTGAATTAGTATTGCTTCGATGGGTGAGCCACTCCCACCATTTACCACACACTATATCAACTCATGAAATGAATCAAGATTTCCTATACATCATCACAAACGCGATATCAAGTAATGCTCTTAAAGATTCTGTCGAGCATATCCATTGGCAAATCAGTCGCATTTCTAGCGTAGTGAACGTATGATGTCGTTATCAATATATTAATATGCATCTTTCTACTGCTGAGTGAACCACTGGAAAACGCGCAGGTTTTCCTGTGCGTTGCTGATTTGCTGCTCTGGTGAACGTCTTTAACCCATACAGGCCTGTAGCAGTGAACACTTCCCATCAATCTGTATGATAACTTCCCACACAGTCAATTTCTAGGAAATATTTGCGGGATAACTCACCCTGCATCAGGGAAATCGATAATGATGATTTTTAACAAAGATCGTTGCGACAGTTTTTTTTAAATCCTCATTTAGATTACAGTAATCTAAATCCAAGGGGGAATCCAGGCATGAAGGGGTTAAAGGATAAGGACCACACCTTTAATCTGTGAACGCTATAAAGTGGCGCGCACACTACTGTCAAGATACACTCTGTGGACGCACCAGTCGCGACCGTCAGACAACTACGATGACAATGAGGTTCAGCAGAGGTACTGCATTGGTATACCTCTTTGTAATTCTGCAGGTATGCACCTGCGGGTCAGCTTCTGAATGCCCGGAGAGTTTCGGGGCGGCGCACAAAGCGTGCAAATGCCATTTTAACAGTCTGTCTAGGTGGAATCTGATTCGCTGCGACTTCAGGAACTCACACTTCGATGAAATACCAAGACTGGGAGACTTGAACAAAACAATCCACGTCCTACATATAATCGGCAACCATTCCGTAAGAGCACCAAAAGCAGTATTTGCACAAATCAAGGTAAGTATCGCGAGTTGTGTTGTGAAGCTTATGTATCCCGGATGAGAAAACTGACCAGAGTGATATATATTAAGCGCACCATCACCTACACTCAAGTTGCATACTTTAAGAGAAGCGTATATACAGCAAAAACATGGTCTGACAATATATCAAAAAAGGAAAGATCAATACAAATGATCGATACATTTGTTTCTGATTTCATCCCTAATCAAATTCTGTGTCCATGAAAACAACTGCTTTTCTCAACTTCGAGGTTACATAACCTCGGAACAAAGTCAAAATTGAGAAATGAATACTTTTTAACATTAGATGTGCGAAAACTTCAAACAAATCCGTTCACATTCGATACCCAAAATGCACAATTAAAGAGAACATGTTTGGGTGAAATTGAACTTAAAGTTGAAAATCTTTCCTGCAGGAATCTAAATCATCTGTCAGATTCGCTAATAATTGGTCTGTTATTCAGCTTGCCTACACTCCTCTGTCAGGTTCCTCGACATGTTACTATGTGAGGCCTGTTGTGGTGATCAGAAGGTGTGCAGTTAGTAGGAAATAGTCATAAGTAACAAAATGTTACTTATGTGAAGAAAAAGGTAAATAATTACTTATCATACACACATTTACTCTAATATTGTTGCCTTTTTTAGTGGGGGCCTATACAACCCCAAAGCTCTTGACTTTACGATCAGTGTTGCTTGGTACGTTCTTAGTGGCTGTTATAGCAGAGATCCTTGCCAAATCTACAACTTCAAAAACATCCGCAGTTTCTGCCATCTTGCTAAAACGTGAAAGCGAGCAAATGACACTTTCTTTGGAACGAAAGGATGTATATATCTAAAAATGATGGGGGACCTTTAAAAATCAAAAGCATTGCAGTTCGCGTCATTTTTTAAAAAATCATTGTAGTTGGGGTACAAAACTCGCAAACATTGTATTTGGGGGTCCAAATTTAACAAAAACATTGGTGGGGAGGGGGATCATTCTAAAATTCAAAATCATTGAAAGTAGGGTCTTTTTGAAAATAGTTATCACTCGAGGGGTGAGGTCTGGAAATCGGAGCGTTCCCCTATCCCGGACATTTTTTTCTGGAAGAGCCTTTAGTAACTCTGATGCTCACGACAAACATAATTAGATACGTGACAACAATGAAGGCCTGGCAGCTTTTTCTAAGACATTAAGCTTTTATCGACACCTCTTCTCGCCTACACATTTTGGAAAATTGACAGATCAACAAGCAATATATATATATATATATATATATATATATATATATATATATATATATATATATATATATATATATATATATATATATATATGTATGTATGTATGTATGTATGTATGTATGTATGTATGTATATATATATATATATATATATATATATATATATATATATATATATATATATATATATATATATATATATATATATATATATATATATATATATATATATATATGTATATATAAATATATAAATATATATATAAATATATATATACATATATATATATATATATATATATATATATATATATATATATATATATATATATACATATATATATATATATATATATATATATATATATGTATATATATATACATATATATATATATATATATATATATATATATATATATATATATATATATATATATATATATATATATATATATATATATATATATATATATATATATATATATATATATATATATATATATATATATATATATATATATATATATATACTATATATATATATATACATATATATATATATATATATATATATATATATATATATATATATATATATATATATATATATATATATATATATATATATATATATATATATATATATATATATATATAAACAGTATATCTATATTTGGTATAAAGCTAATGAAAGCTGTTCTGGACAGACTGCTGTTCTGGGCTATTCCTACAATATCCGTGAGGCATTCCCTCAGCCAACTAACACCAGGTTGCACATTGTACATTGCCTGACAATTCATTTGTTTGAATTATGTTCACAAACAAATCGGATCGCATTATTGTTAAGCACATGGCGCAAATATTGCAGTTCTTGCAGTTTCTAGAAGGTGAACATAAGAGCCTTGATCCGTAGGAAATTGCTAGATATCGTACTGTTAAATTCTATAACCTTAATGTTATGTGTACATTTCCAAGTGTAGCAAAGACGAAAGACTTCAACTACAGTATCCCCAAGTAAACCTTTGATAAGTTATCGTGTTTATGTTCTTCTGTTTTCTCTCCTTTCTGATATGGTGGCCAAATTTACAAACTAAAATTTGAAATCATTTTTGTCTTAAGCAGAACCATGTACTACTCCCGAAGCTGGACAGTTAAGGTGATAGTCCAGTACACCAAGATTATCACCAGTAGGTGGTGTCCTTGTCACCAGTAGCTGGCCGCTAAGAATGGATATCAAAACAAAAGGTTACACATGAGTAATGATCACTCGCCACGAATCTCGACCTAGCAACTTTCTATTGTGGTACGGTCAAGAGAACAAAAGGCGGGGCCCTTTGGGTCTTCTTTTTTAAATTGGTCCCAAACGACATGGCTGTCTGCTTTCACCATGCAGATTCCTTCGAGTTAGACCACTTTGAAAAACATTTTCATCTCATTTTTTGGCTGAAAGTGAATAACGATATAGTCTTCGAAGCCAGTATTTTAGAATATGACAGATATGAACCGCCTCTAGGTGCAAGGTTAATTGGTCAGCTATGCTACGCAGATTAAGGTGATGGGTACCATTGCAAGCCAGTTTAAAGCCCTGTCCCAAAACACACCCCAAAGCAGCATAATCCTATAACTAGGTGTATCTCCAGGTTCCTGAGTGTTATCACGTAGCGAATATCATCGCCACCTGTCATTATTCAATCCATATTATGTTTTATTTCAAAATTTACAACTTTTTTTTCAAATGACATATTCTCATTAATTACGCAGATGATGGTTACTACAGGTTCAGAGTTACTTTAGGGATAGCATTGACTATGCCCAATAAAAAGTATTTTTTTGATTTTTTACTGCTGAAGATTTTTACAGGCCATAACGTTGCAAATCTTAGTTAGAAATCTCCGAACCAAATACACTTGGTAACCTTACGTGCTCATAGCTAGCACCTATTTATAACATCCTGACCACAAGCCATTGTCTTGAGATCGTCGAGGTGTATCTTTGTGCAACTGCCCTTTGTTTCCAGTGCTCAGAAGTGATCGGCGAAGTTTGTCCATTACTATCGATGGGGTTCCCATGCCTCCACACACGAGACTTCTCACTAAAATGTTTGATGGTATGGCCTGTAAAAGTCTTCAGCAGTAAAAAATATAAAAAATACTTTTTATTGGGCATAGACAATGATATCCCTAAGGTAATTCTGAACCTGCAGTGATCATCACCTGTGTAAGTAGTGAGAATATGTCATTTGAGTGAAAAGTTGTAAATATTGAAATTATATAAAATATGAGTTGACTAAGGAGTGTTGGCTATAATATTCTCTACCTGATAACACTCAGGAATCTAGAGATACAACTGGCTTTATGGTTACGTCGCTGTGAGGTGTGTTTTGGGACGGGGCATTTGACTAGCTTGCAATGGTACCCATCACCTTAATGTGTTGCAATAATGGTTACAAATAGCATTACTGCCACTGTGATTGGGGTTCATTTAGCGGTCGAGCGCGTCCGTTTGTTACCCCCTGAGTGTCAGTCTGACTAATAGCTTGAATTACACGTAGGTGAAGGTGTAATGTTTCAACACATGACACTATAGCTGTCAGTAATTGCTGTTTGATAATTGCAATTTCAGCTAAAGGTGATAGTCTAGTACATCAAGATTATCACCACTAGGTGGTGTCCTTGGCTGGCCCCTAAGAATGGATATCAAAACAAAAGATGACACATGAGCAGTGTTCACTCGCCACGAATCTCGAGCTGGCAACAGTCTATTGTGGAGCACAACAGGCAGGGCCCTTGGGGTTTTCCTCGTTACATTGCTCCCGAACGACATGGCTGTCTACTTTAACCATGCAGATTCCTTCGAGATAGACCATTTTGACCAAAATCTCATTTTTTGGCTGAAAGTGAATGACGATACAGTATTTTAGAATATGACAGATATGAACCGCCTCTAGGTGCAAGGTCATGTCACAGGTACCTTGAATTCTGACAGGACCTGAAAATCAGTATTTACTATGTAAACTACGTGCTGCTAGTAAGTTTGAGGCTTATGGGAACATTCAAAAATGTTTTTAAAATACTCATCGTGCAGATCCCCTGTTATGGTAGGATCTTACTCCTTACCAAAGCCATGAATGATCATATGGTAGACTCTCATTTTCAAGTAAAGGGTGAGTCTTGACATTTCTCCAAAGGACGAAACACATCCAGATAAGTTCTTTAAGGGTGCCACATTACCCCAAAATAGCCACTTATTGATAAGTTTACCATTATTCGGCAACTATGGGATGTACCCTTTACAATAGCATAAGTGCTGTTGTCTTCATTAAACTCAGTTTTCAGATATTCAAGTTTTAAAAATGACCCGCGTATCGAGTAGGGTTATACCTTAAACACATGGCTTGGTGAGCCTCGTGTTTGTTATCAATACAGAACTTAATGACAGCTTATGAGAGGCTTGTCACACGGATCCCCAGAATGTTGATATATTTCCAATCAAGAGTTTGATGTTCAAACTCTTATTTCTCGTTTTATATTAAGAGGTAACTGTCAATGACAGCTGGACATTCTAATTGTATCCATTTAAAAGTCTTTTACATTGGAAAACAATTATAAACACTGTTCTAGGTAGTATTGGTCAATAGTGAAGGACGTTTTTATTTGGATCTTTTGATTTCACTTTCAATCAAGAGTTTGAGTGTGTTGATGCCCATCATTAAGCTGCTGCCAAAACTTAAGTTGCCCAAAAGTCTTTCTTACATATTTCGATATGCACTCTAGGGTTTTCTTCCATTAAAATAAGTCTTAGATCGTTAACCCATTTTTGCTTAACCCTTCTCATGTCACATACGTGTATATGTGTGTAGGAAATTTGAATAGGAGACCAAGAGTGAAAGACCCCACAAAGAGATCGAAAAAATGACTGATTGGCCGTCAGAATATTGTCCCTGATGTTCATTTTGTAGTCACTGGACTGTAGTAAATCGATTTCTATTTTTTAAGACAACTAAACATAGACAACTTGATATTCAATGTTGGCTAATTTTCATTTAGAACTTGACATCAGGGATGTGTGGGTAAAAATAAGGAGTAGAGATGTCAATCATTACTCATTCCTTCCATGCTTCATTTCGTAAATACTGAAATAATAGTGAAAATAGCAGCGAATATCCACAGATTACATACTTCTCATAGAAGGCACCAGTAGAGGTAAATACCGTAATTCAATGAGATACCGAATACTTAAACGAAAATATCATATGTGAAAAGTATTTACCGTTTAAGATCTGTTATACTGATCAGTAATGCATGCTCAACCAATCCTATGAATTTGACCTTAACTGCTACCATGACGCCTCAGCACAGAGGAAGTTTGTTACAGTATTTGAGCAACATTCCTAAAGCTGACTGTGCTCATTTTAACAAAAGTAGATACTAGAGAAGCAGAGAATATCTTTTCAAATAGCGTTAAGATGATATCGTATCTGTAAGGAAGTATTGACATTGTAACATGTCGCAAGAGCTTTAAAGGTGCCAATACCTACACATCAGGGCAACCTTATTCACATTTTTATGATGTCTTTAATGAAAAACATATCAGCTAATTTTAAAATAATTTGAAATAATGTGACAGATTGTTTTAAATTCATTAAATATTTTTCTGACCATGGCCAATAATAGCCTTTAAAGTATAATAACATCCTGAATACTCAACAAATATATACCATCCTTCGCAAGCTGTAATCTGAAACGTAGCAATAACATGAACGTATATTTACATCTATTCATAATAGTATTATATAGTATATTTTATTGACTGCATCAGATGATACAAAATATACGAATACAAATAAACATAGTAGCATAAAATAGTAACAAAGTATAACAGAAATGAATACAAGAGAGATTAGGGGTTCAAAACCTTAAAGAGCAGCCATGTTACATAATACATAATACGCATCAGGGAAGTGGTCTGAACATAGAACTGCATACTTAAAGACAGGTGTAAAACATGGCTGCTACCAGGGGCTGCAAGGGGCTGGCTGAGGCTGCTGGCAATACACAAAATTCTCCCCTCATGGGATCACTAAGAGAAAAAGGAGGACAGCATCCTATTCTTGAAGTGTATTACTTTCATATAAGCTAATATGTATGTGAGCCTTTATTAGTTCCCCTGTAAAAGATTGAGGCGATGAAAAAACAAAATTTAACTTAAATGAATTACAGGGTAGAGTTGAAAGTAGAAAAGAAGATATAAATAAATAGGTAACATATAAGATAGGTACCGGAAATTGCCATTATATCTAACACACTGGTCACAGCAGACTGATAGCGAAATTGTCTGACCTGAATTATAATGTTAAAGTAAGAATGCAAAGAGTAGTGCGCTCATGAGATAAGATAAGGCATTATCATTACCCAATGCCCCTTCTTATACCGACCACTTTCTGGTATATTTGGAAAACTGTGGTACCAGTTATCTTTAGTATTTCCAGTGAATCGTCTAGGCTTAGATTAGGTGTCTCACATCCCAAAATTATGCTTAGATGTTCAGCATTGTTCAGGATTGCAGACCCCCAAATCCCGCCTTCTAGACTTTCTAGGTTTCTATACATATTGGTTATCTCAGTGTAATTGAAGGGGCATTGCATGATAATGTGCCTCACCTCTTCCACGATGCCTAAATCTCAGTTTGGGCAGAATTTCTCAAAGTCAGATTTACCTTTAAGGCTAATGTAATCGGATTTGAGGTGGCTCGAGCCGGTGACCAACTTGACAATATTCTCACAATCTTAAGTGTGGAAACTTGTCTGACAGTTGCCACCATGATAGATAGTGTGATTTCCCACATACACGTCTAACTAGTGACATCTCGCGTATAATACAATTGCTATACCATTGCTGGTCTTCCATGGACCAGGCACGATACCAAATTATAATGAGAAGTGACTCAACATTTCTATCATTAGTATAATTTCCTTTTTACCTTACTGTTGATTTACTCCAAGCAAATTTATCATGTGACTCAGTAGCAGTTTAAACTAGGACATTAGCTAACATTATCTTCATTAAGAGATATTAGGGGGTTGTAACACCCATTAAACTATTAGTATATATTTTCTGAAAGAAGCCCTTCTTAGCTACTTCACAGCGCTATTTTGATTTATTTATCTTTGTATTTTCAGTGTTATTTTTAGCAAAATTCAAAAATGTACTTTTGTCAATAAAATAACTTTCAGCTCACAGCTGAAGGGCAGAACTCCTAGTTAACTTGTATTCGTTTCAAGTTCACACATGTGCCTAGAGTACGGTGTCTGGGGTTCCTTTTATTTGCACTCCTATGGGAGATATTCAGTTTCAAAGCTAAGTGGGGGTAGGCTTTTTAGAGAAATGAGCTAATTCCCCACTTATCCCAGGAAGTGGACATCCTATTGAAAATTCAAGACACAGTCATGTAGCTATGTTAGTGGTGATGACCACAGGGGTTTAAGTGTCATTGTCTGCTATTTCAATGGGAAGGGGAAACTTCAAACAGCAACACACTTTTTCTATAAATCAATTCTTCAGAAAAGCCAATTTTCCACCCCCACTTGGAAATGTTCCAATGACAAAGAAATGGGAGGATTTAAGCAGATTCTGTCATGGCAGTTGACAACTGTATATTGTTGACATGTCGTCTGCATCGTAAATCATATAATTCTTTACATCATTTCTGAGATGTCATTGGTTTTATCCCAGCTAGTCAAGGGATTTTTCTAAAATAGCTTGGAGCTGCGCTTTCCTCGCCAAGTGACATGATAGTGTGTTGCCTAGCGATTATCATTTAAGCTATCCATGCATGGGTTATGAGGATCTGAAGAGGCCACACACCCGGAGAGTAAATGAATGGCTATTCATTAGCCAAGCTTGGAAAATTAACAGAGGGTTTCTGTAGTTCTGCGAAGGGATCCTCACAGTGCATCTGACCAGCTTGATTCAGTCACACTAGAATAAACTGTCTAAGATAGCAGATATTATTTAACTAACATTCTAAATGCCTAAAGAGAAAGTTTCAAAATGTGAAGGTGCTGGGAAAACACTTAGGAGAAGAAAATGTAGTGCAACAACAAACTCTCCTGCTGACAACGGGAATGTGGTGAGACATTCATAATCTCTTTTGATTCGTCATATTCCTCACTAGAGGAACTCGACTCACAACCATGACAGACATGGTTAACTTCCTTGTTGTGGTACTCAAAGTGTCAGATTTCTGTGGCTCAGCCACAGCTTCCATTTCCGGTGTTCCATCTCCATTAGTCCACTTTGGTCATAGTAAGAACCTTCCCCTGATTCCTTTCGCGCTAACCATTGATCTGGTGAGAAGAAACGTTGTTTTATCCTTTTTCCTATTAGGCATCTTGACAATCCGGTGTGTGAAATCCAAATATGAAAAAGGCACTCTGAGTGACTATTCAGTAAATATGCTAATTCAGAGTTGGGAGAGAGTGGGTAGCGCCCTCATGTTATATTCAGACACAGAAGCTGAGAGGGTCATTAGCTGATGTTAGTAAATAAACTCACGTGGATGTTGGAACTCACCATGTGCTTCCACTGCATTGGGATGACTTAGTGCTGTTGTTTTTTACTTTGGAATTGGCACTTAGGAAAGCAATAGCATAATTTCAGTCTAGTCAACCTATAGGAAACTTATGATAGAGATTAGAAATGCCAAAAAAACATTTTGGCCATCTGATACTAAAAAAGTGCTGGACACACCTTAACAACAGGATCCTTTTCTTATTACGAGCTGATTACAGACTAGCTACTGATTCGTAAAGGCTTTGGTACATGTTTTTCTTTAAAATGTGCCAAACTCTACTTACAGTGTCACTTAAGATGTCAGGGGTAATTTCTAGGACTCAGTTTTCCCCATTGTTTCCATAACCCTGCTTTCATTTGTCTATTTAACAAGTAAAAAGTAAATATTGCCTTAATAGATATAAAAAAGAAATATGCAAAGTGTTTGCAAACAGAGCTCTTATTGACAATAATGGACCAGGAACCATCAACCTTTAACATATGTAGAAATAACAAGAAAGGCCCTGCTATGGTTTTATTTGCTTAACTAAAGTACCTCAACATGAACCATAGCCGTGTGTGTTTGACAAAAGCCTCCTTGATGCCTGGCTGGCTTGAAACCTGAGAAAATGATAATTAGAGGGCGCGGGAGATATGGGCTTTATATATTAGCACACATTCTTATTAGGCCCAGTGCACATACAACAGACCTAACTGTATATATATATATATATATATATATATATATATATATATATATATATATATATATATATATATATATATATATATATATATATATATATATACATATAAATATATATACATTTATCACTGTTCTCTTTGTATTGTTTGCTTTTAGGATCTTCTGTCTCTCCGTGTGACTGGCGTGAACCTCGACAAGTCTGTGGGTGAAGCTCTGGAGGGAATAAGTACAAACCTTAGGAAGCTACACATGAAGGACTGCAACATCCGTTCCATACCATCTTCAGCTTTTTCACAGCTGCATATGCTAGAAATGCTCCAGCTTGAATACATGGATATCAGACATATTAACAACGGTGTATTTAGATATTTAGGTAATCTTACATACCTTTATCTAAATGCACTGAATGTATCAGGACTAGATGAACACTTAGTCTCCGACTTAAAAGCATTAGAACGCTTAAGTATACGTAATTGTCCTATTTACAATTTTCCACAGTTAAATCATATGGCGCGACTGTATCATTTGAATTTAGAGGGAGTGATGCTGCATCAGCTTGAATATGCCTCTTTTCCAAACAACTCCTCTCTACGTGACATTGTAATCAAAGACAGTCCACTGGTACATGTGTTTGAAGAAGATGCCAATGATACAACAATCAACTGTACAGTCCTTCCATTTCGATGGCCCCTTGTTGCCTCAATTGGAAAGTTTTCCAAAGTGGATTTACTACATCTTAAAGGAAATAATTTGAAACTACTGCCTAAAGCTTTCTACTACTTTGGCAATATCACTGTACTAGACGTCTCCTACAACGAGATTGATAAATTACCCATTGATGTATTTTGCGGGCTTACTAAGTTGATATCTTTGACCTTGAGCTACAATAGAATAGAATATTTACCAAAAGGTGTGTTTAGTCATGTTATAAGTTTACGTTCGTTGCACTTAAATAACAATAATATCATGACACTAGATGAAGGTATCTTCTCGCCCCTGATAAACTTAAAGATTTTGAGCTTGGCTTATAACAAAATCTCTTCCCCTACAAGAGAATTGTTTATCATTCCTAAGTATTTGTTGTTGAAGAATAATCCGTTAGCGTGTAGGTGTGATCTGTTTTGGGTCAAGGAGCTTAATCATACTTGGAAAGGTCCAAAATACAAATCTACTTCATGTGTAAATACAACAAAGGTTACAGTCTTTGACTTTCTTGACAAATCATGCTGCAAGACCGAGCCTGGTCCCTGCAGTAGCACAGTTAAAACGCATGACAGCACTCCATACAATAAGATGCTTTTCAATATTATTGGAATTGTAGGTGCTGGATTGTTTTTGATAATCTTTGCTTTCTGCTTCACAATCATCTATCTCAAAAGAAGGGCTAGTAGATCAATTTAGGGACGTACATGAAACGTTTCTCCGCTACTTAAGGGAATATTATCATCTACAGACAGCAAGTATTACCTGATGAAAGATTACCCTTTATTGTATTTTGATGCATGTGGTTCATAGCTTAAATTGTGTATTAGTACTCTGTAGTGCCTCCGACTATTTGAATATAGGAGACATTACAAAGAGCCATCTTGTACATGTGAAGTTGCATATGAAGACTTTTCTGTTAAGTCAAGGCAGAGGCATGGATTAATTAGAGATAAGATACTATTAGCCAATAGCTCTTACACCAGTCAGACACTGTTGTTATGCAAATTAGCTCTTATCTGTACCCCATTCATTCCCAACCTGGCCAAGGTGGGCATATGTACTGCCCGACTTATCACCATTTCCTGTGTATACCACAATATTATCTACTTTCTCAGGTATGGAGTGCTGAGGGTGTGGTTGTGAAGGAGAGACAAACATGAGTTATATCTTATCTTATATTAAATGTGGCTTATATACAACTCTGCCTCATATATTTTGTAAATTCATTCTTTGTTCCAAAGTTATGTTAACTGAGGACACTGTCATTTTCCAATCAAATACAGAATATGAATCACTGGAATATACAGAAAACTGTGGGAGACCCGCAGCAGTGTAAACATATTAAGGAAAGTGGTTCTTAAAGAAACGACTTGAAATTCAAAAGTAATATTCGTCTCACCAAGGTACAACAAAGATCAACATTCAAGGGATGTTTTAAAGGATGTTCAATTAAGTCTGATGAATTTTGAATGTCTCTTTGTGGTAGTATACCCAGAGAATGTATTGTTAGACTTAACCAAATGACTTGATTAAATGTATTGATTAAAGTGGGAACACTTTAGGGACAGAAGAGACCGCGGCCTTTGCACAGGAGGCATCGCTGGATGAAGTAAAAGCCCTCGGCACTTGGGCCAGTGACGCAGCCCTTCTCTACATCACCGCTACAAACTTTGTTCCTCTAGGGCAGCTCATCCATTGAAATTCAGTTTCCCAGCCCACCCAACCCTTCTTTTACGTTCATCTTGCATTTCTCTTGCTCACTGCAAGCACCCAGTAATAAGCCCACATTGCTATTAAAGCCTAGCTTAAGGCTTAAAATATAAGCTAAACTGTTTGTGTGTATGTTTTGTTACATTGTTGCAACTTGCGGTTCAATAAATTTTGGTCGCCCATTTTGGTTGTCTGAGTTATAATGAGAATGGGAGTTATTACTAAAAACACTAAAATGGTGTCCATTACAGACGCCAGCTTGGATTTCCGTAAAAAGCAAACCTTATACAACCTCATGGATGGTTTGAATGGATTCCTTGGCCCAAGAAACATATAGTTAGACACCAAGATTATCTCTCTAGGCCCAAAACAATAGGAGTTATAGTCGAAAATCTAAACCAGTGGCCATCTTGAACGCCATCTTGAATTTCTCTAAACGCTCAAGGGTAACCGAGGTCCACCCGGCAGATTCTGATAGAGCACACCTTAAACTACCAATATCAGTTGAAAAAAA
>OZ012684.1:76860494-76901394 GCA_963942565.1 Maea johnstoni | reverse complement strand
CAATTAAGAACTGTCTCTCTGAAACAAATATTAGTATACAAGTGTATATGTATTTAAATATACATTATATATATGTATAAATATATATATATATATATATATATATATATATATATATATATATATATATATATTTATAAAAATACACACACACATATATATATATATATATATATATATTACATACACACATATATATATATATATATATATATATATATATATATATATATATATATATATATATAATATATATATATATATATATATATATATATATATATATATATATATATATATATATATATATGTGTGTGTATGTATGTATGTATAGTGAATTACCTTGCTAACCTCACACAAATAAGGACAATGCAACAGTCTAGGTAACCGAATTATGTTATTTTGTTATTAACATTTTAGTAGACAGAAATGATTTGAAACCAGTGCTTTTGTCCAGTGTATGCAAAAGTTCCAGAGGGTGAGCCAAGAAGTCAGTTGTAATGTAGTTTTTTTGAAAAGCAATTTCATCAATAAAATGTTATCATTCATCCAGAGTGCATTTATATTACACACATTGTATCCCTTTTTTCCAATGTGTCAGTTTGAATATAAAATATACATTAAGGTTTATGGCATCATATTTCAAACATTTCATAAAAGAGGAATCAGGCCTAAGCAATGAGTTTTTTTTCTTCCAGTTTCTTTAATGTAAATATGTATATATATATATATATATATATATATATATATATATATATATATATATATATATATATATATATTATATATATATATATATATATATTATATATATATATATATATATATATATATATATATATATATATATATATATATTCAAATGAATAATCACAGTCAGTATGGGAAGGGGTACAGTGTGATGAAAAGCTGTAAGGGTTGGTTTGTATTCAGTCTATCTTTTATTCTTCATAGAACCTTCAGTACTGGTTGGTTTACAAAATTTCATCCCTTCTGTAATGCCAAAAAATCAACTGATAACCATACCACATTGGTCTTGAAATTCAATATAGTGAGACTGATAGAAAGAGGAAATACTGTATATCTGAAATTGTCAATTGTTTTGTAAATTCATTTATTTAATATTGCTTTCAAAAAACTATACTTTAAAGAAGTACATATCAATGACTGTCATCAAGTATGATTCACACAAAATCTTGAAACTGTAGATTTAATAGTTTGCAATATCTTACAGTGATGTTTAAAACCAGATGCACAGTGATTTAGTCATTCACCAACAAATGTGACACAGAGGTATGCCCCAAAGGAGCCCTGGGTAAGCCCTAAGATATCTATGCTGGTATCAGGACTTTACACTGTGAATCCTAAACAAACACAATTAGAATAAAAAGCTTCTATTTCATATACAAATATTACAATATCCAAGCTAATCAAAAACCAAGAAGAGGCTCATATCTATCTTATTATACAAGGGACAATATCGCAATTTCTAAGCGGTTAAGTTATTATGATGAATAATGCTACCATGAAAGTAAATATGCTGCATTACTTAAAAGGTTATATAAATATTTCATTTCAGGTGTATCATTTTCACCGTGCATCAATTGATACCAGGTGCATAAAAAATTGATTAGTGCCTGATAAAGAAGGTCAATCACACAGTGAACTGGAATTATTTTACTGCTAGCTTCATCATTTATCCCTACAGTGGCAAAGTGGTCAGACAAATAACCTTCATCATATACAATTCTGTTACATCATATATAAATCCGTAAAATATGGATATCAACAGTAAAAACAGATTCCAAAGACCTTCAACGGGACAACCTAAACACAATATTCAAAGGAGAAAAGTCAAAATAAACACGTGATAAATAGTGCAGTGTTCATGTGGAGGTTTTTGGGACTGGTTTAAGAGAAAAAGGTGGTGATTTCTATTTAAGGAGATACTGTGGACTGCCTCTGAATAATGACTGATGAACAAACCATTACAACAAAAGATAAAATGGTAGCCTTTCCAACTATGAGTAGGTTCACACAATTTGATATTCTTTTCTCATAAGGTGATGGAGCATGGACTACATTAATCTTTTCTTCAACAAAAGTGATTTAATTCTGATATTAGATATTGCTAACTCTAACTTGTAACCGCTAGCTGCCTGAAAACTCAAACTCCAGAAACTCAAATACTGTAAAGCAATTAATATTAAATAGAATTCAACTTCGGCAAATTTGAAAATTAGGACTGATATTTGAACTATAAATCTTCTTGCATTTTTACTGGGCAATCTAGAAAAGCAGTAGTTTTAGCGTAGTCATATGAAAGCATCATTGTGCACATGAAAATAAAGGAAAATTTTCATTTAAATATTTGAAGGGTGTCACTTACATTTGGCTGAGGCTCTTTGTAAAACTAGGAAAATCTTACCTAAAAATCCTTGTTATTATAAGAAACAACATCGCAGGGTCAGGTACTAAACAAAACTAACAAAAGCAGGCTGCTGCAGTCATAAAGAATTTAAGCTAAAAACTTAAAAGGTGCCTTGCATTATTTTACTATTGAATTCTAGCTGGACCTTTACATACATACCAATGCACTACTTTCTGATTATTTCTCCACATTTAGTTTGCCACATCAATAGTAAACCACACTTACATATCTACACTCTCTTATGATATAATAACATTTACAATAAATTGATTATCTCTGTTCTGATTGCGCTAGCAATGGCAAATTGCACAGACATGCCCAACAAAGTATCCAAGTTTTTTGAATAGCAATGAATCAACCCTATTCACCTAATTCTGCCTAGAGTGGACCTTAGAAAGTGTCATCTGAATCCATTATTCCTAAGAACAATAATGTGTACCTTCAAATATTTTCAAATAATGTGTAAAATCACTATGTATTTGAAAGAGAGACATAGACTCTGTAACAATTGATATTCTACTTCAAATATTCTCCAAAAAAAGGAAGATAATCTTAAAATATTCAGGTGCGTTTTTGAGATGCTACAGGCATGAATTGTTTTTTACAGAAGGAAATAAGTACCTTATACACCTAGGCTAGAGCTGTGTATCCCTGAGGCTTCCAGTAGTCAAGCCCAGTGAACAAGACTGTTGATTTGCATTTTAAATAATTCATGCCTGCAGGGCCCAAAACTGCCTGAGCATTTTGGTGATATCTTTCTAAAAGACGATTTTTTAAGAAAATACTTCAAGGATAAATGTAAATCAGAAACTAAGTAACAACAACTTTCTAATTTAAGTATGAATGGGTTAACAAGAGGTTTTGATGAAATGCAAAAATACATCTGAATCAAAATTCATGTGCATGATTAATATGTAAGATATCTTAGAAGTAAAACATCGGTAAAAATGTCAAATATTCTGTCAAATGTAAACAAATACATCAATAACAACAGTGCTGAAATAAGCTTTAGTTGATTCTACATAAATTTGCTCTTAAATTTGTATTTATTACATCAATAGGTCACTTGACATGTGCTTGAACAAGGGTTCCTTTATATTAGACCCTACTTCCCTTCACATTAGTTCTTTAACAAGATTGTGTAGGAGCTGGCATTACACTTCATCAGGGAGGAAAGATTGACAGCGTATTAATGCTACCACCAATATGGGCATATTGGGCTTAAACTGCTCAAGAAATGCATCAAGACAGGATTCTTAGGATAAAAACAATGTGTATCATCTTCACGTCAAAACAATACCAACCTAATTCATAAGCTATTTTGCAAAGATATTCACTAATTTAAATAGATGGAGCTTGATTGATTGTATCTTTTTTAGTAAAATAGAAATATCTGAGCTTAGTAATCGAGAAAGATCTTATCAACTGTAGTTGAGACTACCTAGGAAATCCTGTTTTTTTTCAAGCATTCTCCTTGGCATAGATTGGAAGAAAAGCTTCATTGTGGCAATGATTGTACAGGGATGAAGCTGGTACACACCTGGGTACCATGTTGGGTATGTCTATGTGTTAATATTGATCACCTGCAGGGCAGGAAGCTACTCAAATATATGCTAAAGAATACGCTCATCTCTATAAGCAGGGTCGGTGCACTCTTCAGGGTACCAGTGTTGGGACTCTGGACCAATGCACCCGTTGACCTGGTGGTGACATCAGGATGTCTGGATTCTGGGTCCCTGAAATAAAATGATTTAATGATTTAGTATCTCAGGAGATCATATATTTGTAGCAGGTCATATAACAAGATGTACACTCCAAGTATCACTTAAAATGTTGTTGTTACATATTGGTGTTGTGAATTTAAGGCCTACTTTGATCCAAAATTTCTACAATAGAGAAAGGGTCAAGATCTGAGGACAATCAATGCAATGTGGAGTAACTTGACAAGGCACATTTTTGTCATTTTGTGATAATAACAATTATTATCAAAAGTTTATTCAGTATCATAAAATAGGGATTCAGAGGCCAAAATATTAAGGATGGGCAACTCTCAATGTTAAGCACTTATTTCTAAATATCAATAAGTATACAGGAATAATCTGGCTAATGTTCGATATCTGATTAAGCATACTGTGTATTTATTGCTGATAGTATATTTGGTACATTTTGTACAAAATAACTCATTCCAAAATAACTCAAGTGCTAACTTGTGACACAGAAAAATAAAAGTAAAGTTTATTGTGTTATGTTTTAAAATCAAATATCTTCTGTGAATATAAACCAAAATTGAAAGAAGATTACAAGTTTTGCAATAAGAATGATGGAAAATACTCAAAACACTTAAAAATTGTATTTTTACTCACCCAGATGGATCTATTCTAACCCAGAGGTCATTAAAGCGTGGCAGCTTAGGTTGTCTAGACTGTTTGTTTTTCTTCTTCTTTCTATTGTGTCTATTCCTATGTCTGAAAATAGATGATAAGTATGAATTGGTGAAGGTGTTCTGGCAGACATCCTTTGGTACAGGCATTGAATATCAGTATGCATTGTGAACAATACTCTATACAGTGTTAATATTGCAGCAATTCAATTAATGTGTACTTAGCACAGCCACGGATTCCCTATTTATCAAACTGTATGCACACCATTATTTTGACATCCAATCCCTATGCTAGTAATGCAAAACATGCTGACTTTTTGTCTTGTCATTCAACTCCCGTACACAAAAATTAAACTGCACATCAAAAGCAGCTGCCTGCTAAGCACATTACTTTATATGTGCAAAATTAACACAGTATATAGTATTAGATAAAAAACAAATCTTGGACCACTTGGAATAAGGGGTTAAATTGAATGAATATGTGCTTTATAAACATCTTGGTGAATAATTTCATTTACAATTAATGTTAAAATTCTTGAATTCTATATTTCAATTCACAAACAGAAACTGTCACCAATTATTAAACTTAGCACATGCCTGGTTGAGTAACATTTTGGTTTATTTCAAATGATCATTATTTTAGTAATAGGATGCAAAGACAGGAAATGTAAGTCCAACTTACTAAGAATTGAAATAGGATTATTGCTATTCTACAAAGTTAATTAGAAGAATCACCCATGTTTATTGAGAAAACCTCAGGAGCAACAAGCCAGGTGGGTGAAGATATCAACAGACTTGACTAGTTTGCAAACATACAATTATAATTACATAGCCCATTCATGCGTATGGCTTTCTCAAGAAATTATTGTTGGCATCTATGATACTTTTGATGATAACTTTGGACTCAGAAATGATTAAACAACACATTTGAAGGAGAGTTGTTGGTAGTTCTCTTATTGGTATTTTGTTCCAATATTTTTTCCAACTAATTGTTTCCACCTGTAAGATTTCATCAAAATTGTCAGGCTGCTTTTGGCCACCATGAGTATAATTGCATTTAAGTTTTAATCATTGTCGGAACCCTGTTTACAGATTAACACATTCATTCCCACAGTGAAATGAAATAGTTATTTTAAGAGGCTCTCCCAAATAAAAGCACAATTTAGATAAAATAACTGAGAGAAGTGTTCACTGCAATAAACGCACAGATAACCATCTTATATGTTTTAATATCATCCTTTATCGCTAAGTCTTAATCATTTAACCATATCACCCTTAAATGAAACATTTCGCATGGGCTATTGGTATGAATGGGTTAATATAAAGGTTGTGCATACAGACTCTCTAGTGCACTATTACTAAAACATGCAATCTTATAAGGCCAAACAATGGCAAATATGTTAATGAAGATAAGAAATATTTCTCTTAAACTCTAGGTGAATAGAGTGGTTCAAACAGGACATGATATCTGGTACTAAGATGCTAGCAACTTCAAACAAAAGCACTATGAATTTGGAGAAAAGACCGAAGCAGAAATGGAATGTTGAGCTTATATTAGGAATCAAGATGCTAGCAAACTCAGACCAACCTAAATTTCCTATAGTAAAATGGATCTTGTAATCCAGCTAACCCGCTAACTACTATTGGAGGCATTGGGAAATCTGACAATGCTAGGTGATCCTTCTTCTTCTTCCTCTTCCTCTGTCTGTGACGACTTCTAGGTCTACAGAAGAGAAGAACGAATATTAATGTATCAGTGACACTGATTTATCACACTACTAGATCAGCCAAGATTGAAAGAAGTTAACAACAAAGTTTTACCAATTAATTCCTTAAGTTTGAAACAGTAATATTCTTACCTAAGAGTTGTATCATTTATTTCTTACTTGCAAAAAATATTTGATCTTCTGAACAGTTTTAAGAAGTTCTCATTACCAATTATATAAGTATGAAATAAATTATGGTTAACTGTTTTAGTGTTCAATTTACTGAGGTGTTCAACATATAGGTGTGTTCAAGTATAGACACCATTTACTGATCAGGTATCAACCGAATCAATGATGCTCATTCTCCTATGAAGATGCATTACTAAGTGGTCTGCATTAGTTTAAGCTTCAAAATATAGAGGGCTCCACACTGCACTCTTCCACTATCTACCTACATATAGGATGATATTCATGCCATGTTTTTAGAAGCAAACTTACATCACAGGGATAGAGTCCTCTGGTGCTATATGCTGCATTTCAAAGCCCTGCTCCTGTAGCTTGTCTATTACTGTGTTATTCCCTAGGAAATGACCTGCGAAATAGAGAAAAAAATGACAATATAGTGCTCTGAGTAAAGAAAAGACATAGTAAGGTAAAAGTCCTTATAGAGTGAATCATCAGATGTCACTTAACCTTTATGCTGCTGTTGGCTAATTTGGTCAGTACAAAATGATACAAAAAACGGAAAATGGCTGAAACCCGGGCACATTGGTACTTATCTAAGAATGCTCAGCGATAGCTATCCAATGAATACCAAAATGACAGGGTTAAGATGGTTTTCAAAAGTCTTTGCATTCCTGTGCTTCGGACGAAAGTAGCCTGGCCATTGGAAGGGTTACATGCTTGGAGTACAGGAAAGACATGGTAAGGTGAAAATCCTTATAAAGTGAATCATCAGATGCCAATTAAGTTCTTTCAAAAGATAAAGATATCACTGGAATCTATGAGATCATTCAGTGAAACATGTTCCCTAATTCAATTTAAGTCAGTTTAGGGGCTACTGAAATGTCTAAAATTAAATTGGGTTTTGTCAAAGAAATTTATCTTTGATGGTGGATTGGAGCAGTGTTTCTACTTTCACAGTAGATTTTCTATCTTGTCACACAAGAGATGACACCTTACCATAATAATTCATCTCCAAAACTCAGCTTTGCGAGCTACTATTAAGCTTATCAAAACTTAGGAATATTGATGTTTACACTATTTACAAGGTCCAGTTTCCAATACCACAAACATGAAAGAACAAGTACTGCTTTGATGAAGCTTGCTTACTCACTAACAACACTGATAACAGATCTAATATTCTCTGATCAGACTTTCATTAATTGGACATGTATAATGTCTGGTCAAAGATTGCAAGCATGCACTGTTTAGATAAGAAGAGCATGGTAAGTGACCACTGTGAAGAGCAAGAGTTTTGATCACAGGGATCAAAGCCTGTACATTGAAAACACACTTAATACAGGCATTTAAGAATGGCAAATAGCCTTAACCCTTCCAATGCTAAGGCTACTTTTGCCCTAAGCACAAGGATGCAAAGATTTTTGAAAACCATCTAAACCCTTTCATGTTGGTAATTATTGGATAGCGCTCTCTCTCTCTCTCTCTCTCTCTCTCTCTCTCTCTCTCTCTCTCTCTTTCTCTCTCTCTCTCTCTCTCTCTCTCTCTCTCTCTCTCTCTCTCTCTCTCTCTCTCTCTCTCTCTCTCTCTCTCTCTGAGAACTATCAGATGAGTACCCATATGCCAGGATTTCAGTAATTTTTCAGGTTTTTTGCATCATTTTGTATAGACCAAATTAGCCACCAGCAGCATAAGGGTTAAGTTAATTGATTGTTTAGATTCACATGGTACGGATTGTTAAGTTTTGTTAACTTAACAGATGAAGCAATTTGTTCACAGATTCAAGCCGTTTCATCCTGATAAACCATGCACGCTGACTGATCAGAGAACAAGAATGTCCATGCTTTAGGAGCTCAGTCGTAGGATGTACAGGCGATCTGTGCCTATTAGCCGTGGTCAGAGCATGCCTTGAATGATAGGGCGGGTAACCCTAGACATATGTGTGCTCTCTTGAGACAGCTTTGTTTAGAGATAATCCTTCCAGCCATTCCATTACAGACAGCCTGAGTATGCACTGATGGTGCTTGAGACTATGGAGGCCATTTTGGCCACAACTGAAGGTCCTTCGGTTCTATGTTGGAACAAGATCTTTGCTAAGGCCCTTAACACCCTGTCAAGCCAAACTCTATTCTTTATTAGTTCATGATAGAAGGACTACTGTCTGTTTGGATAGCCAATGATAGGGGGCCTGCCTAGAGTGGTCACTCCCCAAATACCTGTCCTTTTAGTGACCACCATCCCTATCAGCTACCTATAGACATGTATATTGGACAAGAAACAAATGTTAATGATGATGATGATGAAGTGAATATCCTTACCATTGGACTGAGTTACCCTCTTTAAATAAAGGTGATTATTATTATTATCATTATTATTATTATTATTATTATTATTATCATTATTATTTATTTATTTATTTTTTTATTATTATTATTATTATTATTATTTTTATTATTATTATTATCATTAATATATTACTATTATTATTATTATTATTAATATATTATTATTATGATGATGGTGATGATGGACATTGGTGATGATGATGATGATGATGATGATGATGATGATGATGATGATGATGATGATGATGATGATGATAATAATGATAATGATAACAATAATTATGATAATATTGATAATAATAATAATAATAATTATTATAATAATAGTAATAATAATAACATGATAATAATAATAATAATAATAATAATAATAATAATAATAATAATAATAATAATAATAATAATAATAATAATAACAATTAATACTAGTAATAATAATACCTGCCCTTTTGGTCACACCTTCACTATCTGCTACTTTGACATTTACATTGGACAAGAAACAGATAATAATAATGATTATTACACTACTACTACTACTACTACTACTACTACTACTACTACTACTACTACTACTACTACTACTACTACTACTATTTATAATAATAATAATAATAATAATAATAATAATAATAATAATAATAATAATAATAATAATAATAACTGCCCTTTTAGTGACCACCAGCACTGAGCTATCTTTACATTTACATTGTACAAGCAACAGATGATAATACCTGCCCTTTTGGTGACCACCCTCACTATAATCAGCTACCTAGACATTTACATTGGACAAGAAACAGGTAATAATAATACCTGCCCTTTTGGTGACCACCCTCTCTAAAATCAGCTAGACATTTACACTGGATAAGAAACAGATAACATTAATACGTGCACTTTTGGTGACCACCATCCCTAGCTACCTAGACATTTACATTGGACAAAAAAGAAGCAATTATAGCCAAAAGGCCTCCAAAACAAGGCTCCCATTGGCTTCTTGAAATCCGCCTGCAGACTGGTAACCCAAGGGGGGCTCACTGTGGAGTAAGAGGAGCTGCGGACTGCTGCTGTTATGTTGTTCTGAGCCCTGTTTCCCCGGCTCTACCTCATAACAAGCACAGGGGCCAGAGCTGGCCAACAAGTGGCTGGATGTAAACAGTGATATAACGTCCCCCCATTCCAGGGCCAGCAGCTCCGCTAAGTGGACACTGGATACCTGGCTTTTACTGCTGAGATAAGTGCTCGAGACATATACATGTACACACATTAATACAGCAAAATCACACCCACTTGAATAATAATTATCCTGAAGAGAAATAACCTCATGAACCACTGCATTCTATTTGAAAATTGCCATGATCCTGTCCTAACATTTCTATTTATGTCTAACCATTATGCTACTTGTGGCTAATATGGGCAACACAAAATGATGCAAAAACCTGCAAAATGACTGAACCCCTGGCACATGGGTACTACTCAATGAATTATAAATTATACATGAGAAATAAAACGAGGTATATATATATAAATCTCTGATACTCCAAAATCTTTTTTAATTTTGTTAAAACACAACACAAACAGGACCTTTAATATCTGCATGGGGACCTTCTGGTAGGCCCGAATAAAATGCCACCGGTCCTTAACTCTTTATAGTATAAAAAAACTCTGAAGCTGCCTAATTGTTAGACATACCCCTGGTGTTTAAACCCTCAATGAAAGTCTTACCCAGCAGGGCGTCATTAGGGCTCCCAAATGCTCAAAAATCACCCCTCAGGACATGCAATTTTCTCTGTGAGCAACTTCAGATATCAATTACAAGCATATAATTGAACTTTTTCCATCCACTTCATTACAATTTCAAGACATTGTATGAGGATATCATGCCTAAAATACTGATAAGTAAATATACATTTATGGTTGTAATCAAAGTATATTGTGACCTCCCATGAAAAAAAAAATTAGGTTGCCCAAAATTTTTCAGTTGCCAATGTTGGTTACCCAGTTTCTAAATCATGGCTAAGATCTTACCCTCGATCATTAGAAACCTCACACCTCTTCCTCCTCCTTCTGCACCTTCCTCTCCCTCTCTTCCTTCTCCTCCTCTACCCCCTCCTCCCCTTTCTCCCCCCTCATCCTTCTTCTCCTACTCCTTCTCCCCCTCCTCCACAACCCTCTCCTCATCCCGCTCCTGTGCCACAATAAAGCTAACTGGCACCCTCGAGGATCCACTGAGCTGCTTAGCCAACTGAGCAGCGTCTAGACTACCGCCCGAGCCAGTGCCGCCGACTTCACTAATACCAGCACAGGAGAAGGGCTTTGAAGAGGCGCAGTCTGCCCAAGCCAGCATGGTTGGCGTAACTGACATGCTGCAAAATGCAAGTAAGGTTGTATCTTCCGACAGATGACAGGATGCCTGTGAGCTTCAATACCTATGGTTAAACACGAACACATGTACCATATGTTCAGCGCTAAATAGCTTCTTCTTCTAGCTCTCTCTCTCTCTAAGGGCTACAGTGACTTTCTGCTGAGGGCAGGGCTTGAAAATAGGGTCGTCGAAGGGATGTTCAGCGCTAACAACTTTCTGATGATGTTGATGTATTGGACCCACGAGGATACCTTGCACTGTTTGACTACCAAACTATTTTATAGCTAAAACACGTACCATTTGTTCATAGTTTTGGTTGCAATAACAAACAAAAAAATTGGCTATATACTGAATACATTTTTTGCTGATGAATTTCATTCTGGCTGATGAATTCACTTCCAATCTTTAGGACTACAAATAATTCAATTGATAGAAATATAAAAATAACAACCCTGACTGAAAATATTGACAATTATTTTTCTTTGTTTGCAAAAAAATTGTTTCTACTGTTTCCTTTAGAGCAGCAGGCAGGGTATAAATGATGAATGACCTGAGAGCCATATTTGGCTGACAACCAAAAAGAACAGGCAATATGTCTAATGCTTTTAGAATACTTCCCGTATAAGAACATTAGAGCTGTAATGTCCCCTAACGCAAACACAAAACGTGTTGGTGGAAAAGCTTTTCACTTCACGGTAAAATCCCCCCAGCAGCTAAGCTGGAGAGTTAACAAGATTAGGTACACGTAATCCCCATACGCCCTCCGGCACTTCAACTATCCAAAACATTTGCTCAGAATCAAACAGGAAGCACTTGGTAACGTTTTACAGAAAATTAATGTTTGTATCCTTTGGCGTTGAGAGGGTTTTCTCAGTTTTGTCTTTTTGAGGACTCGGAAAAGATGGCTATCAGATTGGCAGCATTTTGATGCCAGCAGTGCCTTAACCAGTATTTGTGTCAGGAGATCTTAACAAGTGCTGTCTGGGCCTATAATACTTTTGAAATTAAGGTAGCATTGTGGGGTTAATTTCTCTGACTCAATTATCTATCTTTGGAAGGGTAATTCATAACATGTTGCATTTCTGAAATTCCAAATCAAGAAAATGCCAATGATACAGAAACCTTATACTTGATGTGTTTAACTTGGTAATGCATGCTGTTATATGCATGCTTATACCATAAGAGTATTCATCCATCCTGAGGATTATTCAAATACTGATCTATATATTCTAACATTTTTTCTGCTCTGTACAGGGCAAGGTCAGACAAACAACCTTGCACTGGCAGAACGCAATTGTAAATATTTAATGTAATCAACTCGTAAGATTTCGGCTAACCTCTCCAGACCCTAAAACAGTGCAGTGCCAAGAAGCCGCTGGGAGGGATGCTGAATGTGAAGTATGAGCACTGTTTGTTGATGTGAGGGGTGGGGCAGAGCCCTTGACTAGTGAAAACATTACAATCACGAGACACAGAGTTTACCACAAGAGGGATCACTGTGAGGGCCATGTGCTCAAGTGCAGGGTCAGTCACAGTAGCCATGTGCTACACATGTGTATACTGATGTATACCAAAACAATTGGTTCCTAATGGAGCAATAAAATCAAAAGCACTTCTTTTAACTTCCTCTTCCAGGCATTCTTTAACCCTTATGCTGCTGGTGGCTAACTTTGCCAATATAAAATGATGCAAAAAATTTGGAAAAATGCCTGAAACCCTGGCACATGGGTACTTATCTAAGTGTATGCAGTGAGAGCTATCCAATGAATACCAAAATGACAGGGTTTAGATGTTTTTTAAAAGATCTCGCATCCCTGTGCTTTAGACGAAAGAAGCCTCAGCATTAATAATAATAATAATAATAATAATTGGAATTTATATAGCGCCTTTTCCATTCATAAAATGTTCAAAAGCGCTGCACATCGTCCTAGTTTGAGTCATAGTCAACAACGCCTCAATGGGCGAGCCTGAAAAGGTGTGTTTTGAGACACTTCTTGAAGGCCTGACATGATGTAGAATGCCTGAAAAATGAATGGTTATTAATGATTGTAATACTTGATTAGAAACATTTCCAATGTTTTTTACTGGGATGTCATATGACTTGTCCTGTTATAAACAATTTATTGCATTCACTTGCCCTTGGAAAGGGATCTCTAAAAGCAAAACAATGCTGTACAAGCTTTTCATGCCGTAACGTGTCATTGACATCCAAATCTGCCAGAATATTGCATGTTACAATTTTAGAGGGCAGTACTTGAGAAACCACGTTGGAATTACCTTTAAATCTCCACTTAGCAAGCAAAAAGATTAGATTTTGCATAAATACAAGGACTGAGCACTTAATCAGTGCATTAGTAGTCAGTGCCAAGTAACTATGAGTGCAGTTTCGAGATGCCCCTCTCCATTGCAGTAGTACTAAGCACTACCATATTCATTTCAATAAGCACACATGCAAGTAGCGAAAAAATTTGCAAGATGTGTGATTGGCAATCCTCAGTTTAGCCACATCCCACATGCGCTGCTGATCGTGGCAACAATCCACGGCCGCTACAAGCTCGAACACTTATTTGAGGTCTGTGTGCTTAATCAGAGGAATACGGTAAGCAGTGGGTAACTATGAGGGCAGTTTCGAGATACCCATACCTCTCTACAAAGAACAGGCCCGCTACCATATGGAAGCAGAAAAAGGATTAATCTACTAGGTTTCCAGGCAAACAAAAGTTTGTTCCATAAACTATGATAAATGTGGGATGGAGTGTCAGCCACATGGCTGGAGGTAATCTTTTAGGCGGGGTAGGTTTCCTACAGAAGTCAAACAACAAAGTCAGGCTGGCAGAATAAATCCCTCTTGATTTGCACTGTGTATAAACACTGGTCAGACCAGCAAATGACCTCTACATACCAACAGGGTGGGCACCTACGGAAACGTATGTTTCTACTTTGCAAAAATATCCATCATGCTTGGGATGAATTCATCACTTGTAGACAAGAGATTTGGCAGGTACCAGTGCTTTTATAAGAATCTTAACACACAAAACATTGAGTTGAATATAGTATATATATATATATATATATATATATATATATATATATATATATATATATATATATATATATATATATATATACATATTGGGTTAACATTTATCATCTTGCTTGTCAAATTGAATGTATTCAGAAGTTTACTATGAAACAGGCATGTGGAGGTATGAGTCACATAAACAATGACCATCTAATAAAGCATAAAATAAGAATTCACATATTGGTTGATAAATGAAATTTATAATGGTTTGGTAGGATACAGGATTACAGAAGCTTTTATAGAAGGGGTTGTTCACTTTCATTTCAAATCAAGAAAAATGATATTTTGACTTAAGATCATTCACCTAAGTTTCACATTTTTAGGTGTTTATAATGACATTGCTACACCACCAACATAAGTCTTAGCCTTTAATTCACTGTTATACAGCCACAATTAGTTTAACCTTGTAAAGTATTGTTATATAATTCCAATTGCAGGATATGAGTTTTCCACATGAAGTGGACAGGTTCATTCCCACCCAATAAAACTTCTAATATAATTTCTGCCCGAGATTCACAATGTTGCATTCGATCACCTCAGCCATCTTTATAAGCTATGAATATTGGTTACAAATTGCATTCAATAAATCACACTTATAATCAATACAATCTGCATTTATTGGTCAGCTCTATATATTGGGTGTCAGAATGCTTTGAGTTCTAGGAAGATCTCTATAGATAGTATTGATTGCCAGGTCATTCATTAGTCTAGCCTGCTATAAACATGGCGGGACCAGCTTGATGGAGGGGGAGGGTCCACGCTTCCATCAGCTTTCAGCCATCAGAATCCTAGCCGTCATATTCCATCAGCTGATTCATCACTTTTCTCAGCAAAGCTTATTCCCGTAAGACGCTGAGCAATATTAATTTTCAACTAAACCTTTTCGACCGGAGACAAAACTTTCCTCTCCTAGCTGACAGAATGTTTTTTCTAACATATTTTCAATGGATTAAAGTATTGTTATGTATGTGTTCTCAATTCTGTATTACCTAAAAAATGAACAATATAATATCTGACATATTGGATGTTTACAGGGAAATATTCTTTATTTGATTTTTGCACACTCAAAGCAATGAGGAACTAGAAATTTATAGTCATCTATAGAAATGAGGTATGAGTGAAATATCATTAGAATGCATAAAGTGACACCTGGTGTGAATTATTGCAAAACTTCTAATAGGAGGCAGCTGGGGGTTTTCATATTCAATTAAGACCTCCCTTCTACGGGGTAGATGTAAATTAAAAGCAGAAAATCTTAACCCATTAATGCTTGTAGCTGCAAAAGGCAGCCTGACAATTGTGATGAAATCTTCCACGCAAAAGCACAATTGGAAAAATACCTAGGGGTGATATGTTAATTAAAACACTACTCACCCACATTAAAATAGTTGGTAAGAAAATTTACGATTCCAAAGTTATTTTCAAAAGTGTCATAGACATACCTGTCAACATCCAACTATCCAAAATCAGGTGATTTTATGCGGTTCATTATTTGGGCTTCTTTCGTGGCATTTTGTTTAGTTCCAATCCTGGCCACCAGGGGCCAAGTTAGTAGTTTAGTTTAGGAGTGGGCTATTATGTTTCACAGAAGTTGGCAAAATGACAATCATACAAATATGTAAATAAAATATTTTTTATTTTGTGTAGCAGATCACACTTAAAATAATTTTACAGGGAGGTGAATTTTCCTTGTCAGTCATTGTAGATTTTTCTTGGCTGATGATGATGGCCCACCTTGCACCTTTCCCTCTTAATCCGAGAACAATACATGATAATTCCAATTAGTAAGGGATTAGCTATGAATACCCTACTAATAGGGATGGATTATAACAGTAATTGGGTCAGGTGAGATACACTGGAGGGAGCAGAATGACCTACTTGCTGAGAAAAAGATGGAGGATTTTTTAAAGTCAGCAAAATCAGTAGCTAATCAGTAGATTTCTTCAAATCAGGTGCTCAATCAGTAGACAGCATTTTTGGGGTCTGAAATCAGTAGAGTACTGCTCAAATCAGTAGAGTTGACAGGTATGCATAGATCAATACACAAATCAATTTCTAGTTGAACTTCTTGGGTCAATGAGTGTTTCTCAGTGGTAAGGGCTGAAAATGAATTCCTATGTCTTAAAAACTGAACCCAATAAAATCAAAGTATATATCGAATGGCAACCTGGTATGGGCTTAACGTAATTCACATCCTCAGTTTCAATTCTTTTAATTCCCAGGCAGGTTTTTTTTCATAGCTAAAAAAATGTTACAGTTGACCCATGCCTCCCGCTCACCATATCCTCATACTAGTGTCAGCTGCCATTGTCTGTGGTGTTGTCAGGGAACATATGTACCTTGTCTGCGGGGCTGCCAGGAGAGGAGAGGACCCCTATAACACGCACTGTGTGAACCAGTTATCACCCTAGCCCTGATCGAGTCACAGGGCGGGTGTGGAGGGGTTATCTACATAACAGCACTAAGTCACACCACGGGTCACTCCTCGGTCTTGCTCCATTGAAATACTGACACAACATCCACCAGCAATGGCCGCCACATTGTGAGGAAACGACAAGTGGTAATGAAGATTAATATGTGAATTTATTAGCGTATGCTTCCCAACCAATCTTTGTTTTTTTATCTGCTCAAGGCATGCATGAAGTTATCAGAGTTGGCTGCCTGAATTATGGTACCAACATTTCAGACGGATGCTTTCTGTTTATTATTTGCCATGTTTCATTAAATATATATATATATATATATTTAATTTCTGTCCCCATTCCTCTGAGTAACCTGACCTCAAGGCATCTGACCTTTTGGATCAAAACTCTTGGCCAATTACTCTCTAACTTGCTTGGCCTATTTAATCCACATACCCTGGTACATATTTCACACATGATATCACCCTTCAAATTCCATCCGCTCCCACTGAAAGACCCAAGAAAGGATCGAGCCTATAACAGCAGCCCGGCACCAGGGTGCAATTTAAATACCATGGCACGTACACACTGATGAAGTCATGCTTATTTCTTTATAGGTCAATTATAAGCACACACTAATACAAAAGTTGCACTTCAATGTCAATGCCTGATAACATATGTTTTCTTAATAAGTAGAAACACCGGATGTTTTAGTTTATGATTACTATCTATATCTTTTGGCCTCCCTTGAAAATGAGATATCCAGAAATGTTATGATAGTGATTTAGAGCACCCTCATTCATTTTGACTATGGGCTAGCCCTAGACTGACCATGGCGGAGTATTAAAGGCAATTTCCAGGAAAACATACTGTTTCCTAGAATAAGTGCATGAGGTTTTCAAGTAAGTCATGAGTATTAGAGGAAACTAAAATACTATGGGGGAATAGCCTCAAAAACTACGCCAAATACTACAAAGCTTGAATTAAGAGCAGACCTATTATGATGATTTTATCAGATTGAACCTTTTTACATTATTAAATATGATTGCTATTCGTGCCATACACTGTAGATTCATATAAATATGTAGCAAATGTAGAAAATCATTAATGGTCCATTTCAGCAGAAGGGCAAGAACCACTCCTATTTGCCATATTCTGTGTAACAGTATGACATCCATGCTGAGTCAAAGTGCCATTGTGTATGCATGAGTTGGTGTTGAGGATGCACAGTTGGAATACATTATAAGTTGGTGGGTCCGGAGAGAGCCCTGGATGATTAGCATCAGGGTGAGCAGCCCACAGATATGCTTCCATTCTATCATAGTCATCACCGGCTCTTTCCGGAGGAGACCCCGGCCCTTGAAGACAGCGACCCACCACATAGCGGTCAAGTCAAGCTTATGATAGGCACTACACGCCCATCACGGCCACCGACAACAGGCTACCAGAACATCTGCAACCAATCAGCATGCTCGCTGCCTGCCCCGATCAAAACGGAAGATGGCTCGGTCCGTCAACGTGCTCTTTATGCTGTTAATCTTTACTTCCTGCCACTGGCTTGCTGAGGAATTCATGTAGGCATGTACATTGCAGGTTATCTGGCCTGCAGGACATCGGCAGAATCTCTCTACCCTGAGATTACCCTCTGACTGAACCCACTGACCCCACTCTTAATGGGACAGAATGTATGTAAAGTGGTGAGGACCCTGTTCACCCCTACATCACTCATCAATAAGGTTTATGATAGGAGATTATAGTATATACTATGATACACCTTTGTCAATACCTGATTAACACATCTAACTTATTAAACCAGCACTTGAAAACAATGCTGTTACATATTTGCTAATGAGAGAATGAAAAAATGCCTAATGTTATCATTCCAGCAGGCTATCAAATATGTGTTACACAGGGGAAAGAATTTTGGGATTTTGAAATGCAAATATTGAGAGCAGGTGGATGGCAAAAGTATCTTGGGCAACAATTAGCTCGGACATTATGGTCTCAAGGACAATCAGTTCTACCAGCAGCCACCAGGGCACATTTGCCCTCCATACATTACTAGATAATTAGATAACAGAAGATTTTGATGAGGAACAATATGTTGTCCGCCAACAGAAATGCCATCCTTCATGTCACTGTTATTGAAGATAATGCTGAGAATAGAGGGACCATTTGTTGGTTGTTTTGATATGGAACTACTAGTTCTCCGGAGAGGCGATTCCTGCCATCATCACACCCTCTAATACATGACACTGTTACTAGGATGAGAGTGAAAATAGGGATTAAGCATTACAGTGCCAACATTTAATTCCTGCACTAAATGCATGGGCAGCGCATGCATGACACACGATTGCACACCCGATTGCCACCTAGTTTCCTAGGCAAGGATACGTGGATGGCCCTACAAGTGAATGTAGCTTCGATTCGAAAGCTATGTTGGTTATTGATGTGCGTGGCTTATTTTTTAACATGTTATTCATGGGTGTTTGTACAACTGAGCACTGATGAAGATGAAAATTGGGGAAGCCTTAAGAAGGTAGATTTGACGTAGGACAATTAGTTGTCCTTAATAGCTATCCTGCCTGCCACTTTGGCGAAATCTTCTGCATGTCAGTGATATCAGGAATAAGGGTAAAATTGGGGGGGGGGGGGGGGTGGTAGCATAAGATGGTAGAGATTTGACGGAGAACAATTAGTTGCCCTGAAAAAGCCATCCTGCCTGCCACTATGGCGAACTCTTCTGCATGTCACTGATATCAGGAATAAGGGTAAAAATGGGGGTAGCATTAGATGGCGGATTTGATGAAGAACAATTAGTTGTCTGTGATATCCTTAAAGCCCCCTGCCTGCCACTTCTGTATGCCAGTGATATCAGGAATAAGGGTAAAATGGGGGTAGCGTTAGATGGCAGATTAGACGTAGAACAATTAGTCATCCGTGATTCCCTGATAGCCGTCCTGCCTGCCACTTTCAGGCACGCTCCTGTACATGTCATTGTTATCAGGGATGAGGGTGAGAATGGGGGAGCAAGGTGGCAGATTTCTGAGCACCCGTGACATGGTCTCCATCACTGTCAGCAGATAAGGCCCCAGTACAGGGTGGCGAGATGTCCATGCTGCTCAGCTAATGGTATGCTAATAGTGGCAAGTGGAGGCCAGGGACTCGACCCGCCATATCCACAATATCTCAAACATTTCCTGGCTTTTAGGCATATCTCAACCAGCTGCTAGTAAATACTTAAGAATAGTTTGGGTACAATCTAAAGCCCTCATATGATTTGGACATTTATTTTTGGCTCTCTGTATTTGGCTCAAAAGTGAGAACTAGTTTAACTTATTAACATAAATTATCTGAGAAAGTTAGGCTTCACGTAAGGAACCAAAAAGAAAAGAGATAAGAGAAAAGTGAAAAGAGTTATCATTATTATCATCAGCTCCACTCTGATACTAGCAGTTGATTGGTCAATTTCTTTGTTGTACTGGACTGTTTTGCAGTACTAACATCTCTTTTCATTAATTGTTAATGTTAAGATACAAATAAATGTTTTCTCCCCCTTCACCATGGTTACTATGGGTTTGACCTCAAGTTTACAGGTCACAGCCTCGTTTGGGCCCTTAGCGACAGAAAAAAATGGCAGACATATCACTCTCTCTTTCACCGCCGCTAGACATTGCTTTTTGGCGTTTAAAACACTTTTTCACTGGTTCAATTCATAAGCTTTACACTTTTACAACATTTGTCCTCATCACCCAAAGTTATTTCTATTGCACAATTTTTTGGTGAAATTGGAAGCCATTGCAATATTGATGCAAAGGTTATCAGAAAAAAGAAAACAAAAAGAGGAACGTACCTGCACCGAATGCGAAGAAAAAACTTTTATTAGGGTGCTGTTTAAGAAGCCTCACAACACGATCCGCCATTCGCTCATTGCGTTTATATATAAGTTCCTGGCGGAAATACTGGTCTATGCGTTTAGCAGTCAATAAATCTCTAGGAGGCAATGAAGCATTCACCAGGTTGGGCACCTGTGCTGTGTCGTGATTAAAGATGACTGTATTTAAATCTCCACAGTTATAATGGCGAATGAGATCATCAGTGGTGTACGGAATTGAGCCCAGACCCCGCCGATAATTGTCGTGCTGCCAGAGGGTTTGATTGAGGGCAAATAAAACCTGAAAAGACAAAAGAAACAATTAATTAATAAAAAAGTTATTGAAGAAAAATATTGTCTCACATTGTATTTATATGTTTAAAAAATATTCATTGTTTTTAACCCATTAACACTCAGATTTTGGAAATATGTTACTTACAAAAGCATTTCCTTGAAAATATCTGAAGGAGAAATGTTGATCAGACGCCAAGCAACAACTCTCCTTCAAATGTTTTGTGAACTTTGCCTTTATTTTCAAAAGTAGACAATACCTTGATTACCTTCTAGAGAAACTCTGAGTGTTAGCCATAGAAAATAGTTCTTTTATCTTAAGATATTTGAAATCAAATATAATTAAATGAAAAAGCCAACATTAGTAATATAATTATTTCCTGGTTTATTGGCCATTAAGGGAATTTTGCACCCTTTTGTTAGCTTGCTTAATAGAACATAGAAAGTTCTTGATTTTCATATTTTGATTGAAAAATACCCGTCATTGGGATACGATTAACAGCAGTATTTTTCTTAATTTGATCTATTCCTGTCATATAATATACTATGAAAAGATTTTTCAGCCCTTTAGCAAGGTATTTCAGTAGTTCCGTAAAGCACCAATTGTTAGACTCACTATGTTCTCTATAGAGGTGGCCATAGTTTTAGCCAGCAGGGAGTCTGGGCATCTTTTGGACACCCAAACCCCAAAAAATCACCCTTCAGGACACCCAAATTTTTGGTGATAAATTTCTTATGTCAATCTCAAGCATATACTGTAAAACTGGTAATGATTGCGTGATTTTAATTATTGCGTTTTAATGCGAATGCAATAATTAAAACACGCATAAATCTGTCCCTTCTGTTTCCCTTCTGTTTATTGGTGGAGATTCGCATTAATTAAAACACGCATAAAAGAGAAAATGAAAAAAACGCAATATTTACTACACGCAAACATTACCAGTTTTACAGTAATTGAATATGTTCATCATAATATAAATCCAATGACATGCATCAGATAAGGATATTAGGCCTTATTTCAATGAGTTTAGACATGTTTATGTTTGAAATCTGAGTATATTGTGGTTCCACTTGAAACATTGGACGCCCAAAACATTTACAATTGCCAAATTTCAAGCACCCAGTTTCTAAATCCTGGCTAAGACCCTGGAGGTGGCCAACTTAAGTGGTGAGAGGGTTAAGATCCAATGTCACTCTAATTGAAAATGAGGTTAGTGGAACAAAATGACTTCAGTAAACCAATCTATCGGGGTGTCTTGAATGACATTTCATCAGCATAAAGTGAGTGTCCAACCGTTAATCACAATAAACAATAGAGCAATCATCAACAATCACTGTGGTAACAGTACCAACTCAAGTAGATTGTTTCTCAACCAATCAGAAACTTAGCTTTACATTTGATCCGTGTCCATTTAGGAAAGATCCACAAACAATAAAATCTGCATCTACTTATGGAACTCATGCATGAGTGGCCAAGATTGGATGATCCCGATCTCAAATAATTACACCTTCCAATACTGAGGCTACTTTCCTCCAAAGCACAAGGATGCAAAGATTTTTGAAAAACATCTAAACCCTTGCATGTTGGTTTTAATTAGAAAGCTCTTGCTGAGTACTCTTAGATAAGTACCCATTTGCCAGTGTTTCAGTCATTTTAAGTTTTTTGCATCATTTGAAATTGGCAAAATTAGCCACCATCAGCATAAGGGTTAACCTAAGTATTCTTGCTGGCAAATGCAACAATAAATGGTAACAATGGAAGCTTTGGGATTAGTCATTACTAAGTTTTCTATATAAGTTATTAACTCTTGTTTTAGTTATGTTTCCCTCCACTAGGTGCTGCCAAGTTTAAAAGTCATCCAAAACTAAATTTGGAATCAACCTAAACTTTTTAGTAAGATCATTAACAAATTATAGGTTCATCATTTAATAACGATGAAAAAAATACTTTGGGCTCAATGTGTGAAGTATTCCGAGAGCTCCTTGCCTTAGAAGTTAAGCAAGCATCATCTCTGTATGAGGTGGTTTGTAAGGAATTCCACTGCTATTGGCAGCTGTGCCCAGCATGCGAGCAGCAATTATGTTATTTTCAACTTAGGAAAACATGCACAGTTCACCACTGCATTTCATGTGGCACACTATATGTTTTTAGAGTCAGGGTAGTAGTACTCGTAGCAGGGCGGGCGAGAGATCGCGAGGCGCGCTGGAGTTTCTGAAGTTAAGTGGCCCATCAGGGGGAGCCATAGGTAGCGATCCTACGGGTCACAAAGGTCGGCCATCTTCCCTGGTACGTCTTCCGCATGAATGTCACTCCGCTGTGGGATTCCAGCAGGATGCCCCTCCCAGCTGCCTAGCAACAGTTCGCTTTTGTAGCCACGGTATCCGCCTTCACTTCTACTGCAATCGCCTTCTCCGTTTGAAAGCACTTTTATGCCTACCGCATGTTCTTTCTCCCATAATACACTATGCCTTCTTCAAAGTTTAACTTTTATATTCTTATTCAAATTATTTGTATTGTGGAACCTCCAAATGTGAAAGAACAATATGAGTTCTTTTGCAACTAAATTTTGAAGGGGGGGGGGGGGCAGAACTGTCTTCCAGTCCATTTTACCTTAATACATTTTGTTATGAACTTAGTTTATGATATATGAGATATGCACAACTCCTGAACACAACACTTATACCCTTGCCCCAAAGGTGTTCACATTTTAGACGTATAACAATATTTTTAGCTGGATGCTGAATTCTATTACCTTATCATAAAAAAAACAATGTGCTAGATTGGTCTGCCATGGGGACAGTACTACAGATATTAAATTGACACAAATAACAGCCAGACGATGAATTAAACAAGTTAATCCCCATATCAACTGATAACACCCTGAACTGTTATCTTAGTCCTGCGCTGAATGAGCTCTGTAACCTATGATTCCTCTGGGGAAATCCAGGAAACACCTGGATAAATGTTTAGCTTCCTCAAAACACAGGTGTCTTCAGAGCAAACACACAGGAATTCGACCGCTCTTAGGCATCCCGAAAATCCAATCTGAGCCTTTGAATGGGGAGCCGGGCCGCGGCGGAGCGTCAATGGGTGTGCGCCGCAGCCCGCTGCTTTGATGTCAGGTCGAGATACAGGTAGGTCAGGAGGAGTATTTGAGGAGTTTTCATTTCTCAGATAATAGGAAACTGATACACACAACAACTTAGGCAAATACACTTACTGGTAATACGACACCTGGAAAGATAAATCATTCAGCACTCACTCACTCACTACATGGGTTGAGGGCTCAGGATTTTTACAACTGGGAGTTCTTTTTTCGGGAGATATCACTTTTAGAAATATGCTGTGTTGGGAGTAAATACTGCAGAAATGAATGATTTGTCACCGTTCATGTAAAACTAGGCTTACCTTTTTCATCCACATAGTTCAATTGAAGATATCATATGCTTTAAAAGGCTGTACCACTAAAAGGCTATATAATGCTTTGTGGAGGAATATACCTTGAAACACCCCAGTATTCGAAATCATGCCACTCACCATCAAGCAAAGACTTATATCATAAGGTTCTTTTAGTGGCATTTTGTACAAAACATAGCACTATGCCCCTTATATCTAAAATCTAGGGGTTGAAAAAAATAGAGACCCTTATAAAACAATATATTACAGACACACATTCAAGTATTGCTGTAAGAACAATAAAATATAATTAATTCTATGATATGGATATATCTGTATGCTCTCCTTCTTCTTATTTTCAAACTGACCATCTAAATTACTAACTTGATTTCTTTCTATTAATATCTTATCTGTTAATAGATTTTCAAAGTATGCCGTAATAAGATAAAGATACAATACAATATATGGCAGCAAAATATTACTTGGATTTCCTTAAATACCAACAGTTTGATGTGTATCCAGAAAAAAGTCTTACATTTTACTAAAAATGATTACTTTGTTTCATATTCTAAAGGTACCTAAACCTTACAGAAAATGAATATACAAATCAAAACTTCCATGCCGCAAGCTCAATAATTAGTTGATATCTACTGGTTGAATCGACTTGACGATGAAGAAAACAAGTGCAGTGCCAGAAGCCAGCACCCGGCAGACTGGTGATCTACAACCTCAGGTAGCCAATTCTTTTTCATCTGGGAGTAATAGGTCATAAAAACATGCAAGTTGATACTTCCGTAAATAATTATACGGCTTCCCCTGGACACACAACTCCTATAAAACACTGGGGAAGCTTATTACAAGCTCATGGAACTGACAGAAACCAACAGCTCCCAGGATAAAAACGACCACTTTAACCAATTAACTGGCTCGATTTCACACTATTTACTGCTAGAGGTTAATTGTCAGGGAGTGGGGAAACCGAAACCTGCATCAATGGCTTATTAGCTAATGTTTCACACATGTTTGTGCTGCTAGGCAGCGGAATAAGCAGGCTGAGTTTTTGTGTCTTTCTTGCGTGGGTTGTTTATAGGAATTCCAGATGACCACAGAGCATGACAGCGGCAAGCCAGTTAAAATGGCATTAGCCGAAAACAGTCAAGGAGAAGTCCAAGGGGTAGCCTGCTTATCAGGCTGTAGTAGGTATTATGCCCCCACCACTATATATACCAAGTAGGTTTGATGTCTCTCTCAAACTATAGATGGCAGCACTGTTTTCATGTGTTGCAGTTGATGTGATACAGACTACAGCTCAGGTGTGTCCCTTTATCTATTCAGAACTAAATCTGGAGTGAAATCAACTCAGGTCAGATCAGTGAAAGAGCTGGATATCACAGACTTGTAGCAAGTCTATCCTAGGGCTGATTCCCTTCTCCAGACTGGTTCTCTGCAGAACCCTGTGACTTCTTTTATTTCTAAATAAGATTGTATTCAGTTCTTGCAAATAAGTAATCACAACAAAACATAATGATCATGCAGACACAAAATAGAACCCTGCACTGTGCACTATGATCTCACTTGACCTTTCAATCCAGAATGCACATGGATCGTAAGAGACTCTGTAATTGTAATTGTAACACTTATACAAAATAACCAAGATTGAGGAATGGAGGCAGACTATTGTGTTATTGGATTCCTAGGCCATAAAATCACATCAAATTTCCCCCTCTGATTTGATCAACCAAAGAGTGATGCTGTCAGTGACCGACAGAAAGCACTCTATGGTCTGCCCTGCCTCCTTTGTATCATATTCAAACAGAGCCCTCTACCACCACCTGGTGAGATAAATGAGAACTAACCTGATCACCCTGACCACCTCAACCATCTGGAGCCTGGTAAGAGGAGTGTCAAAAATATGTACAAATTCTAGACTACTGTGTTGAAGTATCAATTACTCTCCTACACACAGGAGGCATGCGTGATCAAAATTAAAATAAGGGATACGCTTATTACTTTTTTAGAGTGAAAATTGGAAACATATGGCAAAAGTTCCAGTCCTACTGTGAAGGCTGAGGGCTATAATTGATAAATGCATGGTGTCTCGACCATATAAATCACCAATCAATCAAACGCTAGTTCAGCCGTAATGCACCAATGCCGCCATTTCCATATTGAGACCAATGCTGGCCAATTTGGCCAATACAAAATGATGCAAAAAACCCTGAAAATTGATGAAACTCACTGACACATAGGTACTCATCTAAGAGTACTCAACAAGAGCTATCCAATGAATACAAACACGACAGTGTTTAGGAGATTTTCAAAAATCTTTGCATCCTTGTGTTTTAGACAAAAGTAGTCTCAGGGTGGTTAGGTAATATAACTAAATGATAAAGGGTGATTTTGAAAGATATTGGATGGTTATCAGAAAGTAAGCCTTAGCATTGGTAGGGTTAAGGCCTAGTGGTGAAGCTGATTAGACTCAAACCTAAAAACACAAACAACACATTTGTCAAAAATATTTACTTGCTGCCAAACATGTCACATAACACCACGAGACAATGGGACAAAGCACACCCTAAGGAGAGGTGGTGTATATTTGCAGGATCATTGTTACCAGATAAACAAAAAGAAAAGCTGTCAAAACGTGTTCAAAATATGAAGTAACAATCTCTGTAGGTGGTCAACTTTGAGAGTGCTGTATCAGAAGTGTGTAAGCAGTATAGAACAACTGTGCACTAAATGGTTTGCTGTCCCACACACAAGGTACCAGATTATACTTGTAAGGCGTTAGATAACATTGCCAGGTACTACGGTTAGTTAATGCCTAAAGTTACCAAGACAAACCAGCTTCCTCTTTAAAGTTCATTGACTGCAGGCTTGTCAGAATGAATTAATGATGGCAAAAAGGGGGGATCCAAAATACAGATCACCCATATATTCACACTCTTTTATCATTCTATAAATACTTATTATCCATAGGTATCATCCAACTTGTGGTGGTTGTGGCATTGGTAATTGAGAAGCGCCCAGCAGTATACAAATGGTGATAGCAGTAAAAGCTGATAGTATATAGTGTTGGTAGGATCCACCTTAAGGTAGTGGTGAGGTAGGAAGTTCAGAGGCACCTTGCAGTATACAAGTGGTGATAGCAGTAGAAACAGATACTAGAGAGACTGTTGGTAGGATCCACCTTAAAATGATGCAGTCAGGCTGTTGGTAGGATCCACCTTAAAATGATGCAGTCAGGCTGTTGGTAGGATCCACCTTAAGGTAGTGGTGAGGTGGGTAGTTAAGAGGCACCATGCAGTATACAAGTGGTGATTATAGCTTTAAAATCTGATACTAGAGAATATGTTGGTAGGATCCACCTTAAGGCAGTGGTGAGAGGCACCTTGCAGTATACAAAAGGTGATAGTAGTAAAATCTGATACTAGAGAATATTTTGGTAGGATCCACCTTAAGACAGTGGTGAGAGGCATCTTGCAGTTTACAAGTGGTGATAGCAGTAAAAGCTGATACTAGAGAGTCTGTTGGTAGTTCCACCTTAACCCCTGCGCTGCTGGTAGCTAATTTGGCTAATACCAATTGATGCAAAATAGCCAAAAAAATATTGAAACCCTGACACATGGGTACTCATCTGAGAGTACTCAGTGAGGGCTATCCAATGAATACCAACACAACAGGGTTTAAATGTTTTTTAAAAATCTATGTTTCATTGTGTTTTGGATAAAAGTAGACTTGACATTGGAAGGGTTAAGGCAGTGGTGAGGTTGGTAGTTAAGAGGCACCTTGCAGTATACAAGTGGTGATAGCAGTAAAAGCTGATACTAGAGAGCCCTGACCCAGAGAATCGTAGGCTTGACATTGCTGTGCAAACACTTCACAATACCGCACAACCACTTCAGATACCTTCATGCCTTGTTTTTAACATGGCATGTTCTCCTTCAAAAGTGTATATAGCCTAGACATTAGGCTGTCCTACATATTTTGATATCATCAAGTTTTTCTCTCGCCAGACACTGGGTGGTCAAGGTCTTCTGAGTGGTCATGAGGGTTTGATCACATTTACCACACCAAAGGGTGCTTAACCCTTCTAATGCTGAGGCTGCTTTTGTCCAAAACACAAGGACGCAAAGATTTTTGAAAACAATCAAAACCCTGACATGTTGGTTTTCATTGGAAAGCTCTCGCTGAGTAACTCTCAGATGAGTACCCATTTGCCAGGGTTTCAGTCATTATAAAGATTTTTTGTAATATTCTGTGTTGGCCAAATAAGCCACCACCAGCATAAGGGTGCTTAAGGACTCAATCAAAGTAGATTTTACAAGAGATAGGAGACAAAAATGGTGCATATCTAGTATCTATCTATGTCTATCTATCTAATGTTGACAGCACCAAATTTGTGAAGTCAATTCTTCAGGTAAGATGAACCTACCAGGGATCAGGGACCTATCCTGAGGTTATAGAAATAATTCAGGTCAGAGAAAAATAAGTTGATGTAAAGTCGCTTTAGGTGGGAGAATCAGCAGCTAGGTCAAAGATACCATGGTGAAATGACAGTCAAGATATTTTCAGATATGTAGGTGGTGCAATGGATTACAGTTGATTAACACTATCTGAGCTACTTTACATGTAACCCATCTCGGCTCAAAGTTTCATAATTGCTTTTATTAGCTACTTGTTTAATAAATGTTAAAATTTGTAATGTTGTGTATTGAAACATTTAACAACATAAGTACAATGTGACCATATCAAAATTGAATGTTTTCTTTTTTTTGGGCTTATACTTTTAAAGTTATCGTAACAATAAAATTATTTGTTACCTATTGTTCTTACTACAGCTATGAAAATTTGCCACAATACAGCAAGTCCAGTCAGAAATCATCTACCCTATTTCTCGCACGGTAAATTTAAAATCATATTCATAATTTGACAATTATGTTCAATTTTACGGCTGATATTTTAAAAACCAACATAATACTAAATTTTCGCATATCTAGAAATGTTGTCGACAGAACTTTGCAGTGGTCCACTATATCCCCTGGGAACTGACCACTGGACAGCCAGGCCAGTCAGAAATCATCATCTACCCCAATGCCTGCACTGAATAACCCCACTGATCAATCATTACATCTTTAAACTCTTGGTACTGCTAAAAAGGCCTGTCCTAATCCTGCGTCTGACGTGTGCTCCACAGCCCGCACAGCGCTGTAGCCAGCCTCTTCTGCCCCGTTATTCCCGATAACCATGAACACGACTTCCCAACAACTTTACACAACAACATCCCAGACACCCTGCTTCATCCCGCCCCTCTCAGTGCTCCAAACCGGTACTCTGTCTCCACTCGGCATACCGCGACCCCCTACCTGTGAAACGAGAACTGACAGCGCTTAGCTAACTTTGCAGGCCTCATTGGCCAATCACCTTGCAGTACTGTTGTGGGTGAAGAACCCATGGTCAGTCATGGCGACAGTGGTGCCATTGCTCTTTTCTGATGAGTTAGTGATAAAATACCTCTATGGCAAGTGACAAATGAATCCCCATACTACCTGGTGACTAGACTATTCCTTGACGCTAATCTGGAGACTGTGTAAAACGATTACCTCACCTGAGTAGAGACTGGAAAAGTGCATCAACCCATTCACACCTGTAGAGCGAAAAACAGCTCTCCAGGTAAATCATTCCATCACTTAACACTAAACACTTTCAGTGGCAATGCCAAGTAACATTTTCAGTGGTATTAAGGTCCACTTTGAAAAGATGTGTGCTAGTAGTGGACCTAGAAGTCCAGACATACACTTGGCACACAAACAGAGGCTGCAGTGATTCTACAAATCTGTGTATGACTTGATGAATCCCCTGGTTTAATAAATGTAAACAGATACAGCTATTTGTGTGAATACTGTAGAACCGGTAAAGTTCGCGTGTGCGATTATTTCGCGAATACGCGAACTAGTATCGCACTCGCGAACTTAGCGCACGCGATCAATTATAAACATGGTAACGCTACCCACCACTGGAGGTGGTGGCGCGTCGGTCGGTGAATTCCACTCCTAGACGGTCGAGGTTTAAACGAAGAAAAATACGTCCAATAACTGCCCAAAGCTATCATAATATGATACATTGGTAACTTGTGAATAAGTTACCAATGTATCATAACATAATTCGCATTCTTACATCTCAAATTTCTAGGATACCTGGGCCAATCTATGGATCTCTTACGAGAAACAAGATGGCTGCCATCATTGTTCGATAGACTCGGACAGGTGCTGCGATGGGAACATTTGATAATTATCAACATACATACATGTGTATGTTGATACTTATCATAATGATGGATATCATAAAGAAATAATTATCTTGTTCCTACTCGAATTGAATTGTTGCCAATTTACTGTTTACGGCAATACGTGTATTTGTAGTTGATGAGTATATACCAGCATAGCGTGATTCTCACTAGTAGCCGGTCCGAGGCTGAAACGAAACAAAATATGTCCAATAACTTCCCAAAGCTATCATAATATGATACATTGGTAACTTATGAATAAGTTACCAATGTATCATAACATAATTCGCATTCTTACATGTGAAATTTCTAGGATACCTGGGCCAATCTATGGATCTCTTACGAGAAACAAGATGGCTGCCACCATTGTTCGATAGACTCGGACAGGAGATGCGATGGAAACATTTGATAATTATCAACATACATACATGTGTATGTTGATAATTATCAGAATAATGGATATTATAAAGAAATAATGATATTGTTCCTGACTTGAATTGAATCGTTGCCAATTTACTGTTTACGGCAAAACGTGTATTTGCAGTTGACGAATATATACCAGCATAGCGTGATTCTCACGCGTAGCCGGTCCTAGGCTGAAATGAAGGGGAATACATGCAACAACTTCACAAACTCATTATAATATGACACATTGGTAACTTATGAAAACGTTACCAAGGTATCATATTATAAATGGCATGTTTACCAGTCCAATTTTGTTGAAACTTCTGCCAGATTATAGCCGCAAGATAGCCGCCGAATGTTTGCATTTTTAAGATTACTGTTTGGTTCAATAGATGGCGCTGAAGAACATGCTCACACGCGAAATAAAGTGCACGCGAAAAACCGAAAAATCGGCTTTTCGCGAAATTTTTGTAGCGCGATATATACCTATTCTACAGTAATTCATTTCTTTGTATACATCATGAAATGTACTGGTTCAATGGACAAGAAATGCTAAACTCATCTGGCATGCATTAATGATAAGTACTTAGTTTCTAAAAGTATCTTTTCATACAATAATAGCATGTTAACTAGTACAGAAACTACAAGGTTTTTCTAAGGCTTCATGATTTTTACAACACCATGTCACTTTCACTACATAAAAATTTCTGTGTGTACAACCTATGTTTATGATAGTATGAATTTCTCTATACATCTAATAACCTTGATATCATATCTGAGTGTGGGTGTGGTAAAATGCCATGAGTGTCCAATAGCTTGACTCCTTGACCGGTCAAAACAATATCATGTAATACCCTGATTATAATATTATCTACAATATGAAAGGTTACCAAGAGAAGATAGTATTGATATCACCCCTCATAGAATAAGTTGCATTTCTTGACCATGTCCCAACTCCTCTGTGATAGAGCTCAAGTTATTCCAGCCAACCTGACCGACAAGTGACCGGATCACCAGTGACCAAAGAAATGATTAGCTTTATTGATATCATCCATTACACAATAAAGTGGTATTTCTTGACCTCGTTCCAACTCCTCCATGATAGAGCACAGGTTATTCTGGCCACCCTGACCGTCAGCCTGGTGGTCAACAGTGTCAAGCTCACTGGTGTCCTGCGAAGAAGGCCTTAGTTGATGTCATCCACTATATCATATGACAACATTTCTTGACCATCTCCTACCTTCTCTTTGATAGAGCACAGGTTATTCTGGCCACCCAGCGGTCTGCAGTGTCCACCTCATTATTCTTTTAAGAAATAGACACCCAACAATATGATCCCGACCTCCTGTTGAGATTGACGGGTGGTATTCCTTGACCATTTCCCCATCGGTCATCTTTGCCAGAAATCAGTTTATTCTGGCCATCTTGACCGTCATACATGTCCAGCTCCTCTGGCGGTACTCCAATGACAGTAAGGCAGCTTTATAGATGGTGAATGATAGCTCTCGATATATACATTCTTGCTGTGTTATTGTAATAGAGGAACCCTCGGAGAGAGCTATTTTTCATTCTGTACTTTTATCAGCCTTTAACCCTTATACTGGTGGTGGCTAATATGTTTAGGCATGTAGTCTAGGCATTGGAAGGAAGATAGTTGTAAGGCATCATCCTTATGGATAGCAAAATGAATGGAGAGATTTTTCTGTATTTTTTCACAATAGTGACCATGGTTAGTTTTTATGCAAATCTCATGATTCCTGTGATCACTCCATAATATACAGAGTAAATGGGGTGGGTTCTCAAATAGACCTCTAAAAAGGCTCTTTGGGAAATAGAGAGTTCTTCTAAATAAGGAAAGATGGCGCTATGAATAATGGTCTCCTTCTGCGGATCTCCTGCGAATCTGACATTTTGAACTGACCAATACTTATGAGATAAAATGGAAATGGAACAGGTCACAATGGTGTCATCTTGAAAGGAAACCAAGTGAAACAGCGCCATCTATTGTCAAACCCATGCAACTGCATGAAAAAATCGTGTAAATAATAAAACAACTTAAAACTGGTGTTGGGGTCATAAGCGAAACGTGAAACATGTATAGATCACACAAATATGGATGACATAACTTAGGTTAACAGTGCCATACATTGTTATTCCAGGAACTGTCATATCAACAGGACATGTATAGAAACAGCATGTATTCAAACAATCAGAAACTGAATGTTGGGGTCATAAACTAAAAGCAGCTGGCCTGCTGCCCCACAGAATGTTTGTTATGGTAGTGGGATGTCTGGCGTTATGTCACATTGAGGATAAATCTGGCCAGGGTGCTTTCCTTTATCAGTAATCTCAATCAAAATATTTTGATTTGGCCACATGCAGGAACTTGACCCAGACTTGCTGGGCACGAAACAACAGCTTCTGCTGGCCTCTCACCACACAAGAATGTTGACAGCTATAATCTACTAATTCACTTCAGAGATGTCAACCATCAAAAGAATTACTTCAAAATCAGTTTTTTTTAAATTCGTTTATGTGCGAACTGTTTTTTTAAATTGAATATTATTTATAGTCATTTCAGTTCATATGCAGTCACAATCAGGGTTGTTTTGAATAATACTAACCCATTTACCTTCATTTACAAACTCTATGCTTCCTTACATTTTTTCATTGACTCCAGAAAACACCTCAAGATTGCTACCTGCTATACACATTTAATAGAAAATTGGCACATTGTTCTTTGAGGTTTTTACCTGATCATGTTATATATGTATGTATGTATGTATGTATGTATGTATATATGTATATATGTATGTATATGCATGTATGTATGTATGTCATATTCAACAAATGTTAGAGGAAAAAAAGCTTTCTTTTTTCTTTCTTATGAGGTATAATAGCTTCCAGATGACTTCTCAAAGGGAAAGTTAGCATGGATAGATTAATGTGGCACATGATAATCAAGAGAAAAACTACTCAAATATTTAAACAGCCTCTGAAAATTACACGTTATCTCTGCCTGAGAAAAATCTGCTCGTCATTAATGTGTGGGCCGTGTTCCCCTCGTCCCCCACCTGAACTGGGCTCACCTCGTCTCAAACATCAAAGCCTTCTCACACAGGTAAGTCCCACCTTAATCAACAGGTGTGCACTAAATTACTAGGTATGAAAGATCAAACCAGCAGAGTGCATAGAGCCAGGCAGCGCAGGTTTTGTGGCTGTGAGAAAGAGACACAGGGAGCGTTGGGTTGGAGTATAGATGAGAATAACAGGCTGTATAAAGACACCTAGCCAGCGTCCCACCGGCACAATCATTAGCCCAGCTCACTCTTGAAAAATACAAGGCCTTTCATTCGCAGGTGTTACCTATATGTTTACACTTCGCCACTTACAACCTACATGAAATACCCTACAAAAAACAAGACATTCTCTTGAAAGAAACCTGACTACTAGAAAAGCTTCCTTTAAACCATAGTCTCTGGTTTCTTGCTGAAGGTGTTGTCTAGGGGGCAGTGAGAGACTCATATGTCTAGCACGATATTGCCAAACCTTCAATTCTTAAAAATGTAGGTTGATATTTTCTATGAAGGGCGGACAGATGAGTTTGATAGTATGGGTAGCGCAGCAGAACAGGACAGGACACTTTATCTAATGATACTTCATGAAGAGCCAGGGCAGTTTTAACCAATTGATGCCTATATAATTATAACAATAATAATAATAATAATAATAATAATGATATAACAATAATAATAATAATAATAATAATAATGATAATAATGATAATGATAATGATGATGATAATAATAATAATAATAATAATAATAATAATAATAATAATAATAATAATAATAATAATAATAATAATGATAATGATAATAATAATTTCACAAGGGTAACACAGTCAAATATAGGATTCGATTTTCACTGTGGCACTCAGATTTAAGGATTACACCTTTCATGGTTTATGAATAGTTGACCGCCAAACCACCTTCAGAAAAGCAAAGAAATATATGAAAATAACTTGCACAGTAGGCATGAATTGGTGAATCATCATAAGAGATGTTGATGGGGGTCTAATAAACAGTTCTACCCTGAAAATATTCTAAAATAGGATTTTCTAGATATTTGTTTTAACCCTTATGCTGGTGGTGGCTGATTTGGCCAAAACAAAATGATGCCAAAAAAAAACTAATTAATGAAACCCTGGCACATAAGTATCTGAGAGTACTCAGTAAGAGCTATCTGATGAATATCAACATGACAGGGTTTAGATAGTTCTCAATAATCTTTGCAACCTTGTGCTTTGGGCGAAAGTAGCCTTAACCCTTATGCTAAGTACTGGTGGCTAATTTGGCCAATACAAAATGATGCAAAAAAACAAAAAAATGACTGAAATTCTGGCACATGGGTACTCAACTGAGAGTGCTCAGCAAGAGCTTTTTTAATGAATACCAACATGACAGGGTTTAGATGTTTTTCAATCTTTGCGTTCTTGTGCTTTGGACGAAAGTAGCCTTAGCATTAGAAGGGTTCAAGCATTTGAAGAGCTGAATTACACTCTTATTCCTCATGCAGGCTGACGCCACCACCAACACTACATAAGTGATGCGACTCAACACAAAAAGTGCTGCCTTTTGAAAGGATTTTCAACATGCTCCCGAGTTTGCTATCAGTCAAGATAAGAAGTGCTTAGAAGTCGCCAGAGATTTGTCTTCGGCTTTGGAACATTTCCTACTTCTTCGCTTTTCTTATCAGAACAAGGGTGGTGAAGTGGCATTTAGCAGGCATTGCGACTCAACATGATTTATAATGGACCTTTTTTTCTACACCCACAATCAGCTGTGTGTGATGGCAGGCATTTTAGCAAGACCCTGCAACATGAAATCTTGAAAGATCTTCCAAAAATTTAGGTATCTACTGTAAACAATCTGTTGAATTCTGTTTTATCATTGTGGTCACATTTAGGGCCTTTATATAAACTGATTTAGAAACCCATTGCTAGTGTCCGAGTATTTATCCTGAAACAAAATGTTTTGGTAATTTGTTTGAACTTAACATACAATATGTACTAGCAGGAACTATTTATTTGAATATAAAGTTCCTGGTACTAGTTTAAGCACTACGATTTGAAACTGACACTTCTACTACTAGATTTAAACACCTCCTCGTGACTGTGACAACTTCATTCTGATAAATTGCAAAAAGAAAAACTGAGATAAGGACAAGTACTTATGTGGCCATTTTTGTGCTGATGCTCACAACTCATTGTTTATCATCAACATGATTTAAAACTACAGGAGCAAAGAAAATTGAGAGCTTAGATAAACTTGTCATGTCAGGGAGAGTTTTTTTAAACTTGGCATTCTTCGCAATAGACAGTTATCATCAATTAATGACACCACTTACAGCTCACTATCTGTTAAGGAGCACCTTTCTGAAATGTTAAGTGAATGCCATCTGATTTCCTTGCAGTCAGCCTCACATAATATTGGAAATGCCAGCGGACAAAAACACTTGACTAAAACCATGTTCATTTGACAAGGAAAGAGTGGGATATTTATCAAAACCTCAATTGACAGGGCAAAATGTTGCAAAAGGCACTATGGCAAGAAACAGGCTTTAATGTATATATATATATATATATATATATATATATATATATATATATATATATATATATATATATATATATATATATATATATATATATATATATATATATATACATATATATATATATATACACACACATGTATAAAATCATTTCTATCTTCTTAAATGTTAATGGCGTAACTTAGATTTTAGTTACCTCCGAAACAGTTGTCAAAGAATGTGTTGAGTGCAAGTTATCTCTTCTAGCATAATTTATCTTAACTGCAGATAAAAGTGAAATAAACAAAATTATTCCCTGTATTGTTTTCTCACGGCATGTTGGGGCATTCAAGGTGAGAAATATCGATGTGACCAGCATTATGATAAATAGACTGTAGATAGTGAAATCTACATATGAACAGTCACTGAAAACAAACATCAAGTATCTTATCTCTTAACATCACAAATGGCCTGTCTGCAGCTACTAATACCACCAGTTTTATACCTAGATAAGAATGCTTAATTAACCTGAAGAGGCCTTTTATCTTATCGTAGAAAGAGATACCTTTGTATCATGTCACCTAACAGTGTCCAGTACATGACCCCTGATCCTTACTCTCTACCTCAACAGGGCTCGACACTAACACTGAACCGCTGGCCAGTAAAAATTCCCAAAAATGGCTTTGGGTCAGTGAAAAAGACCTCAGCTGGTCCTACAGGGCAAGTAAACATTCAAAGACATTCTTGTGAACAAGTTTCCCCTCGAGAATGTCCCCATATGTTTTTGAAATAAATGAAGAAAAAATAAATAAAAATAAATGGTGTTGGTGAATTTTGTGCAATGTTTTTCTTGTTATGTCGAAGAAAGATTTCTAGGACAAGTGAAAATTGTGCAGGACCAGTATATCCTCTAGAGGTGTGTCTGGTCCTACTGCCCAGGCCAGTAATATTTTGAGTAACAGTTAAGGCATGCTCAAACAGCCTTAGCCTCAGGAATACCTTGAATGGATCGCGGCCACCATTTCAAACTTCTCAGCCATAAAACATGATTAGCCTCCCACCCAGCGGAAAGGATTTAGCTAAGCAAACAGTTTACCCTTCTCACTGTCTCCCACAAAGCTCAAATCACAACCAGGAAACTGTTTAGCCCCAAGAGAAATTGCAAATGAGCACTCGCTCAGAGGTAGTCAGGTAGAACAAAGCTTAGGGTACTCCGTAACAAAAACAGTTCCCCAGGATGCCTCCAGGGGGCGTTGGTCCGGTGCAGGTGCTTCAAAGTGGGAGGTCCACTCTAAGTGCACTGAAACACCATTTTCCTCACAAAACTTAACCCCTATGCTGCTGGTCGCCAATTTGACCAATACAAAATGATGCAAAAAAAAACCTAGAGTACATGGGTACTCATCTGAGAATACTCAGTGAAGGCTAATGAACACCAACATGACAGGGAATAAATGGTTTTCAAAAAACTTTGTTTTTTGGACGAAAGTAGCCTTTAATCATTGGAATGGTTAATATTTTAAGCAATTACACTTGCACTAGAAGACCATTTACATCATAGGAATTCATATCAATAATTTTCCACCCACTGCTCTTAATAACCTGGTGGTAGCATTTTCACTGGAAGCTATAACATAACATTGCAATAACATAAAGATGCCAATTGTATACAATCTAGTGTCTGTACTGCTACCAAGTATCTCATCTTGATATCATGTCATCATTTAGGTATTCAGTTTTGATGACTTATTTCATGTGGTCAGTTATGAAAATATATCCAATCTCTACAAAAATGCTCGCAATTTCAGCAAATATCTAGAAAATGTAAGTATATGTATACATATATTCAAGCACTTGACATAACTTATTATACATTTACAGAGCATAACCGAGTCTTCTATAATCATTATGAATGTAACATTGATAGCACCATTATTTTCGTAAGGCTCCGAAATTACAAAGTAGTACATACAATTTACACTTGAAGTTCAAGTTGAGATACACGATGATATATATATATATATATATATACATACATATATATATATATATATATATATATATATATATATATATATATATATATATATATATATATATATATATATATATATATATATATATTAGTTAATAAGTCTACAAAGACATATTAACTAACTACTAGTACTCTTATCGTGAATGTATCAAATTCAAATGTATGCTTTGATTGTATACGTGGAAATACTGCTTGACGTAAGTATGCAGGGTAATTTAAAAGTCATTAAACTCCTGATCCAAGTTCGCTGCCTACCCATGCGCAATAACAGCCCTATTTAGATATTTCTGCCTCATTATGCTGATTACTAACGCGTTCTATAGCACTTCTTGGATGCCAACATCTGTGATCAACTGTCACTCCCTGCCGTATTCATTAATCAAGGATTTATCTTTTCCCACAATTTGGTTGTAATGCGGCGGGCCAGACTAGCCTGATAAGACTCAGCGCTGAGATCCCTGTGCTAAGACTCTAATGGAGTGCATTGACAGACTGTCAGTGCCTAAGCCTGATTACTCTATGGCTGCAGTCTGAGAGGATTCCATCCACAAAAGCCTCTCACTCAAGATTAATTGTAATAAGGCTTAAAAGACAAGCTTTCCCATAACAGACTTTTTATGGCAATGTACAAGTGCAGGCTCAGACAGCAAGCATCAGCATTACCAAACGGTAAATTCTGCTATGTACTTTTGAAATTATATGTATTTACAGTACAGTATGCAACCTTGTAGGCCAGGAGAGAGCTGCAAGGTTGACTGTTGAATGCACCTAAGGTTGACTGTTGACTGTGCACACTGAGTCATCATCATCATCGTCATCAGGATCTCCTTGTGGCAATGCAACCTGGTGAGAATGTGATGCTGCTCACCACGGAGACACCTTGACTCAACTCAGGCGACAACCAGCAACTAGACCTGAAAACTGATACTCAAAATCTCCTTCCCTGGGGAACTGCCGGATACACCCATGCACCCCAACAACCTCAACCCACCATCCCTCACTACTACCATCTTGAGGAACATTATACATGTTCGTAACAACAAATTTAATGTCTTTTACCCCTGAACCTGAATAGTCCAAGACTTAAGAGTTGATGATAAAGAAAATGTGATTTTGATGAGGAGTTATTGGGGTTGTGCAGGGTGGGTACACAGGTGTGTGAGAGCCATATATCTCTAACTGCTGTAGGTCCCAGTGTCTAGACCTGCTGATTTGCTGGGCAGTGCCGAACATCAAAGGTGACCTCTGCCAGCTCAAGTACACACTAAATATTATCAAAGCTTCATTACCAGGTCATCATTGAATTAGATGAAATGAGATGCCCTTGGTACCAAGCACAGGCTATCTCCTAGGTTGCGCTAGATTGAACTTCAGATATCTAGCAGCCATGATAGATTAGGAGACGTTGGAGATTTTTCTCAAACATTATATATAGCAAATTTTCTCTTGGTCCTTTGCCACTCTCATTATCATCATAACTGAAATGTTTCTTACTTAATACCCTTCTTTCAAAAAAACAAAAACAATTCATAGACCTGTATTGTTACAAAAGAGAGTATCATGGGCACCTTTCAGACAGGGGAGGGGGGGGGGGGGGGGGGGGGGATGGCGTTAATGTCAAAACATGAAATTTTGATTTTAATTACAAAAATAATTTAAGATGCTAGACTTAAATGTACATACTATGACATTATATTTGAAAACACTAGATATTTCGTTACTAGGTTATACATATTTGTGGTGGTTACCTCAACATATTGTGGTCTGCCTCAAGAATCGTGACACCCCAACTATTTATAAATGCAGATTTCGGTCACCTAATACCCAATCCCTTGCTGTTGAGATTCTGAAGTGTGAGATTTTCTGCCATCTTCCAGCCCCCCACCCCCCCCCCCCCCCCCCCCCCCCCCTCCCAGGCCATATTCAAATGTCATCCCTTGTGGATAGATGGCACTGCGGTATGCTAGGAGGGTAGTTGGAAATACATTTCATTACAACCCCCTCGTGTGTCAATTATGTGACTAAATGGCCAACAATAGGCCACAAGTCCCTATGTAGACATATATATTGATACATAAAAAATTAAAACACTGTAAGGCCTACTAGCTAGGCTTGCTCTCACTGAATGGGAG
>OZ012684.1:76743931-76860294 GCA_963942565.1 Maea johnstoni | reverse complement strand
TTATGTTGTTGAAAACATTTTCTTGCTCCCATTTTTGTTTTTAATTGCATGAAAGAGATGTATCGATACATTTAGGAAAATCTTTAGGATAGGAAAACCTCAAAATGAAATCACTAGCTGCAGTCTTGTATCATTCACATTGCACACTGTACAGTAAGGATGCAGATACTCCAAAGTCCTATGGCATGAGACTCGGAGGGTTATTTTCTTTCTCAGAGATTAATCACACTTTCACACATGTTCCAACTTTTCAGACTGTTCAAAATCTACATTCACATGACTAATTATAGCTTCTTATCTATAAGTAAAGATCTGAGGATCTCTGCAATAAAGTAACAGAAGGTTTTCAAAGTCATCAGTCCATTTCTGCAGATAAGCTTTCCTACGATAAGGAGACCTATAGAGCATGTCAAACAGTTACCAACCAATTACAAAGAATGTATAATTACAAACTGTCCACAGTCTAATTACAAGAAAAACATGAACACTGCTATCGGTTCATCTGTAGAATGGTCCTGTATCTTTTGAAAATGAATAGCATTTCTTTTTTAGATCTTCTTAGTTCTTAATCATGTAGCACTTAGTTTGCCTTCAAGTGCCACGCCCATAAGGGTAGCTAAAGGTTTTATGGCAGGGTTTTCTTGACCCAGTCAAGAGAAATTCCTCCAAAGGCTCCATTTCAGATTTATAAGTTTGAAATGAGCACATGAAGAGTTTGTCATGCCAAGAGGAGCATACTCTTCCCATAAAACATTGACATGTTTTCACAGCAATAACTAACCACAGAGTCATCTGCAATAACAGAGAGAGAGAGAGAGAGAGAGAGAGAGAGAGAGAGAGAGAGAGAGAGAGAGAGAGAGAGAGAGAGAGAGAGAGAGAGAGAGAGAGAGAGAGAGAGAGAGAGAGAGAGAGAGAGAGAGAGAGAGAGAGAGAGAGAGAGAGAGAGAGAGAGAGAGAGAGAGAGAGAGAGAGAGAGAGAGAGAGAGAGAGAGAGAGATTTGTTAGACAAGGCACTGCGGAATGACTGATAAGAACATTCTTGTTTCAAAAATAGTAAATTGGTCTGGGTGTTGCCGCAAACATAACTCTAAGATGCATATTTCTTGTGAGCTTGATTATATGGCTCATTTAAAGGGAATAACACCCTCAGCAGTGGAAGTTTTTTCATCATCTTCAGCCCCTTATCATCATCATCCCCATCATTATCATGATCACCATCATCTATTACAAGAAATCACCACCATCATGCAATCAATTATTATGGTTTTAATCACAATTATCATTACCACCATCATTCAAATCATCTGTTTCTATTATCACAGTAGAGCTTATTCTTGAAAACTTGAAAAAGTTTAGTCTCATTATTTCTCGGTTCATCAAGATATTCATGAACAGCTCTGTGTGTGGACTGTCTATGCCATAAACCTGTCTCTCTTCTCAGCATGAGAGGAGAAGTGAGACATTCCTCTTGTAGGGGGTGGTATCTCAAATGGCTTGATAATGTGAGCCCCGAATCCTGACATCTCATTCCCACACCACGGGAGAGGGTGGGTGGGGGCCAATTGGAGCACTCCCTCAGGAACAGATTATCACAGCGCACAGCAATATTTCAATTGCTTGACTGATTCCATGGCATGAAAATCATAAGCACAACTTCTCCAGTGTGAAGCTGGTCCCTATTACATTAAAATGTGTAAAGTGAGAGTATTAATAAAGTAGGATGGTGTGTTGCAGAGGTGACATTTAAGTTACCAAAACCGTGAAATTTGTGCATCAGATGTTTCTAAAAATGCAGTTATCAAAATCATCTGGACAAGTTTACGACTGAGATGAGGCCAATGGATGATCTTTGCTTGTAAATGGAGAAACTAAATTTTGTGTTGATTTTCATTGTACCCTTTTCCTGAAGATTAAATTAGAAAAGTGATTTTTTTGATGGTCAGAAAGATGACAGACAGGAATGATCATGTTAACTTCAGTCTGATTCTCAAGCTAAAGTCAGAATTTTTTTATTAGCGAGCGCGCCAGCGCTGCTGCACGAAGTGCAGCTAGCGCAAGCGAGCATTCATGTAACGTAGGTGTGTGTACGTATGTAGATACAATGTATATATCCAATCTGTATATGTACCAGAAAAGTTTTGAGGTGCCAACAATGTGGTCCCGCGCGCGTAGACGGAAGCACCTTTTTGGTACATCCGGTCACGCAGGCGCAAGTTTCAGGGAAGTCTGGGAAATTAACATCGCCTTTTGCCCTCAGAGCACATTTTGCCGCCAGATCTGTTTATGTTTTGAGCATTGCTTTGTCACGTAATAAGCATGGACTGTTCCCTTTAAATTGTATCCAAATAGCGTTTTGACCAGCAGCACGCGAAACTCCGCAACAAAGTAACAAATGCTCACGCGACGTCGGGGAAAGCTGACACGGTGGTCACGGTTGACTATATGTTCACAGTAGAAATTAGTTTAATATGATGCTGGCATGGCCAGGAAGCGAGCGCGAAGCTTCGGATGATTTCATTTTTTTGGTCCTGACCATAAGATTAATTGTATTCATACTACGATTTCAACCTGTCGCAAAATAATAATTTTGTAACAGGTTTAAGAGAGCAGTTAAAGGCTACTAGTACGAATTGTGAGGTTTTGAAATTTGGCACCTGGCGAGTAACTTACTTTTGCCGTAAACATAGAGTCCATCACTGTGGCAACTTTTCTCGCTACTAAAGATGTCATAAAACTCACTAAGATTTCAACCTTTCCCTGAATCTTCAATTTGCTACAGATTTAAAAGCAAATAAAAGATATAAAAGAGAAGGAGAATAACAATAGAGGAAATTGTGGCGATTCTAACGATCTACACTGCACAGCCACTAAAATTGACCCACGGAAAGGCGTAGCTTCGGAGGAGACCAAAAGATAACATAGGTTGAGCCTGGGAGTAGAATTTCTCTGGTTGAGCAAAAAAAAAATGGCATACAAATTACAGCAATTTCAACCTGTCGCAAAATCTTTATTTCTCAACAGATTTGAAAGCAAATTAAGAAGCATGTACAGGAAATTGTGACAGATCTAATGTAAACCGCATTAATATTGACCCACGGAAACGTAGCTTCGGATGATTTCATTTCATAATGACCAAAAGATAGCATCGATTGAGAGAAAAAAAATTGGCATTAAAATTGAACGATTTCAACCTGTCGCAAAATCATTTCTCAACAGATTTGAAAGCAAATTGAGAAGCATGTAGAGATAATTGTGGCGGTTCTCACGATTTAAGCCGCTTTAAAATTGACCCACGGGAAGGCGTAGTTTCGGAGTATGTTTTTTCATACTAACCAAAAGATAGCATAGATTGAGCGAAAAAGAATTGGCATAGAAGTTACGATGATTTCAACTTGTCGCAAAATCTCTTATTTCTCAACATATTTGAAAGCAAGTTGAGAAGCATTGACCAAAAGATAGCATAGATTGAGCGAGAAAAATTGGCACAAAAATTATAACGATTTCAACCTGTCTCAAAATCTTCATCTTCATGTAGAAGAAATTGTGGCGGTTCCAACGATTTAAACCGCATCAAAATTGACCCACGGGAAGGCGTAGGTCCGGATGATTTCATTTCATGCTGACTAAAAGATAGCATAGATTCAGCGAAAAAAATTGGCATAAAAATTTCAACGATTTCAACCTGTCGCAAAATCTTTATTTCTCAACATATTTGAAAGCGAATCGAGAAGCATGTAGAAAAAATTGTGTAAAATTGACCCACGGAAAGGCGTAGCTTCGGATGATTTCAGTTCATACTGACCATAAGATAGCATAGATTGAGCGAAAAAAATTGGCATACAACTTACGAATTCAACCTGTCGCAAAATCTTCATTTTTTAAGAGATTTGAAAGAGATTCTCAGGACAAGTAGAATGAATCGTGGCTGTGCCAACGATTCAAACCACATTAAGATTGACCCATGGAAAGGCAATTTATTGTTACTGTGAACATATAGCTTTACCCCGTGGCTTTCCCTGTTTCCGCGCTGATAAAATCATGACGTCGCGTAAGCATTTGTTACTTTGTATCACGCGCGTGGTGCTTGATCGTCAAACAAACGCTATTTTGATACAATTTAACGGAGACAGTCCATGTTTATTACGTGACAGACAAAGCAATGTTCAAAACTTGGATAGATCTGGCTGCAAAATATGCTCTGTAGATGGCGATACTTAATCCCAGAATTCCCTGAAACTTACGCATGCGTGACCGGATGTACCACAATGGTACGTCACATCCGGTCGTTCAGCGGCCCCTCAAAACTTTTCTGGTACACATACAGATTAGATATATACATTGTATATACATTATATATACATTGTATCTACATATGTGTACGTACACCTACGTTACATGAATGCTCGCTTGCGCTAGCTGCACTTCGTGCAGCAGCGCTGGCGCGCTCGCTATAATACTCGCCTTTCCGTGGGTCAATTCTATTGCGGATTGGTTCATTAGAATTGCAAAACTCACCCCTACTTGTCGTTTAATTCTCTCAAAATTTGGTTGCGAAATGAAGATTTTGCTAATGGTTGAAATCGTAATATTTATGCTATTAGTTTTTGGCCAATCTAGATGCCTTTCCGTGGGTCTATTTTCTACATGCCTTTCAATTCGCTTACAAATCTGTATAGAAATATTCAAGATGAAAGAGAATTACTCACTTTCTGTGGGTCAATTTTAATGCGATTTAAAACGTTTGAACCGCCATAATTCATTCTACATGCCATGTAGTTCGCTTTTAAATCTCTCTCGAAATGAAGATTCTTTGAAAGATTGAAATCTTAGTAAATTTTATGCCATCTTTGCATTGCAAACGGGAAAAGTTGCCCCACTGTTGGACTCAATGTTCACGATAAAAATAGATTACTCGCCCTTCCTTGGGTCAACTTTAATGCGATTTAAAATGTTAAATCTTCACAATTTATTCTACTTGCCTTTTACTACTCTTACAAACCTATTACGAATGGGCGATTTTACAACAGGTTGAAATCGTCATATTTTTATGCCATTAATCTTCGGTCAATTTATGCTATATTTTGGTCAGAACAAAATAAATTCCATCATCCGAAGCTTCGCGCTCGCTTCCTGGCCGTGCCAGCATCATATTAGTCTCCTGGCTGAAATAAGAGGGCAAGTTGGCAGTCATTTGGTAACCATGGACTAAAAATTAACTAAATCTAAACAAAATCAACTAAATCTAAATTAAACCCCATAGGAACTCCAACCTGTCAACCCTATAAGGTCAAATAAGGTGCATTTCAGAATGAGCTATTCCCTAAATGACATGATTTTATTCTTTTCCCATTTTCAAAACTCATGTCAGGAATCTCAAATAATGGATACTTTTATGCCATCCTTTTTCCTAATTAATAAAATTTAATTCTAAATTGTGTAATGCTCTCTAAAAAAGAATATGAATATTCAAAATCATGATTCTGCCCCACTGTTGGGTCTGTTCTCTTGGCTAAGGAGACCCTATGTAAGAATGCACACCAGTCATTGGCTAAACACACCTCAGTCATTTTGTCCAAACCACCCTATATCAATAAGAGGAAAACTAATACGTCTAAAGATGGTGAAATATCATATGCTATTGTTGGAGATCCCGGATAGCTACCTACAATGGAAACCTGAGGCCCCGCTTTCCTGGGGCTGTTATCGTTCCTAAGATGTGCAAATAACTTGTCTTATTTCAGCATGATCCCCTTATGACTTCAATGGGAGATGTCATTGGACCATAAATTCTGCATATCTGCCAAAAACTGTGGCTACAGGCCTCAGGTTGTGATTATAGTTGTCAAAATATCCACCACCTGCCAACAGCCATGATTGTGATCCAAGGAACGCTGTGGAGATTTTCATCCCGCTCCATGAGAATTTGCCATTGTGTATTTTGCTACCTTTGAAGTCAGACCTGCTTGACCTTTGGTGGCGAAACTAGAATGCAGCACCACATGAGCTAAGGAAGTACAGCCCGATACCCAAATACCCCAACCCATGGCACATGGTGCACTATATAGCATGGGATCAGCATCACGATCTTGAGCGTGCATTTTGTCAAGAGAAATCGATTCTGATGTGCAACGGGGGTTCCAAGTCTCCCAGGCTGGACTTCAAAAGGATGATAAGCATCTTGCCGTGTTTGTCTACTCTTTTCAGCGAACCATGAGAGGGCACAAGCTATAGTTGATACATTACAGGCCCTCAACATCTTGACAATTTGTTCCTCTTAACTCTTATACTGCTGGTGGCTAATTTGGCCATTTCAAAATGATACAAAAAACCTGAAAAATGAATGAAACACTGGCACATGGGTACTCATATGAGAGTACTCAGTGCGAGCACAACATGACAAAGTTTAGATGATTTTTTAAAATCTTTACGTCTTTGTGCTTTGGAATAAAGTAGCCTCAACATTGGAAGGGTTAAAGTAATAGCAATTCCGAACATGAGCAAAGTCTGCTTGTCAATTACTTAGTTGTCCAAATATTTGAAGAGATACACATTCCTGAGTTCCCTCATGGACCACACATTGTTTCTTTAATGGAATAGCTTTTCATAAGAAATGATCATGCAGTTATATATGTAGTCACATATAAATGTCAACTTGTCAAAATAGCATTCTAATTGAAAATTATTACTTCATGAAGAATAATTAGACATGACTCAAACGATATGCATTTTCCCAATAAGCAAAAATATATTTCTTATGTAAATTATTACTATCTGAATAAATTGTGATCTCCTGTGAAAAAATATGCCCTAATTCTTTATGATTGCGAAATTTGGACACCAAGTTGCAAAATGGCAGCTAAAGCTTTGCCCAGTGCTTCAGTATATAATATAATTGAGACATCATCAGTGTTACCACCCACCCATATGTACAAGCCCGCGGGTGACTGGCCCATTCTGCCACAATTACTATAATTATTCCAGATATCATCACCCTGAGATAAATTTTGACATCTCTATGTATTTCATCCCGATTATTACACCATGCAACAGAGTCGACAAGCTGGTGATCCAAACATCCTCCGTGTAACGAGTGTGGTGACGACAACCAGTGTTAGTGGATCCTCGCTCTGTCTATGTTTAGCAGCCCGCGCTAATGTACCCTGAATCTCCCGACACTGCTACCAGGAACTCCTTGCATAACCGAGGAGCAGGGAGTGCCACTCAGTTAGGGGAAACTCTCCTTCTCCTGCATCAGTGACACTCTGGTCCCCAGCCCATTCAGGACCTATTGGGCACAATGGTCGTTTTTAGGGGCATTTGTCCCTGGATCATGTGATTTTTTGTTACCAGATCTTAAATCATAAGAGCCAATTTTGCACATAAACATATCAATTATCAATTAGAGCAATTGGAGATTCCTTATTTCATTTTCAATTTTTTTCTCCCTATTTTATCTAACAGTGAGCAAAAATGCATTAGCAAGTATTCAGTTCAATTATTTTTGTGTGGGAGGGGGGGTAGCATTCCCCCAGAACCTCTAGCCTGGACAATGTGCTTCTGGCAAAATCTTACTGGCACGCCACCCGCATCAGGATTTATTTGCCCCTAAAATATTTTGTGAATTTATGCTAAATTCTTAAGTTATTTTCATAGGTACATTCAGTCCAGAGGAGATCTACATGCTGAATTGATGATAGACAGTAAAAGCATTAGAGACTCCTCTGAGCCAGCTATCACTGCTATATCACTTTAAGCACAGGGCCACGTGCCAGTGTAATTTTTCAGTCTGCAACGATGTTGTCATAAGTTTTGATTCATAGCTGGGCAGGGCCTGGAAAGGAGGTCTGATAATTCAACTCTTATCTCTATTATCCTGTGTTTGAGACGTTATGAACATACAACTATGTGAATATCAATAGCTAAGCTCCTGGAAGTCTGTAGATTGTGTGTATTTTCAGATAAGAAGCCAGAGGTTAGGACCTCTGAAAGGAAGGGTACCAGGATAAATGGAGACTTCAATGTCAATATAGAGTGGGACCTAGACCTATGCATTGGACCCTATGAAAATCTTTTAGTAAATTGCGGAAGTATATATTAAAGCTATAGGATATCATTACTTTCTATATCCCTATATCGCTTGGCAACTTTAAGTGAAATTTTCTACATATGGATTTGGAGATATTGTTGAAATTTCTTTAAAAAAATGTTTTGTTCTCATATATTTCATTTATTTTTGTCACCTTTTTACTATATTGAAATCAATGGACCAAAGCTAATTCTGGACACGTTGTATTTTGAAACTTAATTCTTAATTATTCATAACAAGCTAAACAAGATTATTTCAACATTTCTGGTAGGGAAATTCAAAATCATAAAAGAAGTTATATGCAATTTTGTTAACTATAAATGTAGTCTCAGAAATAGTGACGCAGTACCAGTGAGAGATTGAAAGAATGTAGCATAAAATAAAGGAAATAATACAATCAATTTCACAAGTGAATATCTTCATGACTTATCCTCTCTCATTCATGAGACCAGTTTTTAATAATCAAGCATCAGAAAATACAGTACGGTTAGTCATGATATTGCTTAAATTTCTTTCTTTGGGCAGTCTGGGACTGGTCGTCACTTCCCCTCAACTTAGCAGAATTCTGATTGGCTATGATAGCTCTAGGTACACCTATTTCCTTCTTCACATATACTTACTATCCCAATCCTATTTCACCACAGAGTGGGTGTTTATTTATTTGAAGTTTAGCCTAGACCTTATTAAACTGAAACCCAGCCTAGGAGGGCCAACCCCATACAGCTTAAATCTTAAGCACACATTCCGAAAGGCCATAGAAAAATATACTTGTTTTTTGTTGAACCCACAATTTCTTCCCCAAGTTTGGATGCAGTAGGGTTTCGGAGGAAAAAGGCAATTAGCCACGTAATGTGGATAAGAAGGATAAGCGTTTTCATCCTACCTGATCAAACTAAATATTTGCTGCCTGACCCCTGAGCAAATCTGACTGATATGTTACAAAAATAAATTCCTCATTCTAGACAGCGTTTCCCTGCCTTGGTGTACTGGTACACATGGCGGCTCCACACACAGGGTATCGGTTATAACAGCTATTTGAGGGGAGCAAGCCTGTGTGCCCTCCCGCCTCCCGAGCTGCTGCCTGCCTCCATAGTGCTGGTCTGTGGTACACTCTACTCCACATCTAGCCTAGCCACTAGGTGTTTTATCACATTATATATATATATATATATATATATATATATATATATATATATATATATATATATATATATATATATATATATATATATATATATATATATATATATATATATATATATATATGCTACCTGTGCAGTGTTCAAAGTGAAATAGTAGTAATGGAAGGGGGGGGGGGGCATTTTTCTTTTGTCCAATCTTTTTGGAGGGGGTAGGTAAGGACAATATTCTGGGCTTCTGGTAAGCATTGCCTAGTTATCAATTGAGATAAAAAGTTTGTTGGGGGGCATCACAGGAATGAAAACGTTAAAATCAAAACGTTTCATCCCATCATAAAGCACACACCTTAGGTTATAACCAATTAACATTATGTGATTGCATTTCTAATATATTACTGCTTTATGTGTGATACACTGTCAGCCTTAAATCACAAAGATCAAGTTTTCCCACTTAATTAAGCTGTTACAACAAGGCAGCTTTTAATTGGACTGTGGAGGCAAAAACAATGCCTGACACCCTGCCGTATAGCACCCTCAACCTCGGCACACCACACTGCAACCCAACCCCAACCTGGGTGATTCATGGTTGAAGGGTATGAGGCGACACTGAATAGGGTGCTTGGCTGATGAAGGTGGGTACAATACCTGGACCATGAAAAGCCTGTGGTAGAGAGAGAGAGAGGCTCGCTGTGTTCTGTACAGGAGCAGTAGGGAGCGGTGAGCAGGAGGCTAGGTACAGGATCACTCACTAGTACTAGCACTGAACTGGCTGACCGACCAAAATAAAGACTGAGGGAGGGTAGGATGTGGGTCACCATTGGGGGAACTGCCATCATGATTATAGGCATCACAATGATGGTTATGGCACCCTGCTACCCTACCCTAACAGTAGGGGTACTTAAAGACCAAAATAAAGACTGAGGGAGGGTAGGATGTGGGTCACCATTGGGGGAACTGCCATCATGATTATAGGCATCACAATGATGGTTATGGCACCCTGCTACCCTACCCTAACAGTAGGGGTACTTATAGACCAAAATAGAGACTGAGGGAGGGTAGGATGTGGGTCACCATTGGGGAAACTGCCATCATGATTATAGCCATCACAATGATGGTTATGGCACCCTGCTACCCTACCCTAACAGTAGGGATGCTTATATAAACCAGAGACATGAAGGCATGTCCTCATGTCTCTGCATACAAACAAAATAAAGACTCAGGGTCAGTCTGGGAGGGTAGCTGATGTGGGTCACCATTGGGGGAACTGCCAACGGGATTACAGCCATAACGATGATTTCTATGGCCCTGTGCTACCCTACCTACCCTAACAGGAGGGGTGCTCACAAAAATAAACAAAAATAGAGACTCAGGGAGGGTAGGATGTGGGTCACCATTGGGGGAACTGCCATCACATTTACAGCCATCACAATGATGATTATGTTTTATAATCATAAAAGTAACTTATATTCATGTATGAAAATATCTTTTTTCCATTGATAATCTATTCCAGGTACAAAAATAATATCCTCATTTTTTCGAGTGAGGTTGCAGTGCACTATCAAGTGGAACATGAGAGGAAAGTAGCAGATTGCTGAGGTGAATTCCCTGTGTATGCTAAGAGCAGTACTTACTAACAGTCCTGTGCCTGTGAAGGCCCTGCCCTAGGGCACACACACACACACTAGAGGGTTGGATTAATGCAGTGTTTGTTTCAGCATTTCTGTGGCCTATGAGTTTATCCCCCATGACTTCCCCTCCATCAGACACCAGCATTCATGCCTCTATTTATCAGTTTATCATTTGAGAAAAGTGGTTCCATGAACTTTCTCCAGAAGCCCCCATCTTTGGTTTGTCAAAATATCAAGACAGCAAATTCCTTAGGTTCGCAAATATATTGAGGAGCCAGAGTTGTGTTACTTGCCAGGTTTAGTTCCACATTTTCAGAACAGCCTCTTGCAATAATAATGCATATCCTACATACAGCTTCATTATATAGGACAATGGATTACATTCACTATTGAATCAGTCTTGCTTGACTGGTGACTCTAACCCTTCTATAGGCACGGGAACCTCAAAAGATGACCATTAACAAAATGTCTTCAGGAATAAATGAGGCATGACCCCCCAATTGCTTTGGGAGTTACTTGCTGGGATAAGTTTCTACATTTCCTGCCATGAATCAAGCATTAATGTGAAGACCATGATCATGAACTACACTGAGTATGAGCTGAGGCATCCTTGGGGCCATTCTTCATTATGGGTCCTGTTTAAAGAGCCTCACAAGCCCTGAATGGTTAAACACCACACTTAATGGCCAGTCTGTAGGGGCACAAAGGTCCTTGGAAATGGATGACTCAAGAATGCACACCTGGTCGTCTGGAAACACAGGTGAATTAACGAGTACTATAGGTAGGTGTTAGGGACCTTTCATAGGTAATAAGCACAGGGTGAATCGGAGGGGTTCCCCTCTCAACATTAACTTGATAGATGGGGGCCGATCTCCTCCCATCGGACCATAAATGCTCAACCTTTATAAAGAGATCAACTGTCTCTGCCACCAAATCAATCTCGCCCTAAGTGGAATTGTCAGTAAATGTCACTTGAGATATATTTTACTGGTGACAGACCTTGGGAATGACCCTTGTACTTACCCAAACCAATAGGATCCAAGCACTGACCTTACTCAATGCATCACTCCCAGGTCAAACATTCTAAAATGTCTCCACTTTTAAAGATGTATAAGATGTGTCAATGTAGAGTTGTCAAGATTCTGAAGACCTTGGTATTAAAACCCTCCCTTAGTTAGCTATATGAATGGGAGTACAAACTGTCAGGGGGCTGGTTCTGGATTGTAGGGTAGGAGGTTCATTTTTAATGGGGTTATTACTTTTCAGCCAAAATAAAAAAAATGGGCTGTGTATCTTAAATTTCAAAAAGCATTTTCAACTGTAGGTACTTTTTTCATTTATATGGGGTAATTAATTAAAACCCTCCTAAATAATGTTTGTTTGGTTGTGCCCCAACATCTAAACATGTAACAATTTCCTATCAAAATAACTGAAATGCCACAAGTAGGCAACAAAAATTAAAAGTACATACTACCACTATTTCTACAGATAATGTTTAAGAAATAACAGGAAAAATAATTGCTTATATTGCAGTAAATATTTAATTAAAAGTTATAATCATGCCATATTCAGGAATAGGGATTGGGTATTTTCACTCAATCTGTAATGAATAAACAACCAGCCTCTAACAACTATCAGAAACAAGTTCACAGTAAGGTTAAAGGAGTTCTAATGCATGTTTCATAGAAATACAAGAGATCCTTGAGAGCTTTAAGGCTTTAACTGCAGCCTACATGGATATCCGTTGATTTACATCCTGTTTTCAAAATATCATATGTACAAATATTTAAAGGCCATGCTTGTTCAAATATTTTCATTCATGTGTAGGTGTATGTTCAGCAATATAGAAATAATGGCACTTCTCCGTCTTGAGCGAGGTCATTACCCTAATTGAACCATGAGAGCTGTTCAAACATATGCAGTATGTATACACACCTTCAAGTATAGCATGTACCTGTTGGCTTCTAAGAGAGCAAGCCAGCTATGTGTACAATGCACTTTAATAATAGGAATAATCGTAACATATGTAACACACAGAGTGAAACCTCCCAGACTGATTATTTTGTGTAAACATTCTCTACTTTCCACTTTTTTATGATTCGAAGAAAAAACTATACGTGTACATACAGTGTCTGAGTATGTGACACACAGCAAAAACCTGCTTATTATCCAATTGAAAACCTGTAACTTTGAACACTTAAAGCAAAAACTGAATAAAAAAGTGGATGATTTTATGGTAGTGATTACACCCAATGGAATTAGATCATAAAATGGCAGAATAGAATAGTCTTAACTTTAACTTTTAAAGATTATGATTCATTCTCGGAGATAGACTGATACATAAAAATAGTATGCAAGGAAACCTTCATCTTTTTTTTTTTTGGCGGGGGGGGGGGGGGGAAGGGGGAAAATGTTCAATCAAACTCCTATGTATGAACACCCACTTTTTAAATTCACTTGGGCTGAAACAGAAACCCTCTCCTATAAAATAAACCTCTTAAAAATTTGCATTCACCCAGCCACCCCCTTAATCTGTGATGAGTTTTTAAATACTCATGAAAGCTGGGATGAGGATGCTTGATCACCATAACTTTTGACGATGTTTATGTTATCCTGGCTTCAAAGCTGTGTATTACCTCACTAATTGACCCTGAGTGCTCCACATCTGACCAAGCAGGGCTAAATTACTGACGAACTGTGATCTATTCACAATTAATCAAGTCTGACAGCGATGACCTATACAGTCCTAAAGATAGATATCATAAGTGAAATCTTAAATGTGAACACTTTTTCTTGAATAAGTATCAATTTCAAGAAATTAGTGATAATGAAGCAATATGAGTATACAATGTTTCTAAATTGGACAATTTGTGTCAATTTGGAGTTCTAAGTAACTATTCAACAATAGCCAATTTATAACAAATTGATTAATATGTTGCAATATTGACCACTTAGTAGACAATTGATGGTTTAACAATAGTAGATAATGAGTATAATGGATAAAATGATGAAAATGTAGTCATCAGTGTAACATCTTTCTAATGTATTGATTCATTTCTAATTAGTGCCTATTATTATACAACTGATGAAAGGAACTTTTACTGATGTAAGTATTGGATTTCAGTCAAGCATGTCTGCGTATAGGTTAAATCAATTCCCAGAAATCACCAGCATAGATGCTTGGAGTCTCCAGTGTTAACGCCTCTAGTAGTTCTTTCTGTATGCTTAAGCGCACCTCATTAGATCTACATAGAGCTTTATTCAACAATAATTTATGTCACTGTACGTACACAATCAAGTCTAATTGATTGTTTTCTGCCAAGTCCAGACTAGTAGAGATCCTGTGAAGTTGTTTTTGCATAAAGGAATCTGGCAATAATGTTGTTTTCACAGCTCGACAAGAGGCGGACAAGAAACCAACATGTTTTCCCCATTCCACACACTCAAGACCGGCTGGCTGGTTGGTCGCTGTGAAGTGGCTGGACGTTTTTAAATAGGCCTGATGATTAGCAGAGGGGCTAGTGTGGGGAAGAGCTGTGAAAATACATTCCACACATTGTAAGCCTCAAGGGATCTCACTGATGTGTTGGGACGGCTTATATATAATCCCTTTAAGTTAAACCCCCTGTCCCACTTTTAGCCTTTCCTCAACCTGCTCCAAGTGTAGGCATTTCCCCCAGAATTTCTCCACGGCTCGGCCATAGCAGGAAGACTCACATTCTCTCCTATTAGTAAACTTCCACGAGCGTGCGGCAAAGCATGTGTGCGAGCATTGCTTAACCCTTATGCTACCGGTGGCTAATTTGGCCTATACAAAGTGATGCATAAAGACTTGAGAAATGACTGAAACCCTGGCACATGGTTACTCATCTGAGAGTACTCAGCGAGAGCTATCCTATGAAAACCCACAGGACTGGGCTTAGATGTTTTTCAAAAATCTTTGTGTTCTTATGCTTTGGACGAAAGTAGCCTAATCATTGGAAGGGTTAAGCCTATCAGGGGATCCAGCTGTAAGGGGATGTAGTTGTCTAACCTAGTGGTGATGGTGAGACTGGGGTTTAAGTGTGACAGTACATTAGGGGTGATTAGGACCATGCTGTATATTTACAAGGCTACGGAGGCAGGGCACACAGGCTCCAGCATAGGAGCCGTGTTCCACAGTGCATGACACATGAGGGGCTTGAGATGGCTCACCAAGGGATTCAGGTCCTTGCTCTTTACTGTGGCATGTCTCAGCGAGGTGCATTCCTGCACAAAGTTGACTGGATCACTGACTACCTGCTAGATTTTATCTTCCATGTTGTGCATTTGATAACATCGCATCAACCCCAACCTGCCCTACTACACGAATATCTAAACAAGAATTCTTACCTGTGAGAAGTTGAGTTCATTCAGTGGGATGCATTGCTCCTGTACACTTTCCACGGCACCAGTGTGCTTGCTCATCCTGTCTGCCTCTTGGGCCAGGTACAAATCCAATACAGGTATTCCACGAGATTTGATATCACTTTCGGTGAGAGAATTCACCATGAGCATCACCCAAACTGGGCGTTTTCGTTCCCAGTTTCCGGTGATGGCATTAAAGAGGTAATCCGCATAGAGCCCCCTGCCTCTCTGGTCCTCCGTCATCCAATACGGCATCATCTCCTTCACATACTCAAGGTGGCCCTTTAATCGCAGGTAAAGATCCTCAGGTAATACATTAGACAGGTCGTCGCCATGAGGCAGGAGTTGGCAATTGGCTAGATCGGATATAGTGTAAGGGTCTGTAAGGTCTAGCTCAAAGAACACACTCTGAGCCTGGTCAAAGGCTTGCTTGGTGTTCTCCGGTATGAAATCCCAAACCCGCGTGTAGGGGACGTGAATTGTTCCGAAGAAATAGGAGGGAGGATCACGTTTTACCATCCACAGAAAAGAGTTGAGTTGACTTTGCTACAAAAATGAAAAAAAGTAGAATAATGATTCATGGGATTTACAACCAACATAAACTAACCAACAAGTAACTATAAGTATCAAAATTGACAAATCCAATTAAGTCAGTTTCATTGTTTCACTTTTTAAGACTTTCTGTAGCAAACTTTATTTACATAGATATACTTTGTAGCAATATTTTATTTGGTACAAATATTTTTCCATCATCACATCGTGTTTATTTGTGCCATTAGATTTGTTTTAGATTTGCTGCTATTACTTTTTAATTTGACTGAGGCAATATTGCACTATTTGCAATGATATGTGAGTATATATCATTTTCCTGAACGCCTCTTTCCAATGCCAGTGCGGATGCTACGAAGCACTGGTGATCATTGGTCAGGTAAGCCTACTAATGATCAGAATAGAACTCTCCTCACTGAGAACAAAAGAGAGATTTAGAGGGTCACTATTCAAAGTGATGTGTATTGTACTTGACCACTGGTCTGGATAATGACCTCAAGCAGTGATCAGTACTTCCTTTCTCTTTCCTTTTTCACTGCTGATGATGATAAGGGCCAGGCACTCACATCCACTAAAATCCAAGCCACTTTTAGAACAGGCTTGAACTGAAGTCAGGCTACTCATATGCACCTTATGAACATGGCTTCATATACATTGAAACCAACCTTTGAGTTGTATCAGTCAAGTGACTACACCAATATCTCATTATATACAAAGCTAGATATGTAATAACTTTACACAACTTTGCCCCTAAACACTTGAGTTTTTGATTAGTCCAGTTCTCAGCTTTACTCCATAAACATAGTTATCTTCTCAAAGGCAGACGTGTGATGTACAAACAGACACCAGAGATATAAATAACCAAGTTAATTGATAATGATATGACTCCAGACACTGATTTATGATTATTCTACAATAAAGATGCTATAGTAATTTTAACACATCCAATCATACATTAATTAGATAATACCAAATTAGGTACTTGACTCGTTACTGAATCACAATTGAAAAACGATTTGCCACTTGCAATTAACTCAATATACGTACACATGGTACATGGTCGGTTCACATTTTCAGAGAAAATCTGAAATAGTTAAACAATTATAAAAGAAAGTATGTGATTTTTCAGATGTGTAATGTGTATTGAAGTTATTCAATCCTGAAACTGTATAAGTTAATCAACAAACTAACTGTATTCTAACAGAGTAGTGGGACTTTAGTTAACAAACCCACCATACGTACAAGCTACCAGTGAATTTCTAAGTGCACAAGTCCCAGTGCACATCCCGCTTCTCTTAAAGACTCTTAAAGCGTGCGGTACATGCAAGTTGGTGAGAGTAGGGGTGAATTTGTCCTTTAAGTCATCATACTTACGTTGTCTGTTTGCTCGCAGGGTGGACGTCTCCTGTTCGACCCGTGGACCACAGTGACTGTTTTGAGGCCACAAAAGCTCTGCAGTAGTAGAACACATACACATAAGAGCCACTGCATGTTGACGACCGTGCTCCATTGAGAGCCCCGATGAAGAGCCACGGCCTCACCAGTAGAGCGTGCTGTGGTGAACACTGCAAGTCGCAGCCAGCAGCGAAACAAAATCACAACACGGCTAAGTTCTCAACTTCCTACGTACACCGCCCGACTTTCTCTCCTCTCCCCTGCTCGAACGACGCAACAAATCGGCTTGAGACTAGCCACCACCGAAGGCCATGCCTAACCGTCTAAAAGGATAGCGATCGGGAGGTCGGAAAACTCCACATCTGGAAAATATTCAGCAAGAAAAGCGCAGCCCTCCGTCCTGGTCGTCTCTCTCATCTTGCCAGCCTCCAAATTTGAGAACATTGAGCGCGCACTGTGAGGTCGCTCGCTGATTGGTCGAGCCGTGCGCAGAAATAGACACGGCCGCAGCTTGGGGGAGGCGACAAAAAATCCACCGACAAATCACGTTCCGCGGTCACAAAACACTCGTGTAAATAAACTTCACTTTGTAAACTACTCCCCTGAAAGTTTGGGTCATTTTCTTACGTGGAGTATCGGACACGTGGATGCGTAACCTCGATCAATCGGGGTCAAAAGTCAGCCGAGGGCCTTTGGGTGAGGGTGCTGTGCATGATGTCACTGGCACCGCGTACCAATTAGGGCCGTAATTAACCCCTCCAGGCCGCACGCTGCAGGGAGGGTCATAAATGACACCAAGACGTACTTATTTTTCCACAGACGATGATATGCTAATTTGTGAAGTGTCACTTCATGGTTCGTTCTATTATTGGCTTTAAACAAACATGATTAGAGAGATTGACGATAATGATTATTACAGCAATTTCCATTCGTCGCACAGCTACTAGTGGCTGTCACCGTCCCTGTCATCCCACCTGCGCTTGTATAGAGATTGGACGACGGCAAAAATCGATAGAGATTCGGTCGCATTGTCAGTCCAAGTAAAAACTGTCCTCTTGGGAAACGATTAGCTTGGATCAATAATTTCTTGACTATGGCGATGAATGTGGAACATGGTAATCAGATGGTGGTGCGAATATTACCCTGTAAATCTCAAGCTTTAATTACTTTCTCCACAGAAGCAATTTATTAACGCGATTTAAGACGAGGCTTGATGGAAATTCATTTAGCTTTAAAGTTGCGTTTTATTAGGTAGTTTTTTCCAATTTACTACGTGCTGAGACAATTAAGGTATCTCAGTTATGTGTGATCCCGTTGTTTCCATTAGAAACAGTAGGAATCAGATCAGTTTTAATCACCATCTTAACGTATCTATCATCATGATACTGCACCCCGCACGGGGCACACCTTATGGTGTGCAATATGAGTTGGCAACTCCCGGGGAACTCTAAGCTGGCGTGGCACCCTGCTCGCCTTATAAAGAAAGGTGGATGTGTGGATCTGTCTATGGATCCCCTGCATCTAAAATATCCCTTGGTCCTCTTCTGCCCTAACTCTCCATCTTTTTTTCTTCCACCTAGAATAATTATGCTTTGTCATTGTTCATCAACAATGACAAAGGGCCACGTTTTGGTATTATCTAATGGCACTAAATGACTTTTGTGTGTCCTTGTGCCTTTAAACACCATTCATTCATTCATGAGACTGCCAACGTATGGAAGTGAGACGCTACCATCATGGAAATCTCAGGCTGCACTAAGATCAGAAATATTGTATGGTGCCGTTTTTGTTATTTATTGCACAGATAGACACGATTAAAAAGGTCCTCCGGTATTACACACTCGCTTACGTGACATTTGATAGCTAAAACCAGTAGCGATGGCAGTAAATAGCATTTATGCTTGCTCATCTGTAAAGATGTACAATGGCGATTAGCAATACACATCAGTAATCCTTTTCTTGCAAAACGGATAACGGATGTATTTACTTCCTACAGCCATGCCTCATACCAGCTTGAATTGTGGTTGCTCATCTAAGATACCAGGGAGAATATATTCATATGATAATACACCCACCTGTACAATGATGATAAACAACACACATCAGTAATCCTTGTCTTGCAACCCGTTTGCATTTACTGATTACAGGCATACCCATACCAATCTGTAACGATCTACGATATCGATTAACAATACACATCCGGAATCAGTCTCTTGCAAAACGGATGTATTAACCTATTACAGCCGTACCTCGTACCCATATGTAAAGACGTGCACTGACGGTTAGCAATACACATCGTAATCCTCGTCTTGCAAAACGGATGTATTTATTTGTTACAGCATACCTCATACCCAAATGTTACAGGAGATAGCACTACTCGGCGTTGAACAAAATTGGACGAACAGGGCCTGAATTTCTCCATCCTCAAGTCTCTGAACGGACACAGCAGAGAAACTATCGAGTGTAGACACGTTTTCTGGCACTACCATTGACTGAAGGGAAGCCAGATAATGTAATTTGAATGCGAGAAAAAAACGGGTATTACCAAAAGAAGGTGATGGTGTTATACATGTCCTTCGTTGAAATGCTAGTTATCAATTGTGGCAATGCAATCTTAAACTAACGTCAACACATGTAAGAGAGATGCTATTTGTCTAAATCCTTATTACCATATAACGTGTTAGCTAAGATTTACGTTCCTTACAACTGATTTTTGAGCGGTGACCGCAGTATTTGGATATATGAATGGTTGGTATATTAAATACAAGTAGAGTCGGCGTCTTTATAAAAATATATTGTCTGTCTAAGAATACAAGCCGCCAACACGTCTCCTTCTTACGGTGGAGCGCTCAATCACCAAACTGGCGTCAATGGTTTGTTTTGGAAACACCACACATCTTCTCGTTTTTCACAGTTATCGTATATATTTCACGTCTCATCTGTTGACGTCTCACTTCCGCTAAATTCGCAACGTGACCACCAACAAGGACATTATGCAGACTTTATGAAAATGTCAATAAAACGATGTACCAGGAGTAAACTGAGAAGGGCTGTGTTCGGCACGTCCCATACACATATTAAAGGCGAGATGGAAAGACCAGCGCCAACAGGGACCAACAGCCCTGTATGCCCTGGGCACACAGGCACCCTTTGGGCCTACCCGCAATTAGCCTAAACCATCGAGTTCAAAGGTGGCTCTGTAAACTTGACGAACATAGGTGGATCTCACATACACTGCCAGTACAAACACCTAATTATTCAAACATCGTGTCAATTGTGAATGAGAGGAGGCAGGTGGGTGAATAGTGGACGGCGTCCTTTTTCAAGAGGGGCTTTAAGTGCGTAAGACCATGGGGCCTCTGTAAGATCCTCAACGGTATTACTTAACCTTTCTAATGGTGAGTAGCGCATTACCAAAGCACAAGGATGCAAAGATTTTTGAAAACCATCTAAACCCTGCCATGTTGGTATTTATTGGAAAGCTCTCGCTGAGAACTCTCAAATGAGTACCATATGCCAGGGTTTCAGTCACTTTCAGGATTTTTGCATAATTTTGCATTGGCTCAATTACTCACCAGCAGCATAAGGGTTAAGTGCAGTGCTCGTACTATGCACGTGGCTAGGAATGCAATGGATGTGAAAATTTGTGTAGTTTTTTCAATAAAAAAACTACGAAAAAACTACGTCTAAGTGAATTTTGACATACGTAAGTTGGAGTCATAAATTTGTTTCCAGTGCGGTATGAAAACGGGCATCACATGAATATAAGAATCACTGATTAACATTTACTAATTACTACACATGTATAATGCCTTCAAAGCTGCACAAATGTGAGAGTGACATTTCTGTGGATGTGACCATCATGACTGAAATTCCACGATAATGAATGCTTTTCGGCAGATCGTACGGAGAGGTTTAATTTAGCTGCTAAAGGTATATTAAAAACAAACTTTCAATTTACATCTGGGTCACCTACATATGTTGATTTTCATTTATGTTTATTGAAAAAAATACTTTCTTCTCAAATTTCTGAAATGACCTGCCTCGCGAGGAAAACATCCGAGAACCCTTTTGTGTAAAAAGAGATAAATACCATTATTCAAAATTAATGAATATATATAGATTTAGATATAGCTACTATACAAAAAAGATATCGTCCGTCGGATCTCGTCCCGCTTGTTTTTCTGTTTTTCCTGCTTGGGTTTTAATTGAAGAAAGGGTGTCTATGTGCCCCAGGAAGAAGCCTATTCTTCTCTGTGGTAATATATAAGGCCCGTGTCTAGATGCTGCAGATATTAACAATACTAAATCTCGCCTCCTCTACATCACGCTCCAGTGAGAGGACTCTTCCCAGTTCATCGTATCAACATACAATCTGAGGTATTTCTCTGATACAATGTACTAGGCTGCTGCACCACAGATAGTGCACTATCATGGTCATGGATTGGGATACAAGTTCACACAAAGCTTAGATGAATAAAAGAATGGATATGTAGGAGGAGACCAATTACAATATGCGCTATAGTGAAGGCCTGGCTATGCAAGGGGTTTCAACTCAGGCCTCAATGTGACGTCAGGAGACGTCATTTACATTACAGAGAAAGCTGCGCTGCAACATGTGCAGAACACAACTTTTGGGCTATTCGCTGCAGCCACCTTGTTCAGGTTGACCGGCCGGTTTCATATCCACTTGTTTTTATTTATCTAAGGTGTAACAGACAAAAGAAGGCATGCAAAATACAGGTGCCTCTGGCTGTGACTCTGAGGACGACCAGTGTCAGCATCCAGCCAATGGTCTGAGCCAAGTCACAGGGAGCTAAACACCCCTAAAGTGGCTGGTGAGAGATGACTATCATATGTGCTCAGTAATGTTTCTCTACTCCTACACGAAAAGTGGTTTTTCATATAATTTCAGTGTTTTTCATAGGCATTTAATTCCAATTGCAGTGGAGAATGTCATTTCCCCTTCCAAGTAAAGTACATAACTTGAGCATTTTAATAAGAACCATGACAGATTGTGGCTAAAAAGCCAATTTTACCATTCAAAGGTGGGGATGATTTCTCTTCTGGTATCTCGTATTCAATTATTACATTCTGAACCATAAAGGGAAGGATATGAAGCTCTCCCGGACACCTTCGGATTCCCCAGTCAGCAGGTGCTTTGTGATTGACACTCCTTTAGGTTCTTACACATTCATAGTAGCTTGTCTCTTTAGTTCAGGAGTGTCCAACTGTCGCATTGTCGCACCGGTATGTGACGGAGCTAGGCTTCAAAACATGTGACAAGCCAAGCTCACCTAGCACTGTTAAACTCGGCAAATGCCCAAACAGCATGGCAGTTTGAGCCCCTCAAATACTTCCTGTACCTGTTATTTTTAATAAAGACGTCATCTTCATGAAAATGTATGGTCTATTCATTTGTCCTGGAATTTATTAATATTAGTGCCACCTAGTGATAACTTTTAAAGTCAATTGGGTGCTCCATGATTGGCCTGTGCTCCAGGGTTTATATACTTGGACACACCTGTAGTTTAGCACAGGCATTGGTCCATTGCTGGTAACCAACCCAAGAGAGACCTTTAATCAGACACCTTTTTGGCCATGGTTGGTCAAAACACAGAGTATCACAGCACTTGAAATTTCAAATCCCAGATCTAATAACATGTGATGCTATACCCATACTATACTACAGAAGTCAACTCTACTACTTACGCATCTAGTCCATGGCAATTTACTTTTAAAGAGGAACATAAAGATCAAAAGTGATGAATTCATTTGATTTCTGCATGTATAGATCAGAAGTGATAAATTCATTTGATTTCTGCATGTATAGATCAGAAGTGATGAATTCATTTGATTTCTGCCTTGGTACATTGCCTGTAATGCACTCACTGTAAATTGAATCAACCTGACTAATGATAATGGCAGCTCTCCACACACGTCAACCCTGTTTCATATGGTGATTACTTCTCCAGTGGAAACAGTAGTTGTTGGGAACCAAACGTGATTTATAACCATTAGTTCTCATTAGCAATATGTGAACATGGATCAAACTCCTTGAACCACACCATGACCCTCCTGTGATGAAAGATACATGCATACTTTGTGCCCAGTGCCTTCATAAATTTGTCATCACTCGCTCACTTTTCTAGCTTGACTTCCTTGGGATGGCTGGGGAACGTGCTTTTCTGTTTTGTGCATCACTCTGTGGGCATATTGCCACCTAATTAACCCAAGGACCTGAGCTGAGGGAGAAATACTTGGCAGCCAACACCACTGAAGGTGTCAACACACAAGAATTATGAACTCATATGTGAGGAGCCTAATGAACCAGCAAGAACCCAACACCTACCCTAAATAAGGGTTTTCTATACCCACAATTTGGCAACGTTAGGGCACAAATTTTGGAGCCAGGGAGAGCCCTATGTTTCAATTTCTATACCCAATATTAGACAGTTAAGGCAGAGATAGGAACCAGATTTGCAAAGGCTACCCTAAATCTAGGGTTTTCTAAACCCCAAAGTCATACCAAGATATTGCAAAAATGTAAGGATCTAAGGAACCAGAACATCCCGCATATATCCTAAACACATGATTTTCTATACCAGAAATTAGACCAAATTAGAGCAGATTTGTCAGGACCCATATCAAGAACAGGCAACAACCAACAACTACCCAAAACACAGGGTTTTAATAACAAACAAAACAAATCAGTACTACATTGTAACATAAATTCTGAACATTATGTTTTATTCAGTCCTGAGTATTTAGAGGTTTTCGGGTAAGCCCATATACAATGTATACTATTTCAGTTGTCAGTATGAGACTTTTATCTGATGTGGACTGCCAATAAACCCATCTTATATTCAATACCTAATTCTGTATGGTCTGCCCCAATCCCCGTCTTCTCAAATATTTAAGGGCCAGACCTGAAGCCAAATAATGAGTAGAGCTCTAATTAGGAGACTCTGTAAGAAAGTAACTGGGTCGGCAAGGTTTCCTTTACGACACCACCCATTAACCCATTCATAATCAGAACAGTGTTGTCTGGAATATACTCCACCACAAACCTTAGGAATTGACAAGGAATTTTAGGTTAAGTTCTGATTGAATTGAAGTGATTTGAACTCCTTCAAATGTTTATCAAACATGCTTTTATCAAAAACACTCATCTACATAGAAGCTTAGATGAAGAGAACATGGATTGGTTGGCACATACCAATTACCATAGGGCCCATTGTGAAGCCCTAGACACACCTAATCTCGTCTGTGTTACGCCACTAGGAGACATACGATTGAGGGCTCTCATATCTATTTACATTCAGAGGTTAAGACTTGAGTTAAGGTCCTGCATTTGTATGTATATATATATATATAATAACGCAAATAAAACCATTTATAGAAGAAATTGCTCACGTACATGCACAGAAAGCACCCCTGGAGTGGTTCTCATCAACACCTGGGCTTGGAGTCGTGCTGAGGCTGTTGAGCGAGATCTGCTGGTTGCATATTCTGTGATCGACATTCGTGGTAGTAGGATAGTTAAGGCTGCTGTGGTATGAAGGGGTTAAGATATGCATGTTGCCTTTCAATGACAAGGGTCCTGTTCTCAAACTGCTCTAATTTCATCCTCAAATACGCAATAAATCACCAGGTTTTGCTGCGCTTTAGGAGAACCTCTTATAGTGACTTTCAGTCATTATACATACCCCACAAATAAGCAGGCATTCCTATATAAGGTAACTGAATCTCCCTGAAATAAATATGTGGAATGGGAGAACTAGGCTAATTGGGATAAAAGTAGATACAACTATTCTAACTGGGTTCTTCACCTTCACCTAAACTTTAAAGCAAACCAAAATACACACATGTTCACCTTTGAAATGTAATATAGTTTCTGTTCCCATTGAAACTATTTTTGGTACTAAAATCACACACTCATGTATTATATAGCTACTCACAGTAGATGAATTAATACTTTAATGTGTTGTGGTTATTGAGTGCACAGGTGATTTCGATAACAATGCATTTCATAAGAGATGGATGACAATACTACCTGTATTAGATAACCTTTTATCTAGGTACCATACTAATGGAAAACCCATTTGTGCAATAATACATGTGAAATAACTTAATCAATTCCAACTCCATTCGTATACAGTCCATTATCCCTAGACACAGTACGCATGTATTAATCTAAAGAAATATATCATCAGAGATATGTATCTAACAAATTACATTACCCCTGATATCATGTAATGCATGAACATCATTACAGAAGAGCCTGCTTACAGTATGAATGAAAGGACAAACATCATCACTCAGCCATTGGGATGCAAGTAACTAAGTCAAGACCTGTTTGCACTCCATAAAGAGCCGCTGTCATCTGGTTTAAATTTAAGCAATTATTACATTCCTTCTTTAATACATGAGTATCAGCATTGGGCCATAGGGATGCAATGAACTAAGCCAAGAACTGTTTGCACTCCAGATTTAAGCGAGTATATCACCATTTCTTTAATGCATGTGGGCCATTAGGATGCAAGAAACTATATCAAGAACTGTTTGCGCTCCAGAAGGAGCTGCTGTCCCCATCTAATGGATCTTCTGGTTTAAATTTAAGCAATTACATTTAAGTATTACATTCTTTCTTTAATACGTAAGCATCAGCAATAGGCCATAGAGATGATGCAAGTATTTATGTCAATGATTCTTTGTGCTCCATAGGTAGTTGTTGCTGAAACTCAGCTTCTTTATTAGATGTTGTCCCAGTCTAGCACTGTGAGCTGCTGTGGACCTGTCTACCCCAGTCCTTACCACTAATACATACTGGGGGAGCTTGAGGAGCCTCTGGGAGCACAGTATCATTTCTACCTCACCTCACCACAACTAATCATGTGCATGTGCTAGAATTTCCTCCAAAAACAGCATTAACCAATGTTTTCCCTTCCGTGAAATGCACACTTTGTGCGCGACTCACAGGTGCAAAAATCAGTGGTGATTTTCAGCGGGGCCCAAGGGGAGCATTCATCTCATTAGGAACACACAATGATGACTTCCTTCTGGTCCAGGGAGCATCCCACCACAAGCCATGCCGCGGCGCCGCGCTCCTTTAACCCTTTAGCTGCTCGTGGCTAATTTAGGCAATACAAAATAGTGTGAAAAAAGCTGAAAAATTACTGAAACCCTAACAAATGGGTACTCATATGTTAGTACTCAATGAGAGATTTCCAATGAATACCAAGATGACAGGATTTAGATGATATTCAAAATATTTTGAGTTCTTGTGCCTTAGAGGAAAGCGGTCTCAGCAATGAAAGGGCTAAGGACTGTGCCACCGCTACTACAGGTGAACTGCCCTTAGCCATGTTGCTTGGTACCTTAACAGGATTGGTGTGACAACACTGGTGCCGCTTAAGTGGCTAGACAAGGGTTAAGTAAACTTTTGAGGAAGACCACATTCACTCCTATTAACTCTAACAATGGACCCGAAAGGATGCCATGGGCGCTTTGGCAAATCAACTACAAGTTAGAGGTCATCTTTCACTGCATAACAACACCCAAGGAGATATATTTACAGAATGGAGAAAATAAGTTCTAATTGGTAAAAATGTTAAAGGGGAACTAAAGGCTCACATACATATTAGCTTATATGAAAGTAATACACTTCAAGAATAGGATGCTGTCCTCCCTTTTCTCTTAGTGATCCCATGAGGAGAGAATTCTGTGTATTGCCAGCAGCCTCAGCCAGCCCCTAGCAGCCCCTGGTAGCAGCCATGTTTTTCAACTGCTATCAGCTGTGACTCAAATGGGTGGCAGCCCACTTGCTGTCCCCTAGCTCTGAGCAGTGTATCATAGACTGTAGTGCTCTACGGACCAACTCTCTTCGAAAGTTGCATAAAAACTTGTATGGGTATCAAACAGGTAAATGGTAAAATCATGAGCAGCAATTAATTGGCTGTATAAAATGACAGGGTGGTAAAGTTTACATTTATTTTTTCCACTTGTGAGTTAAAAACGAAGCTTATAAAAGAATGTCATCAAACCAAGCACAGATATTTGATTAGTTTTCTTTATGGGACTTCTAAGACAATACTCCATACCTTTCCTATACTCTAACCATAAAAACCCAAATTTCAACTAGATAACTGACCTTGTAATATAGGTCAAGGTCAACATACACTTTAAAACATCATAAGTAAGCAAATTCAAAACAGTGGGCAATTTCTTGATGTACCTCTTCGGCAACACCTGATCATAAATTTTCCATACTCATTTAACAACGCACCTCCTAGGCAATTATGAATAAGCTCCCAATTAACCTTATACCATAACAGCTAGCAGTTTTTCTAGCTGAGTGAGTGGCAGTTCAGCCTTTACAAATAGCCCTATAACTAATGCACATCTGAAGGCTGAGATTGACAGTTGTAGCCTCGCAGCGACACTGTCCGCGTCCCATCTAATACTAATGAATGTGCACTATACCCCATCTAGGATAATTTAGTATACGGCAGCTTAATATAAAACATAGCCGGTGGCACTATTCTGTGAAGGATCATGAGCATGCATAATCATATCCATCCAGCCACAACCAAGAATTTATGACTAATGACCGAGATGAGATGGATGCTTTGCTAGAGTGATAATACAATGGCCTGGCTAACATTTAATATAAACTATGAAAACTGCTCAAACATAAGAATTGATAGTCATCATGTTTAAAAGAATTATTAGAACATGTACCGAAAACAATAAGTGATTGTATTGCATAGGTGCACCGATTCATAAATACTCTTCTTCTGTTACTTGTGTCAAGTACATAAAGACACACACACACCAACTATGACTTTATGTCAGGATTTTGGTATTGGTCGTTTTTCAAGGAGGTTAATTCAAAATGTGTCCAAACAAATCATTTGGGTTTATGCATAATACTAACAATAAATGTCATAAACATTAGTAATTACACTATTCTTCTACCAGCTCATTTTCACTCCAACAGGTAATACAATGTGTGTATTTGATGGGAAAACTTGGGCTTTGCATGCTGAGTAATTCCTTCTCATACCTCCATCTTGAACAGACACTCCATGCTCTTTGTGTAATTAACAATACTAAAATGGGACAATCACACCCATATAAGTACAATTACATCCGTATAATTCAGCTATCAACTAATTGAAGCCTGGATTGTATTTTTCACAACAATGTTGTCAGTCAGTTAGAGAAACAAAAACGATTGGAATTACAGGTGAACAATTGGGTTAGGTGATTGATTAGCACTGTGGCTTCAGTTCTGTGGAAATAGATACAGGTATCTGTGTTGTGTCCATTGGACATAATCCCCTCAGGTCTCCGCTCAGTGTGTAGTGTCACACATAATCCCCTCAAGGGTTTTGGGAGTTGAGAGGAAGTACCAAACAATTGGACTTACTGCTCTCTGGGTAGAACAGGTCATTTGCCCTGAGCACTTCAAGCAGTAAAGACACAGGAATATATTGTGTGGGATCTTAAGGAAAGTGCCCATTCTTCTGTAAACTATCTTGGATCATAAGTTGCTCATCTAATAAACTATGCAGCTATCTGATTCAGGATTATTCAACTTGGATCACTGGATTGTCTCTAGAGTAGAAGCAGATACAGCAAAATAGGTTTGTAAAATTATTTTACTTCATGACTCCATAGCATTAAGTTATTCTCAATAGCAGCACCCACATAAACAGATAGATTGATTTACTCAGGTACCAAGTGGAATATTGAAAGAGGTACATATCCCCTTCAACGAATAAGGCCCAAAAATATGAACAAAAACAAGCCACTTTGTTAGAAAACTATGCTTGTGATAGCTTCAAAGTATTAAGCTTTTGGCCCTGCAAAATGCTTATTTTAGATAAATGATAAAGTATTTCAAGCTTTTATTTGCAAAATTAGTAAACTTGCAGTCAAATAGGCTGCTAGCATAACAAACTAGATAGCCGAAAATTGATTTTGATGGCACAGTTCTTTGAATGATTAAGAAATCTAGAACTATGATGGATTACATTAGCATGCAAACAAGATTCCAGGGTGAGGTCACATGATGCCCATATATGGAAGGGACTCAACATTAGCATACCAACTATTTTGACAGGCTACAGGCAGTAGCAGAAATGTGCTTATTTATACTTATTTTTGAGGTAATTCAGAAGAAAAAAATGTTGACAGTTGTGAAATACAATGGAAGGTTACTTTATCTTTCCACTTAGACTAAAATAAACACATTAAAGTAGTAGCAAGTTATTGCACAGTTACAATTATTGTGTAAAACGCAAAACTGCCATTTTCTCAGCTTAGATTTCTATAGTTTTACTCTCACGGCTGACGTGAATTTAGACACAAATCTTAATCAATTAGCTTCAAACTTTGTATATAGATTCTAAAACATGTTCTCTACAAATCTAGACGGGGATATTGCAATATCTTATCTGGTTAATTTTTTATAGTGAGTCAAAAATCAAGAAACCAAAAAAGCATTTTTTCCCTAAAATGTTGTTAGATAAATGGCCATAAAAAAAGTAAGGGGCCATATTTTACAAAACCCTTGTCTAGATTTGTAGAGACAAAGGTTTTTTTCAATGTTTTAAAAAATCAGGTTATTATCTTAGATCCTGCTCTTAGATTTGCGTCAGCCGTGACATATATACTGAAAATTGTTTAGTCAAAGTTTTGACCCCAATTTCTTCAAAATGTTTGGAGCACATACAATCTATCCATATCCTATGTATTCCTTAGAATCTCAGCTTTCTAAAAATATATAGTTTGCTAGGGGTTTAGTGTACAAATAATGAGAAATCAGCCATTATTTGAGGGAAAGTCTGCTCTCCACCGGAAACGCTTACAGCCACCTTAACAGCATATAAACTATACCAAAACTAAATAGTAGGATAAAAGCTACTTGATGAGTAAATTTGGTCAATATGAGTTTTACATTTTGATAAACATTTTTTTTTATGTCCTGAAAATCATTCAATTATCTCTCACAATTGGACATTCCTAACAAACACATTTCAGGGCCTGTCAGCCATAGGACTTATATGCAAAATGGAGATGATTAACAATTTTTGGGGAATAAATGAAAAGAAGCAAGCAATTAGGCGAAGTGAGGCAAATTATATCAAATAATATCTACATACAGTGATCCTTTTCTTTAATTAGTGTGGCCCAACTTGAATTTTTTCAACATAAATGCAAATATCTACATATTTTTTAAATCTAATTTATCATACTTCTTTACGATAGCTTGGAAATAAATACAACACAACTTATACATATAGAAAACATTCTTTATTACAAAAAAGATAAATGTCTAAGATACAATCTTACCAGATACCTGTTCAAAGGTATTCCTTTTAGTAAAGTTTGTGGTAGGGGATGGTGATGAGGTAATATGAAAATCTAAATCGGAAGAATTCATTGAGAAAATAATAAAAAAGTACTTTTATAAGTATAAGAAAAAAAAGCATTCTCTTTATCTTTCTTTATTCGCATGGATGTCCTGGTGCTCGTCCTGAGCTGAATGTCTTTATTATCCTTGGATGGCAATTAAGCAAACGTCAGCACTTTAAGTCCTAGTGAGTGACTACTGAGTGTCCTTGCAAAATCACACATATATGCTAACTGATATCCTATAACTTAAGACCACTGCCACCCAGCCAGCCGGCTGCAGCTGTTTTTGTATTTAACTGTAAAGACGGCATAGTTCCAGTGGGTATAATGAGATATGAATAGTTCCATTGTTGTTAAGTCTATTGTTTTGTTCTCCTCATCGTCCTCCTCGTCCAGGTCCGCCGCCGCCCCTCCCTGGACCCCCGCGCCCTGGGCCTCCTCGGCCACGCCCACCAAACGCACCTGCAATAAATAAATATGATAAAATAAGTGAAATGCCATATATCATATACATGCAGATAAAACTGTTCTTATTGCATCCAAAACACCACAAAATAAGTTAACTGCCATATAACATATACATGCAGTAAAAAGTTTTACTCTCAGATGAGTACCTATGTGCTTTTAGGATTTTTTTTAGAATTTTTGCATCATTGTGTATTGGCCTAAATAGCCATCAGCAGTATAAGGGTTAAGTGTAGAGAAGAACCTCTGTAAGTTGAACAGCCATATCTGATGAACACTGATTCTTTACCACATGCATTTAATTTATACATGTTTCACATGTTTTACATCTCGTTGAAAACCTATCAAATGTGAACACCTACATAAGTACTATTAACTTAAGCCTACATAATATGGACCTTCTTATGTGAACACCCACTCACAAGCTGTTTGTATCTCAGAGGGTCTCTGCAATCATACAGTGAACTGTAACTACAGCAAAATTAATGAAAACTGCCCATCAAGAATGTCACATTTGAGTGAAAAATATCAGCCTCTTAAAGGGAAGAGTTCAATTGGCATAAAAAGAAAACCTGTCTTTATGAATCTGACCAATCACCTGCAGCCACATATACCCTAAGAAGATCTCATCTAAAAAGGCAAAGTAAATTCAACACCATTTATGTATCTTTATTGATTTTGCTTAGAAACCCTGATCCTAAATCTACATTGGACTCTGACTTAGTTAAACATTACAAATAAACACTTGAAATATTTAATATGAAGTACTTTGTAGTACAGTAACAAGAGATTTCACACACACTCCTTGGAAACTAATCAAAACTACTTCACACTGTCAAGTGTGAATGATAACCTTTATGTTTTAAATTAAGAATTTAACCTAGTTTTTCATCCCTTTCTCTGCTGTAAAAAGTAGTCTAAAGGCTTTAAATCATGACTACTGGTATCCAGTATATAACAGTGGAGGAAATGAGAGGACCCAGGGAAAACTACCCAATAACCCCAAGTCACTAGCAATCTAATGCCAAACCCCAAGTCACTGGCATGTGTGAACGTTGCCAGTGACTTGGGGTTAGGCGGTGGTTTTCGCTGGGTCTTTCGGTTTCCTCCACCACTTACTACTAGCTAGTCAAGACTTAGCCTCAATATTACAGAAAAAGTGACGATAATCAAAATTCCAAGATCCTGGCCTGTCTAGGAGTACTACAAATATGAACCTGTAGCAGACAGGGGGGGGGGGAGGTAGGATGGCTAATTGCCATGGGACTGTAACACGCCCATGAGTGGATCGATGGCAAGGTCTCCAGGTCCACTAGAGGTGATATATGGGTCTACAGGCATTACAGTAAGCTTCCCATATCCATCAGACTCCCCCTAACAGTTTCCTGAAATGATGGGCCAGGGTTGTCAATAGCTCAGGATAATGAGGACAGGTCTGACCACTATAACACCTACATTCTGCTAATGAGGTGATGGATGAATTCATCCCTTACTAGCCTGTGGAGGGGCATGAGGGGGGAATGGAAAATCAATACTAACTACCTGCATTTGTAGAACATTCAGGGCAAATCATCATGTATAAAACATATATTGATATGTTAAGGAAAGAAGGAAAGGAGTTCAATGTAAAGAGGTTCGAATTGATAGAAATCAATACCTCTAGCTATTTACTGCATCCCATTTGTTTACTAGAGAAAGGAATTCATAGTAAAAAGGTTCATACTAAAAGACATCAGTATTTATTAACCTGCATCCATAGAGCACAGCAAAGTAATATCAAAGGCTTATGAGACATGTCTCATAAGCCTTTGGTAATATACATTCTCATAGGCTTAATAAAAACAAGAGGGACGCCAGTGGCGTCAAAAGTTTGTCTTGTAACTTACGCTTTTCTGTTGTTCGCTTTTGCAATTTTTTGCTGTTTTGTTTTTTTGTTTACTTAATTTTTCGTAATTTAATTTTTCAATTATTCAAACATTTGTTTTTGGTAAATTTTTAATATATAAATTTTTTGTGTGTGTCCTCATTTTTTTTATTTTTGTTACAGTATTTTGTAAGGTTTTAGAATTGGATGAAGGTTTGGTCATGGTCAGAGTAGTATGTTTTTATCACTCCACTTTTTTGATGTGTTGGTATGTTTGTGTGTATATGATCAATTATAGTGTTATATTTTGTTGTTGCTGTGGTTATCAGTTGTTTTGTTCTCAGGTTTTCGCATATATTAATTTTATTGTGTTGTGGTTTTTGCAATGTAAAATCTAAGACTTATACATGATTTATATTCTAAACAGCAGAAATGCAGAGTATGAGGTTGCAGTGCTCAGGTATTGGTTTACAAGCTTGTAGCTACTTCTTTCCTGCAACTTCTTAACTAAAGATCATGTATTACCCACTGCTGCTTATCTCTGCGTGATCTTATGCAGCTGATATGACTGGTCAACTTTACAGTTACATATGCTCTACTCAACTATTTGCCTTGCACCTGCCCGATATTTGTATTAGACATTTCCAAGTGTGAATGTTGGCTTTTGTTCTTCTGTAAACCAATGCAAACCAATATTGGTACATAGTTAAAGCTAGCAAATTGAAAATGGGTGTCCAAAGAGGTATCATAATTTTGGCAGGAGTCAAATACTCTACGGGGACCATAATATCACAATACTTACAACCATAAGGGTACATTTCCTATAATATGATCCTTAATAAGAACTGAATGACACCTTTGAGTAATATCCTAGCATTCACATTAAAGTAAAAATTTCCAAAGCATTTGCTTGAAAATGGCATTTCTAGAAAAACATCACAAAAAATGGTGGTCCTCATGTGGGATTTTTGAGGGTTTGTTGTCCAAAAGACACCAAAACGCCCTGCTGGCTAAGACGCTGATGTGCTAGCAATATGTCTATCTACTTTAGTTTTAAATAATTCTCTATAACACGTTACATAAAATCTTCATACATGCACATGAATGCTAAGTCTACTTTTCCATATAAATGGGCAGATGCAGATATTAGGAGTACACACTATACTTTAAGTTAAAGGGAAATTTGCCATCTATCTTGGATGTAACAGAAAACCTTAGGAGAGTAGATCCTAGCTCTAATTAGGTCATACTATGAGATGAAAATAGAAGCCAGAATATTCATAAGATCAAAACCAAGCTCTTTTCAGGCGATAGTGGGCGTAAGCCATGGTCAACCAAGACTATAATATACAAAACACATCAAGATGATGAGGAGAGTGCCCAATTTAAGGGAGGCATAAACATTTGTTTTGTTAACCCAATCTCATAAGGAGTACAAACATGATGTGCCCATACATGGAAATATCTTGATAATAAAGCAATCTTTTGGGTAGGTTGTCAGTTATAGAATTGAAAAACCCATTTTCAAAAATTACTTTTTTTAAAGATTTGCAATCAAATTTCTCTGACCATCTGTGCGTGCACCTTTAGATTGCACTCATTTGTTTAACCCATTCATGCTTGCAGATCACACATCGAAACGATGAGGAGAGTGCCCAATTTAAGGGAGGCATAAACATTTTGAGAGAGTTGTCAGTTATAGAAATGAAAAACCCTTTTTCAAAAATTACTTTTTTTTAAAATTTGCAATCAAATTTCTCTGACCATCTTACGTGCACCTTTAGATCGCACTCATTTGTTTAACCCATTCAAGCTTGCAGATCTCCCAGACAATGTTGTCTGGTCCTATAACATATTTGAAAACTGGAAATAGGTATATTTTCACAGAATATTTGAAAGTTGTGGATTGGGCTCTGATCAACATTCCACTTAAAATAATTTCGAAAAAATACCCTGACCAAAAAGATAATACTCGAATAGTCAGGACTTTTTTTGATCACACCACTAGAGAAAAAGAGTAATTTTGTTCCAAACAATAGTGACCACCTTACTGAAATTAGAAACACTTTAAAAAGATCAAATATAATATTTTTGACACCTATCCTACAACAGAAAACTGTCCAAAAATTTGTTTTTGATCAGGACTCAAAAGAACCAAGAAATATGTGATACCGCTGCCAAACACCTCCACTCCCCTTTTAATGAAGCTGGTGACTCACCGCCCATGCCCAAGTATCTAATTCATACATCAACAATTTGTAGAAAATATGAAATACACACCTGGACACAGCTTCTTTAAAGAGCGCTCATAACACTAAGATAAGAAATACTACTAATTAAAATTCAGAAAAGGTAAGAATATTTAAAATTGAAATAGTAAACTACAAATTAAACTTCACAGATGATATGAAATTTTAAACATGAAATACTAAAAGAAAGACTTAGAAATTCAGTGATAGAAATTAGAGATATAATAAGTTTGAAAAATCCAATGAAATATTAACCAAGACCATCACAAAACACAATCTCTTGGCTTTACCATTTACTTAACTAACAATCTAGTTGACAAATCCAACGTTATTAGTGAGCTATGATATACAGCGTGCAAGACGTCTACTGCAAAACGGTCCAGATTAAATATAATTTCCTGGATGCCGAACGATGAATAGCTTTAACACTTATGAGTACTACTGTGTTGCCAATCATTTCCACAGGCTATTCCTAAATTGTCTTTAGAGCTCTGGCTGAAGTGGTCTTGTTGAATCCAAGGTGATTTATAAGTCAAGAGTGGTCTGGTGGCTATACACAGGTCAGCAACTGCCTGCACAAATAAAGGACGTACCTGGAAACTTGCGCCCAATTGAACGCAAGTTTGGCCCCGGTCTCGGCAGCAGCAGCGCTTGCTGTATTTCAGTTCATTCAGTCTGTGTGCTCTTGTGCTTGCCTCTCCAGTCACTAGTAGAATCCTCATATCTGTACCTACCTTCTCACTCATAACTCAACTTTATAAACAGCTCCTTTTGCTGTGCAATTACTCTCACCACTGTACATTTAATATTGCTTGCCCTAATCATTGTCTAAGGGAAAAGAACACTACAAACCAAATCTTCAAGCATTTTCTCTCAAAAACCTACTATGTGGGGGGCTAAGTTCTACCTTAGTTATCCTAAAGAAAGTGGAAACCAGAATGGTTTAAAGATTAAATCTACTTAAGGTTTACAAAATTAAAATATTTTATTGTGAGTTTGTAAAACATGTATAAAATAACAATAATTACTTCTCTGCACAAAAGATAAATCCTCTGAGTTTTTATCTGCAACGTGTGTAGATAAGACCCTAACAGATCATGACGTCGGATAGTATGAACACAATTCGCATGCTCTAATATCACAGTAGTAACGATCTCTCATTAAGTGATTAACACAAGAGGTTGTATAAATACTTTTAGACTCTTAACATTTTGATGCTATTTTGAGCGAGCAAGCCAGTAAAAATGTCCAGAAAGCAGCACGGCAGCTAGACAGTTCATGATTCCAGGTTACTAGTAGTCCATATCACCGGCACACAAAAGCAAAGAAATCAACCTCACATGCAGTCTCTGAATCTTCAAGTCAAATCACACATCCATAGCTTCCTCCTCCTTCTCACTGGCTACCTGGCCTTCAACAGGCCCGTTCTGTTCATTCACCACATCTCCCTCAGCTTCTTGCATCTCACTCTTACCAAACAGCATCCACACTCTGCCCCTGTGGAAGAAACGAACGACAGACATTGACAACATCAACGACCGCCATACCGGGAAACCCCAAACACACGTGACACGAGGGAAACCCCGATCGTACCGACAGACACACAAAACAACTAACTACGTCATTCAACCGCATCACGCAGCACACTATCCGACAAAAAAACAAACACCCAAACGATCGCGACCCACAAAGAAACACAAAAAAAAATGCACACACACTGGTCAGCACACAACAACAAAATACGACAAATATCACAAGTGAAACATAAAACTGCCTAAAAACAACACAACACACAAAAAATTATAAAGAAATAATGGGCTCCAATTTGGGTCTAAAATTGCTCTATCATTTTTTGTGTAGTGTTTGAAATTTACACATTTTGATCTTAAATGTATAAACTCCTTAAATGAGCCATGATTGCTAATATCTTTAGCCATTTAAAAAAAAATCACTACACATATTATTTCTTCCAATTATTCTCTCTTTGGAAATCAATTGTTTTTGAAAATTCATTTTCAAAACTTTGAAATCATGATGATATTTGCATGATAAATATGAGTTTAATATGAAGTTGTTCAATACAAAATGATGCAAAAACCCTGAAGAATGACCAAAACCCTGGCAAATGGGTACTCATCTGAAAGTACTTAGCGGTAGCTTTCAAATGAGTACCAACATGACAGGGTTTCGGTGGTTTTCAAAAACATTTGTGTTTTTGTGCTTTGGACAAAAGTAGCCTCAGCATTGGAAGGGTTAAGGCTAGCCCCATAGACCCGGGCTAGTTATTGAAAGTCAGGGCTAGTAAGTTCTACCTGTGAGTATTTTCTCCATTATCAGAGCTCAATGTCTCAAATATTTTACATACAGGGTACGTCTGAGCATATATGGGTTATCAGTGCATTCACCTGGTCCTATTCAATTGACTTTGGTTTGTCCTATTCTCTTCATCTCATTCTTCATCTATATACTCATTTGTCTTTCACTAACATAACAAAGGTCAAATTTATTAGGTTGTTTTTTAAGTTCGTTATGCAAAAGAATTTAGAAGTTATATCTGATTAAATGTGTTTATATTTTCCTCAAACCATGCACAGCTATATGCAGGGCTCAATTTATACAGTTCCTTACAATTGGTGTCAGTAGTAGTATCATTAGTTCCATTTTTTCAACTTATCAATGTCAGGGTCTCATATTTCTTGTATATAGAGAAAGTGGTGAAATGGTTCAGCCCCCTTTCCTCTTTAAACACAGGTTAGATCGACAATCAGGGGAAGTCTGTAACTTCATTGTATGAATGTTTAGCTGTCCAGGTGTAGGATGTCCACCCCCCCCCCCCCCCAACTTATATTGTGTGATTTTAGCTGGCCAGATCTAAGGTGTTCACAGGTGGCTCTAACACAGCTCCTACCAAGGTCCGAGTAAGCCAAAGGTGAGATGACGACTTCATTCTCATGTCTTCCCCGACCAGGGCGGTCTAGGGGCCTCTGTCAGTATACTGGTGGTAAAGGGTGTAGCACTGGTCAGACCCCTCACTCCCCCAAAAGCCCCGCCCCCACTATGTGATATATGGTTCTCTCTCTATGTATGGTTCTGGTGGGATCCAGGAGTCTGGTTATTTTGGATTCTTCTCTGTGTTGTTGGTGGCCTTCTTTTGACTGGTTTTAGTACCCTTGGTTGGGGTTAAGTTAGGAAACCTAATTTCTCATAGGAAGTTTCGGACCATGAGACAGTATTTTCTTTTGCCCACTACACAGCGTTGTCATTTTGATTCTTTTATTCAGTTGCTACATATTCTTTTTTATGCTTGCGTTTTGATTTTTATACATCTTTTATTTGTTGATCCATATATTTTCCTAGATGTATTTGATTATATTTATGATAGTTTATTCATTTGTTCATTTATTCACACTTTTATTTGTTGATCCATATATTTTCCTAGATGTAGATTTTGTTTATTTATTCACACATTTTTCTTGGATGGGACCTTAATCAGTCCAACATAACATACAGAGATGATAGTGTTAACTTGGTCCCATTGTATTGTTTTTTTTAGCTGAGAAGGTCACAAGTGGTTCAAAATACTTCTGATACCCAGTCCGCTCAGGTCAATGTGAATTATCGCATTAGTCAGAGGTAAACCAGCCAGTTACTTGGGGTACCTTATAAGGGCATGGGAATTTCCTAGTACTGGTATAGAAACGATTGGTGGTGAATCTGGTTATTTTGGAGGCTTTGGTGTTTTCAGCTTGATCTGTTGGTTTGGAGTAGGTTGTTCTTTTTCAGACCTGCTGAATTTTAAGACTGAATGGGTTTTGCTTAATCAGAAGTTATCTTATTGTTCAGAATTACCTACAGATAGCTACAAGTAATCTGCTCTTCACCACAGGTACACTCAATCACACACGTTCACACATACGCACAGACACACTCGCACATAAAAATATATATATATATATATATATATATATATATATATATATATATATATATATATATATATATATATATATATATATATATATATATATATAAAATCAACATTTATCATTTATTTGTACATTTAACATTCCATATTACATTACGCTGGATGTCATTCCAGAATTGAGTTGTCCTGTTCTTGGCATAATATGAATGTTTGGATGAAACCTGCCCCATAAGTAGCATGTTGACTCGTCAGTGATAGAAAGCATGTTTGATCTAGCTTATCCGCTCAGGTGTGTTTCAAGACCCAACAGTGAATGTAGTTTCCACTATCCAGTCTTACCGTACAAGTAAAGGGTAAGATTGCTCTATAGTAGCTCCACCTACCATGGGTCATGCTCTCTCACTGCTCAAAATCATACATCATTATCTTCATGCTATTGTCCTTTTGGGTTGGTATTTCCATGAGTAGTTCTGCAGAAAGTCTTCAGGTTTATACTGATTGGATAAATGCACTCTGTTTAGTTAATCATTCTGAAAAATATACTGAAATGTTGATATTTTGTTATGCAGAATAAGATGAAACGTACAATGCGCATCTTCACCATAAATGTTAATATTGTGTTATGCTTATTTAGGTCACATGACTTTAGTGTGACTACAAATGAAATGTGGTGATTTTATAATAAAATAGGTAACATGCCATGTAAAATCTATTTTCAACTGGAGTGTGGGCTTTTCCTGCTATATTAGAACACTTAACTTGTAATTAAAATGAAATGTTGATTTTTTATTATGCCAAACTGAATTACATGGCTTTCGTGAAATCTTTGTCTTCAACTGAAACGTTGGTGTCTTGTTATATGCAAATTAATTTCAAAGAAATGCAACTGGATATGTTTTATATGATGATAGCTGAAAACTTTGTGATCAGGTTGACTTGGTATTTTATGATTGGACCATCTCCTGGCAATGTCTACTCAACCTAAAGGCTTTATCCAATACTAATCTGCACCTTAACTCACATGGAATTATCCTCTGCTGTTTGGGAGAGACTTGGGGTCCCTTCAGTTTAGAATTTTTATTAATTTGTTACACATCTTTGTTGCTTTGGTTGGTGAGACAGGCCATCATATGGTCCAGGGAGCGTAGGTTGTCGATTAAAAATTAGATCTACCATGAGTTTCAGTTGATCCAGCCATTATTGTCAAGGTCAGGTTTGCAAGAATATAAGACTTGCAAAACCATGTTCTGAAATTCATGCAGTTCCATTTTTACCTATGATGATAACATAACTATGTACTTCACAGGTACATAATATGAATTCAGATTACAGAAAGAAATTTTTCCAATCATATACTGTATACCGTGTTAATATTGCGGCAGTTTAATTAATGCGTACTTTGCGCACCCATGCAGTCCGCATTTATTAAACTGCGCACTATTATTTGGATATTGGATCCCTATTCTTTAATCGTTCAACACACTGATATAATAGCTTGTCATTCAACATGAAGACCCTTCGCGGCCTCTGCTGGTACTGAGTTCAATTACGATGAAGACAACTCGCACACCCGAGTGTGATCAAACATGCCGGTAACCACTAATCAGGGTTACTCATTGCAACCAAGATAACACTGTTCGTGGCTGGTGACGAAATAATGATTGCACTTGTCTATACTACCGGCAGCATCTGGCATCCTTAAGGGGCTGGCAGGCTTGAATATAGCAACACCACCCTACCCAAATGCCGGTTAGGTTGCATACCCTTGGCTCCCTCACACAACTTGATCCTGAGGTTATCAATGCGCAATGATTAAACTGCGCATCAAAGGCAGTTATCTGCTGGGCGCATTATTTTATATGCGCAATATTAACACGGTATACAGTATATCTTTCCACATTTCCATTGTGAGTTGCCATTTATGCTTGCCACAGGTCATCAGTACAATCATTGGCCTACATATTTTCTTACACTGGTGGTTTTATCTACCATTAACTTTTGACAGAATCATTTTAGCTTTGAAATAGTTGTCTATTACTTGTATTCTGGGGAATACTTAAGCAGCCAGGGAAAATTCAAAACTTAACTCCCATGCTGCTGATGGCTTATTTGTCCAATACCAAATGATGCAAAAATCTGAAAAATGTCTGGAACCCTGGCACATGGGTACTCACCAAAGAGTACTCAGCTATCCATTGAAGACCAACATGACAGGGTTTGAAAGGCTTTCATTTGCCCTTGTGCTTAGGACGAAAGTAGCCTCAGCTTTGTAAGGGTTAACTTTTGACAGAATCATTTTAGCTTAGTTCAGTCTATTACATGTATTTTGATGAGAACTATAGCTGTCCGGGAAAGTTCAAAGCTTGAAGTCATCCAGGCCCTCAGCTATCGAAGACCCACTTTAGACTGAGTTAAATGGGACTATTTTACAGAGATAGGGACATTTTTACAGTGTTTTGGTACTGATCAAACCTATAGTCTGTCTGACTCAAGTTTGGCAATCACTTTTGCCACTTTTTTGTGACAAAACGTTCAAGTTTTCCATCCAAACTTGGCAAACATGTTAGGGGCACTACTACGTGTATGTATAAACATATTTTTTGTCTCAACACCGCAAAATGTTGATTTTACTTATTAGGTCCCATTGTAAAATGTGTCCATTGCCAACAATACGATCTCGCGTGTTTGTATTGTTCGCAACAGACAAACACGCGAGATCGTGGTGTCGGCAATGTGCACATTTTACAACAGGAACTAATGAGCAAAATCAACATTTTGCGGAGCTGAGACAAAACGTATGTTTGCACATACACGGAGTAGTGTTCCAAAGAGGTTTGCCAAGTTTGGATGCCAAACTCGAACGTTTTGTCACAAAAAAGTGGCAAAAGTGATTGCCAAACTTGAGTCAGACAGACTATAAGCATCATGTGATAACCTGGTTCTCTCCATTGCTTACTTTCCAAAGCTGCAAAGATCCACTGTGTTTCACGTTCAAAACGCAAAGTTGCCCCAGCCTATTGATTATCGAATCAGCAAAGGGTAAGATCCCTGCCCATGTCTTTGGGATATCTGTTGTCAGTGAAGGAATTGAAACTATCGGTATTCGGCGCCGCCGCTTAAAGCGGCCGCCATTTCAGTTTCGTATATTTGACGCCGTCTGCAGATTTGATAATAGACTTCGGTTATTTTGATAATGATGATGACCAGGAACTAAATTGGGATGTTGATGGAGGTGGCTGGATTATCGGCGTTTCGCGAGAAAACCCGGCAAATCACGTGACAAAAGGGGAATCCCCCACGTGCACCAACTACACAGACCGCGCGCAGGTAAACTTCGCAGACAACAAGAATCTTCATACAACGTCGCCTGCAAAATAAAATGTACATAACATAAAAAACGAAACAAAAACAACACATACTAAACGTCAACAAAATCAAACGATTTAAAACCACGATCGAACACTTGCACTAACAAACAAAACGAGACCCATACAAACAAAAGACGAAAACACCAACATAACGAAACAGAACAGACAACAATAAAAAACTTCATCAAACCAAAAAGACACATAACTCCGACTCCGACAGACAAATACAACCAACATCCGCCATCTTAAAACACCACCAAAAGGGGAATCCCAATAAACCACGTGACAAACGGGAAAACCCCATCAACAGACAAACGAATCCGACTCGACAAAAATCCGAAGTACCAAACAACGAAGAAAACAAACAACAAAACAACAAATTAACACACAAACACGGACACACAACATCACACAAAACAAAACAAAACACTCACACGCCTAACAACAAAAAAGGAAACAAAACAAATGACGACACATGCGATAAATCACTACGCGCCGACCTCATAAATATACCACTGCAACAACACATGCGCAAAGATCGCTAAGCGACCAACAAATAAATTATGCAAATACCAACGGCACATGCGCAGACACAATGACCCACGCATGCGCAGTACAACAAAACGACCAAAATAACTTCCGGGTCACGGGCCCCCACTCGCCAGCCCCAGTACGTCGTGAAAAAGGCATCCGAACAAAACCTAACCAAAAAACACCACCCAAACACAAAATATACACACAAAAACACAAATCGATCAAGCACAGGCACCCAAATAAGCAAATGAACGAAAAAAAATTGGAAAAAAAATCGCCCAAACCAGAGAACATAAGTACAGTTTACTGAACACAAAAACCTTAGACGTGATTAAAATGTGGGCTGTACCAATAAAGTTTGTAAGTACTTACAAACTTTAAAAAGAGTTCAATGTAAAGAGGGTTCGGAAAAAAATACTCTAGTACTAAGGCACACTTTGCTAGGAAATGTCAGATCATGCAGCCACAGCTAACAGTGGAGGGGTAGGACCTGTAGAATAGTGGCAGACTGTTTCAGTTGATGATTCAACTGTTGATATGTGTATATTTTCACACCATACTTCCTGTTTAATTATCTTGAGAACTTTGATGGAAAACAGGGATTTTGTTATAACAATTAATAGCTTTTTAACTAAAGCACAACTTTTGATTAAGACCAGCACACTTTACAATGGCTTACTTCCTGTGTGGTACAACACGCTGACAGTTCCCAAACAAGCTTTAATTGGTTTGCCTAATGGGTCTCCAAAACAAATGTAGTTCTTGCCCCCAATTAGGAGGATATTCCTTTGGATGTATCCTCTTTGTGCTAAATATATATTTTCTTATTTGTTAAATATATCAGGGATATGTTTATATGGTTACACGCCCTTAATAATACAGATAAAATGCATTCACTGTGGAAACAGAAGACATGAAGACCTGCATTCATTTTACCTGCAGTTCTAATTAAGCTGATATCAAAGTTAATTGATATTTCAGCTGTGGAAAATATTGCATGAATCACAAGAAAACTAAATTTCTAAGAACCTCCACTAAATCTGTTCTTATCCCTCTCACATCTCTACTTATTTTTACCTCAGCTATTTTTTACTTTGTGCTGAAGCACACTGTATATATGTACTTGAGGAACTGGATACGATCTGAAGGCTACCCATGGATGTTAAGTTATGGAAATAGCTGGTTTTGGGTTCTGTATTGGCCACCCATTTATCACAGGTCCAAGGAATCGGCTGTCATTCTCCCTTCACGCCTGTTATTACCCGGCCAAAAAACTTCCTCGCTGCATCTTGTGAGTAGCAGCCACATGACAAGCTCGGTTTCATGCCTATTTTCCCAGCTTTCATGTGTAACGCGAGCCAGAAGTCACACCTCGTGATCAAAGGCGAGAAAGGCGCCCGCAACCTGAGCTCGCCCTGCTACGTGTGTACTTACAGCACTCAGATATGCCGCAACTGGAAATATTATCCAACAAAACAAAACACTGGACTCACTAATGGGTTAATTATGGTCATTTACGGCCACCTGGCACACCACCGTCTTAGGCTTCATGCAGGATATCACCTTATACTTCTCCAATCACATAGATTCAAGCTTAACCAAACAAAGACAGAAAATCTCACTTGACAAGTATCATCTGGATGTCTGGTTCTTATGAAAATATTTATGAGTAAACCTTAATATTGCAACATATTTGAGGGACATTTGCTGGCTAAGTTCTTATATAATTCTCTTTCAAATATTTCTATGAAATAGGTGTTTATAAAACAGTCAGGATGTTTTTGGATGCTACAGGCATGAATGTGTTAATCTCATCAATTTCAAGAGCTCTCCTTGAAACATCTTCTGAATACCAAGAAACTTTGAAATTCATTTGTAATTAAAACGGCATGAATTAGTAAAATATCAAGAAAGTAAGTACATATGTGTGTCTTGCCATTTCTCTATCAAATATTTTCTAAAGAAAATCTGCATTGCTTGGAAAGATATCATCAGGATAGTTGGGCTTCTTTGGACTGCAACAGTGGTGAATGGGTTAAAATATGCTGTGATACAGAGGAATTGAATAGCAGGCTTCCTGACATCTACAGAGTGTAAGCTGCCTTCTCTAGAGAGGAGAACCGATGCCCCCATCAAATAAACCCACTTATCTCCTCAATACATGCAAGGGGGTCACTTCCATCACAGAGGACCAGTTGACCCCCAGTCAGATCAAACCAAACCAACTAGCTGCCGATATGCATGAATCCTTCAACCCCTTTCTATGCATCCCTCATGGGTGTATGGGAACAATATGCTACAACATTCACAACATCAACTCTGATGCATAGTTCCCAAATCAGACACCAGGTGGCCATCGACACTACATATTTACATTTATACAATGTTACAAGGATAAGAAACATTTTTACAAATTTGCATGTGCATTTAAAAGAGCAACTAGTCTGACTTAGTGCCTGCTGGCATACAGTATAATGAGAAGGACCAATATCAGCATCCAGCCAATGAAATAAAAACACTTAGCCACTAACTTTGGCCAGGGTGACAAATATAAGATGTGCATACTTGATGGAAACCTATGCTGACCGCGACAGTTTGGTATCCCTCTGGTACTTGTTTTTAGTATCTTATATCAAGTCTTCTATGGATGCATACTGCCAAGATAAAGCCCGCCATCATTAAATAGCTACCTACTCTTTCTCACCTGCAGATCGAGAGGAGAGAGAGAGAGAGAGAGAGAGGAGAGAGAGAGAGAGAGAGAGAGAGAGAGAGAGAGAGAGAGAGAGAGAGAGAGAGAGAGAGAGAGAGAGAGAGAGAGAGAGAGAGAGAGAGAGAGAGAGAGAGAGAGAGAGAGAGAGAGAGGGAGAGAGAGAGAGAGAGGGAGGGAGAGAGAGAGAGAGAGAGAGAGAGAGAGAGAGAGAGAGAGAGAGAGAGAGAGAGAGAGAGAGAGAGAGAGAGAGAGAGAGAGAGAGAGAGAGAGAGAGAGAGGCTGTGTGGTAATTCACAATAATTCAGCTCTGAAGTTTGATCCTTGATGAGCAGACCACCATGCCTGCACCACCATAAGACTCTGTGTGTCAGCCTTGAATATGAATGGGAGGTGGATCAAAGTACTAGTTAGCCCTTCCAATGCCGAGGCTACTTTCATCCAAACCACAAGGATGCAAAGATTTTTGAACACCATCTGAACCCTGTCATGCTGGTATTCATTGAAAAGCTCTCGCTGAGTACTCTCAGATGAGTACCCATTTGACAGGGTTTCTGTCATTTTTGATAGGTTTTTTGCATTATTTTGTATTGGCCAAATTAGCCACCAGAACATAAGTGTTAGTAGTGAGGAAAGCTGAACCACTACAACAGTAGGAGGAACTCCTCGAAGAATTATACTTTTGTTTATCTAATCGTCACTTTTTCTGCTATATTGAGGCTAAATTGTAACCAGCCAGTGCTTCATGACAAAGGAAACTGAAGGTATTCGAGGGGAAACCATCACATAACCAAAAGTCACCGGTAACTTTCCCACATGCCCTAAAGAGTCAGTGAGAACTCTGTGTCAATGCCTTCAACTACAGAGAGCACATATCTCATGGGGTGGACTTTGCTGGGTTTGAAATGTTTCAATGAAGCCTCATTCATGACTTACACTTGCATACAGAATTAATTGAAGCCTATTATTATAAAGCAATGAAAATGATATCTCTACCCTAAAATTCAACCCTCTCGCCAAAATCCTACATGTGTTCCATTTCTGGACTCCTTCTCTCATTAGGGTATAGTACATTTCATCTACCAATGGGTCTGATTCAAGATCCACCAATCACATTTTGTATGAAGCGTCAAAGCTCGGCCAATAGGACCAGAGAAATACATCCCCTTGATCCGCAACCCCATAGGCACAGCATGCTAGTACCTAGAGTATGTGCGCCTCAGGTTACGCGGTGTAGCCTGGGGAAGTATTGGTCACGTGATTGGTTTTGCGGCAATTTCAGTCTGACCCAGGGCCTGTGAAACCAGCAGGCAGCCAATCCTGGGGTACACATGTTATCTATGACTCATAGTGGTGTGAGGCAGTGAAATTTGATTACGCATGCAACAGTGCCCACTCCCTGTCTACTACTCCCAGATAGGACGTAAGAAGCCAAATCACACCATGATTACCGTTCTAGAGGAGCCACGCATATGATCTTACTGGACGTACGGAGGAAACCCTGGAGGCTTCATGTTCATTTCATGGTTCTAGCTCATAGAGGCAACCAATACATCACTGCAGTAATACCTTTTGAAATTAGCCCTGTCATTTATAGGTAGTAACATTTTTACCTCTGTTTTAACTACACACTTATCCGTCCCACAGGTAGTGTTAGCAATTAGCGTAGACAATGAGGAGGCTGCTCTGATAGGCGGATAATTCAGTATGAGTCATGTGTCTGGTGAAGCATGGACTCAGTAATGAGAAGTGAGCAGTTGGGGACTACTTGACCACCATTTATGAGTCCGCCATGGCCTTTCTGGTGATGATGAGCTTTGGGCCTCTGAGAGCATTAAGGCAGAATGGCTGAACACAGATGGCTACCACTCTTGTCTAAATGCCTCTCTCAATTAATTCACTTCGTTTACCGCAATCCCTTTGGACCTTAAGTTTCACTTCTAGAAAAAAATATTACAAAAATGTAGAAAAGATTGTATTCTGAGTTCACTAGAAAAGATCAACACTTTTAGGAACCAGCACAAAATCTATGCAGAAATAATAATATTAGAAGAAAAGTGTTTGTTTTCAGAGTACTTGTTATGAGTTTACTCAACGTCATTCCTTAATGTTACTTGTGTGTGTGTGTGTGTGTGTGTGTGTGTGTGTGTGTGTGTGTGTGTGTGTGTGTGCGTGTGTGTGTGAGCACCTGCTGCAAATGATAGCCTCACACCTGTTACACCTTAATGGACCTTCTTGGTGTGAATGAAATATCCAAACATAAATATTTGGTTATGCAACTGGTCACAGGCTGTCACAGATTCTACCCTGTTCATAAATTGCATAATGATATTTTGCATGAGTTTGGAAAGCAAAACAAATATAATACCATTACTTACTCAATAATTCATCTAGAACTAATTGTAAAACACCACATCACCATAATGGGATTTTCAGGCAGAGTACTGCATTTGCTAATTCACATGATTACATTGTGTATTTCATTTCAGCCAACACCTTAATTACAAAATGCAATTCCTCTACATTGACATATGATAAGAAAAGTTGGTGCAGTAAAGTTCATGTGAGTCTTGTAAGTAGAGCCACACTATGACCAGCAACACAAGGATATAGAACTCAACAGCACCACCTCCTGAAAAGACCCCACCCATCTAGACTCAGGGTCTTAGCCAGGATTTCAAAAATGCCAATCCAAAACAGCAATACTAGAACTTCTGCCCGTCTAGATTTAGCTACTAATCTACTTAAAATCCTTATACCAACTACATGTAATATGCATGTCCTTCAAGATATTTGGTTATTACCCTCAGAATGTCAAAATTGAAAATTCTTTATAGAAACCTTTACCGTGCCCAAAAAGGAGGTTTCAGGAAACTGCCTATCCAAAAGACAGGCAGGACGAGTCCTGGCTAAGTCCCTGCATCTAGTACACTCATAATCCTGCAAGTTTTGGAACCTTCCAATCCCTGTACTGTAAAGTCAGTGATTCAGATTACCCTAATTGCCGCATGAGTTACATCCAGGGATTGCACCTTAATTGCTTTTTGCATTAAAGCGACAGAAAGCAATCTTATCTTTGCTGTAGGAATAATAATGCCTGCTGAAGGAAGGTGGGGATCAGGTAAGTTTGCCTGCAGGCCAGCAGGAATCAGTGTGGCAATATCTCACAGTCATCAGCCCAGCTTGTGAGCAATTAAACAAGATAGGAATCTCCTGATTGAGCCACTACCCACCTGGTGCCTCTATTACCACGGCAACGGAACTCATCAGCCAGGTAATTAGCTCCCAAAGACCCCATGGCCCTAAGCAGCCAGTGCTACAGAGAGGGACCCATAAATACTGCACACAAACTCCATGGCCTACTAATGACACTGTTTTCCTACACAGAATAACAATGTCTGCTGGTTAACCCTTCCCATGCTTAGGCTACATTCGTCCAAAGCACAAGAACAAAACATTTTTTGAAAAACATCTAAACCATGTTGTGTTGGTACTCATTGGATAGCTCTCACTGAGTACTCACTGATGAGTACCCATGCCAGGGTTTCAGTCATTTTTAAAGTTTTTTTTTGCGTCATTTTGTAATGGCCAAATTAGCCACCAGCAGCATAAGGGTTAACACAACACAAAATTCAAGCTATTATGTACAGTTAACAATCAGCTTTCAAAATAGAGAAACTAATTCCCAATTTACTAATTCAAAATATTTCACCCTTAAAATGAATTGAAATCATTGCTCCTTGATTCCAAGCAATAATCTAGTTTACCTAGGGACATATCTATCTACATTATGTAAAAAGCACAGGTCAACACATGGAAATCCCTTTAGTCAGAAAATGCAATATCTAGAGTGCAGTGCCTGGAGAGCTCTTTGTGTAGATACAATTCAAATTAATATACATTTGAGAAAAGACTGAATGCCTTGTTGTCGACCAAGAACTTAAAGAAAGGTATTATCTGGTTGCTATGATACCAATAAAATCATTTGTTTTTAACCCTTCTAATGCTGTTCTTTCATCCAAACACAAGGATGCCAAGATTTTTGAAAACCATTTAATCCCAGTCATGTTGATATTCATTGAGTAGTTCTCGCTGAGTACTCTCAGATGAGTACACATGTACCAGGGTTTCAGTCATTTTTCAGGATTTTTGCATCATTTTCTTTTGGACCAAATTAGCCACCAGCAGCATAAGGGATAAAAACAAAAACTACGAAGGATGGTTGTTGGTCATGTTGCCATTTACACTTCCTCTTTCCCTTTCCATATGATGATTTAATCAAGACGATAGCTCAAAAATAAAGCGAGACCATTCAAGCTACAATGGGTATAAATTGGTTGCATTGGAAACATCTCCTAGGTGGGATCAATATAAATGGTGATGAAGTAACACAAGACCACGGATCATACCTTATAAGAATGAGAAACTACAGTCAAGGAGTCTTATATAAATTCTCATTTCCCGAGAGCAGGCAGGACAAAATGGCCAATTACACAGTAAAGTGGAGGTGATTTATGGGTAAATGCCATATAGCACAGACCAGTGTGTCTGATGAGAAGAAACATATCTTGAATATCAGAGTGTGAAATTGGATTTCACACTCAGGGAGGCAGGGCAGGCTTCCAGAGCCACGGAAAAGTCACCAGGGGCTTATTGCCTCTAATGAAATGTTCTGCTTTATCGCTGAATTATAGATGTAATTCCCCGCCGAGCAGGTTAATCCTGACCAGGTCTGGGAGGCCAGGCCATACGCTATAGTTTATACTTCCCTGAGACGCCCATTGATCCTACACTCAGGGGAGATATTAGACTAAAGCCTGGCAAATCATAACACAAACTGATTTAGCAGCCAGACTGATTGCTAAGGATTTATCGATACTTAAGCACATATATAAGACACATTGATATACACAGGATTAATGGAAAAGAAAGTATAAACAGGTATTAAATCACTTTATATGGCCTTTAAATTCCTTCATTAGCTTCCAAGGTCAAAAAGGGCATCACCTATTGATAACTACATGTCTTGAGTAGATGATTGAATTTAGAACTTTGATTTAATAACTTAATATAGGTAATATAACTTAACAACAAAAACAAGAAAATGAACAAATGACATATATTGTAAACATGAAATATGAGTAATAGGGCAAATATTAAATTAAGTCAACAAATATTTTTTGTATGGATTCAGAATGAGAGAAAAACTACGGAACTCTACTTTTTACGAGTTACAACAGGACATATACCATTCGCAGCATCAAACTTAACCTTGAGAGTGCTAGGGGACACATTTAATAGTTTACAAAATTGCTTTGGAATTGTTCTGAATACCCATTTAACTAACACAATTTGTAGAGCACAATCACTAATTAAATAGCGTGACCTATGGTATTTTTACATGAGGTAGTCATGGTGCATTGGGGGTAAATGGTATTTACTGGAGAGTGAAATTGGTGGCAAAAGGTTCATAGCTGGCTGGAAGATTACTTGTCTGATCAATGGCCAGGCAGAGAGGGGTGAGCACCCCTGGTCAGCAGACTCTATAGGCATAACAAGAGCTTATGCAGTGCTCAAAGAGAAACACAACAACAATAGTTACACCATTACCATATCAGACTGCATGTAATGGTATATTTTGTGGATATCTTGCTAACAAATAAACTCATTTGGAAAATGTTTTTGTTGCTAATTATGCCCTAGTCTAGTGCCTCTTGGTCGAAAATGTATATCAGAATTTAAAAACAAAAACAAGCTAATTCTCCATTTCTTTTCAAAATTTCAAGTTCTTTCTTTATTAATAAATTGTTTTAGAATGAGTGTTCTATCAGCCTCTAGAAGACTACCTGTGACTCTCTCTCTTCAACTATTACTGAAGGGAATAATGAAGGACAGTACACACGAAAACTACTCTTTCATCCATTAACAATTGAGGCATTTATGCAATGAGATCATCAGTAGCAATAGCAAAACTAGCCAGAGGGATATTAGGATCTCCTGGGGAGGACCTTAATCCGGCCCTCTTTAGTTCTAATCTCTCCCTCCCAATTACCACACATCTACTATAATCTAGCATTTTACCTGGAGAAGCAGGGAACATTCTGCAGCACACACAATCAATATTTCAACAACTGTGAATATAGATCTAAAATATGCTGCTAAAGATGTTAATCAAAACTAGACATGTTGTATTAAATTGAGAAAGATACTAGAAAACATTTTTGTTCAGTTGATGCCTAGATATTTAGAATTTTTTATAGTTGGTAAAATCTTGATCTTCCTGGCTTTTATGCGAAAATCCTGGGCATCATAGATGATGGTGCTGCATAATACTTCAAAACCCAATGTTCATTTTATCCCCATTTATTTCCTTTGTGATGGATTTTATGATTTAGAATAAAAGTAGAAGCTATTGTTTTTTGTCCAACCAGAATGAGATTGCTAATGGATTTCTGATAGTAGACATTCCCAACAGTGGTTCTAGCAGCCATAGTGTCTCACTCTGACCATTATCAAAGTCTCTTGCTCTCAGAAATTCAATTTGTAGTTGAGATCGTAAACAGATTTCCCATAAAGTGTTTGAGGAAAACTCAATTATCCCGACACTAATGGAATACCTACAGAGAACCTGCCAGTAGATCCAAAAGTCCAGACACACAGTAACTGCTCTCTGAGACAAAATGGCTTTTGGTAAGTAGCAAAATATGCACCAGTCATAAGTGGACATACACTCACACCAGCACACTATGTCTCAAGTAGTCTTTATTAGATGTAGTTTTCGATAGAAGGTCACTTTAAAAAAAAAAGTAAAATATAATGCATTTTCTTTTTTTTAAACATAGGTGGTTGTTTTTGAAAAATGTGGTGGCGTGTGAGTCTGGTATGTTTTCCTACATGTAAGTGAAATACTTAAATAAACCTTAGAGGTGAGAGAGTTTTTATTTACCAATTTTAAACAAAATTAATCTTTTAAAGACACTTGATGAAATATGCTAATTCAGAAAGTAAAGATATTTCAAAACTATAAGGGGACATGACTTTACACTTTTACAATATTGATAATGTACAATAACCTGAACTACCGTTAACCCTTATAATGGTGGTGGCTAATTTGGCCAACACAAAATGATGCAGAAAAAAATGATTGAAACCCTGTCACATGGGTACTCATCTGACAGTACTCAGCTAGAACTACCTAATGAATACTAACATGACAGGGTTTAAGTGTTTTTCAAATTTTTTTGCGTACTTGTGCTTTGGACAAAAGTAGCCACAGCATTGGAAGAGTTAAATTCACATTACATAACGATATAGTGATTTTGTAGAGAATTATTCTATTAAAGTACAGGTTTACAAACATAAATGCAATTTTCGAAGTATGCCAGATAATCAGTAAAGTTGCTAGATCTATGGTAGTCCATGAGATACAATCTCTAACACTCGTCAATATCTGTCTACATTGAAGTGACAATGCCTAGCGCTCTCTCTCTCTCTCTCTCTCTCTCTCTCTCTCTCTCTCTCTCTCTCTCTCTCTCTCTCTCTCTCTCTCTCTCTCATGTGTGCACTTTCTAGACAAGACAACGATAAAATTCAACACTTAGAATGTAATAAGAGATGCGGTGATTCACTTATATTTATTGGGTGAATCATTCTTCCTGGACTGCATTGTATAATCATATTTGTCATAAAATACTGGGCAATTCATGTCACACAGGGCACTGTTTAAAGAACTCCAAGTATAGCACAAAAACACTATTAAACCCAGGTGCAAGGTGCTTACGAAACTTAAGACACACATTCTCCGTAAATGGTATTGGAACAGTAATTGCACATTTATACAAAGAAAGACATAAATGGACAAATAAAAAATGACAAATGAGGTTTCAGTTCTATGTTTAGGTCAAAATAAACTTGGTTAAAAGTTAATATGTGAATTTTAGTGAATGAATTTTCTAATCCTACATCAACAAAAATTTGTTCAATTATAAATTCATATCATCTTGGACTATTCCTAAATACAACATATAAGTATCATCCCACTAGAAAGTTAACCTAACATATATGATGTATACACACCTTTCTGCTTGATTATCTATTCATCTGACTCAATCATAACCAAAGAAAATGTGTACATTCACTATATAGGAGATGTTCTCATCTCAGATGTTTCCTCGTCAACGCTCTCTGTATTTTTCGTAATGCAAGGGTTAATGGCTTAGATAGATTTTCAATACTATGTATCCCCAACTTACGCATAATTTGTGTTCACCATAAAGGAGATGTTCACATATCTATGTTCCATCGTCAACACTCGCTGCATTTCTATTCTATTGTAGAATGCATGGGTTAATGGATTAGATAGATTTTCAATACAATGTATCCCCAACATCAGCGTGAGTGAGGTGAACCCATCACCACGGGCCAACCGCAGAGCGCCCTGGGCCACCCACCCATGCCCCAGGCACCCTCCACTCTATGCCTCTGTTGAGTGACAGGGTGCCCCGGGCATACCACCCCTGAGCCTGCGACAGACCCGCTAAGTGCTAGTCATAGCATCTCCTAGCCCAGGGTGGGTGTTCCACATGCTCTCCGAGTAACCCTATCCCCAGCAGTGAAAGACGTGGAAAATGAAGTTCCACCATAACACACAACTTAAAATGCATAAAAGTCAGGGTGGCTCCATGTTTTTCGAAAGGCACACTTTGATGTTGATGTGGAAATTATACCTCTTAGTGTAATCAAAATCAGGTTGTCTCATATTGTGTTTTACAAGAGCAGTGGGTAAACAAACATTGGGTGCCTTGTGAAACCGATATGGTTTTTGTGGCAATCGATTGGGATGATGTCACAGGGGTCAGATTGTCATCACAAATCATGAAGGCTGACTGGGGGTGAGGCCAAAACATTTCATCCCTGAATGACGGGTGCTGTTCAGACAGAATTCCCTTGTCTCGCAACAGATAAGCAAAACAGTACATCAGAGTAAAGTCATGCTTGCATGGGATATATGGTATTATAGAAAAGGCAACATTTTTGTTTATGGGTCAAACGAGTGCAAGTTATTTGATAGAACAAAGCTTTTTATGTTAATGATATGACCTTGAAAGATTAGGGTCAACAAAAGATGGATAGGATAAGAAGCTATTAGAGTAGAGAATAGATATGCGGATATATTACACTTGGAAGGTCGTTAAAAGAATATATATGAAACAATTACCATGCAGCAATGTCTAATACTTTTTTTCACAACTGACAAAACAGACAAAGACCACTTAAATACTATCAAAACAGATTGCTTCTTTAAAAATGTACTTATTTAAATAAAGTTGATTTTTGGAATTCTTCTAAAAAAATATTATGCGGAACCAGTTTAATAATCTTCATGATGCTCTATTTCTACAACTACCATTTCTCTGTTTTTGGCATTTTATCAAGAACTATTAAGACTGCACCATGAGGGAAAATGAAGCACCATAGTGGATCGACACAGTAACCTTATACACCTACACGAGTCTTGCACATTCACCATAATCATTATATTGTACCTTTTAATACCCAAGTACAATTACCCTAATTGTGCCTTTTTTCTGCCATATTGAGACTCAATCCTATGTTATAGCTATTCGTTCATGGTGGAAGAAACCAGAAAATCTACAGGAAAGCATACATTATCATAAAGTCACTGGTATCTTTCGCAAATGCCTCAAGCCTATGAAAACTACCATAGGTTTTGCACCTGTGTAGCTAACCCATGAATGCCTGTTATAGTCAATAGGGTCTGACTATTGTGGCACAAGAGTGTCTTTTTGACACAAAAGTTTTCTGGAAAATAATTGGAGAAATGTTTATCAGGATCTAACTCACAACCCTCATTCGAAAGTAGAATATTTGACTAATTCCAAAATCGCTTTCTAAAGTACTATAGGTCCAGACGACATTTGTCAAGTATCGAGATCTACAGCCAAGGATAGGAATATTTAAAAAAATCAAGTTTGAAATTATGCATATTGCGTTTCCTAAGTGTACTGTAGCTGCTTCGTAGCCAAACTACCACTGAAACCCCCTTGACTTGAATATATATCAAACCTATGCATTCAAGCTACAGTTTAACTCTTCCAATGCTGAGGGTATACTTTCATCCAAAGCACAAGGACACAAAGATTTTTGAAAACAATCTAAAACCTGCCATGTTGGTTTCCATGGGAAAGCTCTCATTGAGTTATCTCAGATAAGTACCCATAATGCCAGGTTTCAGTCATTTTTCAGGTTTTTTTTGCCGCATTGTGTGTATTGCCAAATTAGCCACCAGCAGCATAAGGGTTAAGTAGATTGAGATGAAAATGCACAGGTGAAATAGATCAGGTGAGTCATATAGAGGATTCAACAGGTGAAATATGATGAAGGAAATCAAACTCTCTTCCATAACCCTGAACACAGGAGATAAAGATCAACCAACAACAGGTAGTTTCCTGCTAAGACATACTCTATTGAATTAGCGAATCACCCATCACGTAAAAAGCACACCAACCATCACTAAATAATGGAAAATTAAAGTACTTTAGATGGGATGACTTTAAAGGTCAGATTGCAAGATGAACATTAATAGATATTTATAGTGGTCCACATGTTGGGAGGATGTTTTTATACTTCATCAAGGCATGGAGAGAATGGTAAGCTGTAACTATGAGCAACTGATAGCTCCCCCCTCAGCCTTCAGTGGGAGTATTTGATACGGGGTGAGGCAGAACTCATTATAGGCACGTCAGCTAGTGAATGTGCTGAGAGATAGTCAAAGCCCTCTCCTCATCACCACACAGCCTATCTCTGCACCTTATCTGCTCCCTATCTCTCGGGATCAACGCTAGACCAGATCATATCTATTGCCACGCCATGCTGATCTATCAGTAGAACACAGAAAAGATGCCATACTACACAGGATTGGAAAATTTCTGATGGGGCTTTATCCAAATAACTTGCAGCCAATTGTCTTACCGCTCATGGAATGCAGACTGTCAATTAAACCACAGTCTGTGATCCATGAGGTGCAAAACTTTTGAAATTGGTAGTTTTACTGTGGAAAACTGTTGAAATTAACCCTTATGCTGGTGGTGGCAAAGTTTGCCATTACAAAATGATGCAACAAAAGGTGATGAATTGACTGAAAATCTGGCACATGGGTACTCATCTGAGAGTACTTCAGCAAAAGCTATCCAATGAATACTGACATGACACAGCTTCAATGTTTTTGTTTTTTTTATTAATCTTTGCATCCCTGTGCTTTGGCTGAAAGTAGCCCCAGCATTGGAAGGGTTAAAGCTACCTTCGTATCGGTTCATTATTGGTTCTAGATCATATCTACTAAGACTCAACCACAAGAAAGATTTCATTTAGGGATGGCGCGTTCTGCACTCAAACGGAATGATTCACAGCTTCAACCTCAGATACTTATCTTTTGATTAAATGAACTTGTGTTGATACAGATTATCTTGGTAAAAGATCAAGATGCCACTAAAACTTCAAAGGATTCAACAAAGCTCAGAAGAGGAGTTAAGATTTAAGCAAAGAATTTAAAGACCAAGGGTGAACCGTTTCATTTAGTACATCAGAAAGGGTCCCAGTTGACTGGGCAATATCAAGTCAAGTTTCGGTTCACGAAGCATAATTTATCCTGGACAACATCAAAGGGTTTATGATACAATGATATACACAAGTCATTTGTGTGGAAAGATAACGAAATGGCACATTGGATGAGTTTTAGTTTCACTGTTCCAAACTCATACCTTACTGACTGATATGAATCAGTACTGAAAGAAAAGTTTGAATGAACAAATATAAACATGTGAAATGTACAATAATTATGGTCAACAATACAATTTTCTCTTATTCTAACAGTAGAGGAAGTGGCCACTTTCAATCAAGAGGAAGTCTTTAGCATTAGTGGGGATATATGGATGTTACTGGGGAAACCTACACTGACCCATTCATCATCTAGCCCACCCAGCACTGGCTCCAGCCACCAAGTGATGCAGCCAGGGTGTGTCCTTTGACTGCTAAACTATTATACTTAGAGTGGCCAAAAGAGACCTGACGATTTTGGAAATATTTAACTAACAAAACCTTTTTTGTGAAATCATTTGAAGGAAAATGTTGATTAGGAGCCAAACAACAACTCTCCTTAAAATATTTCACTTTATTCAAAAGTTTTTTTCAAAAGTATGAGAGTAGCAAACAATACCTTCTAGAGAAACAACAGAGTGTTAACCCTTCCAAAACTGAAGCTACTTTCATCCAAAGCACACAGATGCAAAAGTACCCATGTGCCATGGTTTCAGTCATTTTTCAGTTTTTCTTTTACATCATTTCATATTGGTCAAATTAGAAACCAGCTAATTTCTTATTTTAGCAGGAAACTAGAGGAAGAGGCCACTTTCAAGAGGAAGTCTTGCATCAGCTAAAGCACTGGCTCAAGCCACCAAGAGATGCAGCTAAGGTGTGTCCTTCGACTGCTGATCCATTTACACTCAGAGCAGGCAAAAGAGGCCTGACGATTTTGGAAAAGCATTTTTGTGGAAACATTTGAAGGAGAAATGTTGATCAGAAGCCAAACAACAATTCTCCTTCAAATATTTAGTGAACTTTCGTTTTATTCAAAAGTTATTTTCAGAAGTATGAGAGTAGCAGACAATACTTTCTAGAGAAACAAGAGAGTTTTAACCCTTCCAATGCTGAGGCTACTTTCATCAAAAGCACAAGAACGCAAGAGTACCCATGTGCCATGGTTTCAGTCATTTTTCAGTGTTTTTTTGCATCATTTTGTATTGGTCAAATTAGCCACCAGCAGTATAAGGGTTAATGGGCAATGGATAGCTTGATTTATAACAATGTATATCACTCAACTCCAGGCCCTGCTGGTGGGTAGATTAGGGTGTATAATGAGAGATGTAGGGGTTGATAATGAGGGGAGTAGGGTTCCTGCCATTGGGCACTCCCTCTAATGAGCAAGACAAATGTGTGATGATTTGAGGGAGCTAATGATTTGACAAGGCTGGGGGGGCCTCAGTCGGGCAGCTAGTGTTACTGTCACACCGTGATGAAGGGTTCACTTTTAGGGCAGTTTACGGGATCAGGGGGAGGGGTGCAGTACTAGGGGGCCTTAATGGATGGATAAAACTGGCCAGGAAGCAAAGAGGGGGCCCTACAGAAATAACTCATAAGAGTTAATAAGGAGATTATTCATATAGGCATGCAGAGGACCACAGAGAGAAGACAGAAGCAGTGGTCTCCAAGACAAGTCTGTGATACACTACCCTGTCACAAAGAGATTCTGAATTTCTAAGAAAGGGCGCTAGTGTGTGAGAAGTTAAATTTTCAGATTTTCAGTCCATAATCACTGTAAAGTCGATTCATGAAACACAGGTTTAGATGTTAAGTGGAATGTTATTCTTTTCACTGCTCAAACACCCCTTCATATCTGCAGCTAAGTGTTCTGGTAACTTCCCCATTCCTCCCTCCTTAAGACCTGAAATGTGTCTGCAATTGTGACCGTGACAGATAGTAAATCCAAAATATACCCTATCAAAATAATTTCATGAACTGGTGATTGAAAGGTAGATTGATACTCTCTTCATTCCTATACTAAGAATATGTTCAGCAAGTATGAATTTTCCTGATCTTGCTGCAGGGTATCTCTTGCTCAACTGATGTTCTAATCAAGATTTTATTGATAACAGATTGAGGGAATGGTGATTACTACAAGTATTGCGTGACTACATGCCACAAGACACTGGCGGCAGTCTACATTAAGATGTCAGGAGTATGCCTAAATCCTTGTTAGTGGCCAGAGTCGCCCTGGATACCCTACATAACACTCAAGGGCAGGGTCTTAGCCAGGATTCTGAAACTGGGTGCCCAAATTTGTGAAAATTTTGTGCATCCTTTTTTTCAAGGGAGACTATAATATACTCAGATTACAACCATACACATGCATTTACTTAATGAAATTAAGCATAATGTCCGTATACAATGCCATAGGAATTGTTAAGAGTTAAAATTATTCAATCATTTGCTTGAAATTGACAATTTTCTATTTTCCTCACAAAAATCTTTGGGTGTCCTGAAAGGTGATTTTTGAGGGTTTGGATGTCCAAATGATGCCCAGACACCCTGCTGCCTAAGACTATGCTCAAGGGCCTAAATCGCTATCTGAGCTGCATGCTAATCCTGCTTCAATTACTGGGAGTATGGAGTGGCACGGGAGAGGAGCCGTCATCACTGGGTATAAAGCTGAGATAAGCAGTATGGCTGTGGTGAGGGGCTTGTCCAGCAGCCCGGCCAGCAGGGCCAGAGGGGGCAGCAGCCAGGGCGGGGGCTCCAGACAGGAATTTTGATGGCCTTCACACATGGTGCCACGAGGATACATGCACTCCTTGACCAATACTTACATTCAATTCTGAATTCTGAATTTAGAATTTTGTTTATCATCATTTTCTTATATATTTATAAGGAAGATACATGCACTCCTTGACCAATACCTACATTCAATTCTGAATTCTGAATTTGGAATTTTGCTTATCACCAATTTTATTGTATATCAATCCTTTGAAGTTTCATGTTTTTTGATTTCCTTACCCAGGAAGATAAATGCTTTCCTTGAACATTATACTCACATTCAATTTTGAATTCGGAATTTGAAATTTTGTTCAAATTCCTTTCTGAGCATTTTGATTTCCTTAACCAGGAAGATACATGCACTCCTTAACCAATACTTACATTCAATTTGGAATTCTGAATTGGGAATTTTGTTTATGACCCTGGTCAGTTGTCAGAGAGAGTGAGCAGCCATTGGTAAAAAAATGTTATAAGGCCCATTTTCCTAATATTACAGAAAACATGGTTATATTTCATTCTATAATAGGGATAAAACAATGAAAGCTAAGAATTACCATCCCTCTTAAACATAGTCTAAACCTGGTGGCCACCCGGGACCCTAGCTTTTCAATTATTGGCTTAGAGCAATTTTCAGAAGCAGAAGCCCTAAACAGCTTTATTGCGGAAACCTGAACACCACTCTCCTATCTGTGTGGTTTTGTGGTTACATAAATACCATTTAGACAGCCCCTCTAATGGAATTCTAGGACAAATACATACCAAAGCCATGAAACCTTTCCAGGAAGTAGACTAATATTTCTGCATGTTTTTATTAGTTACCATTTCTTGATTAAAACCACAGAATGTCACCACTCAATTTCCATAATTGTGTCAGCATTTTATGATTTCTGTACACGAGATAAGCCACCTTTACTTTATTTTCATTTTACATCAATAAAGATAAAAACGGGTATTACAATGCATTAAGCCTGCAAACTGGAGATGGGAACACAGATGAAAATGACTATAAAAATGCCTACATTAGGCACAATATTTGGCGAAGGAATACAAAAATATAGTATCGGCAGGGTCTTAGCCAGGATTTCAAAAATGCCTGTCCAAAACAGCAATTTCAAAATTTCTGCCCGTCCAGATTTAGCTACTAATCTACTTCAAATCCTTATACCAGCTACAATTAATAGCCTAGTGTGTCAGAAAGGGCAATTTACACTTCAGCCATGTCCTAGAAGATGGTTTTTTAGGAAAATATTTGGTTATTACACCCCAAAAGTCAAAATTGAAAAATCTTCATAGAAATTTTTGCCTGTCCAAACAGGAGGTTTTTAGAAAACTACCTGTCCAAAAGACAGGTAGGACGGGTCCTGGCTAAGTCCCTGAGTATCGGTCATCTATGAATTTTGAATTTGGGTTTTCATCACTTTTTCTGCCATACTGCGACTAATTCATGACTAGCCAGTTGTAAGTGGTGGAGGAAACCAGAGAACCTGGCGAAAACCACCGCCTAACCCCAAGTCACTGGCAACTTTGCCCCAGCTAGGATTCGAACTCGGTCATCTATGAATGGGATCTTCTATTAAATGAATATATGTGAAAATGCATGTCTTCAACAGAGTACTAGATATTCTAGTGAGTATGCTTTCCTCCTATTGGTGTGACCTAAACCATACCAGTGATGGCACTCAATATAAGTTATATTGATGATTCAGGGAAACTTACACTTCTTCCTACATATTACATTCGACATATATGGAACATAAGAAAACAAGTTATAATCAATTGTGTACCATGGCTTCAACAGATACTACTGAAGGAATTGGGGTTCGCCTAAAATTGTCCTGTAAGAAAAGCAACATCATATTCGTTTAGCTACAGTAAGAGACCCTATCTGATACTGTATAACTGGTATTTTTTACAGACATTTAATTTTCGCTTTTTTCATGCACCCCATGATAGCACCAAAATAACATCCTCCAAATAAATATCTATATAGTAATAGATATATAGTTTGAGTGCTTGAATGCGCAATTTTAAAGTAGAACAAATCCAGCAGGGATGTAAAGCAAAATTTATAGCCCTCAAAATTAAAGCCGTATTCAGTAATTTAGGGCAGCAATAGCAAGCAAGAAGTTTCATCAAAACCAAAACTAATTCTGGACCGTTCATAATAATACATGGATATGACCTTCCAATTCCTGGTATTATAACATCTCTGGTCATGGTTAGGGAAAGTAGGGTTTATTTCTGGCTGTTGTTGGTGGGAGTTTTGGGAAGCCTTTGGTGTAGTGTGTAGAAGCTTCATCAAAGTTTCACCAAAACCAAACTAATTCTGTAACACTCATAATCCTACACAGATACGACCTTCCAATTCCTTGTGGTATAACATCTCTGGTCATGGTTAGGGAAAGTAGGGTTTATTTCTGGCTGTTGTTGGTGGGAGTCTTGGGAAGCCGTTGGTGTAGTGTGTACAAGCTTCATCAAAGTTTCACCAAAACCAAACTAATTCTGTAACGCTCATAATCCTACACAGATATGACCTTCCAATTCCTTGTAGTATAACATCTCTGGTCATGGTTAGGGAAAGTAGGGTTTATTTCTGGCTGTTGTTGGTGGTAGTTTTGGGAAGCCTTTGGTGTAGAGTGTAGAAGCAAGGCAGCCCCCTCAGTGCGTCCGTCTTCATGCCTCTCTACACAGCAATGCCCGCCTAGACATCTCTCACTTCAGAACTACCAGCGAACACACGCTCGCGCTTAACGCTATATTGTGGTACAAACACATAATTCATGATCACACTGTTTATTTTCCTTTGAGTTCATCATTGCAGGCATTCTGGCCTGGAAGCATGGCATGTTTAACTTCCAGTCAAGGGTGTATGTAAACCAGAATAAACACAGCACAGGCAGAGGGAGGAGGCCCCACTACTACTGCTGGTGGAGAACACAGTCTTCACTAGTCCTCAGATTCTGCAACTTTCAGACTTCATCACCTTCACTAAAACACTCCTCAAAAGCCTACTGTATAATACGTATAGAATAACCCTTCCTGGTTAATATCACAGATATTGAATAAACTCTATGCAGTTAAAGAAAAACATGTTGAACATAACACTTTTCAAAAGGCCCTCGCCTACAAAATTTGCAAACATATTGTTTAAAAAGCACATCTCATAAGTCATAACCATTGATACTATTAAATGGTTGTAATATGAAGAAAAAAACTCAACAAAAAAAGTATCCAAAAACATACACTAGGGACTCACCTGCCTAGTTCCCTTTTTCAGGGGGGGGGGGGGGGGGGGGCGGGGGAGTTGTATGTAGGATCTATTGAGTTCTAGCCAAAATCCAACATAAGACTGTTCAATTAATACATATAAATAGAAATAAGTATTTTCAACTTCTAAAAAGAGATGTGTATGGATGAATTGATGAATTGTCTTGACAGTACAACCATCCTTATAAGGAACGTGAGTTGCAGCTTTTTCAAGGTAGCAGCGGTTACTTCTCTAAGGCCAGGGATATGGAGTGATGGGGCAGAAGGTCAAAGGTCACGAGAAGGATCATCCATCTGATGTGACAGGAGGGAGTGAGAAGAAGACAAGTCTTTAGATGGCATCCCCGATAACAAGATCATTACAGCTACCGCATAAAACACACTGACAACCGCCCTCCAACACACACTCACCCAGCCAAAAAGGATTTAAGACGCCATACAATCATTTTTCAATTATTTTCAGTTATCATATTCAAAATCTGTGTAGGATTTGTAATATTATACGGGAAGTCATGGGAAAACATGCATTTGCAGGTCAAATAAACAATTTCGATGTATCATTTTCATCATAACAGGAGTTGTTGAAAGCCTCTCCATAACATTCTGATGTTCTCACAACAAAACAAGGGTGTTTCTTATTGAGCCAACAGTATTTCTTTTTAAATACATGGGTATAAATGTCAGAAAATGGGTAAGAGCACTCTAGGCAAGATAAACTATTAAACAGTATTTGATGCTTTTGGAAGATGATTGCTAGTCAAAAGGAATAAAACATTGCAGTCAAATTAATCATGGACAGCCTGTCATTTATTACTCACACCAAAACCCAGAAAATGGGAAAAGATGATAAACCTGATTTTACCCACCCCTTTATCACGCCAGAAATATTAGAATCCTGCCTCATACAGTTCATAAGAAACATAACTGGGAGCATTAACCATTACAATTCAGTGGCTACTTTCGTCAAAAGCACAAGGACGGAAGATTTTTGAAAAACCATCTAAACCCTGTCATATTGGTATTCATTGGATAGCTCTCACTAAGTATTCTCAGATGAGCACCCCTGTGCCCTTGTTTAGGTCATTTTTCAGTTGTTTTTTTTTACATGATTTGCATTTGCCAAATTAGCCTGCAGCAGCATAAGGGTTAAATCCCCAATTGGTCAATTCCTCTGACTAGAGTAGAGATGAGCTTTCTCCGCCATGTCATACTGGCTAGAATAGGCAATTAAGTGGTATGAATCACTGGCAATAAACACCATAAAATCTCAGCCTCACACATTTGCAGATTGTGTGTCTAAGTGCGGCCCTATAAAAAGCCAAATCATAGCATAAAAATCATTTTATTAGACTGTTTCATGGAATATGCTGAAAGCCCTTTCTACTCAGATTTCTAGTTAAGCGGGATTGTGTTTCATCCTATCTATCCCACTGGTAATAGGTAGCTATAGGAAAAAACACCCCTGTCATATCTGTATTGCCTATACAGCCATGACTAGTTTATAATAGGCTATTTTACTCCTCTCTGTTAATAACAAATTCATGCTTAATCATTCCCATTATTATTGCATGGATCAATAATCCATCTGAAAATACTGTAGAAATAAAGCATGGATTTGCCGAATATTTGGAGATTCATTTTTTGAGTTCTAACAAACCAGTTTTCCTACAAATATTTTTCTGATAAACTCTTTTGTAAAGAGCATTACCCAGGATTAGGTTTAATTTGTATTTGGTTGTAAGGGGAAGAGGTATGAGTATCATTTGATGCCGCAAATGCATCCAGGGTTATGATATTACCTACAGCTGTGAGTGCTTTCCTAGTAATTGAGACCAGGCATACAGGAAATAGAAAATGGAAAAAGTAACTTACTTTTGGAAACTTTAGACAACCAAATTAACCTAATAATGTGTATGTGCGGGGGATGGGAACATTATTGGAAGGCTAGGTAATCAATTAGATACATGAGCCCTATTCTCTCTCTCTCTCTCTGACTCTCCCCCCCCTCTCTCTCTCTCTCTCTCTCTCTCTCTCTCTCTCTCTCTCTCTCTCTCTCTCTCTCTCTCTCTCTCTCTCTCTGACACTCTCCTCTCTCTCTCTGACACACTCTCTCTGGCTCTCTCCCTCCCCCCCCCCTCTCTCTCTCTCTCTCTCTCTCTCTCTCTCTCTCTCTCTCTCTCTCTCTCTCTCTCTCTCTCTCTCTCTCTCTCTTCTCTCTCTCTCTCTCTCTCTCTCTCTCTCTCTGGGATTGTGCAAGGCTAGGTAATCAATTAGACACATGAGCTTATCTAGAGAGTGGGTGGGGATGTCGGATGAGTTTGGTCTATTCTTCAGGGTAAGTGGGAAGTTTGTCTGATGCTTGGCTAGCCTAGCTGAACAGGAGTCTCTACAGGGTGGCTGCACAATGGACAGCTAGATAGATGGTAATGTCCTCTGCAGCACTCTCAGAGATAGACACGCTCTCAAATGGCACAATATTACATACCACATACATTCTATGAGGTAGAATCGCTCTTAAAGCTTCCAATGACAAAGTATGATTGCATCCTAAGCACAAGAATTCATAGAATTTTGAAAACCATCTAAACCCTGTCATGCTGGTATTCATTAGATATATAGCTCTCACTGAGTACTCTCAGATGAGTACCCATATGCCAGGGTTTATGTCATTTTTCGGCTTTTTTGGTATCATTTTGTATTGTGAAAGTAGCAACCAGCAGCATAACGGTTAACCTGAGTAAACATAGTCATTTCCTTTAGCACACCATAGTTATGCCAAAAGAGCTTACTTTCATAATAAATTGTTCTGAACTGCTTTTATTTTATAACTTGAGGTACCAGTCTAGAGAAGAATAAAGAATGAGAAAGTTGATAATTTGTTCCTTCATTATTAAGGGAGGGGGATTAGAAATTTTCTCCTATGCATAGAGAATGAAATATCTGAATATTATATTCAGGAGTTGAATGCCAGTTAGGTTGAGTGCCTGTTTCATATGGGGTTTGCCACCCCTATCACCCTGCAAGAGTCCATACACCAAAAGAGATATCTAAGTAGGGTTCGGAACCTGTTCCCTATCTGGTTCGTTATAAACTGACCCTCAGATTGAATACCTGTTTAATATTGGGTTCACCACCCTCTATCACCCTGTAGAGTCCACCCAACCTGGAAAGAGGCCAGCCAGGTAAGATGCCTATGTGGGGTGGGGTTCAGTACCCATTTTATCTGAGGTTCACCATCTGATACCCCGGTAGAATCCTGACCAGCTTGGTGAGATGCCTGTGTAGGGTAGGGTAGAACACAGGTTTTAATATATTTGGTGCACCACACCTAGGGTGGCACTATTGCCTTGCAGAGTCTGACCCAGCCAGGAGAAAAACCTAAGTAGGATTGGGTGAACCTGTTTCATGAGGGGTTCACCTCCACTTTACAACACGTAGAATCTTGGCCATCCAGGTGAGATGCCTATGTATTTGAACCATTTTTTCATGTGGGGTTCACCACCCCAATCCCCCTGTAGAATCTTGGCCAGCCTGGAAAAATGCCTATGTGGGGTTGGGTTGAATACCCGTTTCATATTGGGTTCACCGCCCCCTACCGCACTGTAGAGTCCCGACTGGCCAGGTGAGATGCCTATGCATCATTGTGCGGCCGGTTTTATTACCTGTAAGTACCACCTGTCAGCCTCAGCTCCGCTCCCAGAGAACTTCATTGGGCGCAGGTAACAATCACACCCATAAACCTGCGTGATGGAGTGGGATCTAATACTGCACCGTGGCATCAACTGCCCAGGCCAGAACAATACAGACAGCCATGCTTTTTGGCGCCACAATAAAGAACATCATTACTGCATTCAAAAAATTCACTCCCTCAGTGAAAAAGGGAAAAAAGGCTTGGTAAAAGTTACAGGACACTTTGATGTTTATGGTTCGAGCAAGTAATCAATCTTTTTCCCTAGCAACTTTTCCTCTTCATCTCCTTGACTTCACTTTCGTCCAGATTTGGAATCTTCGCACGAAACTTGGATATCGGGGAAATGATATAGCCTCTCATAATGTGATGAATGGCAGGCCTCCTGAACTCTATTATGTGCTGCAGTTTGATACCAAATCATTTTTTCATGACCGGGAGATGTTTTGTGTAGGGGATGCAAGGTGAGATAATGGCATAATTGTGTATACCTTGATATATTCATGAGACGGGTATAACCCATAACTTGCCAAGTCAATCACCTTGAATAGGTACTTGATCATTTACACATTTGGCAAGATGTAAAATGCTCAATTAGAAACTGAACACCAAAGAGAAAATGTACACTTTCATACAGATCACATTATTTATAAATTTATAATCTTTAATACTTTTCTAATTACTATTTAATAAGGAAGTATCTATTTCACATAAATTAACTCATTCAGACTCTGTCAATCAACCCTTCAAAGAAGTGTTTGGATGTTTCAAAATAGACTTGCGAAATAATATTGAATATTGCTAAAATATGAAAAATATTGTCGGGAAGTGTTTGTGTTTGTACTGATAAACACTTGCAATGGTTGTTTTCATTGTAAAGTTAGCTTCAAATAATTTGACCTAAATTCCCCCAAAGTAGGTATTGAAACTTTGTGAGGATATAATTTTTGAGCCTATCAAATGATGACCGTCTAAAAATGAAAAAAAGCTAGATTGTGCAATAATAGCATAAAACTTCAGGCAAATCAGCATGACCCTTATGAATAGAAGGTAGATGATGAATGTCTGTGTTTACAAAATAAAGCACCTAAGGAGCAAATTTTTGTTGCCACATAGGTGTGCAGATACCTAAATTATGATTTATAATCATTTTACATTAATTGAAAGTTTTCTTCTTACTGTTGTCTTTGTGGAAAATCTAGTTGTTTTGGCTACTAGGTAATCTTATGGTCTTGATCTCATGGTAAACATAACCTGAGGCAACCAACAAGTTGTCCTCCTACACCATAGGCGAACCCTATAGATGCAGAGGAGAAGGATGAGGAGGAGGAGGAGGAGGAGGATCACTTATAGCAACAGTTGCCATGAGAATTCACTTCAGTATGGAGCTTGTTGCTAATATGCTTTGTATGAAACCAGGCCAAGGTCAAGGAAAGGTTACTCTTATGTCAAACACAAATTGAAATGTTTTTGTATTTAGTCCAGAATTTTTCTGCTGTGTTGTGACTAGATGACTTGAGCTTTTCAATAGAATTCAATAACTAGTGATGGGGTTTCAAGTTAACAAGGAGCAAAATCTTCAGTTGCTGAGGAAAAATCGTAATCCTAATGAAAGAATGTTAGGTATAACCATGTTTGGAGGTGACCTCAACAGTGAAACTAGGTTATATCTAAACATTCAATATAAGAAAAACTAAGGGAAGGCAGTTCAAAGTGAAAAATCAATGGCGGATGAATAAGGGGTTTACTATGAATGTTACAGTATAGAAATAATATAATAGGTCTAGCAGCTGGCTGCTGGGACACACTATTATTTCTTGTACTTATAATCAACTCGGAGAGCCTTTTTCAAGTTAGAAATATAGAATCATCTGACTTAAATTAGCTGACAACCCTATTCCATTATGTTTGGTCTAAGGGTTGACAGCAGTTTTACTGTGATATTCATTTGCCTACGTAGGTCAATTCCCAAAATAACAAAATTAAACTAGATTAAATTTCAATAAATTAAAAATTGGCAAGATAGGCATGTGACAATGCTCATATTTCTTTCTCAAGCAAGCTTGTAACAAATGTTGAAATTTCATTTTTTTTACATACAGAGTCCAACTACCACATAATTTCTAATTCTCAACTTTATTTTTTATTATATCGCTATCATTTCATTAATTTATCCATGTTTTTTTATCAAATCTATTTTACCAGGGCCTAGGATGATTTTTCTATTAGCAAGGTGCAGAATCAGCGTGCCTTCTAGTGGGTGGTATCCTATCTTGGTGTGCCGGGAGGGGGCTACCTGTATCATATTCCACTTAGAGGCCCAATACACACCCAGAATGGTGCCACCCTGTAAAACTGGCTAAGGCCTGAAGCAACGTGACAGCAGGGGACCACACCATCATTACAGACCTACCTACAGCATAGACAACGCAGAGGAGGAGTGGTAGAGATAGAGGATGAAGAAAGACAAAGAGTGAGAGGGAAGAAGAGGAGTAGGAGGGGAAAAGAGGAAGGAAGTGGGGGATGGAGAAAGGGGGGAGAGGAGAAAGACAAGTAACTGGGAAGAAGAGGAGTAGGACAATGGTGAAGAGGGGGCGAGGAGGAAGATGAGGAGTGGAAGGGTGTTAGAGGTGGAGAAGGGGAGAGGAGGAGTAGAAGTGAGGGGGGGAGAGAAAAGGAGGAGTAGGAGTTGAAGGAGGGATGGAGGTGGTGAGGACGACAAGAGAGGAGTGAAAAGGAGGGAAGAGGAGAAAGAGGAAGGTAGGGGTAGAAAGAAGAGGAGGATGATGAGATGGGGAGAGGAGGAAGAGGAGATAGAGGAGAGTAGAGAATGCGGGAGAAAGAAGAGTTAGAGCAAAAAAAGTAGAAGGCGAGGGGGAGAAAGATGAGGAGTAGGAGGAAGAGGAGTAGGTGGAGGAGAAAGGGAAGGGGAGGCATGAAAACAACTTTCTTTCTTTCCAGCCCATGGTTTCCTACCCTGTGATCAACACTAATCATACCCAACAGACCAAGTAAAATAGCACAGAGAATGTCAACTTCAACTGCCCACTTCTCTTTTTACTTCTTCACTATCAGCACTATATAATTTGTAAACCACACTACAAAATCTCATTTGCTATGTTGGAGTATTGCCTAGATTAAGTAGCAAATGGACATGGATATGGCCTTTACTGCACTTCTAGGACACAGACACAGTAACATGGCTCCCTGTATCTGTTTGGTTGAGTGCTGACACAGGTCCACATCGGATGACAGGTTACAAACAGGCATTTTGTTATTAGACCACTGTCATCAGGACCACTCATAGATACTCATGGTTTCTAAAACCACTGACAAATCCTGCAACATTCTTATCCTTGGTATTGCAATACCCCTGGTGGCAGGGTCTTAGCCAGGATATTTAAAACGCCTATCCAAAACAGCAATTCAAATATTTCTGTCCGACCAAATTTAGCTACTCATTTACTTCAAATCCTTGTACTAATTACATTTTATAGCCTATTCTATCAAAAAGGGCAATTTACTACTCAGCCATGTACTATAAAATGGTTTGTTAGGTAATTATTTGGTTTATACCCTTAAACACGCCTGTCCAAAAAGGAGGTTTTTAGTAAACTGCCTGTCTCTTGGACAGGTCCTGGCTAAGTCCCTGCCTGGTGCCCCTTACTTATTTGAAATATAGTTGAATTGAACAGAAAGACATTCACCTCACCCCTAATTCCATCTCATATACATTCCTGAACCATAGTACTCTCAATATCACCTATCCTCACAATAAAGCACTATACTATAATTATCCCCTCTTGTAAGTTACTGCTCGGTCTGTGTGTGCACTGATAACAAGATCTATTGTGCCACTTCCCCTGCCCCCCTCAATGGCAATAATAATCATTGTAATCACAGTCATATCTATGTGGGTTAATGATCATAAGATTGGGCCAAGTAACTACACCCTCATAAACTTTTAACATCAGCTACCCTCATAGCACCCTAAAGCTATGCCCTTGTTACCCTGTGAAGAATGATGATGATGACAATTGTGATAATGATGATGATGATGATGGGTATATATATATTCTGTCTACCTAGGTGGGCCATTTTTGTAATTACAGGTGAACGTTTAGGGCTTGAAATGGGGTAGAACATGAACCCTGGGGCTATAGACAAATGATAATGCCTGGCATTCAGTGAGTGCTAGTATGACCAGGCAGGTACAAGGGAGTGGAGAAAGACAGTCATGCTCAGCTGCAGATGATACAGACACATAGGGATCATGTTTTAACCCAATCTTACCTGCATTGCTGAAATGACCAGACTCTACAGTGACATCTTTCTTTCTTTGGTGTAAATGAATCACCCTTATAGACAACAAACCCCTAAAGTAAACCAACCTGTGCGAAAATTTTCATGTAAGAAAAAATTGTGGCATGAAAATTTCTACTTTAAATTTGATTTCATGCATGACAATGATATTTCCATGCATGATAATTATACTTCCATAAATGAAAATGCTATTTCCATGCACAAAAATGTAAATTTGGCCCCAAATGTTTTCATGAATGAGAATGCCATGCATGAAATAGTGCACAGCCCAATTTCCCATGAAAATTGCTGAGGCGAAAAAAAATCATCCCAAAATATTTTGGGGGCAAAATTTTCATTTTCATGCATGGAAATATAATTTTCATGCATGAAAATGTTATCTAAATGCATAGACATTTCATAATTTCATGCACGAAATGAAATTGGCTATTCTATTATCATAGTTTGAAAGTGATACATACTACACCTCTCAAGTGTGTGAGGATTCATTCAGAACTAAACCTGGTCAGTGGAGTGAAATAAACTCAGCGAAAGAGCCAGATATCACAGACTTGTAGCAAGTCTACATCATCCTCAGACCTCCTAGCTAGGATACATTGGCCAGCCAGTATCAGTTAATGCTGAAGGTGGTTAAGTACCATGAAGGTAATTTATCTTCTACTACCTGGCCTGACATATGGTGCCACGCCTCCTAAACAACCATAGTGCCCACGACAACATGCTTGACCCCTAAGGCGACCAACTGACCATTTCATGCCTCACATCAATGCACGGCTATTATAGCTAGGGTGAAATATATGGCGACCAAAAGTACCACCACTTTAGAAAACTAATTACAAGTTTCGTTTTGGAGGAGAAATAACAGCTTCTTTAGAGGAACTGATGGCACAGCCATTTATGTGGAATAATCATAGACAGTAAAGCTAAGCTGTTAAGTAGACATGAAATTTACCTAAACAACTACTAGAAACCCACTTTCAACCAAATAGGAAAACCAGATCATCTTTTTATCTACAACTCATTTTATTTTAGATATTGCATAACTACAGGTATACTAGGCGTCCTTAAAGCAGATATGCAACACAAGGGAAATATTGGACTGGCAGAGACAATTTCAGCAATTAACCCTTCCAATGCTAAGGCTACTTTCATCCAAAACACAAGGACGTAAAGATTTTTGAAAACCATCTAAACCCTGTCATGTTCGTATTCATTGGATAGCTTTCTCTGAGTACTGTATGATGAGGCCAGGGTTTCAGGCATTTTTCAGTTTTTTTGCATCATTTTGTATTGGCTAAATTAGCCGCCATCAGCATAAGAGTTAATGTAAGCATCCCATTCAAAGGGATCAGAAAATCATTTTGTTTGAGATGATATATCACTCCTAGGACTTGCCACGCATGAATGGGTTAATAAAATGCCAAACCATCAGTCACTGGGATTATCACATCACCAAACTAACTAGACAACCTAATATTTCTCAAACTAGAATAACAACAATTCAGGAACCGTGCCATTATCCATTTCTCAGTTTAGACAGATGCTAGAGACGCATAAATCAAAAGGGATTAACACGACAACATGCTTGACCCCGAAAGCGACCAACTGACCATTTTATGCCTAACCTCAATGCATGGCTATTATAGCTTTGGTGAAATATATGCGGACCAAAAGTATCACCTTAATATTTCTCAACCTAGATTAACAACAATTCAGGTACTGCGTCATTATCCATCTCTCAGTTTAGACAGGTTCTAGAGACGCATAAATCATAAGGGATTAACACTTCAGCCAGTTAATCATCTATGGATGATACACCATTGTACATGTGCTGCCCTGCAATTCCTTCTAAGAAGGCAAATCATCCAGTAATAATTGCAACTATTAAGCTAACATAGTACTCCCACACCACACCCTCATCATTAGACCATTAATATGTGGAACCTGACAGACTTGACTCCACCCTATATCCCAAACTGACCAGGAGGTGACCATTCTCTACTGCAATGGTAGAAGCCAAAACCAGTATTGAAAGGAGTGTGAGGTCACCTGAGTTTCAAGCGTACAACCAGAAACATCACAAGTATGGCAACCTGTGTTCCAGCTCACACAACAGTGTGACTTAGTCTAGTCCTAGGCCAAGAATTCTTCTATCCCTATATATCTGATATGAAAATTTTAACAACTCTAAACTTTAACATTGTCCCTCCCACGTCCTCCTGGCCAAAGGAGTGCCATTAAACTTCAAGAGTAACACACATCTTTTGAAAGCAAACTCCACTCTATTACTAATTCATTCCAAGAGTATGCAAAGGATAAATTTTCTCGATAGAATCATTTGGAAAATATTTGAAGATTACTTACAACTTTCCTCATACAAACTGTTGATATTTCTGTGTATGGTAAACACCCTAATGAGATTTCATGGTTAATCATAATTTTTATCTACATGTATTTGCGATGCTACTAATTTTGTCAAAAGTATACTTCACATATATTAGGCTGAAATAGGGTCATATGTTTTGATAAATCTCCCTATGTGTGTACTGGATGTATAAGGAGGCCCCGCAAGTCTGCATAACAGTAACGGGTCTGTCTGACATCAGCTCATTATCATATACAGTGCCTCAAGAATTGCCATGGGCAGCCAACCCTTATCCACACGGAAATGTGCTTGTGACAAATTGTCTTAATTTCCGGGGATGAGGCGTCATTCTTTGCAGCAATTACTGCTAATCCCTGATAGAGATCGCCCAATCCCATCCCTTGCCCTCCGCAGTGCCTGTGGCATCTGATAACACACACTTCTTTACCCACTGACAGCATGGCATGTAGAACAAAACTATGGCTCATGAGGAGCATCACTTACAGGAGGGAGGACACTGTCTTACATAGCTACAACACTTACTCCTAACAGTGGAAAGTAAGCTACGTCTTACAATGCAGAACAAACCCATGGCTTTGCACAAGCAACACTATCAGGAGTTAGCACACCAACTTACAGACTCATTACAATAAAAATATAGAGTAGCCTTCCAAAAAGAGCTTCTTAAGTCCACTCTGAAGTTGTAGGTGTATAAACATGCTTAGCCATACCTTAGATAAATAAAAACAAGTGGATATGAAACCAGCTAGTCAAACTGAAGAGGCTGGCTGTGGCAAAAAGCTGAAAAGTTGCTTTCTGCACATGTTGGTGTGCAAGTTTCTCTGTAATGTAAGTGATACGAGAGACCACATTGGTGTTTGTCTCCTTGTGACATCACACTTTAAGGCCAGATTCTAGACCACTGGCATAGCCAGGCCTTCACCATAGCGCATTTAGTAATTGGTCTCTCGCTACATATCCATTCTTTTATTCATCTAAGGCCATACATTAAATAGTATGGTGTGTGTTCCAGTGGTCTGAGCTGACACCTGAGGACAGCAGGTGATTTTTCACCAGGACCATTTGGCTCATGAAGTGTTTACCAAAGACACATCTCAGCTACCTGGAGGGCAGAGAGGAGGTAATTATCTCCATCCTCCCATCCCAGGTGTCTTCAGGTAGCCAAGAGTTCAACACCTGAAAGCAGGACTTCTCAACACAGGGCAGAATGTATACTTAAGTTTCAACAGGATGGCAGGTAAAACATTACCTGGTTAATTAATGTTTATCCCCCAAGGAGAATAGTAAAGAACAGAAGAATCACTTTGGTTTCTATAATGCAAATGTTCTTCAAGATAATAAGTATCACATTTAAGTTTATGTAAATTTTTGTATATTACTTTTTCTGTGCTTATGATTTCTTTTTTTTTTGTATGAATGTTTTTGTAATCCTATGATTATAGTCAATAAACATACATAAACAAGATGCAAAATTGTATTCAACTTGAAATATGCTATAAACATACGCAAACAGTGAAATTGATTGCAAATTATTTTACCACTACAACCTTATAATAAATGTCAAGGTCAAGATATTTTCTTTCCTACACTGAAGTAGGTTCATGGTGTACACACACACATACATTCATACACATACGTTTTCTGTGCTATCTCCCTGAACCAGTATAACTCCACAGGTCCCATAAGCTATGAAATAGCCCAAGGGAAACTAATCCCCAATCACAAGACCATCCCAAAATGCTGTGTTCTCTTGCCAAGCCTTGGGCTACAGGTAATTGGCCTTCTCTACATATAATAGCTTCCTAAAGGGTACTTTTAATTTCTAATTACCTGGATAAAGATTGCTAGAACAATAAATCAGGCTTAATGGCAGTCAGCCAAGTGCTATGATACTGTTTTGTTCACCGGCAAGTAGATCACCATTGTCGCTACAGGTCGGCAAGTAGATCACCGCTTTCGCTACCTGTGTCGGCAAGTAGATCACCGTTTTCGCTACCTGTGTTGGTATCCCCGTCGCTATCTGGAGCAGGATCTCAGGCAAAATGTGCTCCAGCTGCCTACGGGGGCACGGGGGTTATCAATAAGGGACTTTAATTCTCATCAAGTGTCAGCCTTTTGATACAAAAAACCATGCCCCTGCATAGATACCAATCAATACTCAACTGGTACAAAGAGAAAATAAATTACCCAGCAAGTTGTTCTTTGCTCTAAATCATCTTCAGAAACAAGCTTAAGTGGGGTTAGGTTTTCTGTGCCTGGCACTAACTAATATCAACTTGGGTGTTCCTTCCAGATTCCAGCCTTGGGAATTCCCACTAAGGCACACTCTGTATAAATCAATGTCACAAGGTGAAAATCAATCCCTTATTTTACTTGTATATATATGGTCAAAACACATTTTCATTCATGCAATTATAAATAACATTCTAAATGATTATTATTGCTTAAGAATAAGATATACCCCAATCACAATATCATTGACTATTTTTTATCCACATTTGTGATAACTACAAAGCTGTAGTTGATCCAGGCCATGTGAACTTCAAAGGGTTAAAATAAATGCATTTTGCACATATGGGACTATCTAAAAACGAAAAGTTCAAGCACAGAAATTATAAATCCCTTGTACTTTAAGTATCAACAGCCGGCCCACTCGCCTCATGCATTCGAGCGCCAGCACCTGATTGTAGCGAGTATAAATCTATTCCTCACAAACACTTGAGAAGGAACGCCAACAGCCCCGCTCAGCATGAGATTGTATCAACCTACTCACACCGGCAAAAATATATGTGAAAGTTGGCAGGTGAATCCTGATTTACGGATGCTCTAAAAACCCAGCCTTTTTGTCATGCTTTGAAAATGTTTTCATGTATAGGAATAACCTGGCAGAGATAATGAATTATAAGTCATGGTATTAGTGAGTGTTCTCCATTCAAAGGGGACATGTGGCACACCCATGCGGACACCCTCCAACGAGTTCAGAAATATATTACAGAATGCTGTGTTTATTTCTACATTCCAGCCTCACCTTAAGGCTGAAGATCAGTGGAATTTAATTAGACTTGCACCATGGGGAGGCAACAGAAACAGCCTCTGAAATTAGCATTGAAAATGAAAAGGGACCGACAAATACTCCTATTTATTATCCTTTCACTTACTATTTTTTCACTTAAATCATTCTTGCTTGTATTGCCCTAAAATACCAGACTGCATGTCTTTGATAATATCTTTCAGATAAATATGTGGCTAGAAATTATTAGCAGGACAAATATAAAACAGATCTTGAAATTATCTCTCCTCAAACATTTAAATCACTTATTATTTATAGTCATTTTTAAAAGTATCCTATATTTAGGGAAAACTCAACTATTGTCCCTCTCATTAACTATAACATTGACCGTTCAACAGCAGAGTTTATGGATATTGTGTGATTTAAATTTTTGAGGAGAGATAATTTCAAGATCTGTTTTATATTTGTCCTGCTAATAATTTCTAGCCACATATTCACTGTTAATGAGAGGGACAATAGTAAGTATGATCTTATGTAAGTATACCAAAGGTGACTAACCATTCTTCAGATAGAGCTATGAACCTCATAAGTGTGCAAATTAGCCAGCTTTTGCCAGCAATGGTAGACTTCTTAAGGGCCATATTCTAGCATATGCGAAGCAAAAAGTGAAGAGGCAATATTTGAATTGCAAGCGATGATATACAATCAAACCCAATGCTATGGGAAAACTAATTCATGTAGAAATATCATTTCCTTAGAAAATGCCCCTTTTTCAGGGAAATGTATATGGGCCATAAAACAAGTCTGGATGATGTCATCATCCCTGCAAAACTGAGGTGGCCTGGTACAGGTGATGCCTTCACATTTAGCCCACACACCTAGTTAAACTGACCCCGCTCCCCAGGCCCAGAGGTCAAGCACCTGGTGTGTTGTTTTTAATAGGTAGCTATTTCCACCATATGTGGCTGAGACGGGAGCCTTTACTAATGGACCACATGTCTCCCTATCTCCCCTATCATGTCTCCTCACCTGACCTTTAATGGCAAGAACAAAGGGAGATGGGTCGCCGCTCAGGTGAGTCAACCTGTATCAATCTTGGGCAGCAGACTGCCATGGAGACAGCTGTATTCTGACCGCACCTAACTACACACACACACACACAATCCATTCCCCAGGTACAAACCCGTGTTCACTATCATACAAGGTCTATGGCAGCAGTATGGTGAGATATGGGAATTGTTTATAGTATGTTTCAGAATGGAGCAAGAGCAAAGATACAATCCATTCCCCAGGTACAAACCCATGTTCACTATCATACAAGGTCTAGGGCAGCAGTATGGTGATATATGGGAATTGTTTATAGTATGTTGTGGAATGGAGCAAGAGCAAAGATGCAATTGCAACAATGCAGTACAGCTGATTTGCAAAAGGCACTTTTCTTATGTTTATACTTAACTCTTAGACATGCCTATTCAATACTCTAATGCCTAATTTACTACCTATACAAGTGCTCTCCAGTTGTATTGTCATACACAAATAGTATATCATTATAGCCCTCACACAATAGACATATGCAAAAATACTTCCACACCACTTTTCCGGTGAGGCCATTCCTGTAGAGATTAAGATATGCCTTATATGCAGCAAAGTATGATCTTACTCAGACAAGCATCATTTGCAGTTAGAGAGGTTGCTCTAGGGAACCAGTGGACCCCTCTCAGTATACAAATGTTCATGGTGAAAGTGTAGGGTCAAGGGCAAACTTCATAGTGCACTTGGCCTGCAGACTCTTCTATGAAAAGTTTTCAATTATGAATTTTGGGGGGAAATAACCAAATCGCTTCCTAACAAACCATCTTCAAAGACTTAAAGTGTAAATTGCTCTTTATGACACAAAAGCCTACTAAAATTCTCAAAAACAGCTGTGGGCCAGTAAAAAGACCTTAAATGGTTGTACAGGGCCAGTAAACATTTAGGGACATTCTTGTAACAAGTTTCCCCTCAAGAATGCCCCCAAATGTTTTTTAAATAAATGAAGATGAAATAAATAAAAATAAATGCTATCAGTGAATTTTATGCAATGTTTTTTCATGTTACGTTAAAGAAAATTTTTGTCCTACAGTAACATTTTGAGGCAACGTTGAGGCATCTCAGTCAATCAAATCAATCTTCAACAGAAATGAAAGTGGCTATCAGATAAAGATTGAATACTAGCCGAGGGATGTGAGATGCTCTCCAGATTATTCTAGCCTATTCAATCTCTCAGTCTCAATGTCCACAGTGTTTGGTTAGCCATATGTGCTGCCACCTTTTGTCCAACTTTCAAACTATATTTATAGATGTAAGTCATGTAACATATACCAATGCCCCCTCTATTGGCCATTTCATACATTAAATAAAGTATTATGTCCAATGTCCCTTCCAACTTCTTTTTTCATTTCGATGACACAATTTATTAAGCAACTGGATTTATTTTTTCCTTTAAGTTTTAAAAGACATCGAGATAACTATTTTCCTTAGTATTCCAATTGAGGTTGTGGCTTGAAGCTAAGGTGGAAAGATCAGGAGGAAACAATTGGCCGTATAAAAAGAGAGATCAGATTATTGTCATTACTCATAAATCTGAGCCAGTTTTTAGATCAACTTTTCTCCATCAAGGGTGTCATAAATATGTTTCGAATGTTCAAAACCTTTTTTGCAGATGGTCACACGCTTTAGAAATATTGGCATTTAAAAAAATTGTCACTGCGCTTTTAGCAGTGCTTTTTTCTGGTTAGGCAGGCCATATTAAGTTCTTGGTTTGTCTGTTGAGTAACCAGATGATCAACATTTGAACCTTGTGAGTCCAAAACGTATTTTCCCTACAAATATCTGATGCCAAATTGTAATAGAGATTATTGGCTAAAATGCAGTAACAGGTTTTTCATGTTTGAAGATCTTATAATATTTTGGGCCACTATAGTCATGTGACATACCAAAATGAACCTTGAATCGAGCACAACATTCTAAATCCTAGGAGCCAAATCTGCCTGGAAGTGTCAAGTTTAATCCTTTTGACTAGGGCTCACTTGCGCTGCAGCACATGTGTGTAGATTCATAGATTAGTGATTGATTGATTGATTTATTTTATTGACCTCAAAACAAACTCAGTACAGAGTTATAAGTCATTGATATACATCCTGACAGATAAGAATACAAGTATAAAGATCTTGAACAAGTATACAGAGGGAATATGAACTTAAAATTAAATGCACTCTCTGAGAGAGAATATAGCATTTACAAATTTACCAACCATTTTTATGACTTCGGGATCAGTGCTTGACATAGCCAGAATGAACTTTTGATTGTCACACTGATTCTCGAAGTCATTAAGTAACATACTGAGCTTATGAAAAAATGGAACCCTTAGGTCGTTATAACGTTGACACTGTACAAACACATGTATCTCATCTTCAACCCCATTCTTACAAGATGGACAAATCCGATCCTCAGGAGGGATCTTCGGGCGCTGCCACCTTCCTGTTTCGATATATAAGTTATGTGAGCTCAATCGAAATCTTGACAAAAATCTTCTTGTAACTGCATTTTTAATCTCTAGCAAATAGGGTTCTAGTTTAATTTCTGTTTTAAAGAGTCTGTAGGTCCGAAGGATAGGACATACTCTAATGTCTACAGTTTGGGATTGCCACCTATCCCAGTATTGTTTATATAAAATCTCTTTAATTTCTGAATATATTTGATCTGTGTTTTCTATCACCTCATCAAAAATATCAGGTTTTCCTGATTCCTCAAGAATTTTCTTGATCCCACAAATCCAAGGAACATCACCATTATTAGATAACAGATAATTGTACATCTCAGATAGTAAAGGATTCTCATTAGAACTTTTTAACCTAAGCCAAAATGATATCATTTTCAATTTCCTTCTTATAAACAAAGGCGTTCTACCCAGTTCTCCATAAACACCCAGATTTGATGTAGATTTCTTGACCCCCAATAACTGTTTTAGATATCTCAAGTGTAATAACTCCAATTTATCAGTAACCTCTTTAGAATCTGCCCAAATCTCACTTCTATATTCCAGAATGGGCAGCACCAAAGAATCAAACAACATAAGTGCCATTTTTACAGACAGTTTCCCAAAGTTCTTATTGAGATGTTTGATTTGGAATATAGCCTTCATGGCTTGGGTGTTTAAATGATCAATATGTTCATGAAACATTTTCTTTTTGTTGGAGAAAATACAACCAAGATACTTATATTCGGAGACATGCTCTAATGAGGTACCATCATATGTAAAGTTGAAATTTTCATCCGTACCCAAAACCCATATCTTAGTTTTCTTAGTGTTGACAGATAGCCTCCACTTTTTACAGTACAGTTGTAACTGATCTAGTTTGGATTGTAGGTTTTTAGTTGATTCAGCAGCAATTATCATGTCGTCAGCATATAACAGATAAGGTATAAAAGTGTCAACGAGAAAAATAGCCTCCTTAATATCAGAAAGGAACAGAGCAAAGAGAAATGGACTGAGTTTGCAGCCTTGTCGGACACCAATCATAGAGGGGAAAAAACTAGACAGGCCCCCTTTAACTTTCACACATGACTTAAGTTCTTTCATACATACATTTTATCAGATTAAAAAGTTTTCCTGATATACCAGCCCGAATCAATTTATACCAAAGACTTAGACGATCGACATGGTCAAAAGCTTTACGGAAATCCACAAAACAGCAATAAAGATTCTTTTTTGCCTTACGAAAGATTTGACAGAGGCTATGTAAAATAAACATGTGATCTGAAGTTCTATAACCTTTTCTGAACCCTGCTTGTAAAGGGTCATATAGACCATTTGTAATGGCATAATTCTCTAACCTAGTGATAAGTAGAGAAGAGAACAAATTACAGATAGAAGGTAATAAAGATATTCCCCTGTAATTATTACAATCAGATTTGTCACCACTCTTAAATATGGGACAAATAATACGTTCAGACCATTTTTCAGGGAGTATCCCTTTTTCTAGCATATAATTGAAAAGACTAGTTAAGATAGCAATAAAGGAGTCATCTGAAACTTTCAAAAATTCATTTGGGATACCATCAACGCCAGGTGCTTTGTTGTTTTTGAGAGCCTTAAGACCTGCCTTAACTTCTTGTATCGTAAATTTACAATCCAAAGTTGCCGAGTTCTCAGATAGGTTATTTCTGAGATACTCAAGATCCTTCTCTATCTTGCTGTGCCAAACATCATCAAAAGTAACGTTTTCTGGTGGTTTACTTAAATTTTCAAAGTATTCGAACCATTGCTTAGATGAAATATTAGCAGACTCTTTCATACGACCACTCTTTTTCTTTAAATAATCCCAGCCTTTTTGTTTGTTTGGTAAGTTCATTAAATCTTCTAATTTCCTCTTTTCCCTTGCCTGATAATGACATTTTTTCTTTTGAATTAGGCGCTTATATTTTCCTTGGAGATCTTTAGCATGTTCCTTTAGTCTTGGATCAAAGTTATTAGATCTTGCCATTTGTTTGCCAATATTATTAACACTAGATTTTAGAACCTTACATTCTTCATCAAACCAAGTATTTCTGGGGAAGCTATTTACCTGAGAATGAAATTTTTTTAATGTGAATTTAGAATGAACCAACTCTTCATACACACCAGAGAATGTCTCCCAAACCTTTGAGACATCTTCTTTATTTTCTAGGCAACTCTGAAAACTAGCAAATTTGTTTCGTGATATGGCATCGTTAACCAATAACTTGAATTCTGAAAGGTCCTGATTGCACCAATTAAATTTTGTCGATTTATTAGGAGGAATCTCGGAATCCCCTTTGATAGCATACTCGATACGCTCACATTTTAACTGAAAAGTCAATGGCCTATGATCAGAATCTGCACGGAAAGGTTCAATATTAAAATTTAGTGGTGAACTCCATAAAGCTATTACAAACAAATAGCACAAGAATGACAGGACTTTTTTCTCTTTTCTTGAACATTCCGTTATATGATTAACCCTTTAGCATAAGGTGCAGACACAGTATGACTACTTCTTACTTAACTTTCAAAGAGAGTAATATTTAAAAATACATTTGAAGAGGGATTGTTAACCCTTATGCTGGTGGTAGCTAATTCTTCCATTACAAAAAACAATGCAGATTTTTTTTTAAATGACTTAAACCCTGGCATATGGGTACTCATCTGCAAGTACTCAGCAAGAGCTTTTGGATTAATACTAACACGACAGGGATTGGATGGCTTTCAGAAATACTTTTCGGACAAATGTAGCCTCAGCATGGGAAAGGCTAGCCTAGCTTTACTGTGTTTTGCTTTTCATACATCAATGTATGCCTGCACCTATACTACATAGGGACTTGTGGCCTACTGTTGGCCATTAAGTTCACACAATCGCCACACGAGGGGGTTGTGATGGCAATAAATTTACAACTACCCTACTAGCATACCGCAATGCATCTATCCACTAGGGAGGGCATTTATATATGTCCTGGTAGGCAGGCTAGGGGAAGATTTAAACTAGCAGTCAAATATTTGCTTTGTTAGCAAGATATTTGTATACGCGTGAAGGGATGTGTGCACTTCTGATGTGAGTGGTTAACACTAATATGTAAATGAGCTTACCCCTGGCACCTCCCCGTCCTCCTCTGGGTCCCCCTCTTCCTCTCATGTCACCGCGACCTCTGTGTTTCTGAATGACCTCTTCCTTCACCATGTCTATCACCTCATCAGGGATACGGAGGTACTTGATAGTGCTGCCTCTGATGTAGCATTCTGGCATTTTCCAAAACCGATCACCATCCTATTATAAAGTACAGAAACATGATATTTAAAAGCTTGTCAAGATGTATCAATAATAATATACAAAGTAATAAAATAAATATCTCATTGAAACTAAAGTATCCAAATGTAACAATATCAGCATGAAAGTATCAGTATTGTAATCCTATTGAGTACAGAAACATGATATCTAAAAGCTTGTCAAAATGTATCAATAATATCATACTATGTAATAAAATAAATATCTCATTAAAACTATTAAGTACCAAAATGTATCGATATCAGCATGAAAGTATCAGTATTATCATATAAAGTGAAGCACTGAATGATGGTATCCTTGCTCTCAAGTTAGAAAAAGTGCTTAGATGGTAAGTGTATGCAGTGCCATATATTAAGATTAAGCAGAAATGAATATGGTGAAAAATGACAGGAAATTTTTGAAAGTTCGCAAATTGATTTCTTCATTAAGATTAGCTTTCAGCAGTATATGTGTGAATCAAATATATGTGTTCGCTTACCCTTGATGTGCAAATCACTTCCCGAAGGTTAATATTCATCCAGTTGTCACAACTCACTAAATGTCCATTGTATGTTTCTCCATTTTTTAATTCCACCAGCTAGAATAAAGAAAAATGTTTCTTTCTCAATGGGCACAGATATGAATATTTATTTCTATCAGGTAAACTAATTTCATACCATACATATTTCAACAAAAGGCTAAATAGTCATACTAAGAAATATATGAGGGTGAAAGAAGTAGAAAGGTTACCATGACAATGTCTATGTGGATTTGTGGTATTTGTTATGCCTAAGACTAGGCTACTTGTGCTTGAAATGTTACCATTTCCTTTGAGTTGACCAACCCGTGCTGTGTAGTACCAGAAATGGCAGAAAGATGGCACCATAGGGTCCTTCCATCCCTAGTGTGTTAATATTCAAACTGAGGCCTGGTGAGATAAAAGTATACTAATTTGGCCACCTTGACTATTTGGTGTCTGGTAACACAAACACTTGAAAGCAAAAAAGACTTGACAGCCTAAAAAACTATGCTAGTTACGACTTAAAGCACTGAAGCTAGTGTTTGCACTTACCTAAGTCAAAACCTAACACACTCAAGTTTGTGCATGCCAGTATTGACTTGATGGCATATATGTAACACCAGTGCTAGTTTAACAACTACTTGGGGTGAAATCTTCACAATTTTTTAAACTAATGGAATTGTCCTCAAGCAAACTTGTTGTATGTCTTGCATAAAACAAACATCTGATGCTTCAAGTATTCATTTAGTTGTGTATGAACTTTTAGGACCTGCCGCATGTGCCCATTTACAAATTGAATTCAAAACCACTTACTTCAACCTCACACAATTTCCTCATTATGGTTGCCACCATAAGGTAAACAGAACCTCTCAAGAAATATTTGGACTCTCTCTCTGCATTAAAGTGAGTTTATCAAAAAAATAAAAGTAGTGGCACACATTGCTAGCTCACGTTTATCATACTATTGCAGTCAGGTATAATAAGTTGCTGCACTGAGGGAGAAATTTGGGGAAATTGATTTTTAGCTCATAGCACAGCTCACGTTTATCATACCACTGCAGTCAGGTATTAACCCTTGTCATGCTAGACCCCCATATGGGAGAACCTATCCCCTGGGACCAGGGATATTGTGGGTCTACATCCCAAATCAAAAGGATTTCATAAATTTCTATTACTGTTTCAATTATGTGCTTCACAAACTGAAATAGAAACATAGTAAAAGGTAAAACATTGATATATAGTATAATTCAATAACCCTTAATCGACCTATGTAGTTTTTATTTTGCTTTAAGTGCAAGGGTAGCCAAAGACCGGATATATCCGGTGTTGGTCACACAGGCAAGATATGTAGCACCGGATATATCCGGTGTTAGCAAGAGCAGGGTTAAGTAGTTGTTGCACCGAGGGAGAAATTTGGGAAGATTGATTTTTACCATTGGAAGGTATAGGAAGGTTCCCTGAATCTATTAGCAGAAAGAAAGCATCAGTATATAAAATGGGTAAAAGTGAGTGCCATGCCAGCATCATAATATGATGCTGGCATGGCCAGGAAGCAAGCGAAGCTTTGGATGATTTCATCTTTTTTTACTTCTGACCAAAAGACAGCATTGATTGACCGAAAATTAATGGCATACAAATTATTACGATTTCAAACTGTCGCAAAATATACATTTCGCAACGGATTTTAAAGAGAATTCAATGGGCAGTAGAATGGTAGAATGAATGGCGGTTCTAACGATCTAAACTGCATTAAAATTGACCCACGGACAGGCAAGAAATTCAGTTTTAACGTGGATATAGTAGCGGCCACGGCATGGCAGCACCCACAACAATGCACGTTCATTCATGCACGTGAATCATTTCACGTTTCTTCCGATGGAGGCTTCTTTGTTATTGTACTGTATATTACGTCATTGTCGACCAATGAAATCGGTCGTTACTTAAACTACATACAAAACGGAAGTCCGCTGCGTGTGGTGCGCTCACGTTGGACGGTCGCGTGGGACAACGATGACTTTCTGGGTCCCTGTTTGGATTTTTTAGTGACGTCATACACTCACGCTTTATGCATGACTGCGGCGCTTCGCAAAAAGATGTATCAATAATAATATACATTATTTTTCAGCCTTTTCCGAGCTTCGTTCGCTATTATGCACTTATCTGGGTGGTTTAGTTTTTTTTTTTTGGCAATTCCTCTCCATCAATCTTTTACCAAACAGAATCAGGGAAAATATCCCTATCAGCTTAAAAGATGGGAATGACGTGCGGTGTGTCGTTTTCATTGCGTTTATGAAATGAATGACAGTTGATACTGGACATGCTTACCAAGTACCAACCTAGTTATAGCGAGCGAAGCTCGAAAGGCTGTAGGCCTTTCGCGAAGCCTCGCAGTCAGTCAATTGAGTGTGAGTGTATATGAGTGTATATGACGTCACTATAATAAATACATACAGGGACCCAGAAAGTTGTCACCGTACAACAATATCACTCAACGTGCGGACGACTTCCGTTCTGGAGGATTTCTTTAGTAGGTTAAGTAACGACCGATTTCATTGGTCGACAATGACGTAATGTGCAGTACAATAACAAACACGCCCTCCCATTGGATGAAATGTACGAATGCACGTGCGTGAATGACAGTGGCCGCTACTACTACATGAATATCCACGTTAAAACTTAATTTCTCGCCCGTCCGTGGCTCAATTCTAATGCAGTTTAGAACCGCCAGAATTCATTCTACTGACCATCGATTTCACTGTAAAATCGGCTTGCTTCCTGGCCATACCACGCCGTGGCCGCTACTTTATCTAAGTTAAAACTGAATTTCTCGCCTGTCCGTAGGTCAATTTAAAATAATGCGGTTTAGATCGATAGAACCGCCAGAATTCATTCTACTGGCCATTGAATTCTCGTCAAAATCAGTTGCGAAATATGAATGAAAGTGGCCGCTACTACATGTATATCCACGTTAAAACTGAATTTCTCGCCCGTCCGTGGCTCAATTCTCGGCTCGCTTCCTGGCCATACCACGCCGTGGCCGCTACTATATCCAAGTTAAAACTGAATTTCTCGCCTGTCCGTGGGTCAATTTTAATGCGGTTTAGATCGATAGAACCGCCAGAATTCATTCTACTGGCCATTGAATTCTCGTCAAAATCAGTTGCGAAATATGAATGAAAGTGGCCGCTACTACATGTATATCCACGTTAAAACTGAATTTCTCGCCCGTGCGTGGCTCAATTCTCGGCTCGCTTCATGGCCATACCACGCCGTGGCCGCTACTATATCCAAGTTAAAACTGAATTTCTCGCCTGTCCGTGGGTCAATTCTAATGCGGTTTAGATCGATAGAACCGCCAGAATTCATTCTACTGGCCATTGAATTCTCGTCAAAATCAGTTGCGAAATATAAATTTTAAGACAGTTTAAAATCGTAATGTTTTGTATGCCATTAATTTACGGTCAATCAATTCTGTATTTTGGTCAGAAGTAAAAAAAAAAGAAGATCATCCAAAGCTTCGCTCGCTTCCCAGGGCTGTCCAAGCCCAAAATGCCTGTAGCAAAATTTGAACTACCTGTAGCAAAATACTTCTACCGTCTGCAACCAGGTGGCGTTTTAATGGTTCAAATTTTATCCACCAGGGGTCATTTAGTTCACAGTTTACACACTAGGGGAAGTTAAATTAAGACTATGACAGCACCAATTGGAATGTATGTTGAAACTTGAAACACTTAATCCACACATAGTACAATATAGGTTATACTTATCACAGATTTGTATATTCAAGCTCAAGATTCTTCAATATACTGGCACACACTCTATTTCACATATATAGCCAGCTTGAATATTTATAATACAGTCCGATAAGACTCGGCAAGTTTTTTGGTAAGTGAGCATCATCAGAATATGAATCAGATATGGTCAAGCAAAATCTTTTTCAAAAACTATCATCAGAATCCCTAAGTGTATTAGCATATCAAATATTAATGAAATCTGGTGACCGGTTGCAGAGAAATTAGGTAAACAAGTTTTTTGGTAAGTTGGCATCATCAGATTATGAATCAGAATTGCCCAAGCAAAATCTTTTTCAAAAACTATCATCAGCATCCCTAAGTGTATTAGCATATCAAATATTAATGAAATCTGGTGACCGGTTGCAGAGAAATTAGGTAAACAAGTTTTTTGGTAAGTGAGCATCATCAGATTATGAATAAGAATTGCTCAAGCATATTTTTTTTCAAAAACTATCATCAGCATCCCTAAGTGTATTAGTATATCAAATATTAATGATTTCAGACCTCAAAATTGCCTATAGCATAGAATTAGAAACCTGATTTTCCTCAAGTCTTTTGTGTTTCTAAACAGTTTACAAAATTGTTCTTTCCAGCAATTCTGGTACGTACCAGAATTGAACAATTCTGGTGCCTACCAGAATTGAGGTCGTAAAGTACAACATGACCTGTGGGCACCCCCATGCAACGTTTTATTGATATCTAGTGCTCGCCGGCCGAGAAAAATGATGGACAGTGTTTCTTTCTTCTAACAACAACAAAGATACTACAGAAAAAATACACGTCCACACTGTGACACTGATTATAAACGAGCAAAAATAATCATAATCGCAAACTCACTGACAAAACTGGCTGAACGTAAGTATACATAAACAACTCCGTTTTTGTTAGACATTACAGAAATCTTAGTAAAATACGTTCCTTTTCCAAAACTGAAGGGGTATCTTTTTTATTTTCATATCGTCTGTATCATGGCGTCCCTTTGTTTACTGTATGTTTAGTCATGCGCACGACGCCGTGTTTGGTGATCACTTAGTTTTGGTGACCACCGCTAGATGGCGAACGCATGCATGTTGCAAAATTACCGTGTCGCAAACTTGGCGCAAATATTCTTTTGTCACATTTTTTGAGGCTGCTGGCGCAAAATTTTGCGACAATGCGACAGCTTGGACAGCCCTGCTTCCTGGCCATGTCAGCGTCATATTATGCACTTATCTGGGTGGTTTAGTTCGCTTTTCTTTTTGCCAATTCCTCACTATCAATCTTTTACCCAACGGAATCGGTGAAAATCTCCCTATCAGCTTAAAAGATGGAAATGACAGCCGGTGTGTCGTTTTCATTGCGTTTATGAAATGAATGACAGTTGATACTGGACATGCTTACCAACCTAATTACTTACCATTGGGTGGTTCACCGCGGTCCTTAGCAGAGATAACGGCAACTGAAACACAGAAAATAATAGTTTATACCAAATTGCCACAAAATTGAAACCAAAGACCGAAAAGTAAGACAGAAAATAAGACAAACTTCACTTATTGTCTCACCATCCTTATTTTCGCTCAATACACAGCAACTGCCAGAAAAGGGAGGGGAACAATGTCGTAAATTACTTCTGCTGAAATAATGACAATTCGCTTTATAGAAAATTACAAAATTGAAGTCGCTATAATATATCGTTATAAATATCAATTACGATGTGTCAAAATAATTGTTTAGTGTATACAAATATATCTCACGACGGACGTCCGGCTCATTATTATTTGCCGGAAGTTGGTCGCTGATGTACATGTGCAGGAGGTCCGTGCGTGCAGAAGCACTTGTACAGCGACTGCTCAGCTTGGATTCACATGTCAAGCTTACGTGTGGAACAGGTGCAAATCAATACCGTTGTAGGAGATATTTTCGCGAAGATGAGTTGTCAAGACTCGGGAGATGGTCCACCGAAAGTGTCTGAACCGACAGACACTCCAAAAAAGTCTGTTTCAAGGGGGAAAAGGACCGAAAAACGAAACAATCTGGCGCATCGCCCTGTGATGAACAGTGCATACCAAGCAGGGGATTTCAAGGAAAAGTTGGGTGAGGCTTTCAGAAGCCATGTCGCCTTTGAAGATGGTAAGTGTACTTGATTGAAGAAAACTGAAGAACAGTAAGCTTATGTATCTGTCAACTATCCATTTTTCTGTGTGGGATTCAAGTTTGACAGGCATTTTATTTTTTAATCCATGAACCAGGGGATTTTCATGATCATTCTTGTGCTATCAAATTGAACAACAGGTGGGTATAGGGATTAAGATCGAGCCAGGCAGCTGTGTTGGAAAACCCAAGGCCGAGGGGGTCTGATGCATCTCACAGCCAAGGGCCGGCAGGCCAGAGGCTGTGAGATTCATCAGACCTCCCGAGGCCTTGGGTTTTCCAACACAGCTGCCTGGCGAGGTCTTAATGGCTATTATATCATGAAAAAATATATTTTGCTGTTTAATTCGTGGGAAAAGTGCCTTTAACTTGTGGAAACCAGGGATCTTTCAAAAGTTGTTTACATATGGTTGCCATGACAACGCGCGAGGTGAATAAATGACACTAAAAATACCTTGTTCCAGCCCTAGTTGCACTGTGCGGCAAAAATACCATGTCTACACATTACTATGGCAATGTGCCACATTTTTTATGTTCAATTTTTGGAAAAGGTACATTTGATTTATGAAAAAAGGCCTTATTTAAAAGTTGTTTACATATGGTTGCCATGACACCGCGCGAGGGCAACGAACGAGGGCAACGAACGAGGGTAGAAAAACGAATACACTTTGGTATGCACTGTGTGGGAAAACAATTCCTATGTATTGCTATGGCAACATGATATAATAAAGAATATATGTCAAGTCAAAGACTTTAAGAAATGGAACCTCGTGGAGCAGTGTATGACACATAACCTGTTATGGGTGGCGTTTTTAGGGTGATATGAAACCAATAGCTGAAGGCGAGTGGTTTAAAGGCTTTTGACAGCTAACTGTGATGGGTCACACATTACAACACGACTGGTGTATTTTCCAAGTGTTGAAGCCAGGGATTGTAAAGTTAAAAAGTAAAGTATTTCTTTTATTTTAAGTTGGGTAATACTTTTGCAATAAACACGAGCTACCAGGGCTCTTGGACGACTAGACTGAAGGCTTTGTAAGTGCCTTCGGAAAGACCAAGGCAATGAGAAGTAAACTGTTTTGCCTAAAGACAGACCATAGTAGCTGCTAGCTGGGATTGAACCCGCGGCCCTTCAGTCGCCAGTCGAACACGCTATCAGTTACGCCACCGCATCTCCGTGAAGTGAGACAACAAATGCCAGCTCTTGTAAGCCATTCAGAAACCAGTTTACAAATTGCTCACATGAGTGAGCAGCCAATCAGATCTTCAAACCAGTCAACTTTGGCTCATGAATTGACTAAAAACGCCGGCCACTCATAACAGGTAATTCACAACAAATATAGTAAACATTTAAAGACATTCTTGTTAAAAAGTCTCCCCCCCCCCCCAGAATGTCCACACATTTTTTTGAAATAAATGAAGATAAAATCTATAGAGATAATAAAGTCTTGTGGTGAATTTTATGCAATGTTCTTTCTTGTTATGTTAAAGAAAAAATGTAGGATCATCATCAGTAAAAAAATTGCAGGACCAGCATATGGTAGGTGTTACTGGTCTTACAGGGCCAGTATCATTTTGAGTTAGCGTTGAGGCCTGCCGAACGTCCAACACAAACTTTCTTATTACTGCTTATTGCTTTCATGTTTTGTTTACAATCCCCAATGTATAAAGGCAGGATTGAGCGTTATACTGACCTTTGTGCATCTCTATAGAAAGCAATATGTAAATATAGATATGTATTCTTCTATGCAGGCACATTTTAAAATGAAATAACCATGTAAATGTTAGCAAAACTCCATCAGTACATATTTCTTTCTTAATTGGTGGGCTGAATAATGAATATTTATTTTAAAAACCACGCATCCACAATCGATGAGTCAAAATGGTGGTGAGTTAATCTCCCTTTGTGAGTGCAGCTCTAGTTTCTGATCTGGCATCAGGGTGAGGTCACGAGGGAAGAGGGACCAATTAGGGCTCACGTATCATTTACATTACATAGAAGCTTGTGCTCCCAGCATCATCTGAGCATGTGCAGAGCGCAACTTTTGGGCTATTGGTTGAGGCTAGCCTGTTCAGGTTGACTAGCTGGTTTCATATTCACTTGTTTTTATTTATCTAAGGAAAAAGATGTCAGAAATCTTATTATTTAATATAGCTTTGGTCATTTGATCTTGTGAAGCTTCAGTTGTTTCTTAAATTTAATTCTCTTTTAGACTCCTCACTAATTGCAATTTTCTGAAAAGCGGGGTTTTTGTGCAGGCAAACCTAAGAATCAGCATGCCCTGGACCTGATTCCTAACCCTAACCCTATTTAGGGTATTCCAAGCTCATAAGTTTCCTTGACCTCCTTGCTGAGGACTGCGCGGATAAAGAGTCTACCCAGCAGTAGGCCATGTTTCCTTATGTAGATGAAAGCATTGATTTGGATAAATATGGTAAAACTAAAGCACAGTACAGCCTAGTAGCTAGGCTACTAGATGACATGTTCTAGATAGGAAATGGGTTTGGATCATATCAAAGGCTAATGATCGAGTTCATCATTCATGTGCCTTTGCTTTTCAGAAAATCATTTTCTTGGAATTGTATCGATTGTTAATGCTTATTATGGGTATTTTACTTTCCATGATCTTACATGCCTTTAAGGATGTGCTATACCCCAAGAGAGTCGTCCTGAAATACAGCAATCATCATATTGCCTCCACCTCTCTGTGTGGCTATGTCCTGGCTGACCTGGCAGTGAACTGGTCATGATCCTAACTGACCCCCACATGCTAGCACCAGTGACTGGTGGAGTACATGATAGGAGTCAGGCAGTCTAAAGAGAACTGCTTGTTCACAGAGATGTGTGAAGATTTCCTTGCACTTTTACTAAAAGACTCAGAAACGTGGCACTCCAAGACGGTTTTTAATAATCTTAAGCTTTGTTGAATCGTGGCTACAGAGGGAAGGTTGATGTTAAGCTGTATGAAGTATAGTCCTAATCAGACTGATTTAATCATTAGGACTTCTGTTTGCTAGTGTCATTTACAGCTGTACTCACCACATGAAATGTGGCTTGAGTGAGCCGACCAACCTCGTAATGGTGTTTGTAGTACAGTGTGATATTGATTCAGGGTAGATCAACCAGACAGTTCCCAGAAATACCCACGATCAGGGTTTTTAGACTCAGTCCCTAATATTCTTAGGGATGGTAGCATTTCATGGAACCCCAATGTTGGAAAGGGCCTGGTATCGACCAAGAGAGGACTTATCTATCTTCAATTAGGATCTCACCAAATATCTATATTGGTTTATTGATTGATGAACTATAATAAAAAAAAACTTGGCAAATAAGAATCTGGATAATAATCCAAAAATGCATCCCAAATGTGAAATATATGTCATCTTTTTGTAGTAAAAGGGCTGGCCAACCAGAATTTATCAAAAGCTACATTTTTTTTGACATGAATTGTTAGAGCTGCACTCACGGAGGGAGATCAACTCATGAGCTCACAACTCGTGAGCTCATGAGCTCACAGACATTCCTATTTTCCAAAGAAGTACTTATTTTCCAGCCCAGCTATTGAAAAATAACTATTTCTTGGCGGAGAATTGTTAATATTGCCATGTTTATTTAATTCTTAAACGTGCTGACGAGGTACAGAGGTCAGTATAACACTCAACACCATGTGAATGTACATACATTGGAGTTTGTAAAGAAGACATGATAGCGATAGGCAGTTATGTATGTTAATAATGTGTTTTAGATGCTCTGTGTTACATTTGTGTTCCCAACATAGACAAGCTCACGATTAGAACATTTCAGCTCGAGCTCGGCGAGTTTGCCCCAGGGCTCGAGCCACTCGAGTTCGTGAGTGGTGAGTGCAGCTCTATGAATTGTTTGTCAAGCAGCTTTCTAAATCTTGTTTTGCAAGCCAATATAGTCAATTTCTGTTGGAGTTTTATACTTGATAAACCTATAAGTGTAACTTGTCTTCTTCAGCCATTGTTTTAAGTTATATACCAACTAAGGCAGTTATTTCTACAATTGGTTTTCAGTTGGTATATTTAGCCTTTAAAATGGTTTAGTTCAAAATGTTGAAAACTGCGCAAGAAAAAAGCCTGGTGTTTCTGATCTTTAATTGCAGCATGCAACAAAACAAGGGAATTGGCTGATAAGGTACCACCATGAAACAAACAAATGATATTCTTTAATCTGACAGCCTTATAGAGCAACCCATTTTCCGAAGAGCTAGCACCAGTAGTAGAGGTCCCTGCTGTGCTCTGTTCCATGCTGTTAGTCTGTTGCTCTCTCACTCTGCAGTTAGCTTTGACTGAGTGTCTTCTGTGTCTGAAAAGCATCCTACAATACGAGGCGAGACTCGGCAAGTAGGTGGAGTCATATGGTGTCTTAATGCAACAGCTAGTGCTTGCCGTGACAGCTACATCAGCAGCCGGCCTGATTTATGGCTATCTAAATTCAATATCAGGTTTTTATTGGCCGAGGCCAGAGCAGAAAGGAAATGATGAGATCAGAGAAAAATATTGCTTGTTATTGCGATGCTGCATCACATTTCTATGATGAATTGCCAAACCTTGCATTTTGCCTCTGAACAGTTGAATCAGATAAACTGGTTCTCTGGCTTAAATGCAGATTCCTGGAAAATCTTTTACTGATTTGGCGATGACCAAGTGGTATGGATGCAAGGGTGTCAAATGTAGTAGTCCACTTAGACACTGTCTGACGCACAAAACCCTTATTGAGAGCATGCTAATTACCCAAGGTTTCATAACAGCTCCTGGCCAGCTGATTATATATGCATTAGTAGTCAGCACAGACTGTGTAGAGAAAACAACCCATTAATTTTTCCTATTTCCTGAAGATACTTATTTGCATATCACTCGTTTTGGCACACAGCATGTTAGACCACCTGACCATGGAGGCAGGTCCCTAGGAAATTTTGAAGGCTGCAGGAATAAGTGGATTATTCCATATTATTCCCGGTCTTAAAAATTGATTATGAACTCATGTCAAACTGACATAGAAAATGTGTCTCTTTACAAGCCCTTCATTTAATTAAATTTTCAAAAACAGGACTAGGTTACTGAACCTAATCAAATTATTTTGAGAATTGCTAAGAAGCCCTGACATGCCTCACAGTATTATATTTAGAATTTTTATAGGTATTCCCAGCTAAATTCATTATGGGGGTTGTCTTTCTTGCAAGTGAATTTAAGTGTTGGATTGTGGTTGCATACTATATCAGCAGTATTCAGCACAGACAAATGGCAGGGATTGACCTTACCATTTTCAGGCAGGAGCAGATTTGACTCCTAGGATTTAAAATAAATGAGCAAATAAATCCTGGTGCGTGCAGTGCGCCATTAACATTGCAGGCGATACACAGCATGTCCAGGGCATGTTACCCAAACAATTTGAAAAATATGTACTCTGAGATGCATTTTAGGGCACTATTAGGTCAAATAAGGGGAGATGAAAATTAAAAATATCAAGACATTCTCAAAGTGATCCAGTTGATAATTGATATGTCCATTTGCAAACTTGGCTCCTATTATTTTGTACACGGTAGCAAAATCACATAGATACTCTAGGTGCAAATGCATCTAAACAACCAATAAGGTCAATCCCTGAATGGTCTGCCAGCCTCAATGCTATCTTGTAAATAAATGCAACATTGAAAAATCATTTGAAAGATTGTTGTTCCTTATAACAAGGGAACGCACTTTTCACTCAAATATTTTAGATAAAAACTCATTTGTGAATGCGTGAGATCATCTGTGAGTTTCATGGATGAATATACCACAACAGGAAGCGCACTGAGCATAGACTTTGCCCAGCTAGCATATTATTACATTTTTTCACATAAATATAATTCCCTATGACATTGTATTTAAGTATATTATACCTTATTTCAAAAAGTAAATACATGTTTATGGTGGTAATTTGAGCCTCCCCTGAAAAAACAGGACACCCGAAGTTTAAACAATTGCCAATTTTGGGTTACTAAATCCTAGCTAAGACCCGGATACTGAGTGCTCAAAAAAATCTGTCCCTGGACCAATCTCATTAAATCCTGTAAATACAGCACTCGGCCATACTGCTAGTTACAGAGGGGCTTGCCAAATCAAATTTGCTCCCATTGATCCCGCCCTTCTTAGGGACTAACCTTGCTCTGCGAAAGCCTTCCCTTAGCATCTCTACATAGGGTGGGGAGCAGGTGGCTATTAGGGATTCCTTGTGCTCTAATTTGGCAAGTGGTTCATTTTTTCCCAGCAATTCAGAGTTTAATGTGTGATTTATTGCCAAGGAAATTGATTTTGTAATTTGCAAAGGGATTGCAGGGGTTTGAACATCTGTGCGCTGACTGGAAATTGATTGGGTAGAGTGAGGTGTTATTACAGAATAGCTTAAGGAATGGCTTAAGGAAATATTTCCATTTGCATTTGGCTAAAGCATATGCACTAATGCATATAGCTGCCATCACCGCTCACGCATGTGAGTGGCTCGCGTATTGAAGCCAGACGAACCAAGCTAATGATCTGGAGTGGTCAACTCATAGACTCATCTATGAAGGGAACACAAATCTAACACAGATCACCTTTATATCACTGCTTATGATATCACTGTCTTGTTTACCATCCCCAATGTATACAGACATTGTTGAGTGTTATACTGATCATTGTACCCTGTCAGCGCATTTAAAAATGAAATATTCAAATAATTGTAAATAAATCTCCATCAGTAAGTATTTATTTCTTAATTACTGGGCTGAATAACAAATATTTATTTTTTTAAAAACACGTCCATGAACTCGTGAGTCAAAATGGCAGTGAGCTCATGAGTTGATCTCTCTCCAGGAATGCAGCTTTAACCATGCATTTGTAATTTGGATAAGCTTGATTTATCTCACCTTCTGGACAAGCTTATAGAGCATCAACTAGGTCACACGGTACATCCCTGACTCAAAAATTTATAAAAAATTGAGTGGCAGCAAGGGGGTTTGAACCGGGATCTCGCAGGTCAGGAGCAGGTGTTCTAACCATTAACGCTACTGAGATCTTCTTGCCTCACTGAGACTCAAATTATGTCTAGCTTTAAAAGGTGTACATATTAAGCAGCAAATTATGTCAAAAAAGCATCTTATGTGATACATTAATGAATTACCTGAAATAACATGAAGGATTTCCACAACTTAAATTAATACTATACAATCCCATTTGGCATCAATACCATTAAATTTGCGCAAAATAGTACCGGTCTTGAATATGAGACAAACACATTGCACTTTTTAGGGGTCTTTAACTATTTAAACTAGTTCAGCAAGTAAAAGTGGACAAAAAACATTAATGAATATTTTAAACTAATAATGAATATTCATAATTCAATATTTATAATTAATTATGAATATTCAAGAATGAATTACACATATTCATAATTCAACGAATATTCATTCATTTTTGAATATTCATTATTTATTATTGGATATTCATAGTCAGTATTAATTATATCTCTAGATATTCCAAAATGAATTTTGAATATTCATAATCTGTTAGTATAATTCAGTTTTACAACATAGATGGACATCAGCACTTAACCTACACATTATGATAAGCCTTTTGGTGTTTTGTTGGTGCTGAATTAATCTTTAGTATAGCATTTGAATTTGCCAATCTTCAGCTCCTTTCCATTTTCCTTATATTATAGATTTTTTATTGGTTTAAATAACAGTCAAGGTTTAAAAGCATTTGTTACATGAAAATGTAATTCTTTACTGCTATTAAGTGAAAAGGGCAGTACGGCATATTCTCAGTGTATGTTGAATGAAAATGACATAGAGTAAGCCCTAAAGCAAAAATTAAAAGACCCCCCCCCCCCCCCCATTCAAAAGTTAAAATCTATCAATGATATCATTGTGGTACATGTTTTATGTCTTAGAATGTAAATGCTGCATGATCTTGAATACCAAGATGAAATACCTTCCATATTCTTTACAGTGCAACATTGGTCTTTATTTCAGCAGACAGAAATATTTGTGCAATAGCAATTTGTTTCTTATTCTGTAGGCCCAGACCCTGAGTGCTTATATGAGGTTTTCTCTTGCGGCTTTAAGGTTCTTAATTTCAACCAAAGAAGAAATGTCATATCTTTGATGTTTTATTGCTCCTGTCGGGAATGTCTTGGCAGACTAATGCTTGTCATGCCCTGAACGTGACCAGACAGTCTTTTGATATTCAGGGAGCATGTGTTGCTAAGGAGATCTGACATGTATTCATGAGCACGAGTAGTAAAAAAAATGTCACTCTGCTTTATTCTTATCCTTATTGATGGGCAGTCAAGAGTGCTTGATTTGGGGAAAATTAAAAGCAAATTTTGTATTGTTGGTTGAAATTACCTTTTGGAATATTTTGACACATAACAATTTTTGAGTGATGAAGTACCATTGCAGCCAGACCTGCCAAAAGATGTTCATAATTAAGGTAGACCGCAAGACCTACCAATTCAGTTTTTACATTGCCCTCTCAGAAATACATTTCCATTCTCCCCCTGTTTATGACTCGACTCATCTGTGTTTTTGTTAGTAGTAAACTGCAACTATATTGTATAATATTGGAAATGAGATTGGATGATTCTATCAAATATATTTAGCTCTGTGGGTTATCCTTGGGGCCTATCTCCTCTAATAGTGAGCACTGCATCCCGAGAATGTCTCTGGCGGCGGCCTGGATGTAAGCTGCTTGATGCAAGATGATAAGGTATTGATTGTGACTGTGATAAGTTTATCTATCCTGGGATCATTGCTGTCACTTTTGGTAGGCACAATCCACGTCATGGCATGGCCCTGTCAGGATGGTTCAAAGACAGTTCATTTCCTTAACCCATTCAGCACTGTTGTACACTAAAGGAAGGAAGGATTGGGATTTTACGTCACTTTTAACAGCTTAGGTCATGTCACGACGAGATTGAAACCCTGAACCCGGAAGAAGTTCCCTTCTCTTCACGATTAGTTCCAAGGGGTCTTTCAGTTGCAGAAGGACCATAGACTGCTTTCCACTACACCACACATTTATAAAGTGACCAGGCCAACCTGCTTTTTGGGGACCCAGCATAGACCTGAACTTTTAGAAATTCCCTTCTCTTCACGATTAGTTCCAATGGGTCTTTCAGTTGCAGAAGGACCATAGACTGCTTTCCACTACACCACACATTTATAAAGTGACCAGGCCCACCTGCTTTTTGGGGACCCAGCATAGACCTGAACCTTTAGAAATTCCCTTCTCTTCACGATTAGTTCCAATGGGTCTTTCAGTTGCAGAAGGACCATAGACTGCTTTCCACTACACCACACATTTATAAAGTGACCAGGCCAACCTGCTTTTTGGGGACCCAGCATAGACCTGAACCTTTAGAAATTCCCTTCTCTTCACGATTAGTTCCAATGGGTCTTTCAGTTGCAGAAGGACCATAGACTGCTTTCCACTACACCACACATTTATAAAGTGACCAGGCCCACCTGCTTTTTGGGGACCCAGCATAGACCTGAACCTTTAGAAATTCCCTTCTCTTCACGATTAGTTCCAATGGGTCTTTCAGTTGCAGAAGGACCATAGACTGCTTTCCACTACACCACACATTTATAAAGTGACCAGGCCCACCTGCTTTTTGGGGACCCAGCATAGACCTGAACCTTTAGAAATTCCCTTCTCTTCACGATTAGTTCCAATGGGTCTTTCAGTTGCAGAAGGACCATAGACTGCTTTCCACTACACCACACATTTATAAAGTGACCAGGCCCACCTGCTTTTTGGGGACCCAGCATAGACCTGAACCTGTGAACTCGCGCTTAGGATCCAGGCATCATATTTTGGAAATATCTCTTTGACCAGATCATGTTTAGAGAAATGATCGAAAACGAAATGTTGATCAGAACCTAACCATATATCATAGATCTAAACCACACTACCAGTAATTGTTTGAGTTCTCCAAGCATGAATATTAATTTACTCAGCGGTGGTTCCAAGGGTTTAGAAATGGCTTGTTTTGTCAATGATCTTTTACTTTTTCTTTAACACCTTATCATGGTGAAGTCCATACACATTTGGATCAGAAAAAGAAAACTCAGGAAAATAAGTTAAAGATTTTATTTAGTGTTTATTCTGATATGTAGTCCGGTGATCAGTACCCCAACTTACATTCAAATATCTGAATATTATTGTGTTGATATTACATTACATCAATACACCTTGTGTATTTACTATTTTATGCAATGCTGACCATACCCAACATATTCAAAAGGGCCCTGCAGGGCTACATGGTCAAAATTGTGGTAGGCATCACATCTCTACACTCGCTCCAACATTGAATTTTTTCTGGCCCGTTTCTAGCAGGCTGACTACCTTTGTTGTGGCACCTCATCATTTTTGCCTCATTAGCCAAACTAACCTTTTTTCCTGGCACACAGGGTGAAGCAGAGCTAGGAGCCATTTTGTTTATTCTAGTGCCACATTACCTGTCAAGTTCTAAAGCTGCGTGTTCATGTGTTTTTTGTGGAAATAATGACCATTTTCCCCTTGACCCTTTTGATCTATTCAAGTCAGGTGCACAAATGGATTGAACAAAAGCTATAGGCAGCAGCATCGGAAGGTTTTCAGACCAGAATAGGGATGATGCAGCAAATGAAAACCAACAATAGGGCATAGCCCACATTTGATAAAAGCAACCGAATCAATCAGTACAAATCAGCGATAATTACTTGTTGCAGAGAAGGTATATGGGTTTTGAACAGTTGAAAGAAAAGTTCTTATTAATCATCTTAATGGATGCCATCTCCCTCTATACAGGAAACAGGCACTAATGCACTGTAGGAGTGGGAGTAATGTAATTGATGGCTGGTAGGAATGCAGTTATTTTCACAAATCATTAGTTGTTAATTAGCAATTGTAGTATCAATTGCGTAGAAATAAAAAGATATTTGCTTGAAGCTGCTATTTTCAAAATTAATACCAACGAAATAGCACAGTCAGTAATGTTAAAAATTTATTCAGGTAGACTGTGAAACCTCTCATTGTGAACACCTCAGAGATGTGAGCGCCCCTATTGTGAACACCTTTTCCCTGATCCCAAGGTGTTCACATCTCACATCTTTGAGGTTTCAAATTTGAGACCTGCTACCAGGTTATTAACCAGGTAGTGAAGTACTACTGCTTCCCTGTTCTATAAATCAATCTTGCTCTAGTGACATATAGAGATCACCTGTCTAAACATATCAGTCTAAAATTTCCTGTATGTGAAAAATGAATCGTGAAGACTGCCTGCCTTCAAAGAACCCCTATGAGTCATCCCATCAGTTGCCCTTTTTACCCAGTTAGGCAGCAGTTGTGTGCGTCCTAACGCTGCCACAGCAGTCATCCATTACAGAGCGTTGTGTCTGAGAGAAATAGTGATTCCTCGTAGTTTATTTGCTCTGCTGGCCATTTCACTGTCTGTACCTGCCGCCTCTGCTTTCTAAGAATTAAATCCGCCTCTTCATGACTTGGCATCTCGGTTGAGCATCAGGACTGGCATACTGGGTCTACAAACAGGATCTCTAGAGCGCCAGGCTGGCAGCATGCCCGCCACAGTCTGACGGGGGTGATTTCAGGCTACGCAACACATTCTCGTAACACACGTACATGCACACAAACACATAGAGGGTCCCCTTTGTCACTGCACAGAAAATACTACGACTAACCATGGGATGATTCACTATCAGATTTGTATGCAGAAGCAAATCTTGTGTGGTGATGTTTTACCGCACTAAGCACTATGGATCTTAGGGTTGCCTGCCCTTGGGAGCCATAGTGATTAGGTGGCCTGCAGATGTGAAAATCCTGACTGATCAGTCCGGCTTGTGTGGGTGGATACGTTCTTAAGTGGTCATTTACTCTGCTTGACATGGAGAGTGCTACTAGTACTTCAAAGTATTCTGGAAAATCATCCGAATAAAAAGCACTACAATTTCCTGTAATCCATGAATTTTAGGATGTTTTGTAATACATGTAGAAATCATCTTAATAATTAATGGCCTATTTTTTGAAAACAAAAATGTTTGTAGATCAGAAAGCGAAACTAATATTTTATAGCTCACCTCAAAACTTACTCTTTGTTCTATTATGCACAAATTTATTTCTTGTATAGTATTTATCAACATTATGTGTAGGATAAATTGGAATTAGCTTCAACTCTTGTACATTTACTGCACTTAACCATTCCAATGCTGAGGCTACTTAAATAAAAAAACAACAAAAAAAAACAAGGACGCAACGAAAAAAAAGCGTCTAAACCCTGTCATGTTGGTATTCATTGGATAGCACTAGCTCAGTACTCTTAAATGAGTACCCATTTTCCAGGGTTGCAGTCATTTTTCAGGATTGTTATATCATTTTGTATTGGCCAAATTAGCCACCATCAGCATAAGGTTTAACAGACTTGCTATGGATTAAACATACAGCATAATTCTCTATGTTTGTTCTCATCTTGGTCATTCCCTGGATGCCTATCGGTATTTAAGAGTTAAAGCCTACAGTGTGTACAACAGATGCTTGCCAAATTGCCTTAGGCAAACTATAATTCAATCTGATTGACCAAATTGCTTTTTTGGCATGGCCAACCATGCAACTGAATGAGAAGATGACTATTGCTCAATACATTTTTCTGAAAGTTAGCTCTTTTAATACTGGGAAATTCATCATATTCTAATGGGTATTGCTTTAGACCTCTGGTTAGATGCTTATGCCTTAGACACTCATTGCCAGTTCAATTGTAAGAAATAATTGTAATGCCTTTTCTTTGGCCCAGACAAGCAATTTAATTTTCGGAACCTATTGAACTTATTTTATCTTTTTAAAGCATATACACATATTCTGATATATATGGGAATATCTGGATAAAATATCCACAGATTAAATATTTGATTCAAAGCTGAAAAGTAGAGCAAGCCTTGTTTATAAGTTTTGTACCCAAGTTTTGATTGTTTTGAATAGATCATCTCATTTTCAAATAAATGTGAATGAAGCCACATGGATGGACATCATATGCATTTGTAACATTGTCTTAGAAATGGCTATAAATGTATTTTCTAATTATCTTTTTGTTTGTTTCTTCTAGAGTAATGGGGAAAGGACTCTTTATAACTAGTTACTTTTGTTAACAAAGACTTTGTACTGAAATCTAAATCTCAACAGTTAAGAGATTTGCTTGTGACAAATAACTATTGGCAGGGAATAAATTCAGAGATGCACAGGTGTGCAGTTTACCACATTTTAATTTGATTTGCTATCAGCATCTGCAACAGGAGTTGTACCTTTGCACTGTACCTTACCCTTGCATAAATACTGGTTTTCTTCAATCAAATCCCACTGTGGCTCTTACTTCTTTAAATTGTGGACATCTCAGTCCCTTATAGTATCTTTGCACTGTACCTAACCCTTGCATTACTGGTTCCCTTCAATCAGATCCCAGTGAGGTTCCTACTTATGTAAAGGGTGAATTCTCTAGTATCCTGATAGTATATTTGCACTGTACCTAACCCTTGCTTCATTGGTTCCCTTAAATCAGATCCCACTGTGGCTCTTACTTCTGTAAAATGTGCACTTCCCAGTCTTTTATAGTGTCTCTGCACTGTACCTAACCCTTGCATCACTGGTTCCCTTTAATCAGGTCCCAGTGAGGCTCCTACTTCTGTAAAATGTGCACTTCCCAGTCCCTTATAGTACTTTTGCACTGTACCTGTAACCCTTGAGTAATGGCCAAATTAGCTACCAGCAGCATAAGACCTAATCAGATTCCAGTGAGTCTTTTATTACTGTAAAGTATGGACTTCTCAGTCTCTGGTAGTGATGCCATCTCTGTGGCTGAAGGTAGCAGGCAGCGGGAGTGTTTCTAGCCTGTGTGTCTTGGGGATTGGCAGCAGCGTTGGCCTCTGCCCTTCTCTGTACCTAAGCCGGCCAGCAGCTGCCTGAAGGGATGTGATATTGCACTGCTGCTGCAGTGTGCCGGTGACAGCACAAAGAACAGCTCGCTAATTGTCTTGCGCTTGTCTGCTGTGAATCTGGCAGGCTTCCCCGGGCTACCTTGGGATGATTAGACTTCTGTGTGGAAGTCTGCTGCAAATATCTGCCACTGTTCCACAGCCGGTAGAGTTGACTTAAGGACAACGATTTATAACAAAGGGTTTTTTCATTCTTAGGAGAATTTATTACTTAACCCTTCCGATGCCTAGGCTACTTCCATCCAAAGCACAATGACACAGAGATTTTTGAGAACTATCTAAACCCTGTCATCGGCAGCATAATGGTTAAGAAATAATTAATTACTTAATCAGCAATTACTCTACATAACTTCAATCCTCTTTGTTACAGTTTTTTATGGCAGTTGAATCAGACTACCCTGTACCCTTCTGGTTTCCCCATGTGCAGTGTATATTCTTTTCTAATTTGGTAATGGATGTTAGTATTTTTACTCTGATGCCATTGTCATGGTGAGTGGATTTCATAGTTTAAGAGTACTTCACCTGCACCATTTCACCCTGCACGAACAAGTAATTGATGACATAAGACTGACAGTTTGTTGTGTATCACATGTTCATTAGATAACCAAAGGCAATTAAGGTTCCTTGATTGAGATTGATTTTCTGAGAAATGAACCCAAGCCTTTGTAATTATCCTCTTGAATTGAATAGATGTGTGTTTTTTGCACTGGAGAATATAAAAAGGTGAGGAGGTGTAAGGGATTGGTTTATGGTTCACTCAGTGTGGGGCTGCTGCACCTAGGGTTTTCTCAGGGAGTTTTGTACCCAGGAAGCCCTTAACACTTATACTGCTGGTGGCTTATGTGGCCAATACAAAATGATGCAAACAACCTGAAAAATGATTGAAACCCTGGGGTACTACTACATATCTTAAGAGCTATCCAATGAATTCCAACTTGACAGGGTTTAAATGGCTTCCAAAAACGTCCTTGTGCTTTGGACAAAAGTAGACTGAGCATTGGAACGGTTAAAACATGTCAGTGCATCATGTACATTGCACTTAAACATCCCAGCCTGATCTTAAGAAATCTTGTTACGTAGTGATTGCATTTCCCGAAGCTATTCCCCTCTTTGTTGGCATTTGACACTGTTAAGTATTGGTGGTAAACACTGAGATGTCTTTCAGTACAGTTTCTTCAGACACTCGGATCTGTCAGCTTCTAGATGAGAAGCAATATTTAATCCAGTCCTGTACATAAGACACGGCAAGATTTTTGGAGTCATTCCTACATCTCTCAAATGTATTGGTCGGCTCTACATACATTCTCCTTTTAACCCTTCCAATGCTGTGTAAGGCTACTTTCATCCACAGCACCAAAATGCAAAGATGTTTGATGATCATCTAAACCCTGTCATGTTGGTATTCATTATAGATAGCTCTCACGTAGTACTGTTCCAGGATTTCAGTCATTTTTCACCTTCTTTGCATTGATGTGCATTGGCAAAATTAGCCACCAAGGGCAGTGTCTTAGCCAGGATTTAGAAACTGGGTGCCTAAAATTGGCAGTTGTAAAAAATTTGGGCATCCAAATTTTTAAGGGGGATCACAATATACTCATATTTCAACCATAAACATGTATAAATTCATCAAAATGAGGCATGATATCATTAAACAATGTCATGGGTATTATAAGGAGATGAAAATATTCAATTATAAGCTTGAGATTGAGATTTTAAGAAATTCCACACAAAAATATTTGGGTGTCCTGAGGGGTTCTTTTTAAGGGTTTGGGTGTCCAAAAAGGCACCCAGACGCCCTGCTGGCTAAGACCATGACCAAGGGTTAAAAACTGTACTTGTAAATGACTCAAAAATCATTGCCTCTTCTCATACCTCATTTACTCCTGCAGTGGTCTGACTACTTAAGTATCTTTCGGACTGAAGCATTTCTGTTGAAAATTTAAAAGAAATGTTCAACAGAACTCTTCCTGACAATTCTTTCTGTGGAAAATATTAATAGGCATCATTAGGTTGATCTTTCTTTCTCAATGTCAGAATTTAAAAAAAAAACTCTATCATGCCTATTTGTCTATATAAGAGGCCAGTTCTTAATCTCAAGTCACTGCTAATTTTCTTACTTGCCCCTGCCAGGTTTCAAACCTGGGCAGTGGTGAAGAAAAATGAGCAGTCAATGGTCATGCCTTGGGTCACTCAGCCATTGGGGCATGCCCTATTTTGGCACCAACCCCCTTTACTGGCTATTAGTTAGTCTTTGTTAGCATCTGTAGTAATATTGCACTCCGGCACAACCCTATCAGGGAATCCCCTTGACAAGATAATGAAACATGATCTGCAGTCAGTGGCAATGCCTTAGGCCACTTGACCATCGGGCATGCCCTACTTTGGCACTACCCTTTTACTGGCTATTTGTTAGCACATGGTCTAGCTCCATTGTTAGCGTCTGTAGTAATATTGCACTCTGGCACAACCCTATCAGGGAATCCCCTTGACAAGATAACGAAACATGATCTGCACTTACCCAACTCCCATGCTATTTTATGGGCTACCTAATCTGTATTAGGTTTTTATTACCTCCCGGTCAATACTGATTAAGTGGTCTCAGCTCTGAGCAGGATCTCTCACACAATCCTGGTACATCTCCCTCTTAAATAGGCGGGTGTCGTACACTACCAGCTTGATCTTATTGTTTATGATGGGTAACTCCGGTGCATGCTGTACTTACCAGGTTTAAAGTGCTGTTGGTAATAGAGTAAACTGAAAGGTAATGTGAAGTGGGGAAGTTTTTCCTTTGTTCTGTACTTGCACTAAGAAATTATTGGTTTTTCATATCTTAAATGCTGGCAAGAGGCTACTTAATACGGTCTATATGCCACCATTTAAGATATAATCCATTTGATTGTCATAACCCTATATACATATACATAATATATATATATATATATATATATATATATATATATATATATATATATATATATATATATATATATACATTTATATATATATATATATATATATATATATATATATATATATATATATATATATATATATATATATGTATATATATATATATATGTATATATATACATATATATATATATACATATGAAAACACACAAGTTCCCTGTTTTCTTCAATTTTTTAAATCTGTTTTCCATCATCAATTTATGTATATGCCATCCATAAGGAAAAAGGTAGCAGGCAGTTTTATGAAGACAAATGAATCAAAAATGTGTACCAGAAGCAGTTAAAAAACATGATGTGTCATGTTTTTATGGGGCTTGTCAGAATCAATATAGACACACGGAGAAAAAAAAATCTTACTTTAACTTATACTCTGTGTCTGAACCTCTAATCTACTCATGTATTTTTATTCGGGCCATAATTTGCTGTTTTGTGGCACAAGTTACCGTTTGGATTTCCTGAATCCTACACTAAAGTCTACTGTCCTCAGAAATATTGCGAAGGAAGTAATCAGCTGACATGGGTGAACATGAATGGGTTTACACCGTTGCCTGGGAGAGGATCCTCATTACTCCATTGTCTTTTTCATTCACACTTTCGTATGTGTCTTTAAGAGAATATGGCTGGAACTGCGTAGGACACCTAATTTTCTGTAGAATCTGATAGCATTTCATATACAGGAACTTACTGAATCACTATAATGATTAATTTTCTTCAGTCTGGAGTATCCGGTTGGGAAGAAACGGTGGTAATGAAGTGACAGTAAATTGGCAGTCCTTCTGAAAGTCATTAATTGTACAAATGAGTATCTAACCATTTCATAATATTACATATTGATTTTTCCATTACCTAGAAATGTGAACACACAAAAGTAGATAAATATCATTAGTGGTAATGGTAGCTGTCGGTTGCCATGGAGATACCACAATGGATACACTATTTGTAATTATCTGTTACATTGTTTCCATTTATCAAGGTGGGCTGTTTTTCAAATACTAGCTCATTATTCAGATACATATATGTAGTGAAAGAGGAAGTCTGGTACTGGATGAAAATTGTGTAGATGAAATACGCATGAACTTATTACCTGCTGTATTAATGAAAAGGCTTCTAAGATGAGGGGTCGCCTAGTATTTATTCATTAAACATATTATCCCTGACCATTGTCCTAGGCAGCAGTGTCTGGGTGTCATTGGACACCCGGGCAAACCCTTAAAAAACATTACCCAATCGCAACACCAAAATTATTCTTTAAGGAATTTCTTAAAGTGTCAAATCTAAGCATTAAATTGAATTTAATTCCCATGACTTTGTATAAGAATATTATGCCTTATTTCAATAAGTGAATACATGTTAAACTTTATGGCTGTAATCTGAGTACATGTATATTGTGGTCTCCCTTGAAAAATAGGATGCCCAAATTTTTTCAAATTGCCAATTTTGGGCACCCAATTTAAAATCCTGGCTAAGACCCTGTGACCCTGATTGGCTTGAATATTTACTCTGACCAGAAAAACATAGCATGGGTAATTTGGATAGCATATGTATATACATATATATATATATATATATATATATATATATATATATATATATATATATATATATATATATATATATATATATATATATATATATATATATTATATATATATATATATATATATTATATATATATATATATATATATATGCCCAAGTTCCTGTGCTGCCCGTTGTTAAATTGTGGCAAAATGGTATGACAAACAATGTTAAATTTCTATCAACTTTACTGATTAGGAAAACACTTGATTAATAAGTCAAAATTATCAGAAATGTTTTCCATTATACTGTTTTTCTGAGTCAAGGACCCAGAGCTAGACATAAAGTAGCCTACATGCTAGGCTCGTTACAAACTGTGCTCATTGTAGTGGCAGTTTTACTATAGCCCTGAACCAGGACATGCACTGGTTGCCATGGTAACTGTGTAAACCGGTTCTCCCTGTCTAACTTACTGTGCGGTAATGTCAGCAAACATTTCAATAGGAGGCAGCAGGTTTTTTATTGGTCTATTGCCTATTTTCACAGGCATGACAATGTGTGAGTGAGGGAGAAGTGTTGGTTTATGGACGGGCCTCTGTGGTAGTTGTTTGGCTATTACCTGTTGAGTATGATTAGATGGCTTCCTCCAAGACAGGTCGTGCCATGTTAAGCCTTTTATGATGGGCTGGGAGTCACCTCATAGATGGAACATGGAAGATGGTTAGTTCATAAAATATTTTGTTATTACCCCTCAAAAAATCAAAATCGAAAATTCTTCATAGAAATGTTTTGCCTGTCCAAAAATAAGGTTCTCAGGAAACTGCCTGTCCAAAAAACAGGCAGGGCGGGTCCTGACTAAGTCCCTGTGTCTTCCTACTGTTGACTATATTCTACATGGTAGGATCATTTTCTTGAACTGATTGACATGCCCTTCTCAGGTACAGAGGTGGAGGTAAGGGAACTTAATCCAATACCCGCACCGCACTAAGTACATGAGGTAAACAGGTACATAGATCTGGTAATTAACTGTGAGGCGTGGGAACGTCCAGGTGGCAAGCTTGTAACACCTTTGTCATGCTTCTAGCTAGATAGAGGGAAGGTTACTTGATCTTTACTCTTGGAGAAAATATTATTCAAATAAAATGTTTGCAGGAAAATTATTGGTTATGTTCTTGTGAACTATACTCCCTGTATTATTTACAATGAAGTCAGGGCCTGCCATGAATAGCTGAGTGGTCTAATGTATATCCAATGACTGTTTACTGTCTTTCTCCTTCCCTGGCTCGAATCTGGGGCAAATGAGAATTAAAGCTGCCAGTGACCTGGGGTTAGGCAGCAGTTTTCACCGGGCACTCCCCTTTCCACTATTTACGACTGGCTAGTCACAAGTTAGCCACCATATGTCTGAAAAAGCACCGCTGAGTAAAACTCCACAATTAAGCCTTTCTTGCTTTAGGTTTAACTAGAAGTTGTCATCAGGATGCTATCATGTTTTCAATGATAACTTGGGAAAGAAGCAAAGATTTCTTAAATATTTGAAAGAGAGTTGCAGTTTGGTTTTTCAAACATTTCCCATTCCAGTATTTTCATAAGATGCTTTTGATTTGGAGATGGTACCAGCGAATTCAAGCATTTATCGGCTGTTCCAGGTGTGAATGAGTTTGAATACTTTAAAGGAAATATTTCTACAGATTTGGTTGACCCAGGATTATTTCTACGCTGGATGGTCTTGGTAAAGCCTTCACATTGTAAAGCCTTCACATGCATAGACATTATGTGGACAAGAAGGTTTGAACTGTAGTTATAGTCGCCACAGGTGTCACAGCTCCATGTCAAAGACAGATGAATCACCTATGTTGCCACCATGTGTATATTTCGTCACCCCTCTGCTGGTGGAGGCAGGGATAGATTTTATACAGCTTAACCCTCATGCTGCTGGTGGCTATTTTGGCCAATACAAAATGATGCCGGAAAACTTTAAAAATGATTGACACTGGCATATGGGTACTGATATGCGTCCTTGTGCTTCGGACAAAAGTAGCCATTGGAAGCTTTTAAAGCACTAACTCTTTAATCTCAGGTTATTATATATGGCCTGTCACTGACCTTTCCTGGCTGGTAATGCCATGTACTACCTCTCTGCATAGCTTGGATGAGGTGTACTTGAGTAGAAAAACTAGGCTCTTCTCTAGATAGTGCATTACATAACGACCCCACCAGGTGGAAATAGGCTATCAGTCATGCAGGTGTATCCGCTGAGGCCCAGGGATGGCCAGGGAGGCGTAGTGGGATCTGGGAAGGTGTACGTCCATCATGCTGTGCTGCTGCTGCACAGCACATGTCTGCAGCCACACACCTGGCTCCAGCAGCAGCACTACAGTCACGCTTAAAGTACACCTTGAAACATAATCTGAGCCAGCAGGGCATATGGGCCTCATTTGGACACCCAAACCCTCAAAACTCACCCTGATGGACACACAAATTTTTTGGGAGGAATTTAGCTATTTCAAGCATATAATAGATTTTCTTTCACCTCAATATAATGTCAGTGGCATTGTATACACAAACTATGCTTTATTTCAAGTAAATAAGTAAAAACATCTTTACGGTTGTAATGTGAGTATAGTGTGCTCCCTTGTGCTCCCTTGAAAAATAGGACGCCCAATATTTTACAAAAATTGCCAATTTTGGGCACCCAGTTTGTAAATCCTTGCTAAAACACTGCCTTGAAAGTGTCGTTTGGCTCCTCCTAAGCTGGGAGGCTTGATCCCTATACAAATGTGCAGCATTGTAAAGGTCAGTATAAGGTAATATTGCAGGGATGGCCTGATTGTGAGAGAAATGTGCGGTATTGTGAAAGGCTGTCTTTGGTGACTTAGTAACTGGAAAACCCTGTATGTGAACTTCATTCCTGATTTGGGGTTTCCATTTGTAGACTACGTAATTCCTAACAAACAAAATCAAACTATGCCACTTTTGTGAAATGACTTGGGAATAACGCATTTATAATGGAAAAAATCTTTGAAGGAGAGTTGTTCTTTGGTTATGACTATTGATTAACATTTGTCTTCAAATATATTCTAAAAGATGTTTTTTTTTCAAAATACCACCAAAATTGTTATCGCTTTTTTAGTTTCTACAAGCATGAATAGGTTAACACATAAAGAGTCTGGTAAATCTGGGGATATCTTTCTGACAAAAGCATCATTGGTAGAATATTTGGTGCAAAAATATTATTCAGAATTCAAACAACTCATTTAAATATTTCTGAAAACATATCAATTTTATTTTCAAAACCTAGTTGTTTCCACGATATCAGACCATCCAGACTGCTTTTCAATTGCACTCATGAGCGAGTAAGAATAGAAGGTTATATAGTGTGCATATTCACCAGAGTGAGACTGCTTTGACATTCTTAATTCATTTTTGAAAGTTCTATAGCATCCTGATGTGATAGATAGGCATTAGAGGATTAACCTATTTATGCCAAGAATTCTGTGTAAATTCATTTTAAAACTGAAAGGGTGAAAATGGAGTCCTTTTGGGAAATTTCCTCAATTGTAACACCAACAATAATAGTTGCTTGTGAATTACCACTGTGCCACTGTAGCCTCCAGGAAGGAAAACAAAAAGTGTGAAATTTTTGTCTGGATGTAATCATTATGATACTTACATAGTTATTTGGGAATCTAGCATAGAATCATTTAGTATGTAAAGGGGGGTTGTATGATGGATTTTGGTTAATATATCTCTTGTAAATATTTTCCAAAACATGCCTTTCAGTTTGTCTAAAAGATATCATAGAAATAGTGTTGCATTTTGTTGAGGTGCTGCAGGCATGGATGAGTTAAAACTCAAACCTCTTTGGGAATTTCCTCAATTTTAACACCTGCAGTAGCGGTGAGCCGGTAACTGTTGCATGCAAAATACCACATGGGTCTATGTAGTCACATAGGGAGCCTCCAGCAAGAACAACACATATGGATGTATGCTAAAAGTTAGCAGAGTGGTGTGTTGTTCATCAGGCAGCAGGAAGCAATCCTTATATCTGTTATTAGAGACTTTATCCTAGATCCTTTCATTACAGCATGCACTTTCTCTAAGTTGACTACTGTAAAACATGTTAATTTACCAATGTTTTTAATTTGCCGATATTTGCAGATCTGACCTGATCGGTAGAATAAGATTCTGGAAAGCTTCAGATCGGCAAATATACAACATTAATGGACAAACTTGATGTCTGCCCTGTTCTTAAAGCTGAGAGGAGATACTCTAGGAAAAATAAATTTTACAATCGCCAATTTTGGGTACTCTATTTCTAAATCCTGGCGAAGACCCTGCCCTCAGCTTCTCCTCAGATACTATCTATTAGGGCTGGGCTCGATAAGCACGACATCGAGTGATCGGCAAAGTCGTAAGATCGATATTCAACATGAGAGGACATCGATTGCCGAACTCGATACGGCCCCCCCCCCTACCTCCATTGTTTTCCCTACCCCCAAAATACAAAAGAGCCTACCCTATTCTTTAAAAAGACCGCGGTGCTGAGCCGGCCACAGCCGGCCGCCATTGAAACTGCACTACGATAGATACTATCGCGCGCGGTAGTACTTGGAAAAGTGTGGAGAGGGCCACGCAATGTATTTTACATGGTGATGGTCCGGCCCCCACCACACTTTTCCAAGCACTACCGCGCGTGACAGAATCAAATCGAGAAAATCGACATCGAGAAAAATTAGGCAGTTAATCGGATAGCAAAAAAATGGCTGATGAGCACAGCCCTACTATCTATCAGATCTCTATACAGGCAGCCTGCAACATAACCACTGGCCCTGTTGCAAGTGAATTCGGCAAAAATGGCAATGGGGCAAGCTGACCAAGACCCTGACTTACCACGCTCGGCAAGTAATGTTTTGGGCAAAGTCCAATCTCACCTTTGTTTAACAGAGTGGTGGGGCAAGTTGAAGTGCCGGCGGGGCAAGTCAACTTTAGGCGCAGCTTTACCGGTTCAGAAAATAATGTTTTGCAACCTATGTTGCACCCTGACAGGATACAAGGTTATCATTTCCTAAGCCTAGCTGATAGGCTTTACTGTGTTTTACTCCAATTCTTACATGTATGTCTTCACCTATACTACATAAGGCCTTGTGGCCTACTGTTGGCCATTTAGTTCACACAAATGCCACACAAGCGGGTTTTGCTTCCAGTATTATTAACTACCCTCCTAGCATATGTACTGCAGTGCCATCTATCCACAAGGGATGGCATCTAAATATGGCCTGGTAGGCAGGCAATCATTGCCAGTGAGTCTACCCACCTTGAAGAGCATCATAATCGCTTACCGTAAATCCAACGGCTCTGCCATTCTAAAAGGATTTTCGGGTTTATGGTCGCAGGGGCTGGTTTTGATTGTACTTGATGGCATATGAGGCTCATGCTAGAACTGCCATAAACTTCTGGTAAAGCTTGTAAAGATAGTGTTCAGCCAGTAGACTCTCATGTAACACTATCTCTGGGGATGCAAACCGTTACTCACATTACTCTCTCCAATACTCCCAAGATGTAAGTAGAGCTTCAGTGGGGATTTTGCAATATTGGGTGTCATAGAATAGTAATGGGTGTCTTTTCTTAAGGGAGACCTCATCATATTCGGATAGCAACCATAAACACCCACTTACCTACTGAGAAAGTATAGAATATCTTTGTTTTCATGGCACCTTGATATGGAAGTTGAAACTTCCAATCATTTTCATTGAAAATAATATTTTTAGAAATCTGTATTAACCAAAACATTCGGATATCCTATAATGTGTGAATTTTGAGGGTTTTGATTTCCAAATGATGCCCAGACTCCCTGCTGGCTTAAAGACTTTGCAGACTGCTATACTTGGGCTTACCCATTCATGTCTGAAATACACACATGGTCTGAGATATTATAGCACTAGATCATTATTTCCTAATTAAGGTTGAGTTAGTACAATGATTGTAAGGCTACTTCATTTAAGGCTAGCCTATTGGTACAATAGAATTATTTTGTTTATCAGAACCTGCCATTATCCTAACAGATTATCATGCCTGCTTTCCTTGGAGCCTTCTCCCTGTGTAACATAGTATCTCAATATGTACTCCTATCATTTCAGAGCCTACCAGTTCTGTACTCCACAAAGACCCGTTTTCCTGCTGTGTGTTACCACGCTTCTTGCAAGATGAACATTTCCTGGAGGGACTCAAGGATGAGCTGCTCGACCAGATATTCTATGAAAAGAACAACGATCTCTATAAATTCCAGCAAGTAGGTTTTTCTTTTGAAATGTGCTCATTTTCCTTTGAATATTATTAAACCCTTTCAATACTAATATTGCTTCTAGCCTGCAGAGGCTGTGATTTTCATGCTATGAGTACTAGTTTTGTTAAATAATGCTTATAGCCTGCCTTGGCCGTGATTTTCATGCTGTGAGTACTAGTCTTGTAAGAAGTTTTCTAGTTCTAGGCACTGAGTGGGTTATTAGCTATTTCCTGTGTAGAGGTTGTTCACCTGCTCATTTATGTATGAACGCACATCTTTTTTAATGATAATAAGATGCTTCGTCATTTGCTTTTTAGTGAGGGTTAAGTTGTTTACCCTTTTGTTTAATGTTTTATTCAGAACATGATCGTTCAGGTCCCATGTTGATGGGCATGAATTCTTATTATGTCATCAGTATGCACTTTCCTATTAAAATTTGTATGGGATTTATTATAATGCATATGTAGTATATTCTATGGTGAGAAACCATAGACATGCATTGGTCTAAATTAAATGTCAGAGTTAATTGTATGTTTTGACTATTGGTGTCCATCATCAAAAAATAAGTCATGTTTTCTTCATGTCAGGAAACATCAGTCTTGCATGCTGTTTACACTCAACAGATTTGGTTTGATTTGATATTGACAATATATCATGGGGATATCCTTGCACTTGAGAATAAATGTCCCAACAAAAACTTTAAAAATTTAATTTGCTATCTATTATTTGTTTATTAAATTGCTAATTTTTTGTTGGCAAGATAATAAGACAAGTCAACAAGTGAAATTAGTCTGATCTTACTAGAATCAATAATGATCAATTTTTCATTGTCTTTCGCTTTGCCATTTGCTTTATGACTGATGATCGGTAATTTTATTCCAGAGTGATGACTTGAAGAAGATTTCTACTCCACATGTCAGAGCTCTGAGGTAAGCTGCCAGATCCAGCTACAGATCAAGTTAATTCTTACAAAGACCACTTAGGCATCATGATCAGATTGACCTCTCTACAGAATTTATATATTCTGAATATTCTTCTATATGCTACACAGAATTTTATATTCTGAATATTTTTCTGTATGCTTTAAATCAGATATTAAATGTAATGGTCTAATTCAATTGATGTAGGTTTATCAAGTGTATTTAGTTGTATCAATAAATTTACATTTGTCGGTATGAAGGTCTTATGCCATGCATTTCAATCACTGGAGTATCATTCCATTACTCATACCAAGCACAATTTTCATCTTGTCATGTATAGAGGATCAAACTTTGCATTACTAAACAGCTTCACAGCATGCTTTGATGAATCGTTGTCCATAAATAAAATATAGATAATGGTCTATAACTTGCATTATTTGTCAATGAAAAAAAAATCATTTTATCAGGGTTCTCTATACTTAATTATATAATCTTATATTTTGTTCAGGAAATTCTTTCAAGAAGAGGTGTTAGGGTGGTTAAAGGAGATGCTCAGATTCCTTTCTCAGACAAGGTGGACATGACCTGCTCCAGATATGACT
>OZ012684.1:76723779-76743731 GCA_963942565.1 Maea johnstoni | reverse complement strand
ACACTGCTGCCCCTACTGTCTCTCTCTATTGATTACTCTCTTATTCGTGCTGCGGCAGTGTTTTCATAAAGACGTCTTTATTCATGTTTCTTCCCTCTCTTCCTTGCAGACTTGCTGCTTTGTCATGACGATGAACTTGAGGGACGGCGGATAGCCTTCATCTTGTACCTCGTACCCCCTTGGAAGACTCAAGATGGCGGCGCATTGGATCTCTTTGATAGAGATGGTAAGAGATGATCAAAAATGGCTGAAATAAGGATAACAAAATATGCATTGAATACATGACAACCGTTTTGTTAAGATATAGTATACACACACTCACACACACACATAAGCATATATATATATATATATATTTATGTATTTAAAATATATATATATATATATATATATATATATATATATATATATATATATATATATATATATATATATATATATATATATATATTTATGTATATATATATATATATATATATATATATATATATATATATATATATATATATATATATATATATACATATATATATATATATATATATATATATATATATATATATATATATATATATATATATACATGTATATCTATATATATAATATATGTATATATACATATATATATATATATATATATATATATATATATATATATATATATATATATATATATATATATATATATATATTTATTTATATTTATACACACAAACACACACACTCACACATTGTATATGTGCATATGGATATGTGAAATCACATTTGAACTTCGTAAATTGACATCTTACCTTCAAAAGCCTACTGGCCAGCCATTGGACAGTAAATGTTGATTTCTGATGTTCAAAGATGTTATTGCAGTCCTAGCTACATAGTATCTTGTTGATGGTTTCAGGCAATGGATTAATGTAGTTTGTAAAACTGTTCATAGATGGCATGACTGCTAAAGCTATGAAGCACACCTCTTCCAGTATAGAAATTCCACTGCACTCATGGTTAATTATGTGGGCATATTATATCCATACTCATGATGAAATTAGCTGCATTACTAAATGATACAATTCTTTAACCAGTTCTGTAATGCCAAGAAAGGCCAAACTACTCACAAGATTCCTTTTTGGCCGAAGCATCTTCCTAGTTCCGAAAATATCTTATTTTCCTCTTAATGATGGATGGAATTATATTTATTCAGATGTTATTTCAATATATCATTAAATTTGTTGTTAATTCACTATGGGAAACATAGACATTGATGTGTAAGGTTTACACTGTAGTGTCACGTTTCTTATAATTTTTGTCAAATCTCTCTCTTCCAGAGCATGGCCAGCCTAAGAGTATAGTGAAATCAGTCATGCCCCAGTGGAACACCATGGCATTCTTTGAGGTCTCCCCAGCTTCATTTCATCAGGTGAGAATCTTTATTTACATGTGATGCTTATTGCAGGGGGTACTTATTTTTGCGATCATCTCTTTTAGAGTTATATCACTATCAGCCACATTAATCTTATTATGTAGTACAGGCTTTCTTGGTTAAGAATCCCTACTTAACTGTATTACAAAATAAAGGGTTTTTATAATGGGTTATTTTTTGTTTCTGATAAAAACTAATGAGAACTGGCTTATTTCAGTTTATCTTATCCTAAAATGGTTCTGTAGTCAATAGTTAGGACTATGATTAAATCTATAGCACAATGTTGATGTTGTGTTTCAGAAATTGTATTTAAAAATATATTTCAAATGACATCATAGTTCTGGAAGAAAATTATTATTCACAAAAATGAATAATATGCATTATTACGCTAAAGATTTTTCAATCTAAATTATGTTTGAAATGTCAAAAAGAAAGGCAATGGGAATGTTATGTCCTTTTGTTGTGTCAGTTTAGATGCTGCATGTGTTTTGACCACTATTTGTAATGCCTTCATGTGATTTGAGTTGTGTCTATTGTTATTGGTAAGTTTTGTATATTTGTGTGAGGTGTTATTTGATGAACTGAATATCTTTTGACTTGTGATGTTTTTAGGTGGCAGAAGTATTGACAGAAGACAAGACACGCCTCTCAGTTAATGGCTGGTTCCATGGTCCCCCTATCACTAGACCTACAGCTTATTTAGAAACACCGTCTCCTCTTAAACATCATATACCTGTAGAGGTGAGTACAACAAAAGAATAAGGCCTAAATAAGTTGCTTCCTATAGCCCTACCCTAACAAGTTTTTGCTCCAAAAAATCCCTACCCTTAAGATTTTTTCTGCGCTTCCAACATAAAACACACATTTCTGAACAAAAAAAATTATCCAAAATTTTTTTACCAACCTACATACTTTATTTTTTCGGACCATTACAGGAAACAAACAATTTCTTTTCTAGGCCTCACAACAGGCAAACACTTCATATTGATTTCTGATTTAACAATTCCATTAATTCTAAATGAACATCTTATTCAAAACTCTCCTCCCCCCTACCTGTAAAGATAAATAGAACAGTAGAACAACTATTTTCCTAGACTCAGCTTTTACATGAATTGTTCATTATACCAATATCTAACACAATAAAGGTTAATTAGGTTAATACCTGTAGAGATTATTAGAACCAAAAAATTGTATTGGAAAAGACCTACTGATAATGAGTTGCATAAAACATCTACCCCTCATTCTCGCTTTTATGATGTCATGATTATGTATATGAACTCGGCACCTTTTGAACATTTTTGTTTATTTTGGAAGTGAAAGAAATATTTATTTTTTGTATAACTGATTAATCTTACATTTTAGGAAAATTTTGTGTATGACTGGATCAACCCAATCTACTTAGACATAGAAGTGCAATCTCAAATTCAAGAAAAGTTTGAAAATGATTCAGAGATTGAACTTCAGGGATTCTTAAAAGATGAGAAGTATCAGGAAGTTGTGAAAGCCCTGCGAGGAGGGGAGATCCATTGGCAGCACAGGGGCCCTCCCAATAAAAGGTAGGTCACAATGGGCCATGGTCCTAAAAGATCTTTGGAAGTTGATGACAAAATACCACAGGGGTCGGTTGCACCAATGTGACTTAGGCTCAAGTCTCAATTTTATTGTCTACAACAATAGCATCTATTGTTGTAGACAATCAAGTTGAGCCTACGTTTGAGCCTGAGTCACGTTGGTGCAACTGGCCCCAGGTCTCAAGCATGATTTAGGTTAGGAGTTGAAATTAGATGTCTTGTAATTGATAAGAAAAAACCTGATATTTTCCCTCAGAAAATAAGTTTCTGTATTAGGCTGCCTATTCTTGTAGAAAAATGTGCCTTGTTGCTAAATTTTGTCGAAGTTATGATGTAATAAAACATGACACCATCAGATTTTTCAGCTTATACAGGAGTTCTATCTTAGATGTTCTAATTTGTGCTTAAGTATTGTGGGTTATCAGCAAGTGTTAAATCTATCCAGCACAGTCTAACATGAGACCATTAGATTTTTCAGCTTATACAGGAGTATAATTTGTGCTTAAGTATTGTGGGTTATCAGCAAGTGTTAAACCTATCCAGCACAGTCTAACATGAGACCATCAGATTTTTCAGCTTATACGGGAGTTCTATCTTAAATGTTTTAATTTGTGCTTAAGTATTGTGGGTTATCAGCAAGTGTTAAACCTATCCAGCACAGTCTAACATGAGACCATCAGATTTTTCAGCTTATACAGGAGTTCTATCTTAAATGTTTTAATTTGTGCTTAAGTATTGTGGGTTATCAGCAAGTGTTAAACCTATCCAGCACAGTCTAACATGAGACCATCAGATTTTTCAGCTTATACAGGAGTTCTATATTAAATGTTTTAATTTGTGCTTAAGTATTGTGGGTTATCAGCAAGTGTTAAACCTACCCAGCACAGTCTAACATGTCCACGTCAGACTGACAGACTCACCTAAGTTACTATTGTATACCTTGGTAAAATCTTTGGTTCGTAATCAGTCCCCATTTCAAGCAGCTATAGAGATAGGTTGGATTTGCCTTATTGGACAGTTTTTGACGGCCAATTTTATTTGAGCTATGTGAGTTTGTGTGCATTGCATTGATATGATCCACTGCATCAGAATTTTGCCAAGTAGAGTTAATTCAAAAATTGAATTGCAGAAACTATCATAAAGCACAAGAAGAGGACCAACCAGAAATCATTCAACAGTGCCTGGAATTTTTCCAATCTGAAGCTATGTTTTTGATACTGTCGAACCTGACTGGGCTGAAACTGCATGAACTAGCACCTAATAATGATAGCAGTGATGAGGAGGAGGAGGAGGATGTGGAGGAAAGTGAAAGTGGGGACGAGAAGGAGAGCATGAGCTCCAGGGAGAAAACGGAAAAGGAAAGCGTCGACGCGAGCAGTGGGAGCGACACCGAGCTAAAGACGGAAAAAGGACGGAGACGGAAACGGAGAAAACTGGACACTGGCTCAAGCGATAGTGAGATCGTGGAGGACAAGGACAAGGAGAAGAAAGGTAGGGGGCGCTGAGTGTTTTACACAAGACTGTAATTCCTGATCAGTGTTACCTTCATCCTTTGGCTTAACCGTTATGCTGCTGGTGGCTAATTTGGCCAATACAAAATGATATTAAAAAAATTGAAAAATGACCATAACCCTGGCACATGGGTACTCATTCGAGAGTACACAGTGAAAGCTTTCCAATGGATAGCAAAATGACACAGTTTAGATGGTTTTCAAAAATCTTTGAATCATTGTGCTTTGGACGAAAGTAGCCTCAGCATTGGAAGGGTTAAAGGTGGTAATAACCAAATATTTTTCCTAACAAACCTTCTAGGACATGGCTGAAATGTAGATTACCCTTTTTGACACAATAGGCTAAAAATGTAGTTGGTATAAGGATTTAAAGTAGATTAGCAGCTAATTCTGTATGGGCCGAAATTTGGGAATTGGTGTTCTGGTTAGGCATTTGTAAAATCCTTGCTAAGACCCTGAGAGTCTCATCCTGTATCTTTCTCTTCAATATTCATCCAGAATTTTGTACTCGAGACACAGGCCAAGGCCATTTCCATACTCTTAACCTTAAGCTAAGAACAATGTTGAGATCCTACTAGACTCTCCCACTTAATATTAATGTGGCCCGTCCGTGGCACACATGCATAATACATAATTATGCACTTATTCCTCTCTGCAGAAAAGCCAGCAGGGGATCCCAGATGTCGCTCAGAGTTACGGAGATGGAAGCACGGCTCGTACACATTATTACACGACACAGACACAGAGGGTGCTGACTTTGCATTGGATGCCATGCTTTTCTGCAGCTGTAAAGGTGAGTTGTGCTATTTTGTGGCATTTGTCTGAAGTTCTAGAACTTCATCAGGAAATTTCTACGATGAATATTATTCTAAGCAGTAGTCTTATTCTCCAAGTTCTCTAAATGTACAACATGCACGTCTTGATGATCCTATATATTTCCCAAATAGAGAACCAACACACTTAATAAAGATCTAGATTAATGAATTTTTGATATATAAAAGATAGTAAAACCTTTTTTCAATGATTATTTTTTCAAATATCAAAACAAAATCTTTATTTTATTGAATTCTTTTATTTCATGTGAAACCATTGAGATTTTCCATATATCTTTTCGCTTTTCTCAAATCTATTTGGATCATTTTTTATTTTCTGCTCCAGGCTGGCAACAGGAGTTTGGAGGATACAGTTCATATATAGCAAAGGGAGAGGATGAGGAGGTTAGTATATGATGCGCCATTCATCCCCCCGAAATAGCGTTCCTTTAAAGATAATACTGACATCAACATGCATGAGGAAGGTTATTTTCTGTCTGTTTAGTTCATGTTTGTACTACATAAAGAAGTTGTTGAAGTCTTTTAACCAAATACTGACCACTCTAGAATACCACAATGCTGTATATCTATAAGGGACATGTAGTTTCTGGTCTGGGAAGCAGGCTGAAGGAACCCCACCTGCTATAGGAATCTTAACCCTTCTAATGCTAAGGCTACTTTCGTCCAAAGGACAAAGATGCAAAGATTTTTGATAACCATGTGGGCACTCATCCTGTCATGTGGGCACTCATAAGATAGCTCTGATGGAGTACTCTCATATGAGTACCTTTGTGCCAGGGCTTCAGTCATCTTCCAGCTTTTTTGCATTATTTTGTGTTGGCGAAATCAGCCAGCAGCAGCAGAAGGGCTAAAGAACCCTTATGTAGGGACCTCAACTCCCCCATCTATGGCATTCCTATAATACTAATTCTATTGAAAATCATTGGGAGGCCTATTGGGATGGCACCCCAAAAATGTTGCTCCTGATTACACATTTTTTTGACTTAAAAATAATGTTTTACAAAATGTTATAATCTGACATCCTTCATTTGACAATATACCAGGCTGAGATGTAGTTTTTTCTATTTCAGTTACTGACAGTTAGCCCGTCTGAGAACTCGTTGGCACTAGTGTACCGGGACAAGGCCACGCTGAGATTCGTCAAGCAGGTCAATCATCGCATCCTAGGAATGCAGTGTAGTGATGAATTCTATGACTTTTCAACTGTTTATTATGAGTGAACTCGCCAGCTTTTATGTAAAGAAAACAAATCATTATTTCCAACAAAGTTGGGATTTTCTAGTACTGATGTGGCCTTGGATATGCAATTGGGCAAATTTGAGGACGATTAAATGGCATCATAAAATGTTGCTTCATTTCAAATAAATGTGTCTTATAGTGTTGTCATAAACCAGTGTACTGGACCTACTTCATGTATATGTTGGTCGAGGCTCCTGAAAATTGGCTGAAACACAAAGATTTTAGATTAGTCTTATTTTTCATGCTTTTCATCTCATTCAGGGATTGACTTAAGAAAATTTTCTGGTCGGTTTTCGGGCGATCTCATATGATAAATGATAGTCAGTCTTGGGTCGGCCGGACAAATTTCAGGGCGTGAATACCGCCTGGACACACACTTAAGTCAAACCCTGTCATTTAACTGCATAGGTTATTTTGTTATGTGACAGGCAATTTTTTAGGAAGTTGCCCTCTCGCTACAATCTGTCCCCAGGGCTCTCCCCGTTGCAGAAGTACCTTAGCCATTCACAATATTTTGAATATTGTATTCTAGGCATATGATTTGAGATATACAGTGCTTGTACAATGCATAATAGTAGATATAGATGTCCTTCAAAGCCCTAGTGTTTATTCAGGTAAACCATCTGAACTTCAACCTACGCTTGCTCCCAAACTGCAGGTCTGAACTTGTTGCCATTTGCACTTGAAGCTTTTCATGTTCAGAACAACCACTGATGTCGATCACCGAATACGAAACCAGCAGGTCTCGCTTATCAGCCTGGACACAACTCATAGCTCGGATGTTGACAAAAAAAACGTTCAAGAGGTGCGTTCTGCGCATGTTGCAGAAAACAACACAAGTGCCCTCATTGGTCTTAGTCTCCTAGTGACGTCACACTGACACTAGATTCGGCAAGATTAGGTGTGTCCAGGGCTTTGTAATGGGTCCTATGGCATTCTGTCTCTGGCCACCAATCTATGTTTATATTCATCTAAGGAACAACCAAAAAAGAAGGGGGCTCATTTGACTCTAAAATCTCCCCACTGTTCTACTTCATTTATCCTGCTGGTGCCATAATTAGTATTTGGTTCACATTTGTATCACCTGTGTAAAATCCTTTAATACCTATGGATCGTAGGTGGGATTTTAGAAATATGCAGCTGTAATTACGTACATATCTACTAGGTATCAGGTGTTTATATAACCCATTTGCATCTAGAAGAGCACTCGTTGTTTGTCATATATCTATCTAAACATATGTTTTAAACTAACCTCAACAATTTTCTATCAAATATTTCTCAAAATGTTATTTCTTTGCTAGCATATTTTCATATCTGTATTAGACCATTTGTTTACCCCATATGTGGAAGATGAAATAATGTTTTACTGCACAATATCAATTATCAAATGGCGTAATTCATTTTGAATGAGCCATAATATTAAAACTAATTTCAATATGATCTGTAATTCTTGTTAAGACAGTTAGTGATGCATGTTGAAGTATGTAAAGTCTGAGAGCTTGGCAAAATTACTTAGTTGTGTCCTTGAGGAATGTAGTGTATATGGAATATGTATCCATCTGATTTATGGATTTCTGGTTTTATAATTGAAATTGTTGACATATGTCAATTCGTTTATAAGATTCTTGAAAGAGGAAAAATGGAAAGTAGAATCCTTGGCTTCATCTAATTGCTTATGTAAGCTATATTTCAGTACAGGTTACTAAAATAGACTATGGATATATATATATTATAATATTTGGTGGATGCAGATTTGAGAGTTGAGGGTATCATGGGAATATCATTTAAGGGGATGGCCTTGTGGGGCTAATTTCTTTGACTTTTTCATCTACCATACTTGTATTTGACAATTAGCATATACAAAGTATATATTGCTTTCTAAATATTGCTTTATCATGTATTTCCATGCTTGTCAACCTGTGCTATTTGTGCTCTCTAGATGTGGTTGGGTTAATCCTTCACTTACTCTCTGGCCCTTTGTATTTCTCCCTACTTTCTATGTAACCTTTACTCTCCTGATCTTGCCATTTCTTATTTTCCTATTCTCTGTTTAACCCTTATGCTGGTGGTGGCTAATTTGGCCAATGCAAGATGATGCAAAAAAAACCTGAAAATGACAAACCCTGGCACATGGGTACTCATCTGACAGTACTCAGAGAGAGCTTTCCAATGAATACCAACATGACAGGGTTTAGATGTTTTTCTAAAATCTTTGCTTCATCATGCTTTGGATGAAAGTAACTTCAGCATTGGAAGGCTGAACATTCCTACCTCACTGTCCTTTTGTTTCTCATTTCTCCCCCCCCCCCCCCCATCATTTAAGGCTCATTGATGTACTACTTCATTACAGCATCATGGAATAACAGCTATAACAAATAAGGTTTGGCCACAAGAGAAGTTAGGATTTGTAGTTATCCAAGACATTGCGCTATACTTTGGTCCATTGCATTAATTTTACATATCTAGATGATGACTAGCAGGAGAAGGTTGAATTATTTTGATATTTTCTAAAGTGCACACTGAACAATTTATATACAGATTTTTCTGATCATTTAGGGAGGTATTTTTTGTACAAAAAAAAATGGAATGTGTCAACCAAATATATTTCCTTTAAAAGGGAAATGTTTCATGAGATTGTTGTTTGCTTAAAAGCATCATTTTTACGAGTCCTTCATTTGTGACTTGCATCATTTTGACGATATTGTGATCATGTTCTTATGTCATGTGAAATAAATTGGTATTTATACTTGTTTTTTGCATTTTCATTTGCCTCAGCAAAGCCCTCAAAATGACTAAATAAAAGAACAAGTTGTGAATAATTAATTATCTCTTCCCATTATTGTATTGAGAATTACAATGGTTACTTGGGAATGTACCAATGATACTTGTCCATAAATTAAATATGTAATAACCAAACACGTATCAAGGTGCTCTGTTTTACTATGAAAATGATTTTTAATAATGGTATGAACACAATTATAAGCATGAAAATATTGCAACATTATAAGGTATGAGAATACTGCCACAAGCAATCAACACACTTCCACTGACATCCATATATTGGGTTTCCCACTAAAGTAGTGGGGATTTGATCCCAAAAAAAAGGTACAAGTACTCACAAATACTATCACATACATAACATAACCATTACAAATCTAATGTTCAAAAAATCTCAAAATTTACAGTCTAGTTTAATATCAGTATTCAACCTAATATTCATTCAAATGAAAAAAAAACTAATTATTTTGACAATGGTGCCAAGTTATCAATAGATAATAGCCATCATCAGCACATACATCTCATCTCCAATTTCACAATTGTATTGTTCTATTGAATTATCACAGAAAGAGCTAACAACTTGTTCAATGGCCATTCAATAACAAATTGTTATTAAATTAGTATATTTGCCCATTGACCTGCACTTGATATAGAATGTAGCACATCCTTAATATAATTATCATTGTAGCAAATCTACAATTATGAATGGGACTTGCATAATTATGACTTGCATGAATTCTACAATAATTATTTTAATCATATATCTATGAGCATTAAACCTTAACACATATTAGGTAGCACCTTACCTTTCATCTGTATTCAACTAACCTTTTACAATCAAATATGCATGTATCAAAATAGAATTAAATATAAAGTAGTTTAATATACAGGTGACCCAGAAAGACTCAATTCAAGAGGTGAAATTTAGGATTGAGGGTGTAATGATTTGGTAGGACACGCGAAATTGTGCGGAGACGAGCGACTGCAAGTCAGATGGAGAATAAATCGTCAGGTGGAGAAGAAATAAATCAATCTCACTAAATTCTAGAGACAAAGGGTGATACCCCCCACCCCACCCACCCCAAATTGTTATCGAAAGAAGATAAAAAATTGTGGAACAGTTCAGTGTTTAGTATGCTTTTGAACGTGCCCACCTGTCAGCTACATCTATTGGCTTCTTCATGAACTAATTTCCCCAGCTGGAGATCTTGACGAAGTCATGTGACTTTGTACGAGCACCTCCCATGTGACCCTTGTGAACCAATCAAAATTCTTATCTCTGCGCATAACCAAGCAAAGAGGTGGCCTAAGAACACCAGGGGTAACCTTACATTTTCATGAAAATAGTACCTTCCTTATCAGGGCCATTAACTACAGACAGCGTGCATCGACACTGTCGAAGCCAAGGATTCAACATTTCACTGACAGACAATCGTAATAGAATGATTTTAAGTGTTAAAAAAACAAACTTGTAGGGTTATTTGTTGTCACGTGATCACTAGCCGTCCCCAGTTTAATCTAAGTGTCAAAAACAGGAAGAAAAGAAGCGCGGAAGAGATAGCGGCCGAGCCGCTTCAATCAAAGAATTGGCGCACACACGTCTAGAAATAGCCCCCTTCTCCAATTTGATAACACAATAACTAACAACAGTTCAAAATCTTTTTTTTTTAATTTTCGTTACTTAACATTATAATCTCAAGTTATATATCAGCACTAACCCAATTAACCCTTTGACACTCGGAGTTTCTCTGGAAGGTATCGTCTGCTACTTTCATACTTTTGAAAATAACTCATAGAATATTTGAAGGAGAGTTGAGGTTTGACTTCTGATCAACATTCCTCCTTCAAATAATGTCAAGAAAATGCTTTTGTAAGTAAAATATTTCCAAATTTGTCAGGCCTCTTTTGGCCGCTCTGAGTGTGAATGGGTTAAGTGACACAGATATTGTTGACATGAGACTAGAGCTGTGGTATTTCTGCCAAGTCCTCCTCTTTACCATCTGTAGTTTTGATCCAGAAGTTGGAGATCCATTTCTTCCTGCATTTTACAGAAAGCTCTCCGATTAAATATCTGCAAGAGTGTACCACCAAAATATGCAAATCTTCCAGTCTATGCATGAGTGTACAACCAATCATATACTCTGGATCTGACTATCATCATATGCGATTTAGATCTTAAAGTTGGTAATACAAAGCAAATAGTGGAATCTATGCATGAGACTAGAACTGTGGTATTTCTGTCAAGTCCTCCTCCTTATCGTCTGTAGTCTTGATCCAGAAGTTTGAGATCCATTTCTTGCCGCGGTGTACGGGGCACCCCCCGTGTAGCGTGTACTCATCCAGCTCTCCCAGCCAGCCTGTTTCGCTGTCCACCTGGTGGTTATACCACAGGATCGCCTTGCCACGCTGGGGAGGAACAATCAGGTTAGACTTGTGGCAGTTACGGTAAAGGTTCACCTCCTGCATCTGCCATAGTAACTGAAAAACACAATGCATGATTATCATTCCATAATCTATATGTTAATTTATTAAAGCTTAAGATTTTCTCCAGCAATTTCGGTCTGGATCTATGATACTTTTGAAAAAATATTTTAAGATATTTCTAAGAGAGTTATTGGTAATGTCCTGGTTGGTGATTAACAATTCCCCTTCAAATTACTTTCTTACTATCCTTTTGCCTGCAAGATTCCACCAAAAATAGCAGGCTGCTTTTGATTGCTGTGAGCATGAATGGGTTAAATACACACATTGTTACATTGAACGGAAAAATCCATGAGTGAAAAATGACGAAATGCATCTGCCACAATATCTGAAGGAGAAATATGATTCCACATAAACCCATTCGCATCGTGTGCCTGACCAAAATGGAAATACTTTGATAACAAAGCAAAACTTATAGAAGTATTTGATTTAAAAGTTTTAGGTCCTGAAGGTATTAACAATTCCTTTTCAGACTTTTTTGATTATTACACTAGTCAGCTATGTTTTAGTTTAAAGGCTACAGGTCTTTATGTGCACTACATACATCTGTTAGTAACCAGAAGGAGCTGGTAGTCAGATGAATACACAATCAAACATTTTCAAGGGAAGAATTCAACAATAATTTTATTAGTTTAAACCTTTATCATACAATTAAATATCCTATTCTATTTTATAGAAAGATACTATTTCTTTAAAATATCTTAACAGTTTTGCAATCACACAAATATGAAGGGTATGGTGAATTCGATGAACAAAGTGGTATTTGAATTTTTCTGATTTCAATTAAGAATCATATCTTTTACTTTACACCATATTGCAAAGTTGAAGAAAATCATGTGCCCTTATTTCTTTCTTCTAGTTCTGTAAGATTTACCAAAAATATAAAAAATATTTTAAATATGAAATTTCTAGACAGATTAAGCAGATTCCTAAATGACAAGCATGGTGCTAAATTCCCTGTGAGGGTTTGCTTACAAGTATGGTACGTACATCTTGATCAAGAGTTTCGTTGCCTGCTACAGGAAAGGCTGTTCCCCCACCCTCCTCCACATCGTTCAAGTAGAACAGCACTGTCATGTACCTACAATATAAACAGCAGCATGTCATTATCATTATCAGCATGGGAATGATACAATAGTCGAAACCTTTATCTTACAATCAAATATTCTACTCTATTTCAGAATATTTTCTTTTCTTTCTATTAACTTTATTCAAAGTATGTCTGTGAAATCTTGGTTTTTATGACAAATATTATGTGTTATTTACTTCAGTTTATTTACATTGTTATTTGTTAATCACAAGAAACGTGTTCAATTGTTTTGATATAACCAATCTTTTTTGGGGCGCAGTAGGAATGAATGGGTTAATATAGCATTGTTTAGGTGAGTGGGTAGGTGAATAAGAACATAGTGTAAACCAGGAGCTACCTGCATATCCTACAGTTACGTGTCCTATGCATGTGTCTGCTGCAGCAGGGTATAGAGCGGTCCATGCGGGACGAATCCGTGTGAGCATTGTAGTGACCTTCTATGCCATAATGCACTACCTACAAGGAAAGGAAAAGGCATGATATGGTATGGGGTGATCTATGCAAGGAAAGTTTAATCATAAACTAGATTCTAACAGTATTTGGAATATCAATACAATATAAACAGGGCTCAACATTAAGGCTAGCCTAATAGCCTGGGGCTAATTATTGAAGGTCAGTGCTAGTAAATTCTATGTGGGAGTAACCCTAAAAGGCTAGATGAAATTAAAGTACCATCGAGTATGAAACTTTCCTCTGGCTCTGCTCATCTGGATGATAATACAGATGAAATCTGCATTCTTTTTCATGTAATCAATGGAGGCTAGGGGTAGGTCACTCATGCACAAATATTGTCAATTAATATGGGTAAAAAATGTTGGCATATTGTGCACATTTTATGTCATCAATTTTCATGGTTAGCAAAAATATCTCTGGGCTAGTAAAAGTTATGGTAATTAGCCCTGCTTGTATAATGTAAGTTCTTGTAAATGTTGAACCCTGATAAATATGAACAAATAAGTGACTATAGCACAGGCCTAAGTCGCATAACGCTCAACATATAAGAAGTTAAGCCAGGCTACTCGATATATAGCGAATGCTGATACTAACAGTAATTAGTATTGCATACCAATTACTCTATCTTTCTTGTTCTGTTCACTTTAGGGGTAACCTTAGGTTACTTCCCCATAAGGAAACAGGGAAAATAATCTCAGGCCAGCTTTAAGGTTTATAACTCTAATTCAGGGCTTCCCCAGGGCCAGGCGGTCCTACCCATTGTGCACTGGTTGCTAATCACATCACTCCTCAGCACTGGGTTTTGGGGTACAACTCGAGCCAAGGCATGAGGCAAATTTGAAAGTGAATTATGTTAAGTATGGGATTGGTTTTCTTATATATTACTTGTATGTGGTACTTGTTTCCTATACCTTCATATTCTAGCTAGTCCCAACTTAGCCTTAAATTGCAGAAACAATTGATGCTGATTCAATAACTCTTCCAAGGATTCTTCAAATGCCGTTGATACCTATCTCTTAGATATCCTTTGGGCCTCTGTATAACTGGATGAATACCAGTGGCTTCAAACAGGGATTTATACATAGTTTTATGCATGGTATACCAGGTAATTCATGTAAATATCAAACACACAAAAAATTAACTTAGTACTCACCTGAAAATCACTTTTCTTTATAAGAATGCTGGGTAGTTTTGTTACTTGAGCAACTCTAAAAAAAGATATTTGACTTATGACACTTATAGCGATTTGGGAGAATATATTTTTTTATCAAACTTGAAAGAAGATTCTAAATAACTAGAAAAAAGAAGCTGGTGTGCTACACATTTGAATTAGAAAATGTTATACTTGTAAGAGAAATAGTGTATTTAAACTTTGAATGATAAAAAATTTACAGATTATTAGATACAGCTAATATATAAACAAAAACTTTGAACTTTTTATTATATAGGGAATTTTTTCAACAACAACCTTAACCTGTTCCTGACTGGATATCTTCTTGACAGATGTATCTAATTTTTGTTGTAAATGCTGAATGTCATGAAATAATTTAATCAAGGAGAGTTGTTGGCTGGTCTTGATCAACATTTCTCTAGGAAACATTAAATGAAAAATGCTTTGGCCAAAACCTTACCACCTAAGCATTTACCGTAACTTCTCAGAAGTTTAGACCACCTCAGGAATTTGGACCTAAAAAAATAGGTGCAGTGGACTATTATTACCTTTACCTCTAGATAGCAGTTACCTTTTCTGTATATCTCGAAACACTCTGTCATCAGAGGTGTCAGGGAAGAGCCATACTTGTTCACTCAACCTTGATCTTTTAGCTGGGTTTCTCTGCACGAAGTCCTCTAGATAATACCCAAACTCTCGAGGACTGACCCTGTTCATTTCGGCAGGTGATATAAAGCCTGTGGTAGAAAAAAGAAGAGAAATTAACATGCAAAGAAGCAATTTTCTAATAACCTAATGTCATGAATTTTTAAACCCTTCCAATGATGAGGCTACTTTTGTCCAAAGCACAAGGACGCAAAGATCTTTGAAACCATCTAAACCACGTCATGTTGGTATTAATGGGATAAAGCACTCTCAGATAAGTGCCCATGCTTTCCAGGGTTTCAATCACTTTTCAGGTTTTTTCGTATCATTTTGTACTGGCCAAAATAGCCACCAGCACCACAAGGGTAAACGATAATGATAGGCTAAGAACGTTTTAATTAAAAGTACAAATATATTTAGGACAGTTTTAATAAGATCAAGATATTTACATACCATCTCCATCAAGATCCAATGATAAATCCTCAAACCTAGAAATGAATAGTGATGTTAGTTTAAAGCTGAAATAGCTGAGATGCATGGTCATTTAAACTTTCACAAAGATATGAACTCTGATATAAGTATAGATTATTGAGTTCTGTGTTTGTTTAATCCATCCTGGAAGATCATTGTAGAAGCATAGAAAAGTAAACATCAAAATCCAGTGATTTGATTGGTCTAGGTTTGGGGTAGAACATGATGGGTTAAGCAAACCTATCATAGTCATCGCATATCAAATTAAGTAAGTCTTCATATAATAAGTGGATTTTGCATACATTCTAGAGGTTTGAATAAAGTATTTCTTCATGTTTTATTAATGATTACTTCATTGTTAAAAACATCTTAACCCTTGAAATAATGAGGCTACTTTTAATCCAAAGCACAAGTATGCAAAGATTTTTGAAAACCAACCAAACTGTGTTGCGTTGATATTCATTGGATAGCTCTCACATTTGTGTATCATAAAATTAAAACCAATCATTAATACATTCTATGCCTGACTAGATATGGCCTTTCATAAAAGTTTATTTTGACCAACAATAGATGAGGATACCTATACTCTATCAGATTATTACCCAAGGCTTTGAATCTCATTATTATGCTAGGTACTGACAAACTATGGCTCACATTTTCACTATATCCTCTTCATCAGGGTAAACGTCAAATTCATTTTCAATGGTCACCATCATCTGTAAAGAAAACAGGACATCTACAAATGGTGCTAATGCAAGAACCTGTGCCATTACTGAAGACTAAGGGAAGTAAATACATGTACATCAATACTTGGATCTTCTGTACACAATGATGTCTGCATGTGAAGGGATTTAAAGGTACTCTTAAAAATAAACAGGAAAAAAGCAAAAATTCAAATCATGACTGGAAATAGGACATTCAGATAAGTTCTGATCAAAAGTTCTTCTCTTAATGTTCCCGAAACAAGGTTTTATAACAATGACTGTACCAAAGCAGCAGGCCTTTCTGGGCCAATCAGAAAAGAACGGGTTGATTTATAGCCATCTTAGAGCCCAATAGTAGACTGTTATTTGAAACTGCTTCTATTCATCATATTTTTTGCTACTTAGAGGTAAAATCAGAAACAGGCAAAGTTGTCAGCCATCAAGTAAACTGAAATACAAGCAACTTCATTAGAACTTTTTTTTGGTAGAGGTTAGAGACAGGTTGAAATACAAAGCCCTTTAGGCTAGGCTATCAGTGTTTTTTCCTTTAAATAAAAGTGAAAGGAGGGTACACTATACCTCTCGGACACTAAGTTTCTTGTCTTTATTCAGGTCATAAATTCTGAAGTTCTTACTCCTTGACTGAATGTTCTGGTGAGTGACACTTTGCTGGGGACCTTGCTTCTTGGCAGCCTGGATGAAATGGTCACATTCATCTGAGGTTAAGAAATTTGGTATCTCTGGAAAAGATTTATATAGTTGTAGTTGTAGGATATTACCGATCATGCACATAGTCACATTTCTAATTGACTTAATTTCTGTCCATCATGATTGAGCTTCAAATATTTATACCAATTACATTTAATTGCATAAGGGGTCAAAAAGGGCAGTTTACACATCAGCCATGTCTTAAGAAGGTTTGTTAGAAAAATATGTGTTTATTAGTCCAAAAGAGTAAAAAAAATATGAAAATTCTTCATGTTATTTTTACCTGTACGTGTAAAGAGGGTTTTTTCAGGAAACTGCCTGTGCAAGACAGGCTGGACGGGTCCTGGCTAAGTCCCGGGTTGTATCTCAACCAAATTAAACAAGTTGTGTTCGGACTCTCATAAGAGCAATCAGTATTGCGTACAATATGCATTAAAGGTTTAATTGGTAAATTTAATCTTACGAATATAAATCTTAATATACTGATTGCAATTAAAGGCTCAAAATTATTAGGTAATATTTCATTGTATGCCTTATACATACGGACATATGTGTATACAAACCAAATATGACAGGCTTGAGACTAAGTGTTGTCATTGTAAGTTCCCTGGCTGGTTCCTGTAACTGTATTTTCTCTTTATGTCCAATCTAAACATACATAAAACAAGGAGAAGCTTTCAAAAATATCAGTTAATATATGTAGACTGATAGAAGCTGGAATAAGATAACTCTTTATATTCAGATGAAACAGTATAAATAAAATGTATCAACTTTCTTACCAAAGATTTTGTTATTATGCGAAACAAAATATTTACTTTGTATCCTTTTGCACTTTAATTTCCTTGGGATGTTCTCCTCAAGCAGTCATAAACATTCAGTCGAAAAATCAGCAGTGTACTTCATTATCAAAGCAAACAGCTATGACAGCTTAGACTGAACATTAAAAATGCTTTTTGGGCAATCACCTACATGTATGTGCTCTTTATTTTATTTTTTTGAAATGTGGAAAAGTTATCAAATGATGGCTCCCGGCCAATGGGAGGCAGGATTTCAAGGCATAATGTTAGTGCATTACACAGAAATCATGCTTGTCATGTTTCTTATCTTACTATTGAAACTTCAGTTCTGTCATATTAAACAAGTTCATGTTCAGCCTCAGGAAAATCTATGACATTAGTGGTTCTATGACCTACAGGCAATATGACATGACACAAGGAGACTAGATGGAGTCCCAATCTATTTATTTATATCAGACCTACACCCTATTTTGCTCAATTCATTGCAATGCTGTGTTTCATTGTCAGACAAAGGTGGTCCGTGTGGATAATAATAAGCTACACTACAGTCTACTTGAATGATAATGATAGCCACAGAGACTTCAACTCAATGAGTCGGCAATCTATCATCTCTCTGGTGATAGGAAATTGTAGAAGGAAATTTCCCAGTGCTTAGACATATTATATGTAAGGTAAATATTGTAGACATTAAATTATATATCAGAGCAATGTAGATGCATGCCCGAGTTTTTTGGTATAATGTCATGATAAACAGTTATATTCAATTTCAGATCTTGACTGAGACAGAGACCCTTCACTTTCCCTTCGATGTTTACCTTGACAGGTGGGAGGCGTGTCAGCTGCACGCCGGCCACAGCGGGGTCGCACGTCACGGAGCCGTCCCCCTCTAACCTGCACGTCTCCTCCGTGAGACCCTCAGACCCCGCATCCTCGGCTCCCACGCGCGGCTCTGGTAAATACAGTAGCAGCAGAACCACGGCAGCAAAGATCTGAGCCCTCCATTCCTGCTTCCCTGATGTAAACATCTTCCGCGCTGACTGGGTGCACGATTCACACACCCAAGAGCTGCTTCTACAGGGACATCTATTGAGCAATCGCAAAACTAAAAGTATGGTTGGTCAGGCGATGCTCATCTGTTCCTAGTTCCTTAGTGCACCCCCGGTGCAACCCTCCTGGTAACCAATATGAAATTCAATATCACCACTTGACGCATCGACGTAATTGATATCACCACTTGCCCAGCAATTGTTTGGCCACTGAGGACATTAATGGGTAAAAAGTGGATTCAGTGGGCATGTAGCAGCTTGCTAAACTGTAAAATGGAATATTTTGCCTGAAATTTCTTCATCGATATCTGCAACTATGGCCATGGTGGCAGAAGTATTTGTGTTAACCGTTGTCCTTTGTATTCAAAGAATGAAACTTACTTTTAAAGTCTAAGAGATGCATTTTACCATGAAAGAGCAGGTTAGGTGCGGTCCGGCCTGCAATCCACCCTCAGATTTATGTATCCCATTCGTCTTCCCCTCTCAGCCCGGACCGCGCTTTCAAACAGGCCGTAACTTATAATCTCGCCCTATCCACACTTCTTTTGATTCTTTTGATTGTGTTTCAACAATTGCAAAGCTACGAACAGTCCTATTAACGTAAATACAGCTCAACTACTGTAGGCTACAGTAGCTAAGCTGTATTTACTTAACAGATTAGCGTTCGCGCCAGGGCAAGCTGACCCACCGGCATCGTCGTGTGCATTTAAACTTTGCGTCGTTGCACCAACATGTACACGTGAAATATGCTCACGTGTGAGACGAGAGAGATAGAGAGCAGGGAGACGTAGCGAGGAGTCAATTACCATACAATCGCATTAGGCCTAGTGCGCAGTAGGCGCATACGTGTCTTGCCCAGTGCGCCAACATCATGCAGTGTAAATAGTGCAGCAAGAGGGGTGTCTAAGTTGATCCCCTGCTGTGAACCATACCCCATGCCACGCAGCGAATTCTGCTGGGGGTGACCCCATCCCCCTTGATAATTGTCTCAGGTGACTAGGATATGGTTACCACATCCAGCCAAAAAACGTCCTCCACATAGT
>OZ012684.1:76716279-76721279 GCA_963942565.1 Maea johnstoni | reverse complement strand
GTCATGGAAAAATGCAACGAACGTCAGCAAACAGAAAGATCAGTAATGATGGAAAACAGGGTGGAAAATCAAAAACTTTTCCAAAAGCTGAAACACTTCGACAAGTAAGTATGGGTGATTTCGCAATTTTAAGAGATAATACGACCTAAAATAAGAGCATTTTATAGACGTTTATTTTGTTTATTTCTACCAAATTGTGATTATGGACTTAAACGCGCATTGTCAGGAATCAAAATGTGTTGCAAACAGTAAATTAAATCAACATTACGCGATTATACCCATTGTGTTCAACAAACTTCCTGTATATGTGTAAGGATATACGTAATCGTAATTGTTCATGATGGCAGTTAAGGGTAATTGTAGTAATATGAATGCTGATTTAACTTCAAGTTATCGCAGTTAAGTGAAGGGGCTCTACCAGAGAAAGCAATACTGTAATTATCCTTTATTCTCAATTTTTACTCTCCAAAAATCGATCCTTATTTTAACATGCTCATCATTGTTTATGTTTCAAATCCATCTGGATGTACATGTTTTATATGGTTACATCATAATTTGCAACATCTTAAATAATTTGTGGTGTTCCAATTTCCCGCATTTTCAAACCGGGAGCCTTATGAGCATATGGTATTTCCAAATATATCGTCTCATCCACTACAGGCTATATAGTGAAGAAGGATAAGGAAATAACTTGTGTCAACGTAATTGAGTTTGCCCTAATGCTGAAACTAAAGAAATCGTTTTAAGGACTATGAAGGATCAAGGCATCCAATTTACATGATTAATAGTTTACCTTCAAAATAAAATCTATGATTTTCTTTCAATTCATGAATTGCCATGCATTTCTAGGGTACATGATTCAACTCATGCCAAAGTAACAACATCAGCAACAACATCAACAACAAAAGGAGTAACAGCAACAATAACTACTATAAGAAGAAGAAGAAAAATGATAAGAATATATATATATATTTTTATATATATATATATATATATATATATATATATATATATATATATATATATATATATATATATATATATATATATATATATATATATATATATATATATATGTATATATATATATATATATATATATATGTATATAGTTCACACAAATATGCCTCACAGGTGTTCGGATTTGAGTTGGGGCTTAGGTTTAACTGAATGAATCATGTACACGGATGTCGATCACGTTCTATTCATATAAGGTGCGTAGCATGTATTAAAGCAGCTACTTGCTGCCTCACTTGGCACATTGAGGAAAATATTCTTATGTCGGAAGGTGGCCAATTCTATGGTATGTTTGTACACATAGTCAGCCTAGGTGGCCTCTCTAAACTTGACCGAGTACCTATTTTTCATTCCTTGATTTCATAGTAGGACATGAATATAGGGAAAAACTCATATAAAAATCCGAATTCAATTTCGCGCCTTCTTATATTTGTAAACTATAAGCAACACAAAATAATTATGTTTCCATGAAATAACATCACTACACGTTCCCGTGGTGGTATGAGACAAATGAATTGTATTGTTTGTTTGTATGCATGTAAGTATGTATTGTATGTATGTATGTATGTATGCATGTATGTATGTATGTATGTATGTACGCATATATGTATGTAGCCCCCATGTCATCTTGTTCTAGTAGGGCATGAAAAAAAAAGTATGAACTTAGATTTAGGACAGGCTTATTACCAAAATATACACAAATGTATGCATAAACGTGAAAGTAGCAATTTTAGTAGAGCATGGGAAATAAGTGAGATACGGTTATTATAATAAAAAAAAATATACATCAACGTATGCGCATCGTTTTCTAATGCATTTACTTTACCATCCTGCAGAGAGACAGCGAGGGGTCTTTTGAAAGTGTTATTATGTCATCCATAAGGCTTTGGAGACAGGGACAATGCATGACTATATGTTTTGCATCTTCATATGTGCCATAGTCATATAGTAAGCAGAAAGAGATCTAGAGGACCTGCTTTAGCATAGTGATTGAGTGTTTATACTGCCTTATAGATATTAGATATGTAAGAATTTGAAATTTCGTCACTTTTTTGCCATATTTCGGCTAAATCGTGCCATAATCACTATCCAGCACAATGTTATTTTATTTCTAACGGAATATTAGCAAAAATATCAAAAAGAGGATTTTCTTGAGTTTTAACCAGTGGACAGCTCAATCGTCTGGGACAACATTTAGCCAGTTGTAACTGGTGGAGGAAACCGGAGGACCCGGCGAAAACCATCGCCTAACCCCACGTCACTGGCAACTTTCTCACTTGCCCCTGCCGGGAAAATATGTAGGTTCATTAAGGTAACTGTAATGATAACAAGAAGTAACCTTATTACATGTGTTTCCTATAATTCAGGTAGCTGCTGCTTGCTCAGTAGTCTGTATAGAGTAAACAGTAGAGGTCCAGGTGCCAGGCAGCATTGTCAATAGGAATCATGAGTTACTTGAAGCATGAGTAGAGGAGTATTCAGGAAGTAATCATGCAAGGTAAATCGGTCTTGCAGTGCCAATATATTACAATTGGCAACTCAAATATACTTACACTCCAGAACCATCTTGAAGTACCCTGGATGGGTCGCCCGATGACAAAACGTGATGCATTGTTATTACGCAATGACTGATAAGCCACATTAGAGAAGAGCGTCTCCATGGACTGTGTTTGGGTAATTAAACGGTAGTCTAGATGTAAACCTTTTGATAACAAACACCACAGGAATGCGCTACCTAAGGATTCCAATAAATAACTTAACCCTTGTGCTGGTGGTGGCTAATTTTACCAACACAAAATGATGCAAAAAAGCTGAAGAAATACTGAAACCTGGCACATGGGTACTTATCTGAAAGTACTCAGTAAGAGCTATCCAATAATACCAACATGGCAGGGTTTAGATGGTTTTCAGAAATCTGTGCATCCTGGTGCTTTGGACGAAAGTAGCCGCAGCATTGGAAAGGTTTAGCTTGAGATGAGAATTTAATGTTGTGGTCCAGTGTTTGAGTGATGGAATGTGTTTCCTTGGTATTCTCCCATGCTTGGGTTCCTGTCTGGTTGTGATAGGATCTAAGCTGGCGGATAAGGGAACAGTTGTAGAAAATAGACAAAGGCAAGACGAGCATTGGCTTTCTGATAGTTTCTAGATTGTGACAATATACTTTCTGTGCGTTAAATAGATTTGCTACAAGTCTGTGTTTGACTGCCTCATTGATCTACCCTGAAACGATTTCATCATTAGTTTAGTTCTGTATTAATCCTCAATGGGGACTCACTGGAGCTATTTTTGTGAGCCTGTGAGGCATATTTGTGAGAACTATATACATAAATATATATATATATATATATATATATATATATATATATATATATATATATATATATATATATATATATATATATATATATTATATATATATATATGTGTGTGTGTGTGTACATATATCTATACATATATATATATTTTTTTGACAACTCAGTTTCATACTGCAACATCTGAAACTGTGCTGCCATCTATAGGCTGAGAAAGATATCACATCTACTTAACACCCAGTAGTAGTGGTGGCATGGCAAAAATCCCAACTCTGCCTGAGAACCAGACTATGCGGTGATAAGAACCAAACTCATTTGGAATTTTAAGAAAGATAAAAACACTGAGAAATGATGTCAACTTATGCTGCTTTTTGCAAAAATACTCATCTTTTGGTATAAGTTACCTTCACGAATCTGAAGAAGCTGAACTCACCTACCTAGAATGTATGTCAAGGAAAAAATCTTTGAAATTGGGGATTTCTACACGTCATTTAAATTTCATGAACTGAGAATATTAAGTCATGGAGTTGGCGTGTTGAAGGTACACATAATGCATTTGGCTTTGGGCTCTCTGTAACTTCACCACTTCGTTAATGTGGAGAAACCGGAGAACCTGGAGAAAAGCACTACTTACTCACAAAACTACTGGCAACTTTCTCACATGCCTTATACCATAACCGTGAGTGGTGGGACATCACTCAGTTAAGTAACGATATGAAATGACAGCAATCTTCTCACCTAGCATTTAAAAAAGCAAATCAAAAACGTGTGCCTTCTATTCTGTGTACTCATATATTCTATATACTACTCACACTCAAAATACTTCAACGTGTTTTGTTGCAGGGAGGCGTGGGTCTATAAAACGGACATTCAGCAACAGAAGAAGCTATTTGCTGATCGCCACCAGAAGCACATCCAGGCTGTGAAAATCTTGGAACAAAGAAAACTAGCCGCCCTTGAAGCCAAATTGAACACATTGGAGCTTCCTAATGCAAGTTACTCCTTATGTGGATCACCTCAGCCAATGGAAACACCCGAGAGAAATCAGTAGACCTACTACCTCCACTTCCACTAATTCTGATACCTCAATTAATTCGTCAAAAAAGGGCATCTATAGTGGGGAATCGTGGCTTCCAAAGCTGACATCATTTCACACTGTTGCAAGATGTATCATTCCATTAAGCCCCGAGGATAAGAAACACTTAGAGAAGCCACATCTGAGAGGATTCAGCCAATGAACACACAGGGACAGACATTGACTTAAGCGATATCAGGATGAAAGTATACAATGAAAGGATTCACCACGAGCAACTGGTGATTACTAATTGTTTGCAACGATGGAAATCAACACTTCAGACTGACAAACGACGTTCAAGCTGTGGGTAAGAAATTGCTTTTCAAACATCTTGATTTCTATGCTATACCGACCAATGTTGGTCATAGCACATATATATATTATATATATATATTATATATATATATATATATATATATATATATATATATATATATATATATATACTATATATATATATATATATATATATATAATATATATATATATACATTATATATATATATATATATATATATATATATATATATACATATATATATATATATATATATATATATATATATATATATATATATATATATATATATATATAT
>OZ012684.1:76685203-76716079 GCA_963942565.1 Maea johnstoni | reverse complement strand
TATATAATATATATATATATATATATATATATATATATATATATATATATATATATATATATATATATATATGTGTGTGTGTGTGTCTGTGTGTGTGTGATAATAATGATGGAATCGATATGTCATTAAACCACCAAGTTACAGGTTTCTTAATTCATTTACCTTTTTTGCATATGAATCGTTTCCCTTGTCCTGAAGTGAATTGCCAATAGCCGTTTCTGCCGAGAACTAAGTCCACTGCGTACATATAATATGATATTGGGAAACCACCCCATTTTATGAAGTTTACGGTTAGTCCATCTGTCCAGGTATGACCATGCAGCCCAGTAGCATCGTAGTGCATACCCATCATCACGAAGGCATGGCTGAAAAAAGCAAAAGTTTGCATTTAAAAGTCTCATTGGTGATCAGGGGACTGCTTACCATGTTTCTTTCTGAATGATTCATTTGAAAACTAAAATATAGGAGAAACAGCGTGGATATTGAACCTGTGAGTAAAATATTTGCAATCTTATAACCGATATAGAGTCAAGAACATCCGAGTGTATTTAATGGTTTTTGACCCTTATGCTGGTGGTGGCTAATTTTGCCAATACAAAATGATGCAAAAACACTTTAAAATGGCTGAAACCCTGGTATATGGGTACTAATTTGAGAGTACGTAGCGAGAGCTTTACAAAGAATACCAACATGACAGGGTTTGGATGGTTTTCAAAATATTTGCGGCCGTGTGCTTAAGATGAACGTAGCTTCAGCATTTGAAGGGTTAAGCACCAAACAACGTCTATTATGCAGAATTCCGGAATGGCATTCTTACACGATATTTTGCATATCAATACATGCATACTCTGGTTAAAGCAATAATACTCACGTCGTCATATTCCTGAATGCTTTTGATTCCTTATTATCAAGTAAGGTAAGTGGTTGAGAGTGGCAGAGAGCCTCGCACTCCTGGACTATCTCAGAGAAGAATATTCTGTTATCACTGATGAAATAGTCCTTCGTTAGGTATCTGTACCAGGTGCCAGGATGTGCATTTGCACACTGCTCGTCCGGGGAGACCTGGATGACCTCAGGCTCTGAAACTGAAACGCAGAAAGTATCTATAAAGTTGTACTGTTAAACCTTCCAATGCTGAGGCTACTTTCGTCCAAAGCACAAAATCTCAAAGATATTTGAAAACCACCTAAACCCTGTCATGTTGGTATTTATTTGATAGCTCTCTTTCAATGCTCTCAGATGAGTACCCATTTGCCAGGGTTTCAGTCATTTTTCAGCTTTTTTGCATCATTTTGTATTGGCAAAATTAGCCACCAGTAGCATGAGGGTTAAACCGAGAGTCTGTCTGTTGACAGGCCACCCGCGCACATGAACAGACCCAACTATGTTAGTTATCCTAGTAGAATGCATAGAATACAACAGAGTTGATGAAAATGGAAACAGAAACATTCGATAACTGAAAAAGTAACATTCATAGCTGTATGCCTAACATGATATGAATCGTAATGTTATTCGATTTTACTTTAATTTACATAGGCCAACCTATCTGAGGAATGAATAAATATATACATACATACATACATACATACATACATACACATACATACATACATACATACACACACACATACATATATACATACATTCACACAAACATACGTACATACATACATACAAACATACATAAATACATACACATACATACGTACATATATACATACATACATACAAACATACATACATGCAAACATACATACAAATACATACACATACATACGTACACATATACATACATACACACAAACATACAGACATTTACAGTCACACGCACACACACATGTGCGTGCCGGTCTTACCCTGTGAAGATGAATGTCGTTTGCAGCCAAATGGGAGTCGTCTATCCGGAGTTAATCTAAATCTTCCGATTCTGTCAACCCCGCGACGGTGTACTTGGAATGTGTGACCGGAAATTGCCGATCAAAGAACCTCCAGCTTAAGGGATTACCGTCTATCCACGGTTTCTGTTTCGAAGTGTTTTGATATGCACCGATTATGTATTCAAAGTTTGCCCCACTGAAAATATAGTTCGGTGTAGGCTTTAATAGGTAAGTAACAATAGGAGCGTTTTGTTTGCTACGAGATTTTAATTGCTTAGAGTCATTTCATAATGAATTACAAACCTTTTTTCTAGTTCCTCTGACTATGTTATGGAAGGACTTTCATTCATTTATACTTTATATGTTAAATGCAGTATTATTTGATTTGGAAGACATTTTTTCTTTACATTATATTAGTCAAATGGAATAATTTTGGTCTCCATTTTAAACATGTCTGAGCATCATCTGGTTGAATTACATCATGGATAGATCGTGTATACATAGTGTATAGTTTTCCTTTCTCTTATATCTAGATTTTAAAAATGCCGCGTTTTTGCAAACATGTGAGTTTTTTCATATTGCATTGACTAGATCAATGCGAAAAGGTATATTATATATATATATATATATATATATATATATATATATATATATATATATATATATATATATATATATATATATATATATATATATATATATATATATATATATATATATATATCATCGAACATTAACAACTATCAAATGTAATACCGTTTTGTTCCTTTCTGTCTACCTAATAAAACTGCTCATGTTTTAGTCTCGTTCGTGATTCTTGTGAGCCATGATGCTTTATGACTTCTATCGGCCAAAGATGAGTCAACACCTACCTAACGCTGTGTAAAAACGCATTTTCCTCTGCATTCATGATGCTGGTGAGGTGGGTCGAACAACTCTGACAATGCGTTTCTGCAATTACGGCGGAGATGTTCGTAGAATTGACCGTCGAGTTGCTTAGAAAATAAGCAAACCCATTGCGAGAGTGCCATGTCCCAAAGACTGTGCCGCACTGGCCAGCTGATGACACTAAAAGGAAATGAAAACTAATATAGAACACCACTTGGCACTAAGAGAAAATGGAATCTGGTATATAACACCACTTGGCACTAAGAGAAAATGGAATCTGGTATATAACACCACTTGGCACTAAGAAAAAATGGAATCTGGTATATAACACCACTTGGCACTAAGAGAAAATGGAATCTGGTATATAACACCACTTGGCACTAAGAGAAAATGGAATCTGATATATAACACCATTTGACACTAAAAGGAAATGGAATCTGATATACAACACCACTTGACACTAAGAAAAAATGGAATCTGGTATATACACCATTTGACACTAAAGGAAAATGGAATCTGATATATAACACCACTTGGCACTACGAGAAAATGGAATCTGGTATATAACACCACTTGGCACTAAGAGAAAATGGAATCTGGTATATAACACCACTTGACACTAAAAGAAAATGGAATCTGGTATATAACACCACTTGACACTAAAAGAAACTGGAAACTGGTATATAACACCACTTGACACTAAGAGAAAATGGAATCTGGTATATAACACCACTTGGCACTAAGAGAAAATGGAATCTGGTATATAACACCACTTGGCACTAAGAGAAAATGGAATCTGATATACAACACCATTTGACACTAAGAGAAAATGTAATCTGGTATATAACACCACCTGACACTAAGAGAAAATGGAAACTGGTATATAACACCATTTGACACTAAAGGAAATGGAATCTGGTATATAACACCATTTGACACTAAGAGAAACTGAAAACTGGTATATAACACCATTTGACACTAAAAGGAAATGGAAACTGGTATATAACACCACTTGGCACTAAGAGAAAATGGAAACTGGTATATAACACCACTTGGCACTAAGAGAAAATGGAATCTGATATAAAACACCATTTGACACTAAGAGAAAATGTAATCTGGTATATAACATCGCCTGACACTAAGAGGAAATGGAAACTGGTATATAACACCACTTGGCACTAAGAGAAAATGGAATCTGGTATATAACACCATTTGACACTAAAAGGAAATGGAAACTGGTATATAACACCATTTGACACTAAAAGGAAATGGAAACTGGTATATAAAACCATTTGACACTAAACGGAAATGGAAACTGGTATATAACACCACTTGACACTAAGAGAAAATGGAAACTGATATATAACACCACTTGACACTAAGAGAAAATGGAAACTGATATATAACACCACTTGACAGTAAAAGGAAATGGAAACTGGTATCTTACACCATTTGACACTAAAAGGAAATGGAAACTGATATATAACATCATTTGACACTAAAAGGAAATGGAAACTGGTATATAACACCACTTGACACTAAAAGAAAATGAAAACTGATATATAACACCACTTGACACTAAAAGAAAATGGAATCTGGTATGTAACACACTTGACACTAAAAGAAAATGGAAACTAGTATCTAACACCACTTGACACTAAAAGAAAATGGAAACTGATATGTATAACACCACTTGGCACTAAAAGGAAATGGAAACTGATATGTATAACACTACTTCTATCCCAGTAAAGGGCAAATTACTAAACAGTTCGGATATCTTTAGGTTTAATTAGGACCTTAATGGCAAATCTTTTTAATGTCAAATATTTTTGAGGATGTCTGTGACGATCTAAATAACATAAAATGATAAATTGATAATATGAATATTTTGTCCCCACGTGCTGAATCTTGTGAGTAAAATACTAATGAGTGAATTACTTTATTTTGCGCCATAATGCCTATATAACAGCAACAAAATAAATCAAAATGGCAGAACAGTATTTTAGGCAGGGACAGTATCTTTGGAGAGATAAATTTAGCAAAGAAAGAAACCAGCTTTGGACAAATAAAATGTTCATGACATAAATTGCGTTATTTTTAAAAAGAAAACCCCATAACTAAAAGTTGTTTTGAAGATCACTGTGCTTTTTTCTTTATTCATGCAAAGTTTCAGGAAAATTGAACAGCAATTTCTAAAGTTCTCGTAAGACCTTAAAGGCTTAATGAATTTGAATGTTATCACTAGCACATATCTTTTATGTAACTCTACCCTGTGCCAACTTTACCATAGGTCTTAAACCAGTCTGGCAGTCAATTGCTTTGCCCAAAAATATGGTCCTAGAACTAATACTGTATAAATATCTGCTAATTAAATTTGAAACAAGTGCAAATCAATAAATCAATAAACCCTACATTTCTGGTTGATTCTTAAGAAAAGAAGACCCTGCATGTAATATCAACGGCTGAGTACTATTGCATAAACAACGTAGATGCTGCCTAGTTTTCTGTGTGCGCTATGGAAATGCATAGCAAGGCATTTTGTAAATAATGAAGTGCTCTAGCTGTAACAATACGGAGAAGCCGGAAGCGCCAGAGGGATTAAGGGTAGCTTGGGTATCGATGTATTATAGGGGATGTGCCGACGCCGGGGTATGCTTTCCTATCTCTTTGGCGTTTGGTATGGGCTTTCGCCAATAAGGCTTTCGAAAGCCTGGCATGGCCTAAAACTACTTTGCATATCTAGATATTTGTCTTATAACATCCGAAAAGCAGATTAACACTGGAATCGGGCGTGCGAGTGGGAAGTAGACGAAGATGATCATGAAAGGATGGCGACCACGAAGGAGATGAAGAAGACGAAATAGGAGAAGAGTGATTAGAATAATAAGATGAAATATAAGAAAAAGTAGAAACAGAAGAAGAAAAAAGAGGAGTACGAAGTAGAAATTTAAGAAGGAAAAGATGAAGGAAAAGATGAAGAAGAAGAAGAAGAAACAGAATAAGGAAAAGAAGCAGTTAAAGAAGAAAAGAATCCGAAGGAGAAGGAAAGTAAGAAGACGGAGAAAGGGCGAAAAGAAAAAGAGGGAAGACGAAGACGAATGAGGACGATGAGATCAAGAGCAAACCTTCCACAGGTAATAAGGACGACGTCGAATATATATATATATATATATATATATATATATATATATATATATATATATATATATATATATATATATATATATATATATATATATATATATATATATATATATATATATATTTATATATATATCCATATATATATATATATATATATATATATATATATATATATATATATATATATATATATATATATTTATATATATCCATATATATATATATATATCCACATACGCAAGCTGCCTGCGAGGAGGAGCGTGCATTGATTGCAACAGAAAAAAGTTCTCGTAGAGAAGCCATGCATGGAGTTCTTACAGGTATTATCTAATCACCACATATCTATGTATGTATGTACGTAAGTACGTATGTATGAATGTATATATACATATGTATATATATATATATATATATATATATATATATATATATATATATATATATATATATATATATATATATATATATATATATATATATATATATATATATCATGAAATGTTCAAGTCATGACTTTTTCATGCATGAAACTTATCGTACGGTGCAGCACTCTTTAAGTGTCTGTCTCGAATATGAACGTTAGTTCATTATTATGTTCCATAGTTTCATTTGTCTTTCGCAAGTCATGCGCTCAACTGTCATATGTACCCCACTCAGGGCCTCTTTCGATCCTTTTTCTGTTAGATAAGTAACCTGATACATTTGTTTGTATAGTTCCATCTTTGTCTTTGGCACAATCGCTGTGTAAGTAGTGTTGCTGTGTACATAGTGGGGCATCCAAGACACCACGTGTGATAACCATTAGGCAATTAGCAAGGAATATGCCATAATGGTAGATTACGGGATCAATCAGGGTTATTTGAGATGTTTACCCATGTCTAACATACGCCCTTTTCCATATATACATATATATATATATATATATATATATATATATATATATATATATATATATATATATATATATATATATATATATATATATATATATATATATATATATATATATATATATATATATATATATATATATTCATCCATACGTACGTACGTACGTACATACATACATAGACTAGGCTCCTAGTCCCTGTAATGTTCACCTTCCCTTATGTGTTGACTAAGCACTGTGGTGTGGTACCAGGTTTGGTAGATAGATGGCACCACCTGCTCCTCCTATCTCTATATGTTTACAGGCATAATCAAGCTGAATCCTGGTGAGATAAATGTAAACTAAATTGACCACTGTGGCTACCTACACTATTTGGTGCTTGGTAACAGAAAAATACATATGACAGCCTAGAAATCTAGGCTAATACATACATAGATATGTGGTGATTAGGTAACACCTGTAAGAACTCCATGCATGGCTTCTCTACGAGAGCATTTTTCTGTTGCACTCAATGCACGCTCCTCTTCGCAGGCAGCTTGGGGCTACTTCCCATCGTCGTCATGGTTATCCTAACATATAGACTTACTGCGTCGAGTGATTGTTGTCGCAAATATCGATTAAGGAAGTTGGTTTGGCAAGTGCCTGTGCACATCTTAAGGGAGGGTAAACACGAGAGGGGAATGGAAGGTGTATGGATCAATATATGTTCTAAAGGTGAGTGAGTGCTGTAAGTTAAACATCAAAATGAATAAAGCTTTGGATAGGTTTAAAGAAAACAAACATGTCTTATTGAGGCAATTGGTATCAATGAGAGTTAGAAGTGTGGTTTGCAATAGCTGGTTTGTAGCATAAGACCTGTAGACTTTTACCACGCAAGTTTTACGTAACATGTGTATGCTAGTAAGCATTTTCACAGTGCATTGTGTTTTACAGTTTTTGCAGCTTAACGTCTCCACAAATAGGATAAAGTAACATTATCTAACTTACAGACAGGTCCACAGCCCCTAACATGACGTCATCAACAAATCCCGAGGCTCTTTGACACTTAAATATATTTAATAGAAGAACTGAGTTGAATTGCTGAATTCTTAACGCATACAGAGTGCCACATAGCGGGATGATTTTCAAAGAAGTTTTCATCGGAAAAATCCTCATATTGGAGGACATTGCTTGAAGGAAAGAGTGTGGACAATAAAAAGAACTTTAACAAGAAAATAATATGACCACGTCGACAATGGCGAAGAAAGGAAGTGGGGAGATGGAAGAAAAGATTAGGCCTAAAAATGTTCGTTTCCTATTAATATATCTTTTTACTATATATTTTTAAAAGCAAGGTAAAAAATTGTAACTGCTTCATATTCCGTGCATGGCATACAAAATAAATTGAAAAAAGAAAGAAGAAAACATCAAATATCAGCATATAATACTAGTTCAGTGGTTATAAATAGATCTAGATGCTGCTATTTTGCTTTATATTTACATCTAATGCAGCATGGAGGAGAGAAAAAGAATTATGATAAAATAAAATAAACTCCATAGCTACCTACCCTTTTTTGGCATGTAATAGGAAACGAGCATATTTTTTGTTTGGGCCTTAGTACGAAAAAAGGAGGAGGAGGTGGAGAAGATGAATAGTAGTCTTCCACACCGAAATGCGTGGTAATTGTACACAGCAATGGATGGGGATGAAAAAAAGACAATGTTATATTGAAAACGCCCATTTTGAGGGCGCATGTCTATTCATTCAATGAAAATGGTATTTCCATGCATGAAAATGAAATCTTGCCCCGGTGATGATTTTTTTTTGCGCCAGAGATTTTCATGGGTAATCGGGCCATGAAGTTCATGAAATTTCCAGGGCAAAATTTCCATTCTCATCTACCAAAATTTCATTTTCATGCATGGAAATTATTTTTTCATGTATAAAAATGAAATTTTTGTACATAAAATTCAAGTCATGATTTTTTCATGCATGAAACTTATCGTGCGGGCCAGCACTTTTTAAGTGTACGTCTCGAATCTTCTTATGTCTGCAGGTTAGTTCATTCTTATGTACCATAGTTTACCTTGTCTTTCGCAAGTCATGCGCTCAACTGTCATATGTACCCCACTCAGCTAAGCATCTTTCGATCCTTTTCTGTTAGATAGGTAATCTGATACATCTGTTTGTATAGTTCCATCTATGTCTTTCACCCAGTTGCTGCGTAAGTGGTATTGCTCTTCTTGTGTACATACTGGGACATCCATTAAGCAACTAGCGAGGAATATGCCATAATGGTGAATTGCGGGATCAATCAGTGTATTAAGGGTCATTTGAGATGTTTACACATGTCAAACATACGCCTTTTCCCTCATAATCAGATCCATTATGACTGCCTTACCGCCATCGGTGCGCAAAGTAAGAGACCATATATAAAAAAGACACCTCACATTTGATTCTACACAAGCAAGGAAGGTTTTCTTTTCTTTTTTCAATACATTGTATTTCATTTACAAGATATATAAGCTTCAAGCATGCATTTCGGGTATCATATGTTAATGGATTTGCTTGAAAGTGGGTATATTCCCGGGGTATATTCACAGCTTAGAATTTTCAGAGGGAAGAGTATCACATTTACCACTTTTGAACTTGTTCCCAAGTTTTACGTTTTATATTTTGAAAAGTGTAGTTTTTCTCATTTTCTGCGAAAAGATCTGAAAGAAATTGTTATGACTTATGAAAATAGCAAAATAAGGTAATTAAAATTTCTTCTTTATTTCTTTATTCTCAAGAGTTTGGATACGAGCTCCGATTGATAACCAAATGCATGATTTTTTAATTTTTAACCCCGGCCTCATAGCTTTTACCCTGCTAGGAGTGTACTTTTTTCATGCTTACTTAATCTCCATCAGAATAATTTTTCAGGCAATATATACTTTGTAGGTTGAAAAGTAAAATAAAAGCAGGTTCCAAAAAGATAACCGTACAAGCTACCTTTTAACAATAGGATATTATAGTGGTTAACACTACGAAAATACTATCATGCTGTTCGAGCATCGTACAGTGGAACCTGTTTACATTGGAAACTCGCAAATATATGGAGTTAAATTTGACATTTCGCTTATCGTCACCACTTCTACCAAACCAAGGTTGAAAATCATGACTTGCTAGTTGTAAGTGATGTGGAAACCCGGCAAATAATTGTGATGGGTACTTCCGGGCAAAATGAATACCTCATTAGTGGGTTAGCCAGGTCACTAAACAAATATGTTACATTTCGACGTACTCCAAGTCGCACAATTTCTTTTTGGTACAAAATTCATATTTCGTCGCGATTTGACCTTACCTGTTGAAATTGACAAAAATATGACGAACCTGTGTTCTCAAAACTAAATAGGTATGGTCTAAGTACGAACTTAATCATTTCATGTTATCGCAGCTTATGATAAGAATTTCATCCCGATTTATCCCAGCAAAAAACAATGAACAAGGATGGTACTTATTTTACAATCTTAACAAAATCTCCACTTCTTTTCATTCCATATCAAAAGTGTGAGTTTTGGTAACTTCAATTACTGAGATATGAACCGAATATAAAAATGCGAAATCAGGAACGTTAAAACAATCTCTTGCATTTGATTATTTCTTAAGATTTATAGCCAAGAATTAGATGTAGTTACAATATCATAATCTATAAAAGAAAAAGTGAGACAATAGTACTGAAATTCTAAGAAATTTTGAAAAGTTTGAGGTAGGTTCAGCCATAATGGTCGTCGAGTGGTGATACATACATGTATACACATATACACATTAGATATTTAGAGTATACTTACAAGAGATCTGTGCGAGCATCGCTGCGGTCGATAGCATAGCATATAGACGAAACATCGTGAACACTGTCTGACTACACAATGAGGAATGGATCATAAAACGGTGGCTTCTTGTAGCTGCGAGAACGTGGCATCAGGTACACTCACAGCGGGGGGGGGGGGGGGGGGGGTAGCTCTCATAAAAAGTACATGCGGAACTGTTGATGAATGCCTTTCTGTCTTTTTGGTTTAGCCTAAGGTATATCCTAGATTTCTAGGCTATCATGCGAGTTTTTCTCATTATTTCTGCAAGTTTAATATTGACCGATTCCATTTGTTGTATATTCCATGTGTTATCGTTGTTATAGCATAGTTGATGGTTGTTTCATTATAATTATTCCCAATAAGAATATATTTTTTATCCATATGAACTCTATAATTTGTTATGCCATTGAACTTTCTTTCCACCGAATGCCATATCTGCTTGGTTTGTGGGCATTCATACAAGATATGCATTATTGTCTACAAGCAGTTTTCTTTGATACGAAATTGTTTTTTAAGTTTTTTGTTCGTGATGAGAGACCCGTGAAGTGTTTCTTATTGAAAGGAGATACTACGTTCATTGGTTTTACGTATAAAGGGCAGTGTATAAATAAAGCTCAAGTCTTCTTAATCTTTTGCGCTTACAATCAATCAATACCTTCTTTTAGTGACGTTTTAACCCATTTACACTCAGAGCGGCCAAAACAGGCCTGACAATGTTGGAAATATCTTACTTACAAAATATTTTCCTGGAAAACATTTGATCGAGAAATGATGATCAGATGCCATACAACAACTCTCCTTCAAATATTTTGTGATCTATTGCTTTATTTCCAAGTTATTTTTGACTGATCTGCTAGATTCTGATGGAACTCTTCTGACTTTAGGGGAATTTGAACAAAAATACCAAATAAGAAGCAATTTCTTAGAATTTGGAATTGTGTGTCAAAAAATAAACAAATTTCTACAACTCAGAGAAAGACCAATATATTCAATGGAGAATCCGGCAGATTGTTTATTGAATGTTGTGCTTAGAAAAGATAAAAAAGGGGTATCCACTATATACAGTCTATTGTTGAATAAGAATCCTTCCATAGTAAACAAAGCCTGTGCAAAATGGAATGAAAAAATTGGAGAATCAACCTCAGAATTTGAGTTCAGAAAATCATTATCTATGAACAGCATGTTTGATGATATATATCTGAGGTACATCCAGTTCAGAACACTGCATAGAAGATTCTTTACAAATAATATTCTATACAAAATGAGAATCAAAGATTCTCCTGTATGTAACTTTTGTGCAACAAATGAAGATTCAAACGAGCACATGTTAATTGAATGTGAAATAGTACAATCACTCTGGCACGAAATTGAAGAATGGATTTCATTCATTGGTGTGGTAAACTATTCAATAGAGAATAGTGTTATAGTATTGGGAGAATTACAAAAATCTTTCTGGATAAATGCAATAATTCTGATTACAAAAAAAAACATTTTCAATGCAAGGATTAATGATACCATTCCGAAATTTGAAAGCATCCAAACTCAGGTGAAAAACCTTTATATTTATGAGAAAAACAAATATACTCTTCTAGAAAGAATAGACAAACTAGAACAGAGATGGGGTATGCTACTAGAGCATTATGAGGAATAAAGACACTGTAATATACTTCTGTATTCAAATCCACAGTTTATTATTCTCCTTGTATATATTCTGATACATCTGTACAATTCACATACAACTATACTGAGTATACAATACTCCCAATATCTTTTGTGAAAACTGTATTTTAGGATGCTATTGGCATGGCCGTGATTGCCCGGCACGCAGGAAAATAAACAAAAAAGGCCTGTTCCTTTTTTTAGGCTTACAAAAATAAAAAAAAAGTTATTTTTGACTATACTTTATAAAGGAACTTGGAGTGTCAATGGGTTAAAGAGCTTAGATGAAGAAAAGAATGGATTTGTAGCGACAGACCAATTACTGCAGATGTATATGCGCTATGGTGAAGGGCTGGACATGCCAGGTGTCTCTGATCTGGCACCAGGGTAAGGTCACGAGGGAACAAGGACCAATCAGGTCTCTCGTACCATTTACATTACAGAGAAAGCTGTGCGCCAGCATGCTCAGAGCACGACTTTTGGGCTATTTGTTGAGGCTAGCCTGTTCAGGTTGGCCGGCTGGTTTCACATCCACTTTTTCTTTATTTATCTAAGTTTAAAGAGGATGTTTCGACTAAAACAGACAAAGTCATCGTGCTAAGTTTCGATAACCAAAACTTCAATGGCACCGGCAGGATTAGTTCGACCAACTTCAATTACGTCATGAGTAATGAAGGGTACTTAATACACCTAAAGAAAGAGGATAGATGATTCTAGAAAAAATATTTTTTAAATTAGGTAGTGCGCAATTACGTATAAGGTTACACCATGGTATCCCCGGTAAAAGGAAGTGAGATTGTATGAAAACTGCAACTAGGCTAGGTATCGAGCTGCGGTACGCTTATATACAGAATAAACCATGTCGTTCTTCTTCTAGTAGGTGGATCTTCTCTTCTTAGTTCGATAATTTTCCGCCAATTTTCGACAGTCAGATAATTGTTTACACTTGCTTAAAGCCTGTCGGTAGAACCATTAATGGACCACTGCAGTATAACCGGTACCGTTAAGTGGGCTTTCTAGTGGAAGGATCCGCAGAGAAGAATTGGGCCAGTGCATAACCTATTAGTGTGCTTTCTAGCGTAAAGCAGAGTCGTATAGATACCATGGAGTCGATATTTACCCTTTTAGTACTCTTTCTAGCGTAAATAATAAGGGCTGTATGGAAACAATGGGGGCACTTTATAACCTTATAGTAAGCTTCCTACCGTAAAGATGAACAGTAGGCATACATGGGGTTAGGGACCTTATATTGTATATAACCGGCCCCCAATGGGGCCAATACCATCGCATCACTTGCAGTGTGGTCAGGTTTGATCCATACTCACTCAGAGTTTCTCTAGTCTAGAATGTATCGTCTGCTACTTTCATACTTTTGAAAATAATTTGCGATTAAAGCGAACGTTCACAAAATATTTGAAGGAGAAAGTATTTTTGGGCATTTCTCCTTCCAATGTTTTCAAGAAAATACTTTTGTAAGTAAAATATTTCCAAAATCGTCAGGTCTCTTTTGGCCTCTCTGAGTGTCGTGAATGGTTTAAGGATACCACATAGCTGTAATATGCCAACCGTAAGAATCGGGCGTATCTATCTGGCCACACAAATGATTGAGCTCACAGACATGAGCTATTTTAATACAAGCTGAACAGTATACACCTAATTACAAATCAAACGCCTCAGAAATATGGATAAAAAGTGTTTTTTTCTGTTTAAATGCCAGTTACCCCTTCCAATACCGAGGCTACTTTCGTGCAAAACACAAAGTTGCCAAGTCTTTTGAAAAACATTGAGTACTCTCAAATGAGTACCCATGGGTTTCAATCATTTTTCAGGTTTTTTGCATCATTTTGTATTGGCCAAATTAGCCATCAGCAGTATAAGGGTTAATAAGGACTTGACCACTTTCTTACTTGTAGAAAAAAGGACTTATGTTACTTAATTATGATATATTATCGTATTATATGGCTCTCTGGTCTACAACACTGTGACTGCTGTCTGCTCTCACCAAGCCGTCGCACATTTTTGCGCCAGGACTATTAACTATTGCGACAGTCGAATCAAATGTGATAGTGTGCAGAAGGTAACTTTCAGATCCATGCGCATCTGATTTCCACAAATTAATTGACAAACTTGTATACTTATGGGGGCATCAAATAAAGATGTTGACGTCCTTAACCCTTTTGTTGTTGGTGGCTAATTTGGTCAATACAAAATAATACAAAAAACGAAAAATGACTGAAACCCTGGCAAATGGGTACTCAACTGAGAGTACCCAGTGAGAGCTATCCATTGGATACAAACTGACAGGGTTAAGAGGGTTATCAAAAATCTTTGCGTCCTTGTGCTTTGGACGAAAGTAGTCTCAGCATAGCGTTAAGGCAGGATGCAATCACGCGACAAGCAATTGGCACAGTATGTCAACTACGAGCAATCGATGACAATTAGGATTAAATCGGGTGAAAATCTGATAGAATGCTAGATATGCGTCATTGATATACAAACAAATCGGCCGCGTGTCTAACTAATCGATTGATAAAATTAGACTCTTGTAAAAGTTGTCCTTTCTGTTTGCAAAGCCATGACATTTAACCCTTCTAATGCTGAGGCTATATTTGTCCAAAGCACAAGAACGCAAAACCATTTCAATCCTGTCATGTTGGTATTCATTGGAAAGCTCTTGCTGAATATTCTCAGACGAATACCATGTGCAAGGATTTAAATTATTTTCCAGTTTTTTTTGCATCATTTTATATTGGCTAAATTAGCCACCAGCAGCATAAGGTTTAAAACCAATTTGCTCTGAACGCGAGCCGTCTAGAATATTGAGGCAAAAAGCCTTAGACAACTTGAAAGATCTCATAATTGATCGAGATCCGTGATAAAGCCTACAACACCAAAAATGGCTCTCAGATTCACATTGATATATGCATACGAAAACAAGATTGTATTGTTCCATTTCCTCGTGCAGCTAGTTGCATGCTTTTAGTGAAAAAAATAATTGGTATTAAAACTTGCTAAATAGTTGACGATTAGTTTAACATTGTGTCGTGGCATAGACAATGTACTTAGAAATACGCATCTCTAGTTGTGATGAACATTTTATACTAGTAAACTTCACTAAATAGTACTGTCGTTTTGGCATGATGCAAAATATACTGATGACCATCGTCATAAAACTAGACCTTGAGTGTACAAAGTTAAATGAGCTAATCCTACCCAAGGTTTAAGAGGTAGGAATCATAGTTTGCGACCGGAGATTAAAATTGTGCTACAGGCAGTTTGACGTTGGTAGTTGACCAGATAATTTAGACCAGCATCTCGGAGATTGGTGGTTGTCACTAGGTTCTCCTGTTTCCTCAATATTCCTAGCTGTGTAAGTGTTGTACGAAGTGGAACCATAATGAACAACTGTGTTCAGGTATATTTATTCTTTGATAGCTGAGATCATAGACAATAGAATGTTTTAGTGCTTATTACATCTTTCAAAATTAAAAAATGTTTATTCTCAAAAATTGTGTCTTATTGAAAACTGAATAAAATGCAGTAACTTAATCTGCCCTAAGATGTCTCAAAATAACAGATTTAATAATCCTTAAATGAAACATTTTCAGTTCATTCCAAATGAAGTGTAATTGAGTGTAATTGAGGAAGGCCTACAAACATGTAAAATGCTTAATGATGTTTATTGATGAAAAGGTAGTAAAAGTACATTTAGATTAGAGAGACTTCACAAACCTGCTCATCATCTTCAAGCCATTAATGCGTAAGAGTTCCTCCATAAATTGTCATCTGAAGTTATTGACCTTTAGACATTAACTTTGAAATTAAGAATGATTTTACAAAATCTTTGAAGGAGAATTGTTAGTTATGTTCGGAACAACAGTTCTCCATCCAATATTTTCCTAATTACCACTTTGCCTGCACACGGTTTGATCTAAATTGTCAGGTTGTTGTTGGCCGCTGTGAGCATTAATAGGTTTATACACTGGTCTACTTTAACCATTGATGCCTGGAGAACTCTCTAACAAGACTGTCATCGGTATCTATATTCTTTTAAATATAACTTTGAAATTATGCATAAATTCACAATATATTTGTAGGACTCCTTTAAGAGAGATGTGGGCATGGTTCTGAATAGTTTTTTCCCTTCAAACATCTTTAGAAACATGGCCCTGTCTATCAAAGGCGTGAGGGTTTTTGTGGGTTCCGCAGGCCAAGGTCTTAGCCAGGATTTCAAAAATGCTTGTCTAAAACAGCCATTTCAAAATATCTGCCCGTCCAGATTAAGCTATTTATCTACTTCAAATCCTTAATTATATCAGCTACATTTGATAGCCTAGTGTGTCAAAAAGGGCAATTTACACTTCAGCACTGTCCTAGAAGACGGTTTGTTAGGAAAATATTTGGTTATTACACCCCAAAAGTCAAAATTGAAAAATCATCATAGAAATTTTTGCCTGTCCAAACAGGAGGTTCTAAGGAAAATACCTGTCCAAAAGACAGGTAGGACGGGTCCTGGCTAAGTCCCAGCCGCAGGCATACGTGGGTTAATTCATCACATCTGGAGTGTGCACATGGTCCAAGGCAAATGAAAATATCTTCATAACAAAATAATAAAGCTATATTTTGAGAAAAAAATGTATGAATGTTTTTGATGAGTTGAACAATTCCATTCAAATAGTTGCCAAATTTACCTCTATTTGATGAATTATGTTTAAGTTGTCAAGACATGTTTGCACACCAGAGGGATAGAGATTTATCACTAATACACCAGGAAAATGCATGTATCACAAATATACTATGTAAAAATATATGCATTTGTAAGTACTAAGCATTACTTCTACATTTACCATCATCAAATCATCTTTTTCTAAGATAAACTTGGCATAAAGCAAAGCATATCTTTGCTTTTTTCATTGTCATTAGCTTGACCAAGTACTGAGAGGAAAAGCAACTAGCCTGATTATCTAGGGATTCATTTCCACTTATTAGAATAGGGTGAGAGGATACCAAGATTTGACTGCCTGCTTGCCATTGACTGAGTGCAGACCACGGTCTCTAGCCTGACTGACGATCCTCTTCCCTCTGTTGAGTAGTGCATGGTTGGGTGTTTGTTCTATTGATCATAGCATGATTAGGATAAAAAGAACTGTCTACACTCAAATCTTCTGTCTTTCCCTGGTAGAATCATTGTCAGCACATTGATTTATGATATATATATATATATATATATATATATATATATATATATATATATATATATATATATATATATATATAAATATATATAAATATATACACACATATATATATATATTATACATCAATGTGCGTGAGTGTGCGTGCATGAGAGAGAGAGAGAGAGAGAGAGAGAGAGAGAGAGAGAGAGAGAGAGAGAGAGAGAGAGAGAGAGAGAGAGAGAGAGAGAGAGAGAGAGAGAGAGAGAGAGAGAGAGAGAGAGAGAGAGAGAGAAAATGAAAAAATCAAGTTACATTGGCAGTAGATGTAGCATTTTTTATATCTTAAGTTCCTTTAACAATCACATGGCACTTAGCCGACTCCATACTTGATTCATAGTATAGAATCTTCTTCATGCGATAAAATGTACGTTAAAATGTCTTAATTCATACACATTTCATTTCTTAATATCAAGACAACTGAAAAATAGAGGACAGAACTGACAATAAATAATACTCAATCCGCAAATACTGAAACAGTATAATTGGCATATATTGACTAATTTTGCCTAGCACTTCCATTCCCTTCATATTTTAGATAATTTTGGTAATTGGGTAAACAGGTAAGCTATCTTTGAAGTGCTTTGTGTCTTTGATAGCCTTCTCTGCATCTGCGTGAGTTAGAGGCAGGATACAGAGGCAGTGGCGCTTGGACGTCCTGTCATCAACCACCGCAGGTAGAATGTCCGATAGTGGCTCCCCTTCTCCTTGCAGTCCAACACTAGTTCCCTTGCTCTGACCAACAACCTGAAAAATGCATTAACAATGTAAGCCATGTTTAATATGTTCTATGCATCATTAAAATCAAAATTACATATTGGATTTACAATTGGATTGACAATATTATATTAAAGATCAAGTATTGGAAATGTCTATCAAGCAAAAAAAATATGGAACATAAAGAAAAAGATTTACACAAAACTCTTTATATATGCTTCCTATTTTCAACCGCAAAATTACTGCAGTATAGTGATTGAGAAAATACAAATGGCACGAGCATCAGTTAATTTGACACACCAATTACATACACTTTCTAATCAAGTTGGATATATCAAAAACAAAGAGAGGCAAACTTAACCCCTATGTGTTGGTGGCTAATATGGTCATTACAAAATGATGCAAACAACCTGAAAAATGACTGAAACCCTGACACATGGGTACTCATCTGAGAGTACTCAGCAAGAGCCTTTCAATGAATACCAACCTGACAGGGTTAAGATGGTTTTTAAAAGTCTTTGCGTCTTTGCGCTTAGGACGAAAGTACCCTCAGAATTGGAAGGGTTAAATAGGAATGAACTCTAAAAGCACAACTCAGATATATCATATGTTATCCTTTGTGTAATGCTGCAACAGAGACCTGTATTGTGCTCTTCAGGTCCCAGTGCCACCTAGTGGCGGTTTCTCCTACTACTTACCTGTATGCTGAGTTTAGGGCGGGAGAGGCAGTCGGTCTTGTATTGATTATACCACCCCTTGAGCTCATCCATCGTGATCTTCTCCAGCTCTGACACCTGGGGAGAGAAAAGAACAGCTACATTGCACAATATCACTACATTATGTAATAGAGTGTGCCATCTTTTAACAAGGCACAGAACTATCCAGCTAGAGACTTTAGAGGAAATATTTGCAGTAGCTGACTTGCGAATGTTTATCGCAGCTTTTGGAACTATTGCAGGGTTTTAAATGATATTATTATTCACTGAAATGATATTATATCAACTATCAATTATCATTATTATTATTGTCATTATTATTATCATTATTATTATCATTATTATACATAGCTGCCGTCATGATAGGCTTACCTCCTTCTCCAGGCGCTCCCAGCTGTAGAGAGTCTGTGTCACCTCAGCCCAGTTCCTGCTAGCCTCCTCTCCCAGGTGAGTGTCCTCACATCTCTTCAGCCCTATCAGGGAATCCACCTACAACAACAACAACAACATCAAAACAACAACAATAAACATCCAGTTCCTGCTAGCCTCCTCTCCCAGGTGAGTGTCCTCACATCTCTTCAGCCCTATCAGGGAATCCACCTACAACAACAACAACAACATCAAAACAACAACAATAAACATCCAGTTCCTGCCAGCCTCCTCTCCCAGGTGAGTATCCTCACATCTCTTCAGCCCTATCAGAGAATCCACCTACAACAACAACAACAACATCAAAACAACAACAATAAACATCCAGTTCCTCCCTGCCTCCTCTCCCAGGTGAGTATCCTCACATCTCTTCAGGCCTATCAGAGAATCCACCTACAACAACAACAACAACATCAAAACAACAACAATAAACATCCAGTTCCTGCCAGCCTTCTCTCCCAGGTGAGTATCCTAACATCTCTTCAGCCCTATCAGAGAATCCACCTACAACAACAACAACAACAACAACAATAAACATCCAGTTCCTCCCTGCCTCCTCTCCCAGGTGAGTATCCTAACATCTCTTCAGCCCTATCAGAGAATCCACCTACAACAACAACAACAACATCAAAACAACAACAATAAACATCCAGTTCCTGCCAGCCTTCTCTCCCAGGTGAGTATCCTAACATCTCTTCAGCCCTATCAGGGAATCCACCTACAACAACAACAACAACAACATCAAAACAACAACAATAAACATCCAGTTCCTGCCAGCCTCCTCTCCCAGGTGAGTGTCCTCACATCTCTTCAGCCCTATCAGGGAATCCACCTACAACAACAACAACAACGTCAATAAACAACAACAATAAACATCCAGTTCCTGCCAGCCTCCTCTCCCAGGTGAGTATCCTCACATCTCTTCAGGCCTATCAGGGAATCCACCTACAACAACAACAACAACGTCAATAAACAACAACAATAAACATCCAGTTCCTGCCAGCCTCCTCTCCCAGGTGAGTATCCTCACATCTCTTCAGCCCTATCAGAGAATCCACCTACAACAACAACAACATCATCAAAACAACAACAATAAACATCCAGTTCCTGCCAGCCTCCTCTCCCAGGTGAGTATCCTCACATCTCTTCAGCCCTATCAGGGAATCCACCTACAACAACAACAACATCAAAACAACAACAATAAACATCCAGTTCCTGCCTGCCTCCTCTCCCAGGTGAGTATCCTCACATCTCTTCAGCCCTATCAGAGAATCCACCTACAACAACAACAACATCAAAACAACAACAATAAACATCCAGTTCCTGCCAGCCTCCTCTCCCAGGTGAGTATCCTCACATCTCTTCAGCCCTATCAGGGAATCCACCTACAACAACAACAACATCAAAACAACAACAATAAACATCCAGTTCCTGCCTGCCTCCTCTCCCAGGTGAGTATCCTCACATCTCTTCAGCCCTATCAGGGAATCCACCTACAACAACAACAACATCAAAACAACAACAATAAACATCCAGTTCCTGCCAGCCTCCTCTCCCAGGTGAGTATCCTCACATCTCTTCAGCCCTATCAGGGAATCCACCTACAACAACAACAACATCAAAACAACAACAATAAACATCCAGTTCCTGCCAGCCTCCTCTCCCAGGTGAGTATCCTAACATCTCTTCAGGCCTATCAGGGAATCCACCTACAACAACAACAACAACGTCAATAAACAACAACAATAAACATCCAGTTCCTGCCAGCCTCCTCTCCCAGGTGAGTATCCTCACATCTCTTCAGCCCTATCAGAGAATCCACCTACAACAACAACAACATCATCAAAACAACAACAATAAACATCCAGTTCCTGCCAGCCTCCTCTCCCAGGTGAGTATCCTCACATCTCTTCAGCCCTATCAGGGAATCCACCTACAACAACAACAACATCAAAACAACAACAATAAACATCCAGTTCCTGCCAGCCTCCTCTCCCAGGTGAGTATCCTCACATCTCTTCAGGCCTATCAGAGAATCCACCTACAACAACAACAACATCAAAACAACAACAATAAACATCCAGTTCCTGCCAGCCTCCTCTCCCAGGTGAGTATCCTCACATCTCTTCAGCCCTATCAGGGAATCCACCTATAACAACAACAACAACATCAATAAACAACAACAATAAACATCCAGTTCCTGCCTGCCTCCTCTCCCAGGTGAGTATCCTCACATCTCTTCAGGCCTATCAGGGAATCCACCTACAACAACAACAACATCATCAAAACAACAACAATAAACATCCAGTTCCTGCCAGCCTCCTCTCCCAGGTGAGTATCCTCACATCTCTTCAGCCCTATCAGGGAATCCACCTACAACAACAACAACATCAAAACAACAACAATAAACATCCAGTTCCTCCCTGCCTCCTCTCCCAGGTGAGTATCCTCACATCTCTTCAGCCCTATCAGGGAATCCACCTGCAACAACAACAACAACAACATCATCAAAACAACAACAATAAACATCCAGTTCCTGCCAGCCTCCTCTCCCAGGTGAGTATCCTCACATCTCTTCAGCCCTATCAGAGAATCCACCTACAACAACAACAACAACATCAAAACAACAACAATAAACATCCAGTTCCTGCCAGCCTTCTCTCCCAGGTGAGTATCCTAACATCTCTTCAGCCCTATCAGAGAATCCACCTACAACAACAACAACAACAACATCAATAAACATCCAGTTCCTCCCTGCCTCCTCTCCCAGGTGAGTATCCTCACATCTCTTCAGCCCTATCAGGGAATCCACCTACAACAACAACAACAACAACAACGTCAATAAACAACAACAATAAACATCCAGTTCCTGCCAGCCTCCTCTCCCAGGTGAGTATCCTCACATCTCTTCAGCCCTATCAGGGAATCCACCTACAACAACAACAACATCAAAACAACAACAATAAACATCCAGTTCCTGCCTGCCTCCTCTCCCAGGTGAGTATCCTCACATCTCTTCAGCCCTATCAGGGAATCCACCTACAACAACAACAACAACAACATCAAAACAACAACAATAAACATCCAGTTCCTCCCTGCCTCCTCTCCCAGGTGAGTATCCTCACATCTCTTCAGCCCTATCAGAGAATCCACCTACAACAACAACAACAACAACATCAATAAACATCCAGTTCCTCCCTGCCTCCTCTCCCAGGTGAGTATCCTCACATCTCTTCAGGCCTATCAGAGAATCCACCTACAACAACAACAACAACACAAATGAACAACATCATCAAACAACAACAACAGCGACAACAACAACAAAGCATACAACTTCAACTACCTGAGCCCTCCTAAAAATTACCAAGTGAAAATCCGGAATTTAGATAAGTACGTAAGAAACTTTAATACTTTGAAGCGCCAGAAAAATTCCAGACTATTTTGGTGATATTTATTCAATCTGGGCATATTTGGCGGAAAATTGGGGAAATGTTTATTATAAATCTCCTATGCTAAGCAGGAAGTATATTGAAACTCATAGAAATAGTAAAACAGGATGATTACCACCGGGTGGTAAGGACATGGATATCTTTAGTACTAACTAAGATAAAGAGATATGTCAACCAAGTGTAGTATAGCAATTGTTTCTGTAGTGGCAGTACAATGTGACACTATCATAACCAATCCCTCACCAGAGTAGTGAACTCCTCAGCCGTGATCCTGTCCACCATCACTGCAAACTCATCCAGGAACTTCTCGATGTGGTTGTTCAACTGCTCCATGCTGGAAAATCAACACCAAAACTCAAATAAATACGTAGGGGATAGAAATGGAACCAGTCCAATACCAAATACTAATATCAGATAGGAAAAAAAGTGTAGTATAATCTAGTATCATATCGAGAAAAAGAATATTTATAAATATACCTAAATACATATACCTAAGTTACATTTAGTTGTTTTAAATCCATACAATAGGTTTTGATTGTATTTCTTGCATCAGATTATGACGAAGTACTACTATTGCTACCTTGTACTGCTCCTTGTTTGCCATTACATTGAATTCCTGTTTCTTAGTATAACAAAATAGAAGTATTTTACGAAAATTCTGCATACTTGCGCTTTGGACGAAAGTCACCTCAGAACTAGAAGGGTTAAAACATAAATTCCTCATCACTAAATCAACTTGTTGGCAGAAACTCTTGTTTTAGCATAAGCCCTCACCTGAACTTGGTGGCCTGACTACACACTGTGATTGTGAGGCCCATAATACCATAGGTATTTCTATTGACACATGATACATTGTATCCAAGCTGTTCCCTCGTCCGCAGCACGTCAAAACATGGCTCCTCCATGTACATCTGTAACACAGGGACAAACAAAAAATTACCCCTTATTCCATCAGCATAAATAATGCATTGCAATTTAACAACCAAACACCCCCAATACCCCAATTAAAAAGGGTAAAAGTACCTACTACTAATAATTTCATACTTTAACATTACAGGTCACACACACAAATAATTGTTAATTTTTGCAATCCAATTTCAAACGTTCAAAATAACAGTTTTGAAGAAAAAACAAGGGAAATACAAGGGAAGTTCCCAATGAGATATTCATTTTTTCCAATTGTTTATTAAATGGGGTTACATAATCAAAAACAAGCAAATTTTTGACAATCTCCATGTAAACTGCACAAATTATACAACTAAATGTACAGAATATCAGAAAACCATGAATTTATATTCACAATATTAAAGGTGCTGTATGAAGTAAGGTGAATCCATATTGGTTATCATATCAATGTGTCTACCACTCAGTACTTACCACTAGTAGTTCATTAAATAAGGTGAATCCATATTGGTTATCATATCAATGTGTCTACCACTCAGTACTTACCACTAGTAGTTCATTAAATAAGGTGAATCCATATTAGTTATCATATCAATGTCTCTACCACTCAGTACTTACCACTAGTAGTTCATTAAATAAGGTGTCAATCCATATTGGTTATCATATCAATGTGCCTACCACTCAGTACTTACCACTAGTAGTTCATTAAATAAGGTGTCAATCCATATTGGTTATCATATCAATGTGCCTACCACTCAGTACTTACCACTAGTAGTTCATTAAATAAGGTGAATCCATATTGGTTATCATATCAATGTGTCTACCACTCAGTACTTACCACTAGTAGTTCATTGAGAACGGCTTCATGCAGGGTGGCTGGTCCACACTGGTAATAGTTGGTGATGACAGAATTGGTGTCTGTACTATTCATATTCATCACTCGGCACCAATTCTCCCCCTTAGGCAACTGATGGACCCGGACCTACAGCAAACAAGGGATATTGCCGCATACATTAACAAGACCAACTTAACAAGCGTCAACAGTGAGACCTTTGGTTTGGATGCGTTGTCAGAGTCAGCTCTTATGGTATTTGAAGTATATCATTAAATAGAGATTAAATGTTTTGTTTTGACGCAAGGTTTGAGGCTTCTGTCACACACTGGTGAGACAATGCAACAATTAGACACCCATGAAGAACCAGCATAAGATAAAGTAATATTTTGGCAAAGTACACAACATGATGAAATAATACCTGAGATTGCTTACACAGAAGTTAAGGACAAATCAATTAAAGTATGCAAAAGAATGAAATTTGAGGACAAGACAAGTTGGAGCTTCTTATAAGGGGGGGGGGGGGGGGGGGGGGGTAATATGTAAATGCAGTTGACACTGGAAAATAATGTGATCCGATTCTGAATTACTGAATCAAATCTCACAAAAGATTCCTTTTATGTAAATGGCTGTTCACACCAGTCAAAGTACAAGATATTTTGAACCGTAGGGAAATATCCCTAAAAGCTATGGATAAATATCCTATGGTGAGAATGATTTTAGAATAAGGCATTATTTAGATGCTATAATGGTAATACCTCCGGGTGAGTATTCCTTGGCAGTGCTAGGCATCGAAGTTTTTCTAAAAGATAGCTCTCCAGATCTTTAGCTTCCTGAAAAGATAAAACAATGGAAATGATAAATGACAAAAATATAGGAAGCAGTATTTACATAATGATACTAATGGTATGTGTTATGATAGTATTCTTTGGAAGAGCGAAGAGTAAAAATAATATTGTGATGATGCTTATTGTTTTTGGTAAAACGGTAGGGCCTACATGTAACACAATAAAACTACCACTACTACTACTACTACTACTACTACTGCTACTGCAACTACTACTACTACTACTACTACTGCTACTACTACTACTACTACTACTACTACTACTACTACTGCTACTACTACAACTGCTACTGCTACTACTGCTACTACAGGTGAACTTGGATATGACGGACTCAATGGGACCAAAATCTGTCGTATACATATGACGAATACTTGATATGCACCAGACTGGGACCAAGCATATCATCCGCCATATGCAAAAATCCGTCATACAGTGGTCCGTCATATCCAAGTTCACCTGTACTACTACAACAACAACTACTACTACTACAACAACAACTACTACTACTACTACTACTACTACTACTACTACTACTGCTACTACTACAACAACTGCTACTACTACTACTACTACTACTACTACTACTACTACTACTACTACTACTACTACTACTTCCACTACTTCCACTACTACTGCTAACACAACATCTTCTTCCTTCTGCCTTGAACAAAGATGTGGGAGTTCCTAGTGGTGGAAGTCGGATAGATGTTCCTAGTTGATCATCAGATTAACTGGCCAACCAATGTTTAGATAATCCAAGAAGCATTATTTTTTCTGCTCTTCCAACAATACTTAGATAACTTATGAATGCCTTGAGCTCATTTGCGAGTGTCACAGGTGCTGCTGCAGAGAAATAAGTCAGATTTGTCCCTTCAGTAACCCCCACCATCGCTAATGTATCGTTCTGTTCACTATTATAATAACTTGATTTGGTAAACAGATTGGTACAGTAATAAAATGGTGGTGCCAATGCTGGCTATTAAGTACAAACCCAGCAGTTTTACAAAGATCTGCTAAGAAAGATATGTGGTTTTGCAAACAATAAATAATCGCTTTGGATTGCGGACCAATAATTGTAACCACAGGGGTCCAGCTAATCACTAGCCCTATAGCCCAAGGCTACAGGAAATTATGTGGGGCTATAAAAATATTTGCCTTTGTAGCCATGCTGGCTATAAGAAAAGTGACATTTCAAGATCATGCTGAGAGAAATATAAAGAATAGTTGAAGAATATTTGACACATCAGCTGTCATTTAGTGCAGTTCCAAAAAGAAATATATAGCTTACAACTTAAAGGATTGTCTTTGGCAATGACTACTATGGGACTGCAGGATTTCGAAAAGTTATGGGATCTTGGAGGGGGCTAATGGCGATTTGAAAACCTCCACTCCTGCGGTCTTCCAGAGTTTTTTTTTTTTACTAAAGCCTGACCCCTTAACCATCAGGATGATTGTCCCATCACTGAGAGTTCTTCTACCTGAGTGGTGATGTTTCCCTGGACGAGGCCCTCCACAAAGAGCTGAGACTTGAAGGCTTCAGCAAAGGCCAGCAGCTGAGCAGCAGTTATGCTATTGATAGAGAAATGCTTACCTGAGTGGTGACGTTTCCCTGGACGAGGCCCTCCACAAAGAGCTGAGACTTGAAGGCTTCAGCAAAGGCCAGCAGCTGAGCAGCAGTTATACTATTGATAGAGAAATGCTTACCTGAGTGGTGACGTTTCCCTGGACGAGGCCCTCCACAAAGAGCTGAGACTTGAAGGCTTCAGCAAAGGCCAGCAGCTGAGCAGCAGTTATACTATTGATAGAGAAATGCTTACCTGAGTGGTGATGTTTCCCTGGACGAGGCCCTCCACGAAGAGCTGAGACTTGAAGGCTTCAGCAAAGGCCAGCAGCTGAGTGGCAGTTATACTATTGATAGAGAAATGCTTACCTTCAGTGGTGATGTTTCCCTGGACGAGGCCCTCCACAAAGAGCTGAGACTTGAAGGCTTCAGCAAAGGCCAGCAGCTGAGCAGCAGTTATGCTATTGATAGAGAAATGCTTACCTGAGTGGTGATGTTTCCCTGGACGAGGCCCTCCACAAAGAGCTGAGACTTGAAGGCTTCAGCAAAGGCCAGCAGCTGAGTGGCAGTTATACTATTGATAGAGAAATGCTTACCTGAGTGGTGATGTTTCCCTGGACGAGGCCCTCCACGAAGAGCTGAGACTTGGAGGCTTCAGCAAAGGCCAGCAGCTGAGCAGCAGTTATACTATTGATAGAGAAATGCTTACCTGAGTGGTGACGTTTCCCTGGACGAGGCCCTCCACAAAGAGCTGCGACTTGAAGGCTTCAGCAAAGGCCAGCAGCTGAGCAGCAGTTATACTATTGATAGAGAAATGCTTACCTGAGTGGTGACGTTTCCCTGGACGAGGCCCTCCACGAAGAGCTGCGACTTGAAGGCTCAGCTCTGAGCAGCAGTTATACTATTGATAGAGAAATGCTTACCTGAGTGGTGATGTTTCCCTGGACGAGGCCCTCCACAAAGAGCTGAGACTTGAAGGCTTCAGCAAAAGGCCAGCAGCTGAGTGGCAGTTTATACTATTGATAGAGAAATGCTTACCTGAGGGGTCGATGTTTCCCTGGACGCAGGCCTCCACAAAGAGCTTCGCGACTTGAAGGCTTCAGCAAAGGCCAGCCAGCAGGAGGCAGCAGTTATACTATTGATAGAGAAAGTGCTTACCTGAGGGGTGATGTTTCCCTGGACGAGGCCCTCCACAAAGAGCTGCTGACTTGAAGGCTTCAGCAAAGGCCAGCAGCTGAGCAGCAGTTATACTATTGATAGAGAAATGCTTACCTGAGGGTGATGTTTCCCTGGACGAGGCCCTCCACAAAGAGCTGCGACTTAAAGGCTTCAGGCAAAGGCCAGCAGCTGAGCAGCAGTTATACTATTGATAGAGAAATGCTTACCTGAGTGGTGACGTTTCCCTGGACTAGGCCCTCCACAAAGAGCTGAGACTTGAAGGCTTCAGCAAAGGCCAGCAGCTGAGCAGCAGTTATACTATTGATAGAGAAATGCTTACCCTGAGTGGTGATGTTTCCCCTGGACGAGGCCCTCCACAAAGAGCTGAGACTTGAAGGCTTCAGCAAAGGCCAGCAGCTGAGCAGCAGTTATACTATTGATAGAGAAATGCTTACCTGAGTGGTGACGTTTCCCTGTACGAGGCCCTCCACAAAGAGCTGAGACTTGAAGGCTTCAGCAAAAGGCCAGCAGCTGAGCAGCAGTTATACTATTGATAGAGAAATGCTTACCTGAGTGGTGACGTTTCCCTGGACGAGGCCCTCCACAAAGAGCTGAGACTTGAAGGCTTCAGCAAAGGCCAGCAGCTGAGCAGCAGTTTACTATTGATAGAGAAATGCTTGTCCACAACAGTCCAGTGCGAAAACTGCAGCAGGGATAACCGCAGCTCTCTGTAAACATAAGTGCAAAGACAAAACATAAACATATGATAAATATATATTCATACACATACAAACATAACAATCACTACATATATGCGATGCGAATAATCATCGTACTGGGCTAAGTGTGGTTCACTAAATGCAAACCTTTGGTTTGCCATGTCTCACCCTTTAGTAAGACTACTAACTCCTACCAGAGAAAGGTTAGAATATTGTCAGAGAAAATATAAATTGCCTTTCATTGTGTGCCATCTTCATAGGTAGATATATGTATGGATGTTTAGAGGGATAGATAGGAATCTACATATATCTGGCTATGCTAGAAAATCTAAAATCACTCACAAATGTCATTTATACACAGAGCAATATGAAGGTCAAGTATCTAATCAAAAGCACGTTTAAAAATATAGGTGTCTGTAATAATTTGGATTCATCCATCTGCTGTGGTAGGGCATTCCCTTCACAATGGATTCTTGAAGTTGTTTTATTTTGGTACTATAAGCTTTGAATAGTAGAAAAGGTAGCAATAACCAAAATCCATTGCACTTATTTCCCTTTGATCATATATTCATTCCATTTTAGTTAATAGTACATTTTCAATAACATAATACTAAAAACTTCATATAACAAGTGACAACAAAATACATTTAATTTCAAAGAACAAAAATTGTTGAAATATAAAATACATGTATATGTAAAATTTGATACTTTTATTTGATAGCTCTCTGCGAGGTGTTATAAATGAAGAGCCACTTTACACCAAGTTCTATAGGAACCATTTCTCCAGCTTTACCTTGTAAGCTTATCTGGGTTGATGAACTCATTGTAATATGTTTTCTTCAGGTGATCTTTCTCTGCCTCAAATACCTCTGCCGGAACAGTAAAGTTGGCCACGTAGTCTACTATTGTTTTGAACAGTTTCTGAAAGGAAATGGCCAGCATATAAACATATGGACTTCATCATCTTCCGCATGCTCTGAGTAACCACTTGAACAGTGTAATCTGTGTAAAACATTGATATTTGCTTATACATAAATATATCCGTACTGTCAAAGGCTTAAATTTGGAGTGCCAAATTTTTGCTTCACAGCCTTGCTGGAGGCTATTTGTGCTACTGTCAATTTGCACATTCAAGCACTCAAAATAAACCATATAATAAAGCAGGATATTTATTGGAAGGATATTATTTAAGCATTATCATGGGGAGAGCGAAAACAGCGAAAATCAAATGCCAATAAAAATACCAGTTAAACAGTCGTTGAAGTGATAGTTGAGTTCTGATTCACTTATATATCTTGTTTAAAAAACAGTTTCCATGAGATGCTTCTACAGGAATATGTCACTAAAATATCAAAGCCCTTTTAGGATACCAACAGAATGAATGATTAATGAATGATTTAAGATATTTATTTATCAAACTGCTACACCTTTCACATAAACATCCATATTTATGGATAGCCATTTATCATAAATGCAAAATTAACGCTTTCAATGCTGAGGCTACTTTCATCAAAGGCACAAGGACGCATACTTTGAAAAACCATCTACACCCTGTCATGTTGGTATTCATCGGATAGCTCTCGCTAAGTACTATCAGATGAGTACCCATGTCCCAGGGTTTCAGTAATTTTTCAGGATTTCTGCCTCATTTTGTATTGGCCAAATTAGCCACCAGGAGCATAAGGGTTAAAAAGGAAATGATTGCAGGTGCAAATAGATGAAGAAGCAGGACTCACTGGCAGTTTATGGCTGAATCCACTGACAGAGATACTCATGCCTCTCTCCGTGCCCCGCACACGATAGCTGAAAAACAAGCAATACACAGAGTAAGTATAAAATCAGACAATCAGGTTATGAATGAACTTATATGAGTGGGTTTACTTCTCTAGATTGTATCTGAGTACTTTAATTTTGCAGGAGAAATGAATTATGATTTCTTAAAAAAAACAGGGCACATTAAATGTTCTAATGCCCCTATATCTTTTTTTCAGTTCAGGACACAACTGTCCTCTGATTGAA
>OZ012684.1:76481469-76685003 GCA_963942565.1 Maea johnstoni | reverse complement strand
TCATTAAATGATAAAAGTCTGGATTGCCTAATACATTTTTGTCTGGTTGCAATATTAACTCAATGCTTTAAAAGGGTTCCTTTTGAAATTGTTGTCTATATTTATGATACTTCTGACAAAAACTTGAAAAGTAAAAGTTTTTCACAAAATATTTGAATGTTTCACATTCAAACCTTATAAAAATATTTTTTTATCAGAAATGAATCCTTCAAATAGTTAAGCCATTTTTTCAATACAGGGACTAGTGCATTGCAAAAACATGTTTTATCCAAAAAAAATGAACAACACTTACCTATGTATTCATTTTCAGCAGGAAGGTGAAAAACCTCATCTGGAACTAAATCTGCAAGGGCAATGCATTATCTTAAATGACATCATTTGAACTTTTCTGAGTCAAATGTAACTTAGAAACCAACAGAAATGTAACATCAACATAACGGAAATACAAATTTACCAATTCATTTTGAACAGAGGGTTGCAACCAGGGAAAGATCATTTATGGTAAGGGTTAGAAATTACAGATTGCCTATAGACAATTATGCTATAATAGTGTTTGCAATAATTAAGTTCCAATTATTTTCAGCTAATACAATTTGAGCGTTCCTTTCATCTTATTCCTTTCTAACTAGTCGAAGGGAATGAGGAATGGTAACTTACTTTCCCATGACTGTATCCACTTGTGTGGGATATCTGCAAAACACAATCCAGGGTGAATCTATTATAAAACAAACATGCATGCAGCAATCAGCCTACATCCTAACATGCTTAGGAGGCTTCCCCCAATGGCCCCACATCTCTAGTATAGCATGTATCCACTGCTAGCAGCGTCTCACCTTTGTCTAGGGTTTTGCGTTTTATCCTTATGCTGCTGGTTGCTAATTTGGCTAATACAGAATGGTGCAAAAAACTTACTAAAGGACTGAAACCCTGGCACATGGGTACTCATCTGAGAGTACTATATGAGAGCTATCTAATGAGTACAAACATGACAGGGTTTAGATGGTTTTCAAATCTTTGTGGGATTGTGCTTTGGACGAAAGTATTCTCAGGGTTAAGGCACTTGGTTAAGTACCGAGTGTCTTTGGGTAAGGTGAGTACTTTGGTCTCTGATATCTATATCAAGGATATTCCCCTTGCCAAGTAATGTCTGGACTTCAGAAACCTTTTATAGTAACTTCGGAATGAAGTATGAACTCACAAAATACTTTAAGGAGAGTTGTGGGTTGAGATCTAAACATTTTCCCCAGAATTCTTTTATAATAAAAAATGTGATTATCACATACATTTTACCCAAAATGATTCAGACATTTTTTGGCTGCCTAAGGCATGATTGTGTTAAACATATTTTTTCTAATTCAAATATGCTATGAATTTAGGCATGTATTAAAGCTATATATCTTGGCTAAAGGATGTGATCCATTGCCAAATAAAACACTTTCTCTTGCTAATACATAACATAGCTCTCTTTATCAAACGCGACATACAAACAATAAGTGTTAACATCTCCATTTACTAGCATAATATGTATATTGACTGAAATTATGTACATAAGCCATGTACATGAAATTGTAGACACAATTTCCATTTGCGTACAAGAAACTGTTATTTATTAAATCTATTATCACCAGAGAGAGACCAACAAATACATGTTGTCATGATACAAATCTGCTCTACAGAACAGAAAAATTAACAGTGCATATTTTGCTTACTGATTTTCAAGTTTCAATTGTTATGAGTTGTGCTGGTATACAAATAGTTTCTACCCTGTATTGAACTAGAGGCTCAAATAAAAACCCAGTCCTAGCAGTCTGAGTTTACCTACCTGTGAATGTGTATGGAGTCTGGTACCACTTCTCCCTCATATCACAAATGCCTTGCTCTTCAAACTTCTTGGAAGACAGTATGATGTTGGCTCTTTTTGGCGTGAGGAGGTTTTGGCAATCAGCAATCAACTGCCAATTAGTTGCATATGATGAAAAGTATAGGATAATCATGTCGGATTTAGAACAAAGTCAAAAATACTGTATAAAACTTGACATACACATTTCAAACATTGAGTAAATCTAACTTAATACTTAAATACTATCAAACATTGAGCCAAAAAAGCAGCTGATTTTAGTGAATAGAGAGGGAACCAAGGGGATTGTACCAACTAACTCTTTAAAAGTATACATTTATATCTGACACTTTTTACCAGTATTTATATATTACACTTTTCAAGTCAAAATACCGCTTTCCTCTTTTGGTTAAAAAGAAAACCATCCCAATGAAAAATCCCATTGTAAAAGGTCAGCCCCAGCCATTACTTCATGCTAAGGGTTTTCAAGTGTATACAAAAAATTATATCATGCTTTAGTAGTTAAAAAAGCTCTTCGCATTCTCCTACCTTGTCATCATAATGAAACATGAGCTGGTCCCCTGTCAGGTAGTCGGTGGGCGGGAAGAGCTGCATGCTCTCACACACATTCTCCACGTAATCTACAGGATCACCCTGAAGAGAAAGTTAATACATGGTCATAAACAATCATTTTGAATGACAGCTCTGTATAATTTATCATGTATGAGAAAAAGTAATAATTATGGGCAAGATAATAGGAGGCCTTGTTGAGCAAAGAGCAGTTATGGTTATGTGATATAACCATACGTCTTGCAGATTAGAATGAAGCAACTTTTAAAACAAATTTTGAGGATAACATTTGGGAGTTTTGTAAGGTAATTGTCTGAGTGAATAAGAATTGGGTGGATTTACCTTTCACCAAAATGATAAAATGTACCATCAAACAAATGGTATTGTATTTATTTATGAATAACTATACATATTTTTAATAAGAAGTAGTAGTTTTTAATTACCTGTTCTTGCCACCTGAACTCATTATCCTCAATGGTCTGTATTTCATAGTAGATTCTCAATTGTGGTCCCATTCTCCTTAACATCTCCATGTACATAAATATTGCTGTCAGAACCTACAGATATAACAAATACAATACAATACAACTGTGGTTCCACTGTTCTTAAAATCTAAATCTAAATAAGCACTGATGTAAGGACAGGATGCTAATGATGATGATTATGATGATAATAATGATCATAAAGATGGAGGTGAAGATCTTCAAGCAGCCCTGTCCACAGACAGATTTTTTAACCAATTCATCTCCTGAAACAAAAAATGGCCTAACGCCTTAGGCACATCTTTCTAGTAAAATCATTTGTAAAATCAATGTGAAATAAAGTTTGACTGTTATGCATGACTTTGAGTTTGTGTAAAAGTCAAAATATCATTATATACATGTAGTTTTGAAAATGAAGTACCTCTGGTCATTGTAAGAAATTCTCAATTTTGCAAGCACTCTCACCTCATACACATGCTCCAAACCATCATCTGTGAGTGTGACAAGTACACTATACTGGCACCAGGTGGAGTTATGTTCAAACCCTGACTCTTCATTACCACTGTACACTTCAAGTCCCCAAAGCCTGTAAGCAAAACAATGTGATACCACTTCATTATTTTGAATATAATTTCCTCTAAACTCCAAAAAGTAACCTATATAAATATAAATATATTGATAAATATATATTGATAAATATATATATATATATATATATATATATATATATATATATATATATATATATATATATATATATATATATATATATATATATATTAATATATGTGTGTGTGTGTGTACAGACTATCTTCTATCTTTGATATTTCTTTTATACAATTCAAATCTTTTTTATACAACTCTAAATATTTATCATTTAATTTTTCTCACCACCAGTTGTTGTCAAATCGCTTTAGAAATAAAGTATACATCTTCACTATTAGCTTCATAAGTTTCCTTAGTCATGTATAGAAAATATCTGCATAAATTATTGATATCTCGTTATCAAAAGGTTGAATGGGTTACAAATAAAACTAAAGCTAAGTAACTCTTATCACTTACTTTTTTTTCAAGTAGGAGAGAATACTGCCTTTGCCTTCATGGCCCGTCAGCCACCCTAGGTAGTGTAAAGGCTTGACCCTTCAAAATAATGAAAAGAACAATATATTTAAACCAGGGGATTTAGATACATGAATAACCAACGTCAAATATGACAGTGACAAGTCTTTCCTAATAGAGAACATAGGTGTATGGTTGAGAACGGTGTGCCATATGCATAAACATTGTCAAATGGATACCATACATCATTACATTAATTCATCGTTCCACTCTATATATATATTTGTTTCAAGAGGAGGACCTGTTTGTTTGATCCGACTAGGGTTTTATACATATACTTCCCTGATCGTACTGTTCCTTATTTTGGCTATACTCAAAATATTGATTGGAAAAACATCAAAGCCACCTTTTCCTCCCAATCCAAAGCAAGCAAAAACATATTATGCATACACAATAGCAATCATATCCTTAAAATGAAATGGATAACACAAATCTCCTGTATAACACTTTAATATGAAGTGTCCAATATTTAGCGTGGTAGCGTCAGTACAACATAGTTACACTCAAGGTCATATATAGCTGAAACATCAATTTAGTGGGTATATGCTGTGCGCTATTATAGCTAAATTATTATGCCCACAAAATAAACCAGTTATACAGTAAATACATATGTCTAGTTGATTACAGGTGCAAACCAGCTATATATGGCCACTTATTGGCCAGTGGTGGTAATTACTAATTGTCGAAGTGTGACTTACTTGTAATGCTGTTGCATACTGGGGAGGGCCCAGTTTACCTCCAGCTGGTGCTTATTTCTCACTGGGACCAGTTTATACATCTTCAGGAAACTCTCAGTTTCAAAAGGCTCCTGAAGAAGCAAAAAAAAAATCATGAAAAATATAAGGAATCAAACATTTATAGTGCACACTTATCATTTAATTATAGTACATGTATGTGAAACAAACGTCATAAGTACCTCTTTGTAGAGGTACCATTTGAGATAAAGAATCAATGCTTGCTTTTGCTACTTTTTGTCATAATACACACTCCTGTACATTTTAAAAAGAGTCAATACATTACAATGTAGGTATTTTCCTAAATTGCGAAAGCAGTGCCTTCACAACTTCACTGTGAAACATCTCTATATGTACAAAAAGAAAGAGTAGAGTGTAAGAAAGAACACTCTGTACTGAAATAGCAGCACTGCTAAGCTTACTCATGAACCTTTGAAATGTCCTGTTATTGATCTTTTGTCATCTCTTGGATTCAAATGAACTTTTCAGAAGCAGCTAAAGACGTTTAAACTTTCAAACTGAGATACTGTGTTTACTGATCATATCTGTCAATTAAAACTTCATACTTTCACAGACATTGAAACAAATCCTACCTTAAGTTGGGCATACTGTGGACACTCTTGGTTACTACAATATTTAAGATATACATCTATAGGAATGCATGTACAACATATAAATACAGAGGATAATTCAAAAAGACTATTTGGTGATAATATATTAATTCCTTAGTTTTCTTAACTTAAAACTGATAAACTAGATTTCAGGACAAATTATACAAACAAAATATCTGATTGCCTAAATTACAGAAAGCTCACAACCATTCTAGCTAGAAGAGATACCGTAATTTCGCGTGTATAAGACGCACCCGTATATAAGACGCACCCCTTGTTCAGACCTTTAAAACGGTGTATAGACGTTAGCCCTGTGTATAGTGCGCACCCACATTGTGGTCCATGTCTCTAGCTATTTTGTAACAAACTAGCAGTGGATTCGGACAAACATTAAGTTGATTGTAATTTGAAGTCACGTATAATGCTGCTCTAAAGACAATAGGGGCTCGGACATTCGTGCCGTCACGGTGCATTGTAATTAGTGTGCCTAAAATAGAACCGGCTGGACGGGCCTGTTAACACAAACAATTCAGTAAGTTGTCTACGGCTAGATAGGACTTATAATACCGATACCACTGAAGTTGAGACATGCTAAACATGTTAGAAACACAATTGAAATGAAAACATACCAGAGTCTTATTCTAATATGGGTCGCGGTAATGGCGGGTCATCGATTTCTGATATCCAGGTGACCCGGGGACTCGATGTAAAACACCCTGGATTTCTAGCTCTGTGTATAAGACGCACCCCCGTATTATGGGTAAAAATTTGTGTAAAAAGGTGCGTCTTATACACGCGAAATTACGGTAAACATTATTCCTGACAGTTATCGGTGCTAGAATAGTGACATTATAAATCATACTCTATATCAAGAATATACTGAGGTAGGTTATCATTGCGCAATATTTGTACTCTTGGAAAGAATGCAAAAGCTGAAACCTGTATGAATATTCCCAAGAGAGGTAGCATCTTCTGTCCAGAGTATTTAGATGGGTTCCTATATAAGTAGTTGCCTGAATAACCAGTCAATCTCTAAATTTTGAGAATATCAACCAATGATAGTAAACTATCGAAGTTGATCTTCATAAAAGACAATTAAAGTTGAAAATGGTATGGTAGTGGCATGTTTATTTGCATTACAAAATTATACATGAACTAAAGAAATCAATGGTGGTAACATAGCTCAAGAAATAACGTGGTGACTACATGGTCAAATTACACAAAATAAAATTACAACATGTTTGAGTACAGGTTTAAATTGGGCAGGTGCGATCCAAGTTCTAATACTAGCTATATAATACTAAAATATTAGTACCTCTTTGGTCATTGTCAGACCTATATAATGGACTAGATGTATATTCTGAATGTACACTTAGAGAATGAGTGAGTTTCTAGCTACAGTACCTACTTGTCAGGAACATCAGAAAATATCTGCTTCACCCAAACCTCCATTGTGTCAAGGGAATCTAAGTAACAAAACAGAAAATTAGTTTTATGAATTCTTACTACTTATTGGCAGAATTACGAAATAACATTCTAGAATGTCTATATGGCTGCCCCCAAGAGCAGGTTGGACAAAGATATTCACAACATCAGAGGTTTGACTTTGACTTTTCCATTCATAATGATAAAGCAGAGCATTCACCAGCAGTGTCAGGGTGTCATTTGGGTCCTTAAAAACACACCATCCAAGCTAAATGTCTTGGCATAGAATTTCTAACATTATCAATTTCAAGCAAATAATTTAAAGGTTATACTAATGTCATCAATGGTATTGTGTATTTTCTTTATAAGCAGATAGATGCTTTCCCGAGTATCTCGCTGTCTACCTCATAAGATATTGCATCTAATTTTTGCGATGACCTACTGGGGTCACTAAGTTTACAAATGCTAGATTAGTACCAGTAATAGTGTGCATGTTTCCCATACCTCTTCAGTCTCCCCATCTCTTAACCCTTATGCTGCTGGTGGCCAATACAAAATGATGCAAAAAAAACTGAAAAAAATAACTGAAACCCTGGCACATGGATACTCATCTGGGAGCACTCAGCGAGGGCTATCCAATAAATACCAACAAAATAATAATATTTTTATTTAAAGAGGGTAACTCAGTGCAATGGTAAGGATCTTCCCTGAGGGCCTCTGACAGGGTTTAAGCGATTTTCAAATATCTTGGCATACTTGTGCATTCAACAAAAGTAGCCTCAGCATTGGAAGGAATAAAACTGGCTATTCATGATTAAGCCTCAAAGGGCAGAAACATGTGCTAAAACAAAATTCTAAAATTGAAACCCATACCTCTTGATTGAATGGCCAGGGTCATGTAGCGTGAGGAGTAGTGACGACTGTAGAAACTGCGAAGACGACCGTGGACATCTATACCAGCTGACTGTGGCTCTGTCTTCAGAGTTTCAGTATTGCCTAAATAGAGGAACTTGTTTTGAATAAAACTTACCAAACAATACTGTATACAGCTTCAATTTGGAGTGCTTTAAACTTTGCTTTACAGCCATGCTGGAGGGTATTTGTGCTATTCAAAATTTGTGCATTCAAGCACTCGCGCAATGCATATACAAAGCAGGATATTTATTTGAAGGATGTTATTTTGGCACTATTATGGGGAGTGCGAAAATTAAATGCCTGTAAAAAATACCAGTTATACAGTAAAGCAACAAAGCCAGGGTCAGAATCCCAATTGCAAAGCAATCCATAAGCCTTTGGAGATGCCACACTTTCTAGCCATGGTGTCCCAGATGACTTTATAACAATGTTCTATCTAAACTGGGAGGGGAACACACATTCGAAAAGACCCAGCAATATGAAGAGAAAGCATTTGAAAAACTCCTTTAATTGTTTGCAAATTCAACTTCAAGAACATCTACATATTTTGACACCTCATAGAATAATTCAGTTAAAATAACTTTATGAGATTCATTATAAGAGATGATAAGCAGTATAAATGTCTATATGGTTTTTTTTCACTAGAAATAGATAAAGAAAAACTTTAAATGACTTACCCCAGAAAAACTTTCCCATTGGATGATCTTTCTTTGCCATAATTCCCAGAAGGCTCTGCTTCCGGGATCCATCATGGTTACGGCTCATATCAAACTCTGCAAGTTATTATGGAAAAATAGAACAATTGGTGGTTACAACAGCTTTCCAAACTGACAGAGCCAAATCAACCACACCAAAAAAACACTTGACAATCATGACCTCTTATGATGCTAAAAATAAACAAGACTTACCCTAGTGTCTAGTGACTAGCAACTTAAAGACAATATTGGAAGTAAACCCTTTATAACCACGTACATTTTTATTCACGCAACTGCTGTCTGAATCTGATCACGGCCATTTAATAACATGCATCAACTGCATCACTGCTAGATGGGGCATTGTTATGCTATTTTGAACGTATATAAGCACCAGTAATATAGGCGTTATCATCACCTAGCGCGAAATGCATGACATTAAATTACAGTATTATGAGAGTAGTTTTGGCCAGGTTCACAATAGCACTTTCATACTGGGAAGAAGTATTCAGAGAGACAATGTAACACTGATAAGGCATATAAGAATGCAGTGCTTTACCAAATTTTAAAATTCAATCTTTCATAAGGTAGCACTTCAAAAGGGAACTTATTTTGTTTGATTTAGCACTGATGACATCAAAAAGTTCATTGTATACTTCCTTTCAGGGGAGTCACCCAGGTAGCAGGCAAGTCTATTTCATACTAATAAGCAGTTCCAGTAAAACAGCCCTTAATAATGATAAGATACTTTTCCCCATTTGAAATTGGTACTAGTATTTGGTATCTTACCAAGTACTGGAGCTAACCTCTAGTCTTCCTTATGTCAGGTATTCAATTTTGACACATGTCATATATAACAGGAAATGTACTCACCACTATCTACAGCCTTTATCTCTCGGTCTACACTGTCTATTTTAAACAAGGGATTGATGAAGAAATGAGCAAAACGGTCCAAGCCTTCATAGAAGAACTTTCTTCTGATGTCAAAATAATACACAGTCTGAAAAATAAATAAGCTGACATGACTTTCTTACATTGAACATGATGGAAAGAGAAAGAGATTTTAGGCCCAATCTACAAAAGCTAACATAACACATAGTGCCACTGAAGGGAGGAGTCAGCATGGCAAATTAAGAGATTACTATCTCTTGAATGGACTGGATCTATATGTATGTGACAGACAAATTTATTTTCTACCATTTAAATCACACACACACATTTATATATATATATATATATATATATATATATATATATATATATATATATATATATATATATATATATATATATATATATATATATATATATATATATATATATATTCATCAGAAATTGAGCCACTCATAACCAAATTATTGGTCTCTTTAATCCAGGACTCCAGGCATACATTTCTGTGGGTACCTATTACTCAAACAAAATAGAAAGTGGTTTGAATTGATCACAAAAATATATTGGGTTATTGATTTATCCCTGATATCAATGTTGAAAGACCCTAAACATCAATTTCCTTGCAAGCTAGTTCATTTTGCAAACCGTTTCCTTAAGCTGCTCTCACACTGAGCACGAAGCCAACCAGACTGTACGCGAAGTGGCTAAACTCCACTTCTTGTTCACTTCACGGACAATATGTAAATTTAGAAGGTAATCAACCATACCATACGAAGTCAACACGTACACAACACGCATATGTACGAAGGAAGCCAGTAGATAACACAAAGTCTATGAGAAGTGTACATGATCTCTGCAGAAGCTTACAAGAAGGCAAAAACACCAACACGATTAAACACGAAGACAATGAGATGGTAATATGAACTTAATGTGTTGTCTTCGCGCTACTACAGGTTGTCTTCGCGGTCACTTCCTGGTCAATCGTGTTGGAAATTTGATGAAGAAGTCAACACGAAGTGAACCAGTAGAACGCAAAGTGAACCAGTAGAACGCGAAGTCAACCAGAAGAACGCGAAGTCAACCAGTAGTGTATACGTAGTGGACAAGAATGTATGTAGGTCAATCTTCGTGTTGAAATTTTTGGAATGTTCAAAAATTTCCGCGGCGGCCACGAAGTGACCACGTAGTATGGCGAAGTGGACACGCTTAAGTACGAAGACAACCAGAAGCTCCGCGAAGTTAACCAGTAGTGGAATTTGCATACTTCGCGTACAGTCTGGTTGGCTTCGTGCTCAGTGTGAGAGCAGCTTAAGGAGACATAACTCACCCTCTCACAATCTGTGTAGGCATTGTTGCTTCCACCATGTCTCTTAATAAATGCATCGAAGTCATTTTCATCTGGATACTTCGCACTTCCCATGAAAACCACTGAAACAGATGAGGGTCATCACAATCATTTATTTCATTTATTTATATATTTTTATTGAGCTCTATAGCTGTTATCATAAGTATTAAGTACTGTTTAATTCTAAACTAAATCACCCTATAAAAATACTTGTTCAACAAGTATATTTCTTTTTCTACCTATTACCAAGTTTGATAAATTATTAAATTTGGGTTATTGACTAAAAGCAACAAATAAAATCCATTTCATTTTTAATCTTTAATTGACAAAATAAGTAAAAAATGCTATTTACATTAAAATATTAATTGATATGAATTTAAGATTATTAGTAAAATATCAATGACAATCCTACTTTGATATGAGAAATCAACTTACTGTGCTCTAAGAAATGAGCCAAGCCTGGGATATCTGGAGGATCCGAAAAAGACCCAACTCCAACACACAGAGCAGCTGCAGACTAGAAAATAAGGCAAGCATTAGTAACCAAAATCACGAGAAGTAGAAGTTCAGTTATTATTAATCTTCTTAATTTGATAATTCCTTCTTACGAGTGGTTGATAATTCTTTAATTGCAACTTGAGAGTTCTTACAGTTGGTGAACATCTCAAGCTTATGTCAAATTTCAAATACCATCTTTAATGAAACAAAACATGGTAACTAAGTGGGAACTGCAAATACTTAGAAAAGATTCAAGAGAGCAGTACTTTGTTATATCCTTGAATTGATACTTGAATAGCAGAAAATATTGTCAGATAACAGAAAAATTTATAGATCCAATTAATACATTAGAGGTTTTCAATGCAAGCTGACAGGTTTCACCTACATCCTCTCAACAACCTGCAATGGATGTTTTCAATACAGAATTTTAGCGTCTTACCATTTTCTCACTGGAGTTACTCCGCCCTTTTTCTTGTGGAGGTGTGTCATCAGTATCCATTGACTCAGGTGGCTCCCCTCCTGCTTCCTCGTCACTACTACCTGAGTCGCTGCTTGACTCAGACATAGACGACACAGAGTCATCATCATCCTCCTTCTCTTCCTCAACACTTGGGTCGTGGATCAGCAAGGCAGTCAGACCATTAGCCAACTTAATTACTCTGGAAAAAGAAATCACAAAATTAGACTGTCACCTTTAATACCAAGTATGTTCACCTTGATCAATTGATCTCAGTGCAATTTCTAAAACATTTATTCTTCAGTTTTCCTTTTTTATGACATTTTCACAAGTTAGTTTAAATCCAATAATTGAATAAAACTTAAAAGTTGTTGCTTTTTTGTATGCATGGACTGATGGACATATTCTTGATCTAATCAGTTTAGTGCATCTCAGCTTGTTTTCAATTTCAAACTTGTAAACTAAAAGGTGCTAAAAGCCCCCTAAATAGTACATTTATGTTTCTAATGCAATCTAACAAATATTCCTGCAATCTTTGTCAGATGTGTGTGTGAATACTAAAATTCAATTTTTTAATGCAAATTTCATGTAAGTGCATGCATGAGGATTTAAGATGGTCCAGAGCTTAGCTTATGTAATTAGGCGTTGCAGGCAATGAATTTAGATTCAAAATGATTGGAATTAAGTTTAACGCCCGCAGGCACCAACATAATTTTCAGAACTAACTTGCTATGCTGGGCAAGTAGTTCATGATTTTCACTTGCCCAACATAATTTTGACTTGCCCGAAATAAGTTATAACATATGCTAGCAATGTATACATTTATTGCTTATCATCAGAGATTTTGATTAGAGGGATTGGTAAGAATAATCTACTGCCTGATCATAAAAAATTATAGATAAAATATTTCTTAACTTAATTCCCTCATTAAAATACTTTTAATGAAATTTCTCATATGTATTCTTTTCACATGGTAAGTTTGAAGTTTGTAGATTGAATAGTTTGTGTGGAATCTTCCATTACTTATAAACAAGTTCCTTAAGAAATTGTGCCATCTCTTGCAACCAGAGAGTTTTCTGAAAACTCCCAGAATGCAATGCTGTTATGACATCATAAGACAGCATCACATTCAGGTGTACAGGTGTGCATACCATCAGGATGCACCTATGGATTTATTATGGAATTATACATTATTTGGATGGAACCTAACCATAGCTTAAGTAAGTGTTGTAGGAATCCCAGTATTTTCATTTTGATATGCAGCCCAGAAATATTTTTTTTCAATTTTTTAATACAGCTCTCTGTTATCATGGATTTAATAATTTGAAACCCATTTTCTTTCAAGTTTTTTTGTAATTGTTCGCATATTTCTGGGTATTTGAGCTATTTACTGTAAAAGAAATGTGTTTGGTGTTCAGGAAATCAGCTTGCCCTTTCGTACAAGCTGGGAGTAGTAGACAGGGAGTGGGCACTGGTCTTGCGTCATCAAATTTCGCTGCCTCTCACTATCTGACCTAGATAGGATGACAACCCCCAGCCAGCCAGTGCATGCTTACTGCACAGATCATGTGACCAATACAACCCCAGGCTACAGCGTGTAACCCGAGGCGCAGATGCCGTAGAGGCTAGCATGCAGTACCTATGGGGTTGCAGATCAAGGGGATGTATTTCTCTGGTACAAGGGAAAACAAAAATGTACTTGCCCAAAAGCACTTTTTTCAAAAATTCGCTTGTCGGGGCAAGCGGGCTAGTACTAATGTACTAACCCTGACACGCAATTTTATTCTTAAATACTTAGACATTCAATTCACTACCTATACTCGCGCCGATCATTCGGTGATTTTGTAACATCCTCCATGACCACATGAGGGGTGTGCCCCTTGTGGTGATTGTGGTGTTGATGATGGGGGTTCCCAGCAGAGGACATCACTGGCATGGTCTGGAAGGGGGCAGACTGCACACTGCTAGCTTCTGGTTTATCGGCTAGGTCCTTCCGCTTTCTAGCGACAGCAGAAGAAAAGTCTCTAGGTTCTAAGTGTCGCTTGTGTAATTCTTTTGCTGAACGATTCATTAATTTAGCAACTTTTTCCAGGGATCTGGAACACATGGAAGGCACCGGTTCCCATGAACATCAACAACCTTCAGTTGCGGAGTTACGAGACCGGTGATTGGACAATATTACATATTTCTTAGCCAATCAAAATAGTCGTTTCATGTTGAATTGGATCGCTTACATCAATTTATATTATAAATGTATTTAAAAAGCATCAGATTCATAATCTAAGTAGTTCTATGAAATCAAATTGAGGAATCATTAGATGATTTGTTCGGATATCACCAATATTCTGATAACTCAAACTTTAAATTCTTAACATATGTAAATGTCATAAGCGCCCTCATTCCAGTATGGCGACTTCCATGCCACGTCAAGGTAGGGAAGGTCTTCTTGTTTTGTTTGTATATGTTTTAGTTAAGAAGACACGACCAATGGCGAGGTGCAAATCGAACTAATATATGTTTGTTGTTTTGCTTGGATGAAAATGTGTGTTCAAATATGTTTAATAAATCATGGAGGCGTGTATATGTGTAATGAATATGTCTTGAAATGAGTTTTCCATTGGAAATTTTAGATTTCTTGTTCATCGTTGTAATGACTTTGAAAATATATTTCAATTTCTTATCACGTTATAGACATTTGCATAACCTGACATCTGTAAAAGCCTATTGCCAAAGACCCCTTTTACATGGTTTGCAAATATGAGTCCACAAGCGTCGGTCTGTATCATCAGTTTTCAGTTATGTCAGAGAGGTCTGGTTATGTGTTGCTCAAAACACTTGATTTCCTTATAATTTAAATTTTCCAAACCAGGAACGAACCATCATCATTTACCATCTCTTACACCTGATAATTCACTTTATTCAGTGAATGATTTGTAATGTGGTGACAGCCATAAAGTTGGATTACAGATGGTTAGTGCGAAGCTACACTTCATTCCTCTAATCTGAACTGGATCTATACAGGATAACTTCAGAAACTACAGAATTATTAACCCCTCATGTGCAAGTCCCTTGTCATGGCTCGACACTGAGGGTTGCAGTCTTGCAAAGTGCAAGTGAATTTGCTGAAAAACAGCATTTTGGCAACCAAATCATGACCCTAACATTCACTGCTTCATCTGATCTACGAATTTTCAGCATTCTCAAATTGGCAGGAAGTGACAATTGTGACTGCCACAATGTTGGCCAGAAGATTTTTTTTCTGGGCAAGTAAATATTGAGACCTCTTACCTGGGCTTGCAAGTAGTTGCCAACAATGACAATCTCGCATGTTTGTACTGTTGGCAATTGTTGGAAATCGGCGAATTTTACAATGCCGTGGGACCTAATGAGCAAAAGCAATATTTTGCGGAGTTGAGACAAAAAGTATGTTTATACATACACGCGGTAGTGCTACTAAGAGGTTTGGAAGGCAAAAACAAACTTTTTGTTGGGGAAAAAGAGGAAAAGGCGGTAAGGCCAACCAAGTCAGACAGACTATAGAGGTTAATATTGCACCTTGCTGGTTACCATTAATAACCTTTTTGAAACCAATGCCACTGGTGATACTGATAGTCTGATACAGTAGCAACTCCTTTATATATCTGTTTTCTAGTTTGATTTCTTCTGTCCCATATTTTTTGTGCAGTATTCAAAACTATTCATTTCATATCCAAGGCCATTTGCAGATACATTCAAATTTGTTTCAAGTGTAAAAGCAATGTTTGCTCTAGGTTCTTTTGCTGCAACACCTCCCTTTGGTGAAGAGCCAAAATAAGTGTTGAATGTGTTTACTCTGCCTGCTCTCCTCTGCCTAGACAACCAATTTACCTAATTCCAATCTTAGAGGGAAGCAAAATATTTTCGTAAATCAACCTGGCTGCCAGAATCCTCCCAATAGGTACCTTAAATTCCCTGTAATTTGGACCACCCCTGTGACCCCAGGAAAATGGGCCACCATAATTATTTTGCAAATTAATCACTGGAAAATCTGGGCCACTCCCTTTCTTTCTTGCTAACAGCTGTTTCACTGAATATGGGCCTCCAATCTTGACACAAGAGTTTCAAAAATGAATTTTGTGACCGGTATCCTTTTAATGTTCATCTAAAACTCTGTCTCCAGTGTTCCATTTTGTTTGAAATGAAGTTAACTTACCAGTGACAGAGGAGATATTTTTACTGAGTAAAAGTTAGTGGGTGGTGTGGTAGATGTCAATATAGCAAAAAGCAATTTAAAACAATACATTGTATTGATCTGGGTGTTGACATCAGTGTAGGTTATATCATTCTATATGTGTCTGAGGTGTGATGGTTGTGTTAAGTTTGGAAAACCTTCAATTCAAGGAGGATTCCCAGTTCAAAACATGGCTGGGCTCTCAGATCTGTCAATGGCATGGCAGTTCCTCTTTCAACTTCAGTGCTGGAATCTGTAGCATAATGGTAATTGTGGAATGAGCATTTTGTGATTCACCTTTAAAATTGAAATTTTGAACATAATCTAAGTGAGTGTATGATTCTCAGGAGTGAAAATGATTTAAACGAACAAAGAAATGTGTTGGGCCTGCTTGGATTAAATGTCTGTAGGGAAGCTCAAACATTAATAGTTAACATGGAGCAGGAACAAGACTGTAGAAAGCTAATACTTTAATGAATATTTTTCCTCATGAAAGAAAATAACTTTGGGAATTGGGACATAGACACCCCTTTTAAATCAGAATGGGGGTTATCTACATATCCATGTCCTAAAACAGTTGAATATCTGTCTGCTTTGTTAGTAATACTACTTAGTATGATGCTTAATATCCTTCCGAAGTCTCCACCATTAGAGAATGAGTCAAGCACTGTATCAAATTGCCCTTTTGATCTTTGTCACCTGATGATGTGTTAGTGAACTTGAAACCCATATAACATAATAGATGCCTGTGGTTGTAAAAAGTCCGGTTGTGGGGGACTGAGCAGGAAGGATATTTATTAGCTCATTCAATCATGCAGTGCCCCAGTAGTTCTGATGATTTTATATCATGATACCTCTGATAGAAATCTCTTTGGAAAATGATTTGAAGAAGATTGTTAATCAGAAACCAACAAACCACTTTAAATGAATATTATAATTTTCAGAGGCTATAGATCCATGCTTTATGCCAAGATTTTTTTCATTTAGGAAAATAGTACGACCTGCCATTTTCCCTTTTCTAGTCATGAATAAGGGAATGATGGGAGCCTGATTTTTCTTTCCCAGCTTATCACCAATTAATGTATACACAATGCTGATGTGCCATCCTGACATGTCCAGGTGTTAATGATTTACATACATGTGCTGGTTAGTGTAGATCATATCGCATTTATCCATATTTATCAGCTTAGAGTGGAATATTGTACACATATCGGCATATCTCACATGTAGAGAAGAATAACACATATACACAGAAGCAAGATCTATAGAAATTTATAATGTATATCATTGAAATATTTAATTTGCAATCAAAAGTGGTAAAAATTAACACAATATTTTTTAGAGGTTGTTGTACAACAACCTATATTCAGTTCGCTTTTGTTGTCTTGCATTCCCGGGGAGGGTCCTGGGAGCTGGTTGATGCATTTTCCCTATGTTGTCTTACATGGCATTTTTGGAAAATTCTAGCCGCATGATCTGGAGAGTGGGGTGTGGTGGGGTCGTTTTGTTTATTGTTTCTGTTAGAATTGGGTGTGTAGTTTATAATGTTTGTTTCATTGTTTCTGTGGGTTGCCTAGTTTTTTTTTTGGTGGATTTTTACGTGTTTATACTTTACGTTTTCTTCACTCCAATACGATTCTGTAGCGCGTCTGGTCTGGTGGGGCGGCCGTTGGATGCGCATGCGTGGGTGGATGCGCATGCGTGGGTTTTCTGCATATTTAATGCGATCGGCTAATCACGTGACGGTGCGTGATTGGGTTTCCCAGCACCACGTGGTTTGTCTCTGGTGAATTATCCAATGAGCGGTCTCACTGCCTCACCGTCACACCACGTGGTACTCTTTCCCGCGGTTTATTAACCAATGAGCGGCTATTTGTATCCCTCTTTGTACTATTTTACTTACGTGTTCATTCACGTATTTTTTACATTGGCTAGGTTACCCTCCGCCATTTTGAATATCGGGTTTGACGAAATTTGCACCCCGATTTCAAAGCTTTCGTTTGTGGCCATCTCTAACTCTAAAATTCTGAAACCAAAAGAATTAACAAGCCAAGTATCTATATTATTAAGATTAATTCTTTTGGTTTCGGAAAATCGAAAATATTTTGAGATATTTGTCAACACGCATCGATGGTGGCGTGTTGACCATGGCGATTAGTACATTCTCAATGGTACCTCGCCGATTCCTGTCAATTTCATCAAGCTATCTCCCCCCGATCACAATATGACTACCTACCTGGATAGATGAGATCCTCATCTATCTGATTCAATCATTTTTTTAATTCAACTTCAGGTTGGAAGCGAAAAAATAGCTTTTCGCTACAACCGGAAGTTGATTTTTTTGATATAGCGAGATTAGGGCATTGATATGCATTGTGTGCATTTCACACAAAAAACATACTTTTTTCAATAAATTGTCACGACGCCGTTTCTGGGTCAAAATTTACAAATGGCCCATCAAAGTGTTCGCAACAAATAGGGCTTTTACCCTATTATCATAACTTGTTGGTTATATTTGTAATTTTTGAAAAAAAATGGCGACTTCGGAAAAAAACGGCAAAAACGGCTTTTTGGAATGTTGATTTAGGAACCCTGGCGAAATTCTAAATTTACTTATTAATTTCGCCACTAAAACCGGAAAAAAAGTTTCAACTTCAAGAAAACAGACTCTAAATAATCCATCCTGCCCATTTGTGGATTTTTTTTGATCCCCACAATCGTAAGAAAACAACTTTGAAAAAAACGGAAGTAGTAAATATTTTTATCGCGATTTCAGCAGTCAGTATATATACCCTTCTCACCATGAGTGTAGTATGCAGTCCTGAAGTTAGCAGACCTTTAACCCTGCCATCCCTTCCATTCTCACTGTTGTTGTATTTTAGATAAAGATATGATTTTAATTGTTTTGGGTGACAGGAAAAGTGTGTACTGTTATAATTTATTGGTCACAAACTTATAAGCCCAAAGAGCATGTAATGCGAATGCATGGGATGGCAGGGTTAATGGTCTGCATACTTCAGGATTGCATTTTCACTCATGGTGAGAAGGGTGTCAAGGGACATAACTGCAGGCAGCACTCATAGAAACTGGCTTCGACATCATACTGCATCTACACCAAAGAGCATCATAGGAACTTGATTCACCTGACAACCCAAAATAGTAAGCATACATTAAATTGAAATAAATACAAAAGTATCAATACAAAACTATCACTCAATATACAATTTTATAAAAACACATCCACAAAATATAGAAACCATGCAAATCTTCACTGTCCCTCAAACAAAACAATTACTGTTTAAAGAAGATATTGTGTCGGTGTGATAATATAAGATTGCATTTGGTGAGATATGTTTTGTGTTGATATTTTTGTGTTGCTTTGATGGTATGTATGATTATTCTTTCAGGTTGCATGGTGTATTGAATTTCTCTGATGTACCTTCAGTCTACCTGATGTTTAGTGCTGCCTGCAGTTCTGTCCCTAGAAACTCTTCTCAACATGAGTGAAGTAGCAGACCTGAAGTATGCAGGCTTCTACCCTATGATGCCGATGCCGGTCCCATACCCCTTCAACCCAGTGCTCGGGCCCAGGCAGCATCTCCCTGCATTTGTATCGCCCAAGATGCAAAACAAACGAAAATACTGATCAAAATAAAGGGAAAATTACAAAGTTTGTGTTTCTGATGTATTTTTTAACACTATTAGGTATGATAGAAAGATAAAGAAGTTCAAAGAATGGGAATTTTTTTTGAAATTGTTCTAGACTGATATTTAATGTACATTCACAAACTGGCTCTTATAGTTGTATTTCTTGGCACTATTAGGTGTGATAAAAAGATAAAGAAATTCAAAAATAGGGAAGTTTTTTTAAGTGCGGATTTAGATAGAAATCTTATGAAAAGTTTGGAAGATATGTGTTTCAGATGTATTTTTTGGCACTATTAGGTGTGATAAAAAGATAAAGAAGTTCAAATAAAAGGAAATTGTTTTAAATTGCTCCAAACTGATATTAATGTCTATTCACAAACTTGGTTTTTGATTAAAAAGTCTGTAAGTATCATCAGCAGCATTACAAGTGTGTATCAGTCTATTTTAGGTTTAAGTACAAAGTTATTGCATGCATATTGGGTTTCTGGTAGTGCTGGACCTGCTTTAGTGGCGGAAGATCATGGCCAGGGGCATATGTCCCTTAAGGGGCCATATGGTTGATATTTGTGCATGTTTGCATTCAGGCAGTGTTTGGCCATTTTCATGTAAAGGTAAGTCACGGACTAAAGTTCTTCAGGCAGCAGCATGTTAGTTGTGGCAAGCATGCTGCTGGTGGGGTTTTGTTGGCTGTCATTTGCAGTGCTGGTTTTAGGCTTTTCCCATTCATGTTTGGTGATCTACTGGATTAGTGGTGGTGAGTTTGCCATAGTTTCTTGGATAGCTAGGAGTGGGTTATAGTTTTCGAAAATATTTGAGGGAGGGTTTTAGATAGAATTCTTTTGAAAAAATTGAGGGATATGTGTTTCAGTTGTATTTTTTGGCACTATTAGGTATGATAAAAAGATAAAGAATTTCAGTGGAAGGGAAATGTTTTAACTGTCCAGGTTTGGGGGTTTTGGAGCATTTTTCCAGGGAAAAAATTGAATAGTTTGTGTTTCTGATGTATTTTTTGGCACTATTAGGTATGATAAAAAGATAAAGAAGTTCAAGAAAGTTGAATTTTTTTTTAAATGTTCTAAGCTGATATTTAATGTCCATTCACAAGCTTGGCTCTTATAGTTCATCATCAGGTAGCAAAATCACATAATCCAGGAACATATGCCCCTTAAGGGACCATAAGGTTGATCCTTGTGCATGTTTGCACTCAGGCAGTGTTTGGTCATTTTCATGTAAAGGTAAGTCACGGACTAATGTTCTTCAGGCAGCAGCAGGTAACTTGTGGCAAGCATGCTATTGGTGGGGTTTTGTTGACTCTCATTTGCAGTGCAGGATGTGGGCTTTTCCCATTCATGTTTGGTGATCTACTGGATGAGTGATGGTGGGTTTGTCATAGTTTCTTGGATAGCTAGAAGTGGGTTATAATTTTGGGAAATATTTGGGGGAGGGTTTTAGATAGAATTCTTATGAAAAAATTGTAGGATATGTGTTTCAGATGTATTTTTTGGCACTATTAGGTATGATAGAAAGATAAAGAATTTAAGGAAAAAGGAAAATGTTTTAAAATGCTCCAAACATATATTTAATGTCCTTTCACAAAGTTGGCTCGTATATTTATTCATCTGGTTGCAATATCACATGAACCAGGGGCATATGCCCCTAAAGGGTACATAAGGTTGATCCCTGTTCATGTTTGCTTTTAGGCAGTGTTTGGCCATCTTCATGTAAATGTTTTGTGTTACTTTGATGATATGTCAGATGTCAAATTTTTAACCCCGCCCCCCATCGCTCTCTTTTTCTGAAGTATGTGTGTTAAAATGTTCATGTTTATATTTGGCGGATAGGCTTAGTGATTAGTTTAGTTTGTCAAAAGTTGCATTTTATTTATGCGTGCTGAATTTTAGGTTATGATGAAATTTTTTATTCGCTGTTTAACTGTTGGTCTTTTTTAATATTTGAGAGCCGGCACTTATTTTAATGCATGGCCTTTGTTGTATATACTTAGCTTATGTGTTAACATTTTGTGTTGTGGGGGAGAGTCACAAGCCTCTGTTAAGGGGGAGTGGATTTTTGGCTGTTGGCAACATGTTTGATTTTGATGTGGTGTTATTTGCAGGCAGCCAGTCAGTTTGTTACATGCATCAGTGATTGACTTTAACATTTTCAGACAGGAGCAGATTTGGCTCCCAGGATTTTAAGTTTAGGGGCTATTAAATTCCTGTGCGGCCACCACGACGGTATGGTTTTGCCAGGGGTGCATTGTCCAGGTTTGGGGATCTTGGGGCATGCTCCCAGGGAAAAGTTTGAAACGTTTGTGTTTCAGCTGTATTTTTTGGCACTATTAGGTATGATGAAAAGATGAAAAGAATTTCAAAAAAAGGAAAAGTTTTTAAAATGCTTTAAGCTGATATTTAATGTCCGTTCACAAACTTGGCTCCTATAATTCATCATCTGGTAGCAAAATCACATGGTTCAGGGGCATATGCCCTTTAAGGGACCATAAGGTTGATCCCTGTGCATGTTTGCATTCTGGCAGTGTTTGGCCATTTTCATGTAAGGGTAAGTCACGGACTAAAGTTCTTCGACAGCATTAAGTAAGTTGTGGCAAGCATGCTATTGGTGGGGTTTTGTTGACTGTCATTTGCAGTGCAGGATGTGGGCTTTTCCCGTTCATGTTTGGTGATCTACTGGATAGGTGATGGTGGGTGGTGAGTTTGTCAAAGTTTCTGGATAGCTAAAAGTGGGTTATAGTTTTGGAAAATATTTGAGGGAGGGTTTTAGATAGAAATCTTATGAAAAATTTGAAAGATATGTGTTTCAGATGTATTTTTTGGCACTATTAGGTATGATAAAAAGATAAAGAATTTCATAAAAAAGGAAAATGTTTTATAGTGCTCCAAACTGATATTAATGTCTATTCACAAACTTGGTTTTTGATTAAAAAGTCTGTAAGTATCATCAGCAGCATTACAAGTGTGTATCAGTCTGTAACCACTAACGAAAAAACACAAAAATCAGAAAAATTTCAAAATAGCAAAATATTAAAAAAACAAAAAATTGCAAATGATTAACTACAAAAAGACATACAAGGAATCAACCTCTTGACGCCACTGGCGTCTATCTTGTTATATATTATTCCTAGTCAACTGTTTTTATTGATACATGTTTAAGTTTATTATTCCTTTAGATTGTTTAGGTCTCATACAACCTTGCCATGTATTTAGGTATCTTAAAGTTTCAAGGACAGCTAAACTTCTTTATTCACTTATCTGAAGGACAGCATGTTCTAATGAATAGTAATGAATGATACATGCTTACCTTACAGATATCAGATGAACAGTTAATGATTATTGATCTTAAGGATTTTGGTGATTTGAGCCTTTGAAGTAGAAATAGTTCCCAAACCTGACGGTCAAACACCATACTTGGTGTTTCTCCTAAATCTGATGTTATATTAATTATACATGTGTATAACCAAAAGCAATTGATTTATTTCAGGGGTTTAGTGATTGCAATTAAGAGTGCTGATTCTCATCGGAAAAATGTGAAATCTAGACGCTGACAGGTTGCAAGCAGAGGCTATAGAGGTCACATAAACGTTTAGAAAATGACAATATTAAACAGAACGCCCAGCATGATTGTTGGCCTGTGCTCTGCTGCCAACTTCATCAACGCAGCGGACAGGGTCATCATGCCCATAGCAATCATACAGATGAGCAAGGAGTTCAACTGGGACCTCCATGGACAGGGATGGGTCTTAAGTTCATTCGCTGTTGGCTATATGAGTAGCATGGTAAGTCGTTTTGATATCATCACTTTTGTTGTGCATCAAACTAAAACTAGATAGTGACAACTGACAAGCCATTTAATAAATGTGGAGGAAATTAAAATAAAATTTATTTTTTCCCGACCACTTTAAAAAAGTAATTAGCTCCATCATCCTAAGTGATTGAAAATTTCTTGTAAAGTTGATTTCAAAGGTCTACCATTGACAAGGAAATTTATGCTGTTTGTTTACTCAAAAATGAATCTATTTTTAGTATAGTTCTCAGTCATAAATCAAAATCAATAGATTTACATATATTTCTTAGCCTGAGCTTGTCATTCTCTTTGAATACTCAACAATATGGTTACATTCATTTGTCGTATTACCAAGCATTGTTCAAGCATGGAAATTGATTTTATCTATAAGTATTGCTGCAGTTGCTGCACAATTAATGCTTTGCATTTATGAATTGCTACAGCAGTGGCTGTGTGGTTTGCAATAGCATGGGTACAACCTTAAGGTGGCGAATGCACCTTTTTTGGGGGGGGGGTGGGGGGTGTTGCCCATGTTGGCATGGATGGATGATTGCAAGATGGCTTGATGGAAGAAGAGGGCTCCTAATATTTTCTGTGGGCACCTAGATTTCTCTTTGCTAGGCGCCCAAAGCATTGCCTTGCCTTAGCCGTCTGGCTGTCATTTGGACACCCAATTTATAAAAAAATGTAAATTTCAAGTTTATTAAGGGCTCCTAGCACGATGTATTATATTTGAAATGTACAAATTTAGTACAAACGAAAATAAACAAAAAAACATAAATTGCACACCTTAATATGACCAAGCTTATGGTTCGTTTTTAACTTTTGCAGATTTCATTGTATTAGTGCTATGCTGCCCATGCTGTATATACCTGTATATCTACTAACTCTTTTCTGTGTTATTTCAGGTAATAGGAGGTCAAGCTGCTAAGAAGTATGGTGGGAAGAATATCCTGACACTCGCAGTGCTCACCTGGTCCATCTGTACGGTCCTCACACCTTTCTTCGCTCACTCCATATACGCCCTCATCTTTTTTAGAATCTTATTAGGCATTGGAGAAGGGATAGGTAAGTCCTGACATTGTGTTACGCCCTCATCTGTTTTAGACTTCATATTAGGCTTTGGAGAAGGGATAGATAATTCCCAACATGATTTTCCTCAAAGGGGAACATGCAACAAGGCCAAGTACTTGTGCTCTTGTTTGTTTGTGGTTCTGAACTGATATTAAACTTCTCTAAATTAATTCTGCATCATTTGCCAACGTGCCTATTGTATAAATGCTTATAAGTCTGGGTATCACTGTCTGACTGTCCTAGACTGAATTAAGCTTACCAGTAGAAGAACAAATTAGTGGTAAGGAACTGAACTTTGGCATTAATTAATCTGTTGGACATGAATAATTATCTAAGTTGCGAATGCTTTCTTTAACCTCTATAAAGTTTCATATGTTATAACTTATTAAATCTTGAAATATCTGTAATTAACTTGATACTGAACTAAATAGTATTATACACGGAAACTGCTTAGGTAAGTCTCACTTCAGAAAATGAAATGTTATTGAGTGATTATGTATCTGTTATATCTTATGTACTAAACTAAAACTCTCATTTCAACTTCATTTACTTACTCAAACCTCTATTAGGCTTTCTCATGTTGTTGAATCATTATATTTGGGATTCTGAAGTCTGAACTTATACTAGAATCCATTGTCTGTTGCAGGACTTCCAACTATATTTCATATATTTGCTCATACTGTTCCAATAGAGGAGCGCTCAAGGGCTTTTGGTTATTTGTTAGCCCTCGGTTCCATAGGACAAACTGTATCAGCAGTTGTAAGTAAAACTTATTCATCAACACTTTCTTTTTGCATTTTGAATGAAGACACTTTCTCCAAGAGTTGAATTCTAGTTTGAACATGCCAATGTTAGTTAATGTCTGTCAGATAAGACTAAATGGTATATAACAAATTGTTTGATATCAAGCATTTTCTCGTTCTATAGTAGCAATTCATGTGTATTTTTGTCACAATCCACAATGTATTATTTAAAAAAAAACATTTATGGATTATTGTAAATCAAAACTATTCTGATAGATATTTGTGTTTGCTAGACTGTTGGGTAGAATGATAAAACCACTTTCCTAACTTCTTGTATTCTTTTATAACCTTTAGAGGTGTTCAGTGTTGGTTGATTTATCCAATGAATAACCAATCCACTAGCCTCACCGACCATCACTAACTAATTAATTAGTACAGCGTCATTTTTTGAAGCATGAATTTTTATATAAGACAGCTAGCAGGTTATATTATGGTTTTCTAGACCCTTATGTCTGTTCACCGATTTACTCTAGAAATGTTTTCCATATATTTTGCAGTTGATTACTCAGTTGCCAGTAGTTTACTGGTTACAAAAGTCAATCATTGGACTATAACCTTTTAATGTTCTGTCCGTTCCAGATTTGTCCCCACCTGCCCTGGCAGTGGATGTTCTATACATTTGGTTCGCTAGGTTTTGTCTGGGTGCTGCTATGGATGGGGATATACAAAGAGTCAATAGGATCCCCAGAGGAAGAATTTGTACAGCCTCCAAAAGTGAGATATTATTCCATATCAGTTTCATATATATGTTTGTACTTGCTATTCTCTTTCTACTTATCTTTTTATTCTCATTAAGATGCTTTCAATATTTATCTTGATATATTGTATTTTCATATCCCATGATATGGCAAATTAACATACAATACAATACCTCGAGGTGCTACTCAAGGTCTTTAATCTGCCAGATTCCTCTTTAATTGATGTGTCCTTAGTATCATAAGCTTTGATTTATTTTCAAATAGGTATTGCTAATTTGAGATGGTCAGAGATCCTTTATTATATGTGCATTTGGTGTTATTAGCTTCTTTTTATTTTCAGTGAAACAATAGTAATACTGTTAATGCTGTTAATTTACCTGTGTTTTTTATTTGCGTATATTTGCCAATCAGACTTGATAAGTAAAATAATATTTGGCAAGTTCCGTAAAAGAATTTTGGACACGGCAAATTAACCTGATCCACAGTATGATATGTTCATAGTTCCTTTAATTTATGTGCATTTGGTATATTAACTTTGCTCTATTTATAGGTAAATAATAGTAATATGATATGTTCATAGTTCCTTTATTTTATGTGCATTTGGTATATCAACTTTGCTCTATTTACAGGTAAATAATAGTAATGTGCGATGGTCAGAGTTCCTGACCCACTGGCCTCTGTGGTCCATCTATATTGCACACTTCAGCATGAACTGGTCCAATTACATCATCATGCAGTGGCTACCCACCTACATGGCCAGCAACCTAGGGGCCGAAAAACATGATATCATGTTCACAGCGGTGCCTTATATCATGAACTCTCTCATAGGTGTAGGTAAGTCCACTTTTGTATATTACCGATTGAAGGCTGCTAAGAATGACAAAAAATAGGACCAGTCCGGGTCCTAGCCAGGATTTAGAAACTGAGTGTCAGAAATAGGTAATTTTAAAATTTTGGTGTGGCCTGTCTTTCAAGGGAGACCACAGTTTTTTCAGATAACGTGAAATCTTTCAATCATTTGCTTGAAGTTGGGCTTTGAGAGTTGGGGTGTCAAATGATGCCAAGACACCCAGCTGCCCAATGCCCTTGGAATGACAAAGACTGTCTTTTTGGTGGTCACTTGACTCTTTTAAAAACACAGGAATATTTATGTTCACATGTCATTTCAACTGTTAGATTAGGGCAGGTTTTCTTTAATATTTCATTATCTTATGATCAATTTAGCTGAAAGAAGCTACATTGAGAACGTATATCTTTATTGCCTGACATGACTGAGAACATAATTCTTAAGTATTACCTCACAGATTTTACTAAAGTAGGTCTCAAAGAATCAAGTGCCTTCTTTTCCAACACTGACTCATTATGAATGTTTTATTTCTTTCAGCTGCTGGCCATTTTGCAGATGCCCTTATAGCCAATAAATGGACAGTTCTGTCTGTCCGTCGGTTGATGACAGCCATAGGACTGTTAGGACCAGGAATATTCATCCTTTTCTTTAGTGCAGTTCATAATCTGCTTCTTGCTGTCATGTAAGTCACCTTGCTCATCATTCAGAGGAGAGAGTTGTTGAAAAACGAAATCTATTAAATTTATGATGCAGAATTATAAATCACTGTAGATTGTGGAGGGGGGATTGGTCTAGAATAACAACTACTTATTCTGCGAAAGTCTGATTTATGTTATTGAAGAATTCTATTAGATTAACTTGGTATTATTGTACATTTATCTGTACATATCTGTAGATAGAATCTCAAATGAATGATTATGCATGGCACGAGAAATTTCATGATATTTCCTTCTGTTTCTGTTGTATATTTTGTCTTAATTCTCAATCAGGTATGGTTGGTAATTAATTTTTTGTTGCTATCATTTCAATTTACTTAAATACAAATGCTTGACTCATGATCAATTATCCTTCAGCCAAATATATCTAGAAGTCAAAATTGGTACAATTAATGATTATCAGTACATTTTGAAATTGCACTATTCATTTATTTATTCATTTATATAATCATTTATTTATTTATTTATCTATTTTTTCCTTTGTGTAGATTTGTCTCAGTGTCCATGGGTCTGAGTGCCTGCAACTCCTCAGGCCATCTCAGTAACCATGCCGATATCGCTCCTAGCCATGCTGGAATCACCTTTGCTGTATCTAATACATTGGTAAGTACACTCCACACCCTAGTACAGGTGAATTTGCATATGACGGACCACTGTACGCAAGACTTTTGGCTATGACGGACGATATGCTTGGTCCCAGTCCCATGCATATTAAGTATGTGTCATATATATTATGACAGACTTTGCATATGACGGACCAATTTTCCTGGTCCCATTGAGTTTGTTGTATGCAAGTTCGCCTGTACAAGGGAAGTATGCTGTATTCCATCATTCTAGATGAAACAATTAAACTGAGGATCATAGTTCTTCATAATGACCATATAAGTTAGCCTTATATATTTTTAGTTCTGGGTATTTTTTAACAATGATCCTTAACAGGTGAACTTGGATATGACGGACCACTGTACGACAAATTTTTGCATATGACAGACGATATACTTGGTCCCAGTCTGATGCAAATCAAGTATTCGTCATATGTATACAACAGATTTTGCATATAACGGACCAATTTTCCTGGTCCCATTGAGTCCGTCATATCCAAGTTCACCTGTATTGAGTAAATATTTGCTTTTTTTGGGGTTGGTCCTCATAACTGATTGATCTAAGGCATTGCTAGTTGCTGATTGCTGTATCTCACATCTGCCTTGGTTTATATCCAGCTGGATGCTTTGATCAGAAATATGCCACCCAAAATACTGTATAACTGGTATTTTTTACAGGCATTTTATTTTAGCGCTCCCCGTGATAGCACCAAAATAACATCCTTCAAATAAATATATTGCTTTGTTTGAGTGCTTGAATACACAAATGTAAAATAGCACAAATACCCTCCAGCATGGCTGTAAAGCAAAGATTTTACCACTTCAAAAAATATGCTGTAAACAGTAATTGATTGGTTCAAGGTATTGCTACTTGCTCACATCTGCCCTGGTTTATATCCAGCTGTATATATTCCAGCAGGATACTTCGATCAGAAAGATGTCACCAAATTAGTCGTGCTTTTATATGGTTGCAGCGATAATGGATAAAAGGTTTATATTCTGTTATGTCATTGTGTACTTTCTGTATTTCAGGCAACGATTCCGGGCATCACATGTGGGCCCCTGACTGCTGAATTGGTGACGCAGTCTCATGGCCGCTGGTTCCCAGTCTTCATCATCGCTGCGTTGGTCAACTTTGTAGGAGCTATCATATATTTAAGCCAGAGTGCAGCCAGCCAGGTGTTATAGCCTATAGCATTGCCATTAGCTGCTGCCAATATGTAGGTGTGTGTATAGCAGGGTCTTAGCCAGGATTTCAGAAATGCCTGTCCAAAACAGCAATTCCAAAATATCTGCCCATCCAGATTTAGCCACTAATCTTTTTAAATTCCATATACCAACTACATTTGATAGCCTATTGTGTCAAAAAAGCCAATGTACACTTCAGCTATATCCTGAAAGATGGCTTGTTAGGAAAATATTTGTTTATTAGCCCAAAAAAGCCAAAATTGAAAATTCTTTATAGAATTTTTGCATGTTCAAAAAGGAGGTTTTTAGTAAACTGCCTGTTCAAAGGGCTGTTAGGATGGGTCCTGACGCAGTCCCTGTGTCCACACTGTGGAGGCTGTCTAACATCCAGGGCCTTAGCCTAGAGTTCAAAACTAGGCAACCTATAGGTCCAATAAGCTAAAGCTGTGTGTCATAATTTCAAGGGAGATCATGTATTTAACTATTACAAAATGCAATGGATATTGAAAAATATTTTAACAAATATTTATTGAGGTAACTCTGAAAGTATTTGCTAATTTTTTTAAACTTTTCTGACCAAAACATTTTCTGTGTCCTGGTGTGTAATTTTCAAGGATCATGGTGTTGGGATGACTGACGTCCAGCTGGCCAAGGCCCTGTTCCTTATTGATCAACTGGCTATTCAACCACCACCCTTCCTCCCTCCTGGTATTCAAATCATCAGATTTGAATGGATGTACATGCCTTGTATGTCTTCTGTGTCAAGAGGGAATGGTTATCAAATGGCACACCCTTAATAAATCAAAAGGCCAAATGGCCAGGATTAGAACTATAGTTTGTGAGTTCCCTACCTATCACACTTTTAAAAGCACTTTTCAATGGGACTGAGCAAGAGTGGTTTTAAGTTGCATTTCGCTGTACTGAACAAAAAGTGGAGATATGAATGGTAGTATATGTATATGTATATATATATATATATATATATATATATATATATATATATATATATGTATATATATATATATCTGTGTGTGTCATGATACAGTGGTTTGGTCAGTCAGGTTGGTCAGTAAGGAGCGATGCAATCATTCATATGTAAATACCTAAAACGTTTTCCAAGTAGAGAAATATAGGTACATTCACTCCAGTTATTAAGTTACAGGCACAAAGAGGTCATTGTTACCTATATGGGATTGGAGAAGTGAGTCCTGTGCCATAGGCTTGTTACAGGCGTCATAGGCCAATTGTTTCTGTTAAAATATTGATTTTTTTACTATAGGGTGAGGGGTTTAGAATCCCTTCTCTGCCACATTTTCCATAATTATTCCCAGTCACATCTCCTTTTGAGCCCCTAAAGAATGTTATGTTGGAATATAGGTAATTCCAGAAATGGTCATATTCACTTTTTTGGGCCCTGTTTTCCTGAATCATTCTGAAAAATATGGTAAATTGGGGAAATTGTTCTGAATGGATTTACTGATTTCTTACCAATATTTTGACTGGAAAGGAAATGATCTGTATACTGCCCATCACCAATCATGTTTGGTATTACTTTAACTTTCACCAGACTTGTTCCATAGCTTGGCCCTTAATCTGCTAGTATTACTCCTGTAATCAGACTTAAGATTACTCTGTTAAGGCAACCAATAGTCTGATCTATTATCATTATTATCATTCAAAGTGTTCCATTTAACGTTAATATTGAAACATATTTGATACAACATATTGGACTTTGAGTTGCACATCTGTTATTACTATTGAAAATAGAGATCTAGCTGGTGACTAGATGAAGGAAACAATTTTTCTTTAACTTTCACCAGACTTGTTCCATAGCGTGGCCCTTAATCTGCTAGCATTACTCCTTCAATCAGACTTAAGATTACTCTGTTAAGGCAACCAATAGTCTGATCTATTATCATTATTATCATTCAAAGTGTTCCATTTAACGTTAATTTTGAAACATAATTTTTCAATTCCCCCCCCCCCCCCCCTCTTTATGTGGGTATTTAAAATGCATCTTCTGAACTGCTGGTGATGGCAATCTTCACTTTTAACCCTTACTCGCCATATTTTCTTGAATATTTTATAATTGTTTCATATTTTTAGTTCATAATGGTATTGCGTTGTGAGGTTTTCTCAATCTACTTCTTCCTCAGAAGTCACCTTTTGTAATATTATAATAGTATTTCATTGAATGGTTTATAATTTGCTTAATAGTTCTGGAATATTCGTTTTTCAAGATAGCATGCATGCCTAAAATATGTACAGTGAAATCTGTCCACAAGAACATCTCTGTACATAATACAAGTTTAATTGAAATGACTACCAGACCCTTTAGAAATCAGCCTTAAGAGACTCAAAAATATAACTAGAGCATAAGCCGGAAAGTTCGAAAAAGGTTATCTGCCCCTGGTTTCTTTTTGAAATAAGGCTATATGTATATTTTGTATAATAATGTACTGACATAATTTGGGTGAAAGAAAAAGAAATGTTAGTTTTATTAATAGTTATTAATTATTATGGTTAAAACAACTATTATTGACTAATAACTGATCACTCAATCCCCGTCTTTAACTTTTGGTGGTTTACCTAAAAATCAGTGCATTTATTCATGTTTTTCCCTTCATGTAACACACACCTGTGCCAACCATTTATGTTTGTTTGTTTATTTATGGTGCTTTTTGAAGGGAGCCAACATCAAATCAGAGTAAGCATTTAAGTCCTAAAATCTCCCGTTGTAAGCTCATGAATTAAGTGGATTTATATTGCGTATTTTCTCCTGCCACTGCTGATTTTGCTTTGAGGATTTCAGTTATGGAATTAATTTAATTTTGCGGTTCCTTATATTCCTGTGGTTAGTTTATACAAATCTTTTATTGTATTTATGGTATAATCCACTACAGAGGTTATTTAATCACAGGGATTTATTAATAATGGGGTTGATTTTATTGAAGGAATTCCTCCCATTCAATGGCTTTAGACTATTGCAGAAGTTCATTCATGATAGGGACTATTCCATGATGGATATAATCCATTATGGGGCTTAATTCCATTGGGATGAATTCTTTCTTACAAAGGATTTATTCCATTTATCCATTATGCAGGGGTAACATTTAGTTATGCTATGTTGGGCATTGACATCAGAAGCTTTAAATTACCTTCTCTGACTAAATATTGTATATTTTGATGTTTGTCCTATACGTTTTCGTTTAGCCTTTGTGTCCAATTTCTTGGCCATTAACCTTCACTTAACATTTAGTGGTCTGAACAGTAGAAGATATGAATTCAATCAACACGATTTTACTAAGTGCATCTATCGTTAGACCTTGTCATAATCCTTGTTATGAGTTAACTTCTTTTAGATGTTACAAGCCATTCAGCGTCTCCATGAAATAAGCCCACCTAAAGACCAACTATTTTTTCAAGTGTAAGTAAAGGAATGTTTTGTCATGAATAACCATAGCCCCCCTGTCTGTTTGACGGCCCTACAAAACTGGACATCTCATCCACAGTATTTGAATTTTTTTACTGTAAGCAAATATTTTGTCAAATCCTGAGGTGTATGATTCAAAGCATTCACTAACATTTAATGTGCATAACTTTCATCATTTGAAAAAATATGCTCCTCTATGCTTTAAGCAAAAAACCTCCCTGCCTACTCTTCTATTTTCGGCACAAGACCCTAAATGAAACCTTAATTGTTGGCCTCACTTTCGTTTTTGCACTTGTTGTATCCAGCCTGTTCATTGTTTTGGGTGGAAATATGTAGAATTAAGTTTGCATGTGTATTTGTTAAGCAACCGGGTCACTGAATTTGAATAGCACACTGTAAAATGTTGAATTTGGAGTTAAGATTATCGTCACATTTTTCCTCCATATTTAGGCAGAATCGTGACTAGCCAATTGTTAGTGATGGAAGAAATCTGGAGTACCCGGCAAAAACCACTGCCTAACCCTAAGTCAATGGCAACTTTCTCATAAGTTCCTGGGTTATGAGTAGAAATGCTGCTGCTGCACTAACAATAAAAGGAGAGTCTTCCTTTGTTCCCTCCAATGGGTAGTTCTATTACTGCTGAAGCTGCGGTAGAATAACAATGGACACACACTCTTCCCATTCATTCTTCTGTTTACCCATTCATCCATACACATCCACAGCAGGACTATTTTGATGCTGTCTTTTTGAAGCCCTTGAAAACTAAATGAAATTCCAAATTACAAGGCCTCTTAGAAACGTTTTACCAGTTTACTGACTCATTTTAAGGGGTATCACATCATCCAGATAATAGATGTGGAGTACAACTGCAAAGAGGAATTTAGTTGAATATTCTTTATGTGACTGAAACATTGTCACAATTCATACAGGTAATAACCTACCAAGCCCCCATCCCTTTCTTAGGTAGTGCATGTTGCTCGTGTACTGACATATTTCACGGTAGACTCCCTACCACCATCCACTCCTTATGTGTATAGATCATATTGATACTGCCATCGACCTTTTGTTTAATTTTGTAAATAACTTTCCAAAAGGGAAGCAGCAGTTACATATGCAGTAGTAAAGCATGTAGTATTTTCTTTTCCTAGTTCCCCAGCTGTCCAAAAGAGGGTGCTTGTCACTTGGTTATCATCAATATTATGAATCATAAGTAAATCAGTATCATAGAGGCTAATGTATACACCTGTACAGAATACCAGGTATATCTATTATTGTGTCATCAAGTACAGGTGGGATAGGTAAAGGCCACCTGTCAAGGATGTAGTATACTTTATTGCGGGAATCTTGTAAACTAAATACATGTAAAATGGTTATGTCTGCTATTGATAAAGAAAGTGTTGTTGAAAGTATGGTATACCACCATTTTGGGGTCATTCTGTCACTTTCTAAGAACAAAGTTAGCCATTATTGGTGTTTGGTAAGACCATCACCATCAGAGTATGTAGAAGGTAAGACAGAATTGCACTTATGGAATAGGAAGATAGGATAGTAGTATATTTTTCAGTGTAGTAGTCACCAAATGTGCAAGTTATCCTCAAGTCTTTGTATAAATAGGTCAATGCATAAATAGGTCATTGCATTGCTGTCAGATCATTTGCATACTCTTATGGTGGATGCTATTAACCAGGAAGTATTGTATGTCACTATGACAGAAAAAAATAGGGAAATTTTGTGTGGAAAATTTTATTTTGCTTGATCACATATGGGAACACATACAACTGTGTGATATTGTTTTATATAATGTTATTTTATTATAATAAAGTCCTTAAATCAAGCACATGGTTTGTCTTTGAATAGTTCTAACTTTTATTTATATATTCACTCTATTAGAAACATAAACATGTAATGCTTTGCTTGGTTTACCTTAACCCCTATGCTGCTGGTGGCTTATTTGGCCAATACAAAATGATGCAAAACCTGCAAACTGACTGAAACTCTGGCACATGAGTACTCATCAGAGAGTACTCTGCGAGAACTACCAAATGAATACCAAAATGACCGGGTTTAGATGGTTTTCAGAAATCCTAGCGACCTTGTGCTTTGGACAAAAGTAGCCTCAGCATTGGAAGGCATGATGAAGAGAAATGCGTGAACATATACTCACAATGAAAGTGAGCGATAAAACCCAAGACAGTTGATTCTCACAAGTTCCACTGGATAGGTAACAAGGTATGTATGCGTTGGTAACCAGTATGGTTAATAGAGGGCTCACCCTCTGTAGGGGAGAAACCAAGCTTCCCTTAGGCAAGCCACTTCCAGAACACTGGCCTAAGGGTCGAATCCTAAGCCAACCCCCTTCACCCTAACACAAAAGAGATAAATAATAATCAAAAGATAATATATATATATATATATATATATATATATATATATATATATATATATATATATATATATATATATATATATATATATATATATATATATATATATATATATATATATATATATATATATATATATATATATATATATATATATATATATATACAGGTGAACTTGGATATGATGGACCACTGTATGACAGATTTTTGCATATGACGGACGATGTGCTTGGTCCCAGACCGATGCATATAAAGTATTCGTCATATGTATACAACGGATTTTGCATATGATGGACCAATTTTCCTGGTCCCATTGAGTCCGTCATATCCACGTTCACCTGTATATATATATATATAAATTTATATATATATATATATATATATATATATATATATATATATATATATATATATATATATATATATATATATATTTATATATATATATATATATATATATATATATATATATATACTAGTATATATATATATATATATATATATATATATATATATATATATATATATATATATATATATATATATATATATATATATATATATATATATATATATATATATATATATATATATATATATATATATATATATATATATATATATATATATATATATATATATATATATATATATATATATATATATATATATATATATATATAGGTAATATCTTAAGCTGCATATACCATGTCCTGTCCCCCTAAAGCTGGATTCATTCGCCTGTAACATGCAACCTCCTCTAACCTTAGGTGAATGTTTTTTATTTATCTAAGCTGAATGTGGTACTGGATGGAGATGTTAGGCAATGCACCAATTGACCTGCCACGAATTCAAAGTAAATGTTCATATATACTATGATTTCTAGACAAATCTCATACCATATACATATAGCTAAATATAGTGTAAATATAGCAGTGTAAATATAGCTAAATGGACTAGTGTGCACTTAGTTCAAAGGACATTCAACTCAGTAAGTAGATCATTTAGACTATATCTTTATATTGGTGCACTCGGACTTAGCCAAATAACTGAGTACTGCTGACTCGAAGTTAGGGTTGTCCTGTCATACATTCATTCGAGATGAAGAAAACAAGATATTGGTCCACGCCTCTCACCTGGGCAATATATCAAAAGGCGCGTGTCACTTCGCGCCAGGGGGTATTTTAGCTGTATTAGATGCTAATAGAGCGAAAATGAAATGGACTACCTCAAAGGTGGGTGTTGTCAATAAATGAACCTAAAATGTGCTGATAACTTTAAGTCAATAGCACATCTTACTTTCCACCACCCTTCCGCTCCCCCGAATTTGTTCAGAGGCGATGTCTTTGTCGGTATAGTCCTCTATAGGAGCTGTAAGCTTATTGTCATTAATTATTCAACCACGAATGTCGATCCACTTTTATTCATCTAAGATTCAATATAAAAGCTACAATATCTATAAAAACAAACATCGTTCCATATGCATATAACCATATGCAATACAGTTCTGGGGAACCTTCATATTGCCACCTGCGTAAATGACTACTAGTATAGGGATTAAGATCCGCCGCTGAGCATTGGTGCAGATTAATAGCCGAGACGTAGGTGTTTGTTGCCAAAGCGTTGGGCTTGGCGGCCTCAGTTATGCAACAAACACCATCGGCGAGGCTATAAATATATTATATTGGGTTGGAGTGATAAAAAATTGTCTTGCAGTTATGTAAAAATGGAAATGGCTTCTGAGCCTGGATTTGGTCCTGGCTCAGGGCAGTTAGCCGGGATTTGGTCCGGTTCAGTGCTGTGAACCGGGACCACTTTGAAGCCACAGAAACAGCTTCTCACCGAACATTTTGTTTGTTTGTTTGTTTTGGATCCGTACCCGCATTTGTCCCGCGGGGTCAACTCCCGAGGGAGGACCTACGGAGAAGCTCCCCTACCACCCAGGCCACTTGTCACCCCCGGGCCTCGTTGTTCTTCATGTTCCCTATCCCCCCATACTTATTGTCATGCATCCTGCATCAGGTCAGTCCCCTCCCCTGTCCTCCTGTTCTATACAGATATCCTACCAAGTATCTGGTCTGCCCCCTCCCTGTCTTCCTGTCCTACACATATAAATAACCCCCACACATATGAACCCCTCAAAACCCACATATAAACTGTGTTACTTATTAATTTCAACAGCCTTATCCTAATAGTAACTCTTAACAAAAACTCTCCCCGCCTACTTCCTCCATGCTAACCTGTTTTAGCATCCCTCACTTACCTAAGTGGCTCCCTTCCTCTTATTCGCTTAATACTCTGATTAGTACGAACCAAAAGTAACAGTGTTATACAGTGGTTTAAAACATGTAAACATGTAATTACAACACACCCTTGTCTCATTTCTCTTTTTTTTTTTTTTCACCCCTCTCTTTCCTTCATCATTTTTCTCACCCCTTCTCCCACCGTTCTGGCTAACACCTCCGATGGGTCCCCAAACAAACCTACTATCTCCTTGAGCTGCTCCCCTTCTTCCCTGCCCATCCAAACTCCCCATCTCTCTTCCCCCCATATTCGTCTTACCTTCCCCAACATTCTGTTCCTTTCTACTCTGTATGCCGGGCATTTAAGCACCACATGCTGCTCATTTTCGACCTCCCCCTCCTTACATTTTTGGCAAGTCTTATCCTGTGCTGTCCTTCCTGTTCTATTTCTTAATCCTAGCGATCCTGCTCTGATGTTGAAAACTATTCTGCCTTCTTCTCTATCTAGCCAGTCCTCGAAACTCTTCTCTTCCTTACTTCTATATTTCTCTAAGGTGCTCTTATTCTCCATTCCCTCTCGCCACTTTAGCCTATCCCTCTCATCCACTGCTACCTGGACTTCCGCTTTCCATGTCCCTTGGCCTATTCTTACTCTTTCCCCGCCTAGCCCCACCTCTTCGGTTAATGCTCTTATTTTGTTCGTCCACGGTAAACTTTTTCTCTCCGCCATATTCCAAGCCTGTCTAGTCCAATTCTCTGGCTCAAGGGATGCTACCCTACCTGCAAATATTAACTTCTTCTCTATTATCCTACTTTCTATGCTCATCCACCCTAAGTCGCCATAAATTGCCTCCCATCCTGTTCCTTTATTACCCCCTATTGCCCACCTTCCTACTTGTCTTTCTATGATCTCTAACTTACGCTTGTCACTATCTGCCATATCAAAAACCTCAACTCCATATAGAATGCTAGGTATAGCCAAAGTCTCCCATAGCTTCGTTACTACTCCTGCCCTCTGATATGTATCTGCTGTTACATTCTTTATCACCCCCTTCAATTTTTTTGCTTTCTTAATTGTCTTTTTTACATGCGTTTTGAAAATGCCATTAACTCCTGAGAACCATATTCCTAGGTATTTGTATTCTTCCTGCTCTTTAATCTCCAAACAATAGTCATCCCCTTCCTGTACCTGTCCCTCCCCAACTTGCCACCTTTTGTCTTTATTACTTTTCTTTCCTATGTTTACTACCTTGCTCTTAGATGAATTAAACTGCATTTTCCACTCTCTCCCATATTCCCCTACCATTTTCAACAACTTCCTTAAATCTCCCTCCCCTTGCCCCATGACGACCATGTCGTCTGCAAAAAACAACCCTGGTACTACCACATCCCCAATTTTGACCCCAAGTCCACTCTGTACTAACCTCTCTCCTAACTCTGCCAGATAGAGTGCGAAAAGCACCGGGGACAGTGAACACCCTTGTTTTAGTCCCTCCTCAACCCCAAACCAATCTGTCTCTATCTCCCCAAAATTTACCCTACACGTGCCCTCCTTGTATAGTTCTTTTAGGACTCGTAAAAATTTCCCTCTGAACCCATACCCCTCCATTTTCCTCCATAAGCCCTCTCTCCATACCCTATCATATGCTTTCCTTACATCTAAAAAGGCTACCTTAGTACTTTTCTTTCTCTTCCCTTGGTCAAAAATCTGTCTTAAAGTGAACGCTGCGTCATACGTATTTTTCCCTTTCCTAAAGCCAAACTGTATCTCCCCTAGTATCCCTCTCTCTTCTACTTCCTCTTCCAGCCTCCTTCGGAGGATTCTAGTAAAAAGTTTGTACATGCTACTGTTAACTGTTATTCCCCTGTAATTCCCTAACTCCTGCTTTCTCCCTCCTTTGTACAAAGCTGTCACTATCCCTTTTTTCCATGCTGATGGTATTTTCTCCTCAGTTAGCACTTTATTGAAAATCTCTGTTATCCACTCTAGAACCTCCTCCCCCCCTTCCGTAAGGAACTCGCTGGGTATATCGTCTTCTCCCACTGCCTTCCCTTTCTTCATTTCTTTCATCGCTACCCTTACTTCCTCTTTTTCAATGGCCTCCCCCAGGTCCCCTCCTCCCTCCTCTTCTTTATCCTCCCCATTTTCATCTACCCTTTCCTCATCTACCTCATGGGCCGCATATAAGGCTTTCCAGTATTCTTTAACAAAATTCGCTTGTTCCTGTTTATCCACTATTTCTCTACCCCCCTCTTCTAAAACTACTTCCCCTTTCTTTCCTTGTCTCTGTTTTCCGTAGACCCTCCAGAAACGTTTCACCTCCCTCCTGTTCCCTTTTTTCATCCCGGTTATCAGTTTCAATTCCTTCCTCTTTCGTTCCTGTATTTTCATCCTATTTACCTTAATTTTTGCCCTTTTATATCTCCCCAGATCTTCTTTTGTCCTCCTATAGTTTTTTAATCCCTCTCTCCTTTCTTTTATTGCTTCCCTTAGTTCTGCTGGTATACTCCTCACTGCCGCTCTGCCATACACTTTCCCTATTGTCCTCCCCGCTACCCTCTTCAAACACTTTTCCAACTCTATTCCTTCCGCTTCTATATTCCTATCTACTCTTCTTTCTCTCATATTTCTAATGGCCTCTCCTAATTCCTGTCTGAACTTTGCCCAATCTGTCTGTTCATTTATTTTCCATTTACCCTTTACCCTCTCTTTACCCTTCTCTGTTAGAGCCCCTCTAATATCCATCCAGACCCAATTATGGTCACTGCCTATATCCGCCTCCCCTCTCTCATCCACTCTGAAACTTTCTACCTCCTTCATGCTCCCCGCACTGATTAATATATAGTCTATAATCGTTTCCTGTTGTCCTTCCATCCTTGTCCACTTTCCTACACTTCCCTCCCATCTGTTTACTATTTCTAACTCCTTGTCCTTTGCTAACTCTAGCACCCTTCTGCCATTTACATTTATTTCTTCTTTATTTCCTTTTATTCCTTGTTCCCCGTTGCCTATATGCCCGTTAAAATCTCCCCCCAAAATTATCCTACGCCCCCTTCTCTGTAATTCCTGGATCTGTCTCCTAAGCCATTCCATTATCCTATCATTCCACTCTCTATCTACCCCCTCCCTTCCCATATATACTACTCCCACAGCCGTTTTTTCACCACCAAGTACCGCTTCTACCCATTCTATTTCATTGAAGGCCTCCGACTTCTCCCATTCGGCGGTCATATCCTTTCCCCAGTTTATCTCTGTTCCCATTATTCCTTCCCTAATATATATCGCTATCCCTCCACCCTTTTTTCCCCCTATACCTCTTCCCTTTCCTAATCTCTCCAACCCTGTGATTCCCTTTACCCTTACTCCTTCCCTTTCATGTGTTTCCGTGACTAAACACACATCTATCTCTGACTCTTTCATCACCTCTTGCATTTCCCCTTCTTTGCCTCTTTCCCCTCTTACATTTATTAAACCTATTCTGGCTACCTTTTCCTGTTCTTTCCTTTTCGCTCCGCCTCTCTTTCATACATGTAGTTTGTTTTCCAAGCCCAGGTATTTTTTATGACAATGCGCTATAACCCCTCCCCAATACCTTCTGTTCGAAGTTTCAATCGAAAACGAATAGGTACTTGAGTAAGGAGAGGTGGAAATAGCCAACTCCATTGAGCGCAAACCGGAGATTTCTTCAGCATGAAACCAAGAAATTTCGTCACCATTACATATGTATCGCAAATAAAAGGACAAAGTAAATGCAAATGTGACCCTCACTTATGTACGATGGTGCGAGTGTGAACAGCAGAAAAAAAAAATTTAAATTTTTTTCCACCGTTTTTTTTACCAAAACAGCAGAAAAAAAATTTTAAATTTATTTTCTCCAACGTTTTTCCAAAAACAGCAGAAAAAAAAAATTAAATTCATTTTCTCCACCGCTTTTCCAAAAACAGCAGAAAAAAAATATTCAAATTTATTTTCTCCATCTTTTTTCCAAAAACAGCAGAAAAAATAAATTTAAATTTATTTTCTCTGCTGTTTCACATAGTTTGCCCTTCTCCCGCTAGATGTCCCCCTTCACCACTTCGAAGGGAGCACTCATTATTTGAATTTGATGGTATGTGATAACCAAAATGGCATGTAAAAGTGGACAAAAAAGACATTTTGGAACATTCATAATTGATATTGAATATTGACAAATGAATGAGGAATTTCATAGTTCATTTATGAATTGCAAATATTCACTTTTCATTATAAATGCAGTCGTGACCAGACTCGGCACTACGAGCGGTTTGAATTGTTGTGACCCAACTTCCGTGTCTACGATGGCGTATATAGGCCTGTCATGAGAGTGGTATGGGGAAAGATCGACTCCGTATTAAAGGAGCATAGCACGGCCACTTTGCACCTTATCAGTTGCTCAGGAAATCACAAGTTTACCTGGGGGGGGGGGGGGGGCTAGTATTTAACAAATGATTAACATAATTCGAGAACGCACCGTCCAACTTCCAGTTAAGTACGACATTTGATCTTAGTGTGATAAATTCCTTATATATAAATGAGTTGCTTCGTAGCTTAGGGGATAGTTTTTCGGCTCTCACGCTGTCGACACGGGTTCAATTCACCGACGTGAACGACATTTTTTCATAACCTTTTTTCTTTTTCTTTTGAAGATAGAAAATGAAACTTTTTTTATGTCTAAGTCTGACCCCAAATATATATATATATTTATATATATATATATATATATATATATATATATATATATATATATATATATATATATATATATATATATATATATATATATATATATACATATGTATATATATATATACATATATATGTATATATATATATATATATACATATATATATATATATATATATATATATATATATAAAGAATGAACGTGGCTAATGTGATGATGAAAGGTGTCCCTCCCCTTTCTAACGGGGAGTGTATGGAAATGGTTAAATATGCGCATGTAAAGCTGATAAGCTTTGTTCTGAATAAAATATTGTCTCCAAATAAAATATATTGTTTGTATTCTATATTTCATTTTATTGTAAATCAAATAAAATTTGAAAAAAGTTTTTTCATATAAGTCTCACTCAAAAGAAATGAGCTATAATGAGAGACAACAGGTAGAAGTAGAAAAAGAAGATCGTAATAACTGGTGAATAGAAATAAAATGCTAACAAGCAAAAGAACTTGTTGTAAATAAATATATAAATAAATAAATTTATAAATATGAATCATGCTCCTTGTTTATTTGATTAGTTAATTAGTTAGTAATCAGATATCATTATGGTATTAATGATTGCGGAGCTGATAAGTTCATCATACAAAAATAGATGATGAGATTGTATGTGGACTATGTCGCACCTAAGATATGAGAGTTCAGCAATGCAAAGATGAAAATAAGATTAAGAATGTTAGGCAGGTATCTGTGGAAGATACTTTTATAGAAGGCACTTCGGCTCTAAGTGCAATATGGTTTGTAACAAAATTTCTAGACAAATATGAATACACATGTTTGTTAAATGCTCCACTATGATGTAGCGGAGTTTTGTATGTGGTATTAGTGGAATACAGGCTGGTTGATAAAGTCCTAGCGGGTTTTGTTTTTGATGGGTTTCTTTTTATTATTGAACACATTAAGACCATCAGGTATTTTGGTTCTGAGGGTACAGATCCATTTTTGTTCTAAATCAAGTCTCATGTTGAGTGAGACGTCACTGTCAGGATGTCCTCTGGCAAATTGTAAGACGAAAATACGGACGTCTTCTAGACCATTGTGTCCTTGTTCATTAAAATGTCTACCCACACTATGGACTGTGGTGTTGTTTTGAACAACATTTCTGAAGTGTTCACAGAGCCTGGAGCGTATACTGCGTTTAGTCTGGCCTACATACATTTTTTGGCATGACTCACAAGTGATGCAATATATGAGGTTATTACTCTCACAGTTGGCCTTTCTAATGCTACTATAGCTTAAGTCGGTGATGGGGCAGTGTAGTCTTCCCCCTGTATTTATTTTGTTACAGTATTTGCAATTTCTTCTAGAGCATGCCCTCAAGTCAGGATTGTCAGTAGGGTCTTTTGCGTTGGGGGCAGATTGGACATCCCAAGGGTTGGATGTCATGGCTCTAATCAAAGTGTCTCTACAGTTTTTAGGTCTTCGGTAGCCTCTAGTTATTTTGTATTCGAGTAGGGGACGGGTCGCACTTGACCGGTCTAACATGTCCCAGTTCATCTTGATGATGTTGTCTAGGACATTACCACTTGGATGGAATGTGGTAATGAGAAAGAGATTTTTCTCATCCTTCTCCCTCTCATAAGTTTGTTTGTACTCTAACAGCTCCTCCCTATTTAATTGGTAGGTTTTGGTACAAGAATCTTGTAATAGTTTCTTGGGGTATCCGGCTCTATGAAAGTGACTAGCCATTGTCCTAGCTTCATTAGTGAAGTCTAGAGTGTCACTACATATCCTGCGTAATCGCAGGAATTGACTGTAGGGTATACTATCCCTACACTTTGGAGGGTGGCATGAAGAATAGCTCAGGTAATTGTGAGCATCTGTGGGTTTAGTATATAACCCCGTGGTTAAACAACCCTCAGGTGAGAGTTTGACTTTGACATCAAGGAAGTTGACAGATGACAGAGAAGTCTCTGCCTCGAATTTGATCGAGGGGAGGCAGTTGTTAAGGTAATCTACAAAGAGGTCCAATTGCTGTGGGCCCTCTGTCCAGATGACAAAGATGTCATCAATGAATCTCACCCAAAGGTGGGGTTGTTTGTGAAAAGTGTACACATAGATATTTTCGAACCATCCCATAAATGTGTTGGCAAATGATGGGGCTACTTTTGTTCCCATTGCTGTACCCCCTACCTGGAGGTAGTGTCTGCCAGCAAAATCGAAGTTGTTCATGGTCAAAACCATCTTTAAAAGTTCTGTGAGACTTTCATTGCTGGGGTTGCACATTCTGCCCCGCATTCTGTGTAGGGCTAATCGTGCTGCCTCCAACCCCTCTGTATTAGGGATGTTGGTGTATAGGCTTGCCACATCAAGGGTGGCTAATATAGTATTGGGTGGTAAATTTCCGAGTTGATTAAGTTTTAATAGGAAATGTGTAGTGTCCTTGATGTAAGATTGTAATAATTTTACATGTGGTTGAAGAAAAAAATCAACCAATTGAGATATTTTCTCAGTAGGGCACCCGTTACCTGATACAATAGGTCTACCTGGTGGATTTTCCTTTTTTTTGTGAATTTTGGGTAGCATATAAAAAAGAGAGGTTCTACCCTTGATATGTAGGAGATAGTCATGGCAGTGGAGATCTATCTCTTTGTTTTCGTACATCTGTTTGATTTTTTCTGTCACTGCCAAGGAATGCTGTGCAGTGAGGTCAGTGGCTGTTTCTTGATAGAATTTAGTGTCACTGAGTTGTCTCAGGCCTTCATTAATGTAGTCTGTGGTATTGAGGACCACGACTGCCCCACCTTTGTCGGCAGGTTTGATGGTTATACTTTTATTACTGGTTAGTTGTCTGAATGCTTGTTTTTCACCATTAGTAATGTTTTGTTTTAAATATTTGGAGACTTTGGTCCTATTAAGTGTGAGTTCATTTTGTTGAATAAAGTATTCCAAAGGTGCATTAACTGGGGGGACCCAGTCAGACGGTAGTTTAAAGGATTGATCTCCAAAAGGCTCCAAAGGATCCCTTTGCGGTGTCGGTCTTAAAATAGTTTGTTCAGAATCAGAGTCTGAATCAGAAACAGCTCTAAAATGAAGCTGTCGTTTTAGTCTCAAATGGAAACTATCGAGATCATCTTTGTATTCCTTGAAGTCTGGCTCCCCAGGGTTAGGGCAGAATTTCAAACCTCTTGAGAGGAGCTTGGTCTGATCATCAGTGAGAGATTGATCAGAGAGATTGACAACTAAATTGTCATATTTTTGGGATTGAGAATTGTTGTTGGTGTTGAGTAGATGATATTCTGAATAAACAGACTCATTAGATTTCAAAATTTCAAAGTAACAGGTTTTATTACAATCTGGCCACACAATAACAGTGTTATAGTGAGATGTTTCCAACAATGACTTCAAAGTACAGTAACTTAAGAATAAGGTTGGGAATGCACAATATGAAATGTAACACCATTGAATGGTGAAGGAATACAGTGTAGGTGTCGACATAATGGTGAGCACATATAAGAGTGATTGATATGTTACATTGGGCAGAGAGTCCCTATGTATGTACCCACTAACCTGAATGGTGTTGGGTTGAATTAAGTGTACATTAAGTACCATAAGTAAAGCTGTAGTAGCAAATTCAAACAAGTAAAACACAGTAAATGCACAATTATATATGAAAACAAAATCACATACACAAGAATGATTGGATGATAAGGCACTGAGTTTACAAAGGTTGGATATAGATACCAAGAAGTATGTTAAAGAGAGATGTACTAGATATTGAGTTGCCATCCACAAAACTATGTAGACAGCAGAGCTGACTTTAGATGAAATCAGGTAATGGAAAATTAAAGTGAGGTAAAACCTAGAGGTAAAAGTTGGGGGGGGGGGTAGTTTTAGAATAATGAGAATGAATGAAAGTCAAAATGGGATGGTGTACATTATCTTTTAGAAAGATGTAAAGAATATGTAAAAACTGCCTTAGTGGATGGCAACCTTGACAGTTGGTCATACTGTTGAATAGGTGATGATCATAATTGCCATGAGGATGGAGTATTTGTAGTGGCATGTAGCGATTGCCCTCTAAATTCAGGCTAGAGTACCTGAGTGTGCATAACAGTCTAAGGATGTTCTGCAATATACATCAAGATGCATAGTAACTAACATGTGATTAGACGAGCATGAGAATAACTTATCTTAAGGAGAAAAATATATACATACACAAATACAGCAGTAACATGTGGGTCTATTAAGTAGACCATTAAGTTGTCAGTATTGAACAGTCCACATGAAATAGTGGAATTATAACAAAGAACATATGTTGAACAGTGGTAACAATAGGAGAGGATAAAGATTACCCTCCTCTTCCTTAAAAAAGTGTCCTAATTAGAGTTCACCGGTAAGGGGCATGTCTCACACAGTAGTGGACATGAAGTGTCTTGACAGGACACTTACTCTCCTTGCTGTTGTCTGAACTGTGACATGAAGGCATTGGCAATGCGTTCTACATCTCTATCAGTGAGAGAGTGATTGTCACTGGAAGCATTGGTGGGAGTGGGTCTGTTGACTGGGGGGCCCACTCTGTTGTTGTCATAGTGGCCTATGGTGTCTATGACTGGTACATTGGCCAAGGGAGACCTTGATCTTGCTCTGTTGAGTGCATCATTTTGCTGTGATGGTGGATTGGTTCTGTTGCCACTGTCTTGATAGGGGTAGGGTGCACTCCTATCTTGGGATCTGTCCCTGGTTTGGTGGTACTGACTGTTGGACTGTTGGGGTGGGTCATAGCTGTATCCCCCACCCGAGGTACTTGGGCCAGGTTGAGGGGTGAAGGTGCCCCCCCCTTGAGTTGCTGGGGCCAGTGGGTCTGTTAAAACACCCCCTGGGGTACTGGTTGCCTCTACCCCGGTTGTAGCCAGTGTTCTGCTGGTAGTCGTTTCTCTGATAGTCATTTCTCTGTTCCCCAAAGGGACCACGTGGGCGATTGTTACTGAAACTATTACAAGATTCTTTTACCAAAACCTACCAATTAAATAGGGAGGAGCTGTTAGAGTACAAACAAACTTATGAGAGGGAGAAGGATGAGAAAAATCTCTTTCTCATTACCACATTCCATCCAAGTGGTAATGTCCTAGACAACATCATCAAGATGAACTGGGACATGTTAGACCGGTCAAGTGCGACCCGTCCCCTACTCGAATACAAAATAACTAGAGGCTACCGAAGACCTAAAAACTGTAGAGACACTTTGATTAGAGCCATAACATCCAACCCTTGGGATGTCCAATCTGCCCCCAAAGCAAAAGACCCTACTGACAATCCTGACTTGAGGGCATGCTCTAGAAGAAATTGCAAATACTGTAACAAAATAAATACAGGGGGAAGACTACACTGCCCCATCACCGACTTAAGCTATAGTAGCATTAGAAAGGCCAACTGTGAGAGTAATAACCTCATATATTGCATCACTTGTGAGTCATGCCAAAAAATGTATGTAGGCCAGACTAAACGCAGTATACGCTCCAGGCTCTGTGAACACTTCAGAAATGTTGTTCAAAACAACACCACAGTCCATAGTGTGGGTAGACATTTTAATGAACAAGGACACAATGGTCTAGAAGACGTCCGTATTTTCGTCTTATAATTTGCCAGAGGACATCCTGACTGTGACGTCTCACTCAACATGAGACTTGATTTAGAACAAAAATGGATCTGTACCCTCAGAACCAAAATACCTGATGGTCTTAATGTGTTCAATAATAAAAAGAAACCCATCAAAAACAAAACCCGCTAGGACTTTATCAACCAGCCTGTATTCCACTAATACCACATACAAAACTCCGCTACATCATAGTGGAGCATTTAACAAACATGTGTATTCATATTTGTCTAGAAATTTTGTTACAAACCATATTGCACTTAGAGCCGAAGTGCCTTCTATAAAAGTATCTTCCACAGATACCTGCCTAACATTCTTAATCTTATTTTCATCTTTGCATTGCTGAACTCTCATATCTTAGGTGCGACATAGTCCACATACAATCTCATCATCTATTTTTGTATGATGAACTTATCTGCTCCGCAATCATTAATACCATAATGATATCTGATTACTAACTAATTAACTAATCAAATAAACAAGGAGCATGATTCATATTTATAAATTTATTTATTTATATATTTATTTACAACAAGTTCTTTTGCTTGTTAGCATTTTATTTCTATTCACCAGTTATTACGATCTTCTTTTTCTACTTCTACCTGTTGTCTCTCATTATAGCTCATTTCTTTTGAGTGAGACTTATATGAAAAAACTTTTTTCAAATTTTATTTGATTTACAATAAAATGAAATATAGAATACAAACAATATATTTTATTTGGAGACAATATTTTATTCAGAACAAAGCTTATCAGCTTTACATGCGCATATTTAACCATTTCCATACACTCCCCGTTAGAAAGGGGAGGGACACCTTTCATCATCACATTAGCCACGTTCATTCTTTATTTGTACATTCATGTGATGTGATAGGCGTTCGTCCGGGGTGTAAAAACCCTTTAAAACACTGTGATACCACGCGACGGGAACATCTACTTTTAATGAAAAAAGCGTTCTAACTCTTCTGATGGGAAGGATCTGATTTTATCTCGGATCCGTCTAGCCCCCTATCCCTTTATTTTAATTAAATCAATGGGGGCCCAATTCCTTCTACACCTCTAATGAGTCTATGATAGACGAAACCGCTACTAGTGTCTCACTATAGACACCAGATGGCGCCTTTAATTGTTTTGGCGTCTACACATTGTCGTTACCAAAGCGATAATGTAACACCACTTTTGATTGGCCCATACAGAAGGACGCTCGCATGAAGACTGACGTCATATCGTCAGTGGCGGTTAGGTGACCAAGCTACGAACAGCGTTTTTATTTCGTCCCCAAGCCAAAGCCACGTTTCCCAACATATATATATATATATATATATATATATATATATATATATATATATATATATAAATATATATATATATATATATATATATATATATACAAATGTATATATATATATACATATATATATATATATAATATATATATATATATATATATATATATATATATATATATATATATATATATATATATATATATATATATATATATATATATATATGTATATATATATATATATATATATATGTATATATACATATATATATATATATATATATATATATATATATATATATATATATATATATATATATACATATGTAAAAATATATCCAATTTCTTCTAACCCCATACACCACCCTCCCCCCAGAGAAAAGTGAATAAGTATATATATATATATATATATATATATATATATATATATATATATATATATATATATATATATATATATATATATATATATATATATATACATATATGTATATACATATATATATATATATATATATATATATATATATATATATACGTATATATATATATATATATATATATACGTATATATATATATATATATATATATATATATATATATATATATATATATATATATATATATATGTATATATATATATATATATACATATGTATATATATATATATATATATTTATATATATATATATATATATATATATATATATATATATATATATATATATATATAAATATATATATATATATATTTGGGGTCAGAATTAGACATAAAAACAGTTTCATTTTTCTATCTTCAAAAGAAAAAGAAAAAAAGTTATGAAAAAAAGTCGTTCACGTCGGTGAATAGAATCCGTGTCGACCGCGTGAGAGCCGAACAACTATCCCCTAAGCTACGAAGCGACTCATTGAGATTAATGAAATTTATCACACTAAGACCAAATGTCGTACTTTTAAAACTGGAAGTTGGACGGTGTGTTCTCGAATCATGTTTATCATTTGTTAAATACTAGCCCCCCCCCCCCCCCCCCCCCCCCCCAGGTGAACTTGTGATTTCCTGAGCAACTGATAAGGTGCAAAGTGGCCGTGCTATGCTCCTTTAATACGGAGTCGATCTTTCCCCATACCACTCTCATGACAGGCCATTATACGCCATCGTAGACACGGAAGTTGGGTCACAACAATTCAAACCGCTCGTAGTGCCGAGTCTGGTCACGACTGCATAATGAAAAGTGTATATTTGCAATTCATAAATGAACTATGAAATTCCTCATTCATTTATCAATATTCAATATCAATTATGAATGTTCCAAAATGTCTTTTTTGTCCACTTTTACATGCCATTTTGGTCACCACATACCATCAAATTCAAATAATGAGTGCTCCCTTGGAAGTGGTGAAGGGGGACATCTAGCGGGAGAAGGGCAAACTATGTGAAACAGCAGAGAAAATAAATTTAAATTTATTTTTTCTGCTGTTTTTGGAAAAACGATGGAGAAAATAAATAAAAAAAAAATTCTGCTGTTTTTGGAAAAGCGGTGGAGAAAAAAAAAATTCTGCTGTTTTTGGAAAAACGTTGGAGAAAATAAATTTAAATTTATTTTTTCTGCTGCTTTTGGAAAAACGTTGGAGAAAATAAATTTAAATTTATTTTTTCTGCTGTTTTTGGAAAAACGTTGGAGAAAATTAATTTAATTTTTTTTTCTGCTGTTTTGGTAAAAAAACGGTGGAGAAAAAGAATTTGCACTTGCACCATACTTATGTGCGGAAATGAAATTATAAACTATAAATTTTAGTTGTTGTCAAAACTGTATTTGCGAATGTATATAGACCGACCATTGCCTAACCTGGCGAAGAACGGCTTGCGTGTACATGTATTTTCTTGGATGAATAGAACAACCACAGTGCAGGTTTGAAAGGTGTACGCACTATTGAGTGTTCACAGTGTTTGTTTAATAAACATTTTGCCCTGCAGACACCACAGTTTAGTTCTATACTGGTCTATTTGTGGCTGATCTCGGCGATGATCCTTGATAGGGAAACTTTAAGTAATTTCTCAGGAGCATTTTTCCTGCATGGTTTTACATGTATAGGCCATTTGATCACAATCGACATTCGTGCCGGAGCATGACTCAAACAGCTTGAAATAAACAAAAAAGTAATTCAATCGGTTGGCCGCCAGCAGATCATCTTCGGAAAACTAATTATAAAAGAGCAATGATTTCTTGTAGTATAGAAAATATTCGAAATTAAGAGAAGGGGTAGATTAAAGTCTTACGGCACTTATTGAAAATGCTGTTCAATTTTCCGGAAGCTTCGCACCAGTAAAGATAAAAGCTCAGTGATCTTCAAAACAACATTTAATCATGGGGTCATCGACTTAGATTTTTTTCACAGATCTTTGAAAAAATAAATTTATCCCTTCAGAGATACTGTCACTGCCAAAAGATATTGTTCTCCCATGTTGAAATTATTATTTTGCTGCTATATAGGAATTATGGTGTAAAATAAAGGAATCCAAGAAACATTTTTTTACCCAAAATTGGTACAAGCCAGCATAGCCGAGTTTACTTTTAACAACATTTGTCTAAACTGCCTACACAGTGTTCTTAACAAGAAGATGTAAAGAAAATGACAGGTCACCGTGTTAGATGGTTAGAGTTTGTGAAAATCAATAAGAAATATCCAGGGCCCAATCTCATCAAGGCTTCTGCGCCTAGTTGACAGCTACACTGGCCCGGTGTTGGCTGCCATTCCTAATTGCCAATGAAGTGTGTTATTTCATAAAAAGCCTCTAAGATTGGCTTCGTGCTAAGTTGGCCCCTGAAGTAAGAGGCTCTAATTGTCGACTATTCTTCATAATTCTCTGCAAAGCAGCTGTTTGTATTGCCTCTCAACATCATCTTATTCCAGAAGTTTCAGTAATACAATCAATGATAACTAGTTGTCAACTATTCGGTTATTTGCTTGCAGGACACAGCAATGTCGGAAGTCTCAGCTGGAACCCTGAAACAAGATGTCTTGTCATGTGACCAAAGAGCCTGGTACAGCAAAATGAAGGGGATACCTACAGCCAACTGATGTTATGTATCCACTTCCCCCTGACTACATTAGCCCAAGGCATCCCATTCCGCCATTCCAGTCGTCCATATTCCAACTTTGCCTTCTATTATAACTTAGGTGCCCTTGCATACAGAACTAAGCCCATTTAAATGGAAAAACATCACTTCCTCGTTTAAACTACTTTTATGAGCTAGCAAATAATTAGCAGGTTTTCTAGTATCGTTATGTGGAAAGAAATTTAGTAGGAGTCGGCTAACTAAATAGTTGCTAGTAATTTAGAGGTTCTAGTCCAGTTTTCTGTAAAATAAACAAGAGCGACGTCAGTGCAACCAAAGTTATATTCCCAACATTAAACCACGTGAGTCAGATTCTTACCTTCATTCCTGATAAGTGGATATATTTAGATGTGAAATCTTAACCCTAAACCTAACCCTAGATAGGGGATTCCAAGATCACAAGTTTCCATGACGTCATGCATGAGGTGTGCCAGGATTTAGTGTCTACCGCAATTATAGAGCATGCGGTTGTGTAAAATGCCTTATCTTCCTGCACATTTAGAACAGGAATTGTTCTTTCAGTATCTTCACTGCCTTCAATTTTAATGTTAGGCATGTGATCTGCAGTCTAGGGAGTTTTTTTAACTTAAAATGTGAAGCCTAAAAAGTTTATATTAGGAGAATGTGATCTTAAGATAATATAATTAAAGAGCCATGCAAACACGGTCACACCTGGTCTAAATGGGAAAATTACCTTTCAAAGTGGAAAAAGTTCTGATTTAGTTCTGATCTACACTGTGCATGTATAAAAATGTTTTTTTTTTAGAATTCAAGATGTCGCAAATAAGGGACCACAATAATAATGATAATCATAACTGTTAATAACATTCTAAAGAACAACTTCAGAGTCATGCAAACATTTTTTTGTTTTTATTTAGCGAAGCATATAAGTATGATAAAACAACATTGAATGTATCATAAACAGAAAGTTCATGACATGGTTAAATGAAAATATATGTACTACGCATATGTCATGGCATTTAAGTGGTTTCATTTAAGTATATGTAATACACCTCACTATAAATAACCTGATTATCGAATGGAATCGAGCTTTCCCCACCTTGTCCTATTTCGTTTTGCCTTCAAAAGAGATCTTCATCTTCAAAATAAAAAGATCCTGGTTAACCCTAAGAGCCTGCAATATCACATTTTGGGATGTTTTAGTGCCAATAACTTATATGGCTGCCCAATTGTGGGATTAAAAAAGAGTGCGACGAATGCAATTTTGTATGAATTATGATACTATACGAGGAAAAGAAATTAACACTAATTTAGATCTTACAGTGTATATGATTAAAATACATGCACCTTAACGCCATTATCCGTGCTAAGAAAGTCGTGTTCATCCGATTTATTCTTGTAATGGATGTAGACTAGCACATTCAAGTGGTATTTTGAAAAAGGGATCAAGTCCTGTTCAGAATTGCCAAAAAGGGAATGGAAAAGAAACAGGATCACGTTTTCAAATTAAGTCTCTGGTGTCATCCAACGTGGTGGAAGAAGTACTGATGCATAAACAAATAATGTAAACTTTTGAGTAAGCCTGCGTGAAAGGATGCTGCCTAAATTCGATACACCAAAAATTCGCTAATCCTATTTACCATAGTACCAGAAAGTTACCCAGAATGTAAGAGATGTAAGAATAGAAAGTTTTTCTGCCTGTCAGTACTTAGGGTTGACGACAATAATGATAAATAATAATAATAACATGTATAATCTTTATCAAAAGTCTCACTCAGTATGGATAAAAATATTACAGACAGGTAAACACATATGCGTGTTCATTATAACTACCACTCTTAAATGAGTTATGAGAGACATCAAAGAAAATTATTAGTACATATCAAACAACGATGTTAATTCATTGACACATTTTAAAAAGACGGAAATATAAAGTGATATATCAGTGCATTAAGTGGGATTCTGCTATAAGTGCTATAAATATATTTCCTAAGTATACCTTAATTTCGATATCGCGTGTTTGTACTGTTGGCAAGTGTTGACAATGAGCAAATTTTACAATGGGACCTAAGGAGCAAAATCAACATTTTGCGGAGTTGAGACAAGAAGTATGTTTACACATACAAGCCTAAGATGTTTGCCAGATTTGGATGTCAAACACGAACTTTTTGTAACAAAAAAGAGGAAAAAAACGGTCAGCCAAGCTTGGGTCTGACAAACTAAGTTGCCAGTGACTTGGGGTTAGGCGGTGGTTTTCGCCGGGTACTCCGGTTTCCTCCACTACTTACAACTGGCTAGTCACGAGTTAGCCACAATTGGCATAAATGTGACAAAAAAACGAACTTCCAAAAGTACTTCCACTATTTCCTCCTGAAAAAGTTGTTTGTTGTTTTTGCATATACAATTGGAGGCTTTTGTAGTTTAAAGCACTGCCAATTAAATACAAAGCTACGTATAGTTCAAACAATTAGACATGTTTTCTTAGGAATTCTTTCATGCTCTGAACTGTCTTTCCTCCGGTCTGTTTAAGGAATGAAGCAAAACTGTACACACCATGGATACCAGAAGAAAGGTGAACATGGGTAACCTTGACCTTTGCCTCTTCTAGACGCTGAACATAGAGGAGGCCATCATCTCTTAAAGGGTCATACTCGCAGGTGAGAACAAAAGCAGGTGGTAAATTCTCTAGATTATCCTGCATCAATGGGGCAAATCGTGGGTCAGTTACAACACTTTCTATCTTGCTCGCAACACCATCATCCCCAAAGTCATCCCCATAGGGTTGAAAACTATCGCCGATATATTTTTCATTTAAGAGACTATAGTTCACATATTTTGCAAAACGTGATTGTTTTAGTTGTCTGGATGTATGTCTATTGTGCAATGCAGCCTTTCGGTTAGCATCGTGTCCCTCAGCATAAACTAACCAAAAATATACCATTAGGTCTGAGGAGAGTACTGGACAATTGTCTTTCTGGTACGAGGGTAGCAGAAAGTCCATTGCCTGAAGCGCTGGGTAGAGCATTACGTAGGCTTTGGGCCTTTTGGTATGAGGTGGTTTACACAACTCCTGTGTTACTGCAGCAACTAGATTTCCTCCAGAACTGTCACCTATTGAAAAATACCAATCATAACAATACAGATGATGATGATAGTGATAATGATTATAACAACAACAAAAACAGCAATAATAATGCTAACAACAACAATAATAATAACACAAGTATAATGGTATATTTATCTACCCGGTATTTCAAACAAATATCTAATGCTATGTTGTTGGGTTTTTCAGGAAGTATACAATTATCTTAGAATCCTAGTGGAGGAACTCCCAAAATACGTTTTTTGTATTTCTGTCCATAGAGCATATTTTAAAGTCTAAACATGAGGTATCTCAGCGCAAAGAAAGAGAACAGAACATGAACAATCTCAATTGCCAAGGAGGTACACCTAATGAACAGTATAAGCCGTTACTGAACGGCTACAGATACGAACATGGAATAAGCGCAGAGGAATTCTCTTAGATACTTGATTGCTTGCAACCATATCATCTAAACACCTTAATAAGATATCATAAAGAATGTTACAGCAATATTCAACAGGAATCGCCCTGATCTCCAACAAGAAGTTAATTAATTAACTTTTGAAAAATCGCTTACCTGCCACAGCTATTCGTGTTTCATCTACGCCGTACTCCGCAGCACTGTGGAGAAAATACTTGGTCGCTGCTAAACAGTCATTGAAAGGAACAGGGAATGGGTGTTCCGGGGCAAGACGATACCTGAGGAATTCAAATAGTATATTCTCACCGTATAAAAAGTATATGTGTGAATAAGGTCAATTTCTATTCCCTTTAAAAATATTATTTGGCAGCTTGGTAAGAACAGAGATGCACATTCAGTAAGATCACTAGATAAAAAGATAAGTAGATAGATGAGGAAAGAGAATGGTAGCGCCAGTGAAGTGGCTAATATTTGATATACATGACTAACGATGAGGTCAGATATGACAGTTTCAAAAGATGGTTTAATTGTATGGTATTCGATATCATTGTTAGAGTACATTTGTTTATTTTTTGTTGTATGGTTATTTGTTTATTTGGAAAGCAAACTGTTTTGTTATATTGCTATATGGTAAATGTTACTGCTAGATGTTACTTACTCCACAGCGACCACAACCATGTCTAGTTCTTTCGCTAATGATTTATTTTCTTTGTCGTAACCGGCTGAAAATGGGAAGGGAATAACCTGGAATTATGATTAAGTACAAAATATTTTATAAGTAGACATTTTATAAGTAAAACGTGCGTGGAATTTCCTCATGTAAAGTTATAAAAGCTCACAAATCTTTTATCGATCTAAGATGATAAAAAGGAATACAAATTTCAAGAAAAACTTTTACCTCTTTTCATTACTTTTTATTATTTTACCCCTTGAACGTATTAATTAAATCACCCAAATCAAACCCGATTTTGCAAGCATACAGTTGAATATCAGCTGATGACAATTGGTTCCGACACTGGGTAAATCAGTTCACCTTTGTCTCAGTTAACAGTTTGCTGGGAGAGCAATACATAAGGTGTTGTCTAATGACTTATACCTGACAACATAACACCTCTATATCATTTATCAAGGGTAAATACTCCCAAAAGACGTTAAAAACGTTCACTAAATAAAAATGCCTGCAAGTAGTTAAAAGTGTTATGTGAACAGTCTGTACAGTGGGCAATAGCGTCAAGATATAAACCAGCTAGAACCTTTTTTATTTTATCCATATATCTAAATGACTTACTCACTGATCCTAACACCCAACCACCTCCGTGAAGCCAGACCATACCAGGACGTTTTCCAGTTGACGTCATGACGGGTGTGTACACGTACACTTCAACGCCATCGAATGATGCGTGCTCCACCTACGTGGTTATGAAAGAAGGTGAAGAGTATGATGAAATAAATGGAATTGTGTCTACGTTATTTAAGGCTTTATGTTGACTAACTAATCATTTACATTCATTGCCATCTTGGAGGTCACTTTTCCATAACAACAAAATGGCGGCCACTGCTGGTAGGCCCACCACTAGAAATTGATTTTCGGAGTTTAAAACACTATTTGTGCATTATAGTCCACCATGGTGTATATCGGGAAAATAAGACGGCAGAAAGTTACTAAGACAGATTAAGGTATGTAAATGTGAGTTCATGTGAGAAATCCTTGAAGTTTGCTCTAAGTTAGTCGAGTCTGACAAAGAGTTTTCTCGGATGTCCGTTGCAAGAACCTTGAACTTTGAACTTGTTGTGCAACCTGGTACTTCAATACATGTGGTTGCGTTTTAACGACAGCCAATCTGTTTTGCCCAAAATGCTCACCCTCACATCGTCATTCGTTTGTGGAGGAGGGCGAACACTCCTCAAATTAGTTCCTCTTGTTCCAAAACCCAGGCTTGTCTTTATCCAATTCTGAAATCACAATTAAGCATAATGTTATGCCTCTGTCTCAGCATCTAGATTGTAAGCTACGAGTACCCACCGTGGAGTACCATACTCATAAATTAAACATGGCCATCTTTTTATGGATGATTTCCCTCGGGCTTCGCCTTCAGGGAAAGCCATCCTCCCTCGGGGATCCATCACATCATGATGACCGCACTGGGATGTCATATTTGTCTAATATTATATATATATATATATATATATATATATATATATATATATATATATATATATATATATATATATATATATATATATATATATGTGTGTATATATATGTGTGTGTGTGTGTATTTATGTATTTATTTATATACATAGACACACAAACACACACACATATATATATACATATAAATAAATATATATATATATATATATATATATATATATATATATATATATATATATATATATATATATATATATATATATATATATATATATATATATATATATATACGTGTGTGTGTATGTGTGTGGTTACTCTTAAGAGAAACAACATTCCTTGGGGTATTCAAAGGTATAATACAAACATTTTTCTTTAGAAATTACCGGTGTGGATTCTAATACATAACTTACTGTTTTATTTCTAATCACAGACAAGAGGTTTATTGAAATCTAAGATATGAGTGTGTTTATACAAACCTTTAGAGTAAACAACTTCACCATCCCAAATATCAGACGCATACCAAATGTAGTTTCCAAACCATACGGTAGGGGGATGCAAACGTAGAGCAGACATACAAAGAGTACGACAAGGATCAATATTCCTAACAGACATTCCACAAGAAAACCCATTTCTTAGCTCACTGTAAAAAAGAGAACGAGATTATAGCAGAAATGAAAAAGTAGGTGTATTGAAATATGACGGAAATAAATAACAGCCTATATAATTGTGGACATAAATGTCAGTCTTAAATTTATTTTGTGCTTCCTAAGTGGAATTCAAAAATAGACAATTCATTTTCTATGAGAAAATCATTTGGAAAGAACGCAATTTATGCATGTGGTATCTAGAATTTGCGGTGCAGGAATGATTGGCAGGCATGGAATCTCATATAAGCAAATAAATCGCATTAGTCATTGTGATACGCCTACCATCAGGAGTAATGAATTTATGAAATTTGGAAACATACTATTTTTGTAACATTCAAGTGACGAATAAAAGAAAAGTTTTTCTTAACTAGATAATAATTGTTAAATTAATATCATAGTATTTTTGGTCAATTTTTGATTTATTTGTTTAGTACACATATTCAACTAATAAATGCATGCCTTTTACGCCTATATGTATGAAAATTGGCATGCTAGTGACACGTCTAAATAATATATGTATCGACGCACTGGGTAGTAAGTGCATTTGGGGCGAAATTCGCTAATGCCCCAGAAATACTTATCGGCAGGTCGGACCCGATAGTTTTACCTATCCTGCGATAGATTTCAAGGCCAAAAACAGAATCGGAACTGTCTAAAAAAGTCGCTACTGGTTTGCAATTCTGTTTGAAAATTAGTACCGCTTTTGAAATGTCGCAAGCGAATTCCTTGACTTGCTATTATAGTGCCATATTTGTACAACATTTGTACGCACGTCGGACCTAAACATTGGACGGAAGTGAAGTATTTAGACTTGCAATTGTCTCACGAATATCATTCGGATATTGTACAAAATTTGTGAGAATATTGCATGAATGTCTTGCGATAATTGTGGTTAATAGTAAGACGTAACCTTTTGATTATCTATCTTATAACTCGGCTCCGAACATCGTACGATGAGTCATGCAGGTGTGACTGCAAAATGTTCTATTTTCAAAATGGAAAGTCCAGTTCCGATTTCAAAAGTAGCACAATGGACTTTAAAATCATGCGGTAGTCATACTCTAATGTGACTGGGGCATAATGCCTAGATCCAGGGAGAATGGATCTGAGTCTGAGTCTGTGCTAATACTGAGCAGGACTCTATAAAAGAGTATAACGCTCAAGGGTGAGTGGAAATGTTATTGGTTTCGGAGGTCAGCCAGCCCACGTTTGAACTGGTTTAACCACCCTACCGTCTTTAGAGTCTCTGGTAAAGAATTCCAATCCTTGGTTGGCACAAATGGACATGTTACTAGCAAGTTGTCTGAAGTTGTTCCCTGTATTAGCCCGTGTTCTAGCTGTTGGCTGTGAGATATAGTCTTCTTTAGGAATGGCAATTAGGTCATTTACGATTTTGAAAACATCGCTAATCTAGCATCTCTCTGGCGCAGGGGCTAATGATGGCCAATCTAGTTGGTCAAGCATGTCTAATACACTGGACTGTCAGCTGTAATCTCTGAACACGAATCTTGCCCCCTTCCCTTGGATTTTCTCAAGTTCATGTACCAGGTATGTCCTTTTCTAGGCATGGGTCCCATACTGATACGCTGTACTCTATGAGTTAGCAAACACGTGCTTGCAAAGCAGTCTTTTTTACGGAAGAGGGGCATTTTCTCAGATTATACCTTAGGAATGCAAGTGTTGAGTTGGCTTTGGCTCTTATTTTGTTGGTATGGCAGTCCCATTTCAAGTCCTCACCAATGATGACGCCCACGTATGGACTACTAGGAACCTGGCTTAGCACATGGTCGCACATTTTCCATTTTTTTTGCATTAAAGCGCATGCCCCAGACATTTGACTATTCCTGCAATGCACTTAGATCTTCCTGAAGCTTAAAGGGCAAATGCACCATCATGATGATTTAGGTTCAAAATGTGCCTATACGTGTCACCTTTCTAATAAGACCACCCGCAAGTCTGTCCTCCTCAGCACTCCTCAGATATGGCTTATGAAAGTTAGTAAAAATCTAGCCTGAGTCTGGGCATGGAGGCTGACATTGCAGGCCAATTAAGCCCAATTAAGCACAATCAGTGGTATGAAGTGACTGCCAGTGCTGCTTCTGATTGGTTGAGAGATATCAGTGACTGCCACTGATATCTCTCAACCAATCAGAAGCAGGGCTGGCAGTCACTTCATAAGCACCACTTCTGATAATGGCAGCCTCCATGCCCAGACTCAGGCTAGTTTTTTACTAACTTTCATAAGCCATATCTGAGGAGTGCTGAGGAGGACAGACTTGCGGGTGGTCTTATTTGAAAGGTGACACATATAGGCACATTTTGAACCTAAATCATCATGATGGTGCATTTGCCCTTTAATCTGGTCCCGTAAGCTCCTGATTGGCCCATATAGTAAGCAGTCATCTGCAAAGAGACGCACGGGGGAACTGACTTGCTCTGATAGGTCATTGATAAAACATAACCTAGTGGGCACAAATATTACCTGAATGTTATATGAACGTTCAACTTTGGTCGGAATATGCTGGACCAATTATGAACATTTCAGCAATGTTCAGGTCCTAACATTCCTGGAATGTTCTTATATGATGTCATTTGAATGTTCAATTTTGATTGGAATGTCATGCACCAAAAATAAACATTCCTGCAACCTTCAGGTCTGAACATTCCTGTTCAGATTTGACATTATATAAACATTAAATTGAGATATTTCCTATTTCATGAAAACTGAACTGTTACCAAGTGTTTCCACTGCACAGACAACTTTCATTATTATACCTCACGTGAAAATCGTAAGCCGTGATTGGCTTACAAAGGTTGGCCATTCCATCATGTCCACCGGCGAAATGTCCACCGTTCTCACTGGATCTACCGGCAGTCGTTGTTTTCATTGATATTTTACCAAATTGGGGTTTGTTCGGTATAATAAAACAAATATGCCATGCCAGTGTGGGTATGAGACATTCCATCAGGATACCCACACTGGCATGGCATATTTGTATAATGTTCTGCCATAATTCAGAATCCAAATGATTCATTTAGCATTCAGCTCTGAACATTCTATGAACATTCCCACCTGAACATTCATACAATTTTCATTCTGAACCATAAAGGAATAATTTTTGAATGTTCGCCCAAACATTCCAGGAATGTTCCATGAATGTTATGGCGTGATAGAGCATTGCGATGGCGACGGTAAGCGATAGCATGTCGTCCATGCTAGTGGGGTCTGGGGAACCCCCTACCCCTGGGCGTGTAGAGATGTTATGGCACAATTATTTTCTTCTTTGAGATTAAGCAAACAATTATTTATTTTTTGTCATTTCAGGGCTCAATTTTTTTTTCACAGATTTTAAGGGCTCAATTTTTTTTCATCACTGCAGGGAAGTACGAAAAAAGACAAGAAATAGACTTGCCTTGAATCTTTTATTGAAGATAATATTGTATATTTCCGGGACGAAGGGTGTCCAAGTCTGTATGCCATTGCCACACGGAGGGCTGTCCGCAGGTGGCGCACTGCAAAGCCAAGTGGTGCAGATGCTCTGAGATAATTCTTAGCCTTAACTGAGACCCAACTGAGTAATTGCAGATAAAAAGTTTTCTGTTTTGAGAAAAAAATATCCCCTTTTTTGTGTGCAGGGCCATCTGCCTGTGGTGCACCGCCACCGCTCAAGGCCCCCAGAAGCCTGAGGGTTCTAGATATTCTGGGATGCATTCTCAGCCTTATCTGAGACCCAACTGAGTGAGTTCAGATGAAAAGTATTTCTGTTTTGAGAAAACAATTTACCTTTGTTACCCTTTTTTGGTGAGCAGGGCCGTCTGCCCGTAGCACGCTGCCATTGCGCCAGGGGTCTGGGGGCTGCTTAAGGCCCCCAAATTAAGCTAGAGGGTTCTAGATGCTCTGAGATGCATTCTTAGCCTTATCTGAGTACCCTAACCTTTCTTTTCATTAAAATATGCACTATGACTTCATATAATAGCCTCTACATGTTACTGTACATGTATTACCAAATATTAAAGTTCTAGGTTACTGTTTATAATGCCAGTAGCTTGTCACATTTTCTGGATATTTAAGATAGCTCAAATGATGTAGGTTGAAAGATGATATGTGCCAAATGTTTATGTTGGTATTATGAAAAAGGTTCCCTAAAACAGTAAAAACTGGCCACATTACAAGATAAATACCTTTCCAATGACCAGTCAATGGTTTGTAACGTGTGAATAAAGAACATTCCTACTTGTAGAATTAAAGTATATTTTTCTTTGAAAAGTGTTACAACATCCTAGGTTGTTTTTACCCCAATAGTACTCGCACGTAAACTACAGGAGCACAATTTTTTTTTCATAGAGTCAGAGCTCAATTATTTTTTTCACTGATTTTCAGGGCTCGATTATTTTTTTCAAAGAATTTCAGGGCACGATTATTTTTCTGTTCTCTACATCCCCCCCCCCCCCCCCTGGATATCTATAATGGTCATTGTCTAATAGATGAGTGTGTATTTAATCCCGGCTCAGGAGCCTCCTGGATTTGGTCTCGGCTAAGGAGTCTCATCCTGCATTTGGTCTTGGTTCACTGCTGTGAACCGGGACCATTTTAAAGCCACAGCTTCTCACTAAACATAGTGTGTTTTCCAAGCCTAGACGCTATGTTCAACCATAGGCGCGTAAGCGGCTGGAAAAGTGAAACGTTTGCGAATGTTACAATCTGAACACACCCAGAGATGTTTTTAATAGAAGGGAAAATTTGCCGTCGAAATCGGAGATGCCGTAGATTTAACGACTTGAAAACGCATATAGCTATATTCATTATTGTGTTTTCATCGGCAATGGGATAAAGTTGGTATATCGCCAAAGTCTTTTCAGTTGTTTTGGCACTCGTAATCTCTTAATTGGTTTTTAACGACAATTGAGTGATCTGTATACCGTAAGAGTGGGGCCATCTTAGTTAGCATATACTGGACGATTTATGGATCCACATATTGACACGGTAAGGTAGGGGGGTCGAATTCATTTTGGGGACGTATCTAAATTTGGGGGGTTATTAATAAAAATAGCCAAATAGTAAATGTTAGGTATGTTAGGTATGTTAGGCACGATCCTAAATTATGAATATGAATATTAATTTGTTTTTATCCATGTTTGAGTAACATGGCTCGATGGACTTATTGATAGCGTACCGGCTTGGAGTGCCAAACGTCATAGGATCGAATCCGTTCCAACTTTTACATTTATATATTTTTTTGCAAGAGTTTATTTCAGCTTCCAAATGCTTCGGATGGCACTTTAATCTGTAGGTGCAGTCGGCAATTTGAGAATTTCTTCAAAGAAAATATATAGTTTAATGGGTGTAGTAATGCCTAGCCTTCACATAGAATATGAGATCTGTTAAGTGGTCAGCTTGTTGCTTTCAACAGAAAAAATATCATAAGTGATAAAGTTTAGAATTTCTTCAAGAAAATATATAGTTTAATGGATGTAAATATTAATTTAAATATGTAAATGAAGGATATGTTCCCGATGATGTTGGTATTGTCACGTGCATGCACACTTGCTGCACATGCCTATTGCTCAATGCAACTTCCACCCATTCAACTTCTATTTGCCCTTCCATACGTCGTCACCTGTTGATCAGTGCCCTATTTATGCACCTTCCAACTGTACTATGGGCTTGGATACGTGCGCCCGTCACTCACTTTTTGGGCGCACGGATCCTTATTACACTGTCATCTTGTACTCATCCTGCGGCCTTAATAAGCGCCCTGCCGCAACACTTGCCTTCCCCCTCTCTGTAAGTGTACTGTCTTCCCAATACCTCTTTCAACGGGGCCCTATCTGGGTATTTTCATAGCAATGCGCTATGATTATAGATAATCATAACGACGTCATTGCTAGGCTAGGGGATGGTGGGAGACTATAACTGCCAGAAATCATGACTATTATAATAAAAAAAAATATACCTGTGGCTGTTCCTGTACGATACGTTCCCGGATGGTCACCTTAAAAAGTCATGATTTCCCACTAACTAAGCTAGGGTGGACCCAGATAGCCTGGGCGCCTGGTTAGCCTAACCTTTCAGCAGCAGTCAGTGTTATGATATCGTTTCAATCTCAGGGCGCCTGTATAAAGGCACACCGGTACTCTTGATGACCTACTTACTCCGGTGAACAGCCTCGGAACCGAGTGTGCACTAGTAGCCAGATTCGTATTGTGCGCCATACTTTTGTTGACAGAAGCAACTGGTGGCGCCACAAGTATTAATTCTGAGTTTCATCACTAGGGGTCTTACTACGGGACATATATTGATAAAGTGATGAATTAATAGCGGAATGAATTAATACCAGACTTTACTGTTAGGCACCACAAACAATATCTGAGCATACTTAAGGGGAAATGAGTAAAAAAAAAGGCATAATGATCATTTTATGATTTTATTCAGTTTAGTAAATTTATCAAATACATAGTTTGGGCATGTACTAAAAGCTTGGTGAAATAGGCTTATCAATTTGTGTGTATATATATATATATATATATACATATATATATATATATATATATATATATATATATATATATATATATATATATATATATATGTATGTATGTATGTATGTATGCATGCATGTATGTATGTATGTATGTATGTGTGTATGTATATATATATATATATATATATATATATATATATATATATATATATATATATATATATATATATATATATAAACACATTTTTTTATTCTTGATTAATCAATTTAACTCCATTCCCTTCGTATGTGTTCATGTTAGTAATTTAACTTGTATTATCTAATATGATTTTTTTTTATTTGATATATTTTGTATTCGTTGTAATGTATCGTATTTTTGTGATTAAGTTCACAGTAAATGAATATACGTGCATACATTAGATGTACCTAATACCCTATTTGCCCGATTAATGTGGTCAATTCAAAGCTGAAATGAAAGGATAAATTCTATCATGAGTGGTGTATGATACTCTTGATAAAATCGACACTATCTATTGGATTATGATATAATCGAATCTGAAATAACATTACGACATCGCCTCTCATTGATCTATGTACGAGTACACGTACTAATTGAAAAACATTAGTTGTGGGAATTCATGTGTATCGTAAGATTACGAAGTAACTTCAAGTAAGGGTTTAATTGTGTCTAAGTCACTAGTGACGCCGATTGAAGATGCTGGGGCGGCTTCAACATTTCCTGTTGGGTGTTCTTTCTTTCAGGGGTTTCGTTTTTAGAGGTAACAATCTCTTATGATTTAGGAAAACAAACGAAAACTGACGATTCTTAGCAAAAAGAATGAACATTTTGGATTGCAGATGAATAAAAAAACAACAAGGTATCCACCACTGACATGGTTAAATGTGTTACTCCATCGCCCCATGGTGAATTCGTGTAGCTCGATCTAAAGAAGTAAGAAAATCTGAATTCGCGTCAGATAAGTGATTAAGTTAGGTACTTATGTTATCATACGTTGTCTATATTCCAGAACTTTTAAACGCGTTTGCGAACACCTTGCATTTAATGATAATGCATTGTGTTGTGATAACGAAATGCATGGCGACGAAGACCCTTGCAGGGTCGTGCACCTTTTAGAGCCCGCCCAGACCACAAACAATTGGTCCTGGAGCACAGCAATTTATGGTGGGCCCTGTGCAAAAAATCAGTTTGATTATTGTCAACAAGTGGCACTATCAGCTTTGTGTTAATAATGGCAACCTATATCAATCGACATATGGTAGCAATACGTGGGGTTTACACTTTTAAAGTACAATCTGTATTCAAAAATGGAAGTGAAGCATTTGACAGAATCATTTAGGCATGCTTCATAAAACTTCCTCGGTTTTAACAGTGTTTAGAGGGTTCGTCTTGTCGTTTGTTTTGAGACCTTTGTCGCTTTTGTGAGGAAGTCTACAGGATGAAGTCTCTGGCTGACGAAATCGTTCGTCACCACGCAATATCTTCATCGCGCAATGCTGTCACTACATACTTACGTCACCAATTCAAAATTATCTCAAATTAAAGGAACAAAACGAATGTGATACCGACTTATGTTTATGAAACGAAATTAGAAAAAAAATATTTTAGTTGTTATCGAAATTGTATTCGTGCGTATATATAGACCCACTGCGCTACTCTTTCTTCAAGAGGAGAACATTTTGGATTGAGGGTATACTATTTTGGTAGGAAAAAGCAAAGCGTATCGCAGAGTGACGTCAGAGCAGATTCCTCAGCAGAAGCATTGGCAAAGAAGCTTGATGAAACCTAACAACGCAACGTGTTATTCCGATTTCTTCGACAAGTAGTTCGTTGCATCACACGGCCATTAGCAACGTAAGAGCGCGTGGATCATGCATACGAAGCCAGGGATACAACATTGTTTTGGCATGTGATCATAATGGGACGTTTTTTAAGTGTGTGGAAGAAACGAATTGAAAGATATCGGTGTGGTCACTATCTCTCCCCATATTCTGCTAAACAGTAAATAGCCAAAATAGTCTATAAACCGAATACTTTTATTACTATGGAAACGTGCTATGATAACATTTCTTTTTATTAATTACAATGATCTTTCGTTTTTCGATACTTAATTGTGCCAAAAAAAGTATATCTCCAAAATTCATGAATTCATTGAAATACCCCTTATGGTATGTGGATGAAGATGATCAATGCGGTTTATATACCTGGATGACATCCCATACCTGCCAAATATTCCTACATCGCATACATAAATGATACTGATTGTAATCAATAAATTCCAGCAAAGAGTGGTACGGTCATTACAATTCGTAAATGCCGAGGCAAACATCAATAGGCATCCCCTTGGCCGCATTAAACGTGTAATTAGGCCATCACCGAGTGGCCTAGTGACTCGATGTAAAACACCCTAGACGTAATGTTCATGCCGTGCCGCGGAGCGGCAGGAAAAGTGAAACGGTCGTCAATGTAAAAATCTGAACTCACCCAGATCGTGTTCCTATAGTAGGGAAAATTTGCCGGAGTCGGCAGAGGGACCGTAAAGTTAGCGACATGTAAAGGCATATGCATATATTTACTATTGTCTTTTTATTTGCAAAGGGATAAAGTCGGGAGATCAAAAAAGTTTATTGAGTTGTTTTGGCGCTCGTAATCTCGTAATTGGTTTCTAACGATATTCGAGTTATTAGTTAGCATATACTAGATGATTACGGATCCACATGTTGACACGACAAGGGGGGGCAAGATCGAATTCATTTTGGGGTCGTATCTAAATTTGGAGGGTAATTAATAAAAATGGCTTAATAGTAAATTACAAGATTTTTCTCGGTATGTTAGGCACGATCCCTAATCATGAATATTAATATGAATCTGTTTTACTCAAGAACATTTGCTATGACTCGGCGGCCTCATTGGTAGCGTGTCAGATTGGAAACTCTGAGGTCGCCAGTTCGGTACTAGTTGGATGCATCTTTTTTGTCAAGATAGTTTATTTCTAGCTTCCCAATGCTTCGGATGGCACTTTAATCCGTAGGTGCAGTCGGCAAGTTGAAAATTTCTTCAAGAAAATATATAGTTTAATGGGTGTAGTAATGCCTAGCCTTCACATAGAAAATGAGATCTGTTCAGTGGTCAGCTTGTTGTTTTCAACAGAGAAAATAACTTAAGTGATAAAGTTGAGAATTTCTTCAAGAAAATATATAGTTTAATAGAGGTTAGTATTTATCGTATTATGTAATGATGAAGGAAACATTCCCGATGATGTTGGTATTGTCTTAGATGAGCAACCACAAGTTAGTTATATTGGTCCAAGGTATTGTCACTTGCATGCACACTTGCTGCACATGCCTATTACTCAATGCAACTTCCACCAATTCACCATCTATCTGCCCATTCATACGTCCCCACCTGTTGACCAGTGCCCTAGTTACGCACCTTCCATATGTACTATGGGATTGGATCCGTGCGCCCGCCACCCACTTTTTGGGCGCACGGATCATTATTACACTGTCATTTTCTACTCACCCTGCGGCCTTTACTCGCCCTGCCGCAACACTTGCCTTCCCCCTCTCTGTAATTGTACTGTCCTCCCAGTACCTCTTTCAACGGGGCCCTATCTGGTGATGAAATTAATAAGTATTTTTTATTTGCTCTTTCACGCTTGTTCCATCGTACAAAATAGCGGACCCACTGAGCTGTATAAAAGTCTGTTATCGGATTGAATAGAAGCATCCTGTGCATGACTAGTTGCGAGTCCGTTCAAAGGTTATTCAACGAACGTCCAGTAAGTAGGTCATTAAGAGTAAATCATACAGTCGCCCAATTATTGGACCATACCTAGCTAGCTGTGATTGAACGGATGAATTGACTGCTGCTAAAAGGTAGGGTTAATCTGTCAAGGGGAAATGTCCAGAGCCAATCAGACGTACAGGCTATCTGAGTCCACCTTTAAGTCTCCCACCACACCCTGATGGTGTCGTAATGATTATCTATAGGTATTTAGGAATAGGGTAACTATCGAGAGTGTTAGGCCGATGTTAGTAAGATACCCTACCTTGCAGTGCCCCAGATCGTGTTGTCTAGCAGGCTGACTTGTGGCTTTTCATTTTACTTATGTCTCTGTTATGGCCTCTATTGACGCCACGGTACCATACTATTGTGAAAAGTGTAAATGCATGATGGCTTCACTGCACTTATTTTAGAACAGCGCATTTGCGTCTCGATTGGTACGGACTAGCTACCATACTGCCTGTCTGTTGGACTGTCCTTAATTGACCTACACCCATCGCTGGTTCAGTGGGATACAGCAAAGGCTTATGAGACAGCCTTTGGATTTAGGGATTAAGAACGAGCCAGACATCTGCGTTGGAAAACCCAAGGCCGAGGGGGTCTGAGGCTGTGCGATGCATCAGATCTCCCGAGGCCTTGGGTTTTCCAAACACAGCTGCCTGGCGAGGTCTTAATGGCTATTATATCATGAAAAATATATTTTGCATTTTAATTTTTGGGAAAAGTGCCTTTCACTTGTGGAAACCGGGGCTCTTTCAAAAGTTGTTTACGTATGGTTGCCATGACAACAGGTGAACAAATGACACTAAGGATACTTTGTTCCAGCCCTAGTTGCACTGAGTGGCAAAACAACAATGTCTACACATTACTAGGGCGAGAGCAAATGACATGCGCTACAGCCGGTTTAATGTCTTATTTATCAATTTCATATCTGTTAGCCAAGCTTTCTAAACTATTGATACATAGGTTTCGTAGCCCTAAGTGTGTGGTCGCAGAAATATATGTGTGCTCTGATATTTCTTATTCATTAAAAGAATTGCCAAACGAAAAATAAGGGTTGAGAAGATAAAACTAGAATCAATCATGAGTGGTGTCGCAATCAGATATCTAGGTGCTCTGATCTTTTTTGCCAATTTGAAAAAATCTAGGTTACTGTCTGCAGGGCGGGTACTTTCTAGTTAAATCAATTGTTGTTGTTTTGTTTTTATTTTTTCATTTCCACCATTTGAAATTAGACCAAAGTATGCCTATATTAGACAGATATTATATGTACCTGGATGGTAGGGCCTTTTTGTCACTATTGTGAAAGCTTTAACATGTTCAGAGCATCGTGTTTGGTTGTTAACCCACAATGATTAAAGTTAATCGGTTTCGCATAGTTTGATTAGGGTTATCCTGCCACTGAAGAATCAGTGATATTGATATTTCATATTTTTGATTCAATATAACTCAATTCTCTGAGTGCAATTAAAATGCCAGCAGACTCCCTGCAGAGCTCGTTGCTATTTAAAGTCATGTTTTGCCAACAGGAGGTGTCTATCTTAGGGCGGCCATATTGAAGCCAGATGCTGATGCTTTATAGGTACCAGCACTAGTTGGCAGCAGCCAGCAGCTGCAACTGCTAGGCTGCGAGGGGGCTTAATACAGTGTGTCCTGTTTCTTCAAGTAAATGGAACTTGACAGAGATCAAATGACATATGTATTAAGTTTACATGAACCCCCTAGATTCTTCACTTTTAAGATGTCACCTTTAAATAAAATCCTTACCCTTCCCATCGCTCTAGACCATATTCAGATAGTGCCCTGATTGTAAACTATTGTGTGTTTGTATTGATATGCATTGCAGTTGTAAAAAGGCAACAAATGGTAAGAAGGGTAGATACCAACACTTGCAAGCACTTCCTAGAGTTAAAAACACCCTGAAGGCTTACGATTCTCAGGAAACAGCCATTTCAATGCCACGTTGTGATTGCTATTACCATTAGAGGAAATGAATCTGAGGAACTAACAATTAATCAGTCAGGTGATGCAATTGACCTGGCTAGTACTGTCAATCTGAGGAACTCTTTCCCTAAACAGTTTGCAAGTCTAGTTTTGAGATTTTGGAATTCGTAAGGGAATACATTTGATACCAACATTTTTTCAGTTATGCAAACAACCAAAATTGAGTTATATGACCCTGATTTTGAGGGTATAGAATAAATAATCCACAAAGTTTGGGGTCTGGCAGAAGCAAACTTATCCACGGATAACAAATGTAAAGTGTACTTTTATCTATCTCCTTTTCTCAGCCATATTATTGTACCCTCTTAAGAGAAATTGTCTTCCAACAACTTGATGTAACAGATCTTACCTTCTTTTTTCTGCGCTTCTGAGCCTTTTCTTTTCTCTCTGAACCGGGCTCCGTGCGGGATCATAATTGAATATTGTAGGCACTGCACCAAGTTTCATGCTTGCACGCTTCCTAAATCCAAGTCTTGTTTGTAGTTCAGCCTCAAAACAAGATTCCTCAAAATGTTCATGACAGACTCTTCGGGCATCCCTCGATGTGTAGTTGTTCACTGTCCATCCTAGCGGAGTGTGCCAATGTTGATTAGCCATCTTAGCCTTCTTTTCTGGTTTAATCCTTGGGTCAGGAATGGAGAAAAATGAAATTCCCTTTCCTTTTCCCTTGCAATTCTGTTATAGCATCCATAATCTGCAGAAATCACCATTTTTACAACATTTTTGTTGTAGTCTCATCATGAGTCATGAGTGCACAGCCCAAAATGTGGGCAGCCATGCACACAGGAAGTACACGACTGACATCATCAACTGGCTGTCGGAGTATTGCAGGGAATTGTGGGATACAATGGCTCCCATGCACTTCAGCTGGGATGGCTGGTTGGGTGTGGCAATTATAAGAACCTGAAGGTGTAGTTGTCCTTAAAGAATCAAATTGATGTCCGCAATCATATAGGCTGTATTTTACTTCCGTCATATTTCTAATCACCGACTCTTCTCAATTCTGCCATAACCAAGTTCTCTTTTTTACAGTTAGCTAAGAAATGGGTTTCCTTGTGGAATGTCTGTTGGCAATATTGATCCTTGTCGTACTCTTCGTATGTATGCTCTACGTTTGCGTCCCCCTACCGGACGGTATGGAAACTACATTTCTACTGCGTCTGATATGTGGGATTATGAAGTTGTTTGCTGTAAAGGTTTGTATATGATTTCATTCATAAAAACATTCATATGTTAAATTTCAATAAACACTTTGTTTGTGATTAGAAAGAGAACCGTTATTTATGTATTGTAATCCACGCTGGTAATTTCTACAGAAAAAAGTTTGTATTGTTGCCATTGAATACTCCAAGGAATAAAATGTTTCTCAGGAGCAACAAACAGCAATACACAAGTACACAAGTAATTTACAAGCTATTCCATGTGAATGGTGTATTGAGAAGCATTCAGATATAAAACCAACGGGCACACACTCACCTGCAAGTTCTACAGAAGTATTACACGCATCAGTATGAATCCTTGCCATTGACATACACGACGACTGCAACATATTCATTTGGACAACAAATCAATGCTCTGGATGATGTTTAACCACAAACATATTGAGTGACTCTGCTACACTTGCTGCAAACAAGGTTTATGGAATCACCCACGTTACAAAACAAAACAGTGAAAACACTCACATTGAAAATAGGAAGGAGTACCATATCACATTCTGACCACTCTTTTTAGGTGGGGGTCTCCCAATCATGATAAAATTAAACATATAACTATAGAGGAGTAGATTGCCTAAAAGAGACCTGGACCTTTCTTACCAGAAGCTATGTCTGTATGGCATGCCAAAATGATATTTATTCAACTCTCAAAATATCATGCAACTTTCAAAATATCGTTCAACTTTGTTAAATATATCATTCAACACTCAAAATATGGTGCAACTTTTAGAAATATATCATACAGCTCAGGAAGGATGTATATTTTTTGAGAACATGTAAAATGACCTCAGAGTAGTCATGGGTGTTGTGCCAGGTTGTACTCTTTTAGTGGGGAAGGTCAGTGGTAAAGGAGAAAACCTACCGGATAGAGGGAGTCTAATAGAGTCATTTGGTGGACTATGAGTCATTGAGTAAACCCTTATGCTGCTGGTGGCTAATTTGGCCAATACAAAACAATTCAAAAAAAGAGGGAAAATGACTAAAACCCTTGCACATGGGTACTCATCAGAAAGTACTCAGAGATATCCAATGAATACCAACATGACAAGGTCTACATGGTTTTCAAAAATCTTTTCATCCTTGTGATTTGGACCTCAGCATTACAAGGGTTAACCTGCCCCCTCCATGGACCTCCCACATCAGGTTGAGGTGACATGTCACCATGCAGACCTTTATGAATGCAAATTAAGATGGCTGAGTATGTGTCAACAAGTACTTCAGACACAGCTGGAAAAGTAATTTACATATATAGCTTTGTGGTCAGGAAGTCATTATCAATTAAACCGAATGTGAAAATAGGCACATCATGTCTAAGCTGCATGGATCATTTGCTAATATCAAAACAACTTGTGTACACAAGGGCTTCTTCAAATGATAGATGTAGCTGACAACCATACCTTACCCCCATTATTCTCATACTTTGCTATAGAAATCTCTCTCTCTCTCTCTCTCTCTCTCTCTCTCTCTCTCTCTCTCTCTCTCTATATATATATATATATATATATATATATATATATATATATATATATATATATATATATATATATATATCTATATTATAAGAGAGGAGGCCCAATCCTTTGCAACGCATGATCTCCGTTGTCACGCCTGTTTGCCTAATTCTGAGTTGGCAGTTTGGTGGACGAGTCTATCTAGATGGTTCTTAGCGTAAACAGATTTCAAAATGATTTACAAAAAGGTGCTTTTGATGCTGATTTCTCAATCTCGAGCGCGGCCGGGTTTGGTATGACCACCCGGCGATAGATGGTACTACCGATATCAAACTTCTGCTTCCACAGTGGGGTTACACTGCACGAACTTTGTTGGTTGTACGGTGGCAGAAGTGCGCTGACTGTAGTAGCGTTAAGCCTACCCGGGTGATCCAACGGAAATCAGAGCATGTATAGAAAGGGTTGAGGCGGCATAGACCCTGGACATTGCCTGAATGGGCGCGTTAGCGTCCGGACAAATCCCATGTGGGAAAACACAAACAAAGTCAGAATGCTTGGACAGAGAGTAGTGGAACAAACCCAGACGGTTCAGCATACCACGGTGGCGCATGGGTAATAATATGCATATTTGAGCTTAAGAAAAATCCGGACTTCTCTATAGTTCAAAACATGTTTTTCAGACAACCAGTATATAGGCTACGCGGGCTGAAATAGACACCATTTGAAAATTATCATTATCAAAAAAAACTTGAAAATTGTGACGATATATATATAAATATAAATATATATATATATATATATATATATATATATATATATATATATATATATATATATATATATATATATATATATATTATTAGACAGTATGCCTTATACCTTGCAACGGGTAATCGCCGTTGACACACCTGTTTCCTTTATTGTTGAGTTGAGCGTATGGTGGACAAGTGTGTCTAGATGATTTTTACCCTAAACAAATTTCAAATATTAAGTAAAAAAAGGTGCTTTTAATGCTGATTATAGAGCCGGACAGCTCTCCGGGAGGTCCATGACCACTTACACAGAGGTCAACTGTACCACCCCAGGAGGTCGCAACTGAGACTATAAATATCAAGCCTGTTGGTCACAGTTACGGTCAAGAAGTCGGGAAGCATACTGCATTAGGACCAAGGTACATGCTGTCAGATATATACCTACATCAGGTATGACGAGAGAGAAAGAGAGAGAGAAAGAGAGACAGGGGGCAGAGAGTGAGAGAGAGATTAAGGGGCAGAGAGAGAGAAGGGCAGAGGGGAAAAGGGGGCAGAGAGAGAGAGAAATAGAGAGGGGCAGAGAGAGAGGGGTGACAGAGGGAGAGAAAGAGAAAGGGGGCCGAGCGAGAGAGAGGCAGAGAGATAGAAACAGAGATGGGGCATAGAGAGATAGAGAGGGGGCAGAGAGAGGGGCGGAGAGAGGGGCAGAGAGAGAAATTGAGGGGGGGGAAGAGAGAGAGGGGGCAGAGAGAGAAATATAGAGGGGGAAGAGAGGGCAGCGAGAGAGAGAGACAGAGAGAGAGAGAGAGAGAGGAGGGTATAGTGAAAGAGAGAGAGGGGGCTGAGAGAGAGAGGACAGAGAGAGAAATAGAGACGGGGCAGAGAGAGGGCAGCGAGGGAGAGAGAGAGAATGAGGGGACAGGGAGAGAGAAAGAGAGGGGGCAGAGTGAGAGAGGTAGAGGGATAGAGCAGCAGTGATATGGAAAGAGAGGGGGCAGAGAGAGGGGGGCAAAAGAGAGAGAGAGGGGCACAGGGAAAGGGGGACAGAGAGAGAGGTGGCAGAGAGAGCGAGGGGGCAGTGAGAGAGAAAGAGAGAGGGGGACAGAGAAATAGGGGGCAGAAAGAGTGAGAGGGGACAAAAGAGAGAGAGAGGGGCACAGGGAAAGGGGGACAGAGAGAGAGGTGGCAGAGAGAGCGAGAGGGCGGGGCACAGGTAGAGGGGCACAGAGAGAGAAAGAGAGGGTGGGGCAGAGATAGAGAAAGAGAGAGGGGGCAGAAAGAGGGGCTGAAAGAGAGAGGTGGGCTCTCTCTCATGGATGTATTGGTGGTCTGATACGTTTGCCATTATAAGGAATTTCATGGTTTCCGTCCGCAGGACGGGTACTTTTCTAGTATATATATATATATATATATATATATATATATATATATATACATTGATTTATTTATATATAGTTAAGCTCCAGGCTTAAGTAATATTATATTGAGGGTAGAATAAGTATGTTTCCCCTTTACCAGCGACCTTCCCCACTACAAGTGCATGACCTGGCACAACACCCATGAGTTCTCTGAAGTCATTAGACATGTTCCCCAAAAATATACATCCTTCCTGAGCTGTATGATATATTTCTAAAAGTTGTACCATATTTTGAAAGTTGCACGATATATTTAACAAAGTTGAACGATATTTTGAGAGTTGCATGACATTTTGAGAGTTGAATAAATATTATTTTGGCATGCCATAATGTCTGATATGTAGCAGGTTGTCTGTGCCCAGCTTTAAGCTATACGCTGTATCTATTCTTTTGAAAGTTGGCTTAGTCAACAAACAACATGATGATGAATATGCCATATTTAATTTCGGCGTATGGTACTCGTAGCCTACCATATACTGCTAGTGGCTGAGACAGAGGCATAAAACTATGTTCACTTAATTGTGATTTCAGAATCGGATACAGACGAGTTTGGGTTTTGGAACAAGAGGATCTAACATGAGAATGGTTCGCCCTCTTCCACAAACGAGGGACGATGTGAGGGTGAGTATTTTGGGCAAAACAGATTATTTGGCATTAAAAAGCAACCACATGTACCAAGTACCAGGTTGCACAACACGTTATAAGTTCAAGATTCTTGCAGTGGGCATTCAAAAAAATTCTTCGTCAGACTCGACTCATGCAAAGCCAACGACAAGGATTTCTCCCGTCAACTCACTATTTACATACCTAAATCTCTCTTAATTTACTTGCTTTCTTATTTTCCAGATTTACACCATGTTGGCAGACTATGATACACATATAGTGTTTTAAACACCAAAAAATAATTTCTAGCAGCGGTCCCACCAGTAGTGGCCGCCATTTTGTTGTTATGGTGAAGCGCCCTCTGTCGGGGGAGAATGTAGTTATCTACCAGTGACCTGAAGAGATTTGGTGGTTTCCTTAAGTGTTACCATTGCTTGCACCACTGACCCTTTTGCATCTGCAGCGCGCACACAGTCTGCCAACATTGAACGTAAAGTAGTGTAGTATATAAAAAGTATGTTATGGGGGAGTATTCAACCCAATGGGACCAATATCGTTCAGTGAAATATTTCTTGAATCTTTATTCTCAAGATAGTTTTTTTTTTTTACCAGACCATATGCACCCCAAGATTTTATTGTGTGTAAACGAGTAGTTAGTCAAGATAAAACCTTACGTGACTTAATTAGTTACAAAAGATAAAATTCCATTTTATCATACTCTTCACTGTCTTCTATCATAAACACATAGGTGGAGCACTCATCATTCGATGGCGTTGAAGTGTACGTGTACACACCCGTCATGACGTCAACTGGAAAACGCCCTGGTATGGTCTGGCTTCACGGAGGTGGATGGGTGTTAGGCTCAGTGTGTAAGTCGTTCAACTATATGGATTAAATAAAGGTTGTAGCTGGTTTATAACATTTATTTCAATTTCTTTTATTCATTTTTCAATGTCATGTAAATAAGTGCAGTTACAGAGTCAATGTATGGAATGTAATGGACTGTTTAATTACTTGACGGCATTGCCCACTGTACATACTACTTGCAGGTATTTTCATTTAGTGAACGTGTTTAACTTCTTTGGGAGCATATACCCTGATAAATGATATAGAGGTGCTATGTTACCAGGTATAAGTCATCAGACAACGCCTAATGTATTGCTCTCCCAGCAAACTGTTAACTGAGACAACTAAAGGTGAACTGATTTACTCAGGGTCGGAATGAATGGACAAATGGTTGCTTAAAGGCACAGCTCACATAGGCCATTTAGTGCCTCAAAATCCGTGTAAAATAACGGTCCTTTATTATTGCCAAAACAACAACGAAGCAATGGATAAAAAAAATGCTCACAAAACGATGAACAGTTTCAAAGTATAAGTTGCACATGCATGGTTGTTTCCATCAACAGGGATTCACCTGTATGCTTGCAAAATTGGGTTTGATTTGGATTGGTATTTGGGTGATTTTGTTCATTCCTCCAAGGGGTGAAATAATACATACAAAATAAGTTTTACTTGAAATTTATATTACTTTTTAACATGTCTCATTTTGGAATGATAAAAATTATGAGCCTTTACAACTGTAATTAAAGTAATTCCACGCACGCTTTATTAGTTACACTACTTAATCATAATTCCAGGTTATTCCCTTCCCATTTTCAGCTGGATACGACAAAGAAAATAAATTAATAGCAAAGGAACTAGACATGGTTGTGGTCGCTGTGGAGTAAGTATCATCTATCATATCACATATAGCAGTATAACGAAACAGTTTGGTTTCCAAATAAATAAATCACCACACAACTAAGATAAACACATGTACTCATACAATTAAACCACTTTTTCAAACAGTCATATCTGACCTCATTGTTAATCATATATATCAAACTTTAGCCATTTCACTGTTGCTACCTTTCTTATCCTACATCTAGCTACTTATCTTAGTATCTGTTGATCTTACTGACTTTGTATCTCTGTTCTAACCAGAGAGATCTATTGATATGAGTATGTCTCTGGTTCTTACCAAGTAGTCGCCATACATTCTTTTTAGAGGGGATAGAAAGTGACTTTGTTTACACAGATTCTATTTTTAATATTAGAATAAACTATCTTAATTCCTCAGGTATCGTCTTGCCCCGGAACACCCATTCCCTGTTCCTTTCAATGACTGTTTAGCAGCGACCAAGTATTTTCTCCACAATGCTGCGGAGTACGGCGTAGATGAAACACGCATAGCTGTGGCAGGTAAGCGATTTTTCAAAAGTTTTAATATACTTTATTTTGGAGATTAGGGCGATTTTTTTAAATGTTGCTGTAATATTGTGTATGATATCTTATAACGGTGTTTAGATTATATTGTTGCATCCAATCAAGTATCCAAGAGAATTCCTCTAGCTTATTCCATGTTCGTATCTGTAGCCTTTCAGTAACAGTGTTAAACTGTACACTTATCTGCACCTCCCTTGCACTGTATTGTGCATGTTGTGATATGTTTCTTTGCTGTGAGATACGTCATGTTTGAATAAAAGAAATATGCCCTATGGGTTTTAAATATAAAAATAGTATTTTGGGAGTTCCTCCATTAGGATTCTAGGATACTTGGACGCTTCCTCAAAAACTCAACAACAAAGCATTAAGTCTTTATATGAAATAGGTATATAGATCATTATCCTTGTTATAATTATTATTATTATTATCATTATTATTATTATTATTATTGTTGTTGTTGTTATTTTTGTTATCAATATATGTATGTATGTATCTTTATTGACTGTAACGGAGTTACAAAATAGAATCATACGTATCATAAATCAAAACTTACAAATGGGATAAACATTACTATATAACATAACACTTTAGTATCAAATATCTGAGGAGTTATAACATTCGTATGATGTATTTCCTCTACACATATTGAAAAAGAGAGAATATAATTAATTATAGAAAAATATACAAGTAGGTAATAATACTATCATTGATCCTTTAACAATTCCAGGGTTCATAATCCAGGTACATAGCGGTTTTGGTGTATAATAAAGCACTTTCTAACCTATTCCCAGTCTAGGCTTGACTCTTGCCTCATACATTTCACTAATATATGTACCAGACACTTTCCATATTTCCACCATTGTCTTAGGTGGTATACCTGGTGTCACAGCACCAATAAGCATGGCCAGTATGTCTGCACCGCTCTCCAGTAGCATTTGCCCATCTCTAGCAAAAATATATTCAATATCATTAAACATACATATTCTAGTGCCCTGAAAAGCGGGGTATTGCATAATGCAGTGCCATAGATCCTCCTCTACTGAAAAATCACACAAATCACACCATCTCCAACTGTTTGTGAGACTTTTCAGCCGTACGTCATCGCATTTAAGCATACTACTTTTACACACCATGCGAGCCATATTTTCACACATTCCTATGAGGTTGGGGTTGTTATCAGAAATCTGCCACCAGCAAAGATACATTGGGGATGGACACAGTTTGTTAATATATTCAAGACTTCTATGCGCATTGCACTTTATTAACCAATAAGTTCTCTCGAGGTCCCAAGCCCTACGCCACACCATGTCTCTCCACTTTGCCTTTGAAATATAACATCCATAGCGAATAAAATATTATAGTTATTATAATTATTATTTTATTATTATTATTGTTATCATTAATGCTATTATTGTTGTTGTTGTTGTTGTTGTTATAATCATTATCACTATCATCATCATCTTTATATTAATGATTGGTATTTTTTTCAATAGGTGACAGTGCTGGAGGAAACCTGGCTGCTGCAGTAACACAGGAGTTGTATAAACCACCTCATACCAAAAGGCCAAATGCCTACGTAATGCTCTACCCAGCACTTCAGGCAATGGACTTTCTGCTACCTTCGTACCAGCAAGACAATTGCCCAATACTTTCTTCAGACCTAATGGTATATTTTTGGTTAGCTTACGCCGAGGGACACGATGCAAACCAGCAGGCTGCATTGCACAATAGACATACATCCAGACAACTAAAACAATCACGTTTTGCAAAATATGTAAACTTTAGTCTCTTGAATGAAAAATATATTAGCGATAGTTTTCAACCCTATGGGGATGACTTTGGGGATAATAGTGTTGCGAGCAAGATAGAAAGTGTCGTAACTGACCCACGATTTGCCCCATTGATGCAGGATAGTCTAGAGAATTTACCACCTGCTTTTGTTCTCACCTGCGAGTATGACCCTTTAAGAGATGATGGCCTCCTCTATGTTCAGCGTCTAGAAGAGGCCAAGGTCAAGGTTACCCATGTTCACCTTCCTAGCGCTATCCATGGTGCGTACAGTTTTTCTTCGCTCAAACTAAAGACAGGAGAAAAGACAGCTCAGAGCATGAAGGAATTCCTGAGGAAACATGTCTAATTGTTTTAACTGTACGTAGTTTTGTATTTTATTGGCAATGCTTAAAACTACAAAGGCCTACACGTATCCAAAGGTATATAAGAATGCAACACACAACGTGTTCAAGAGGAAAGGAAACATGTCTAATTGTTTAACTGTGCTTAGGTTTGTACTTTATTGGCTGTGCTTTAAACTGCAAAAGACTACGTATCCAATTGTATATGCAAAACCACATACAACTTGTCCAAGAGGAAATAGTGGAAGTAGTAGTTCAATTTACAAAGCACAGAATGTTGTATAAATTAATCTTTACTTAGAGAATATTGCTTCAAAGTATTTATTTATGCATGCATCCCGCTTAATGCACCACTATATCACTCTTTGTTATCTGTAGGGTGGTCTTTCTTTCAGGGGGATCGTTTTTAGAGCTAAGAATCTCATATGATTTAGAAAAAACTTCTTAGCAAGACAATGAAGATTCTTAGCAAAAAGAACCAACTCTTTGAATTGTAAAGGGGGGGGGGGGGGGGTTCCCGAACGTCCCCATGAGCCCCCTCTGTATCCACCTTAGATGAATAAAAACAAGGTATCCGCCACCAACATGGTTTACTGTGTTACTCCGTCGCCCAATGGTGAATTCGTATTGATCGATCTAGATAAGTAACGCAATCTGAATTTGCCACAGATAAGTGATTAAAGTAGGTACTTATGTTATCATGAGTTGTCTATATTTCAGAACTCATAGACGCGTTTGCTAACACCTTGCATTTAATGATAATGTATTGTTTTGTCATGACGAAATGCATGGTGACGAAGATTCTTGCAGGGTTGTCCACCTTTTTGATTTCTAGAGCACAAACAATTGGTCCTGGAGCACAGCAATTTCTGGTGGACGCTGCGCGAAAAATCAGTTTGAATGTTGTCACCAGGTGGCACTATCAGCTTAGCAGCAATAATGGCGACCTATATCAATCAAAATATGGTATCATTACGTAGGGTTTACATTTTTTAAAAGTAAAATCTGTTATTGAAAAATGCAAGTGAAGCATTTGGTCATGCTTCCCAAAAACTTCCTTCGCTAAACAGTGATTAAAGGGTTCGTCTTGTCGCATTTTTTGAGGCCTCTGTCGCTGTTGCGACAGTTGGACACCCCTGTCTTGGTGAGGAAGTCTATAGCATGAAGTCTCTGGCTGACGATTTTTTTCTTGGTGACGAGATCGTTCGTCAGCTAGAGATTTCGTCATTGCGCAATATTGTCACCCCACAATGTCGTCACCATACAATAACGTCAACATTGCAAACGTATCGCAAATGAAAGGAACACAATGAATGTAACACAGACTTATGTTTATGAAATAAATTTAGAAAATGTTATTTTTAGTTGTTATCGAAATTGTATTCGTGAGTATATATATATATATATATATATATATATATATATATATATATATATATATATATATATATATATATATATATATATATATATATATATATACTGTATATATATATATATATATATATATATATATATATATATATATATATATATATATATATATATATATATATATTTATATATATATATATATATATATACCCACTGAGCTACGTGTATGACATATAAAGCATCCTGTGCCCATCTATATCCTAGTGCACACTCAGTTCACGGGATATTCATCGGAGTAAGTAGGTCATGAATAATAAACCTTCCAGGCGCCCTGGGATTGGAATGAAAACACCTGGCGGCTGCTGAAAGGTAGGATTATTCTGCAGAGGAGTACTGCCAAGCGCCAATCAGGCATCCATGCTATCTGGGTCCACCCCAGCTCAATTAGTCGGAAATCATGGCTATTTCAGATGACCATTCTGGAACAATGAATTGTATTCTGTAGTAGTCAATGGTTTCCGGCTAGTCTCCCACCACGCACAGGCCCTGACGATGGCGTCGTTATGATTATATAAATAAGTAGTCAAGGAATCCACCCAAATAGGATTACGATCGAGAATGTTAGGACTATTTTCCTTGAGCGGTTTGTGTTGTCCACAAGGCGACTTTTCCTTTTACTGATGTCTCTATTATGTCCAGAAATAACGACACATGGCCATACTATTGGGAAAATAGTGGCATCTATTGCTATAATTGAATGTAAGAGCAGCCGCTGTTCTGGGGACATCATTCGTGCAGTGATCGTCTGTAGCGGCACGAATATCGATCCACGAATGTTTTATTCATCTCAGGTAGAGGCGGTTTTTTCGATTATTACGATGAGTTACATACTGCTTGTATGTTGGGACTGTGCTATAGGTAGTATCATTTATGAGGGGAAGATGTAAGAAATGCCCACGTCGAGTTTTTACTACCAAATATTTTCCGAAAGCAGGAAAATAAGAAGTCATTGACGCAAATGCGGTGGTGTAGGTGGTCGAATATATATTTACTTGTTAGATATGGTAAGGTCTTACAATACTCTATAACGGAGATACCTATTGAGTATTGGAAACACTAAAATAATTTACTACAATATACCTGGTACCACTGCCAAATTTGAAAAGAAATTGTTACAAAAATAGACGCAAATGCTGTGGTGTACGTGGTCGAATATCCATTTACGTGTTAGATATGTTAAGGTCTCACAACACTCTTTACCGGTGACACCTATTGAGTATTGGAAAGACTAATATAATTGACTACAATATACCTGATACCGCAGGTATTAATGAAGTGGTCATTTACGCAAGGAGTAATTTTGAAGCTTCCACTACCTATTCACTACTACCAGCCTGACATCCCCTCACACAAACTTGGGGGTAAATGAAAAGTAAAATGTGTTTTAGGCTTTAAATCATCAGCAGAAGTTAAGCCTATTTACCGACCACTCACAGATAAGACCTAGCTATTTGCAAATTTCGCTCAAATAGCAGTAGTTACTCCCTGGAGTGTAGTGGTGAACATTGTAAGATCTCTGGTCCAAATAAGACTTGTTTCATATCCCTGTAAGTGAACATGGCTCCAGCTTAATTTTATGAGATGATTGGCCTTTCAATAATCCTTTCGATATGGTTGAAGAGGAATTAATAAACGAAAAACGCCTTGTTTTCGCACCAATAACGTCTGTGTGGAAAAAATATGTCTACATACTAGTATTACAAGGCAACATGCTATAACTACCTATCTTATGAAGGGCACTTGGTGTCCATTCACTTCTGACACTACCTATTTCCCAACTTTCCGTAAAGGTTCCATAAACAATGCATTTTCAAAAAATAAGTTTAAAAAAGGGTCCCGTGTTAACTTTTGAGTAAAACAGCGCTATCTAGAGAGTGGGTTTGGCAAAGTGGGGTCGATAAGTAGATTAGTTAAACCTGCCACTGGCATGCCAATTGTCCTACATGCATCCGCTTAAAAGGCATGCATTTATAAGTTGAATATATGTACTAGGCAAATAAATCCAAAATTGACCACAATGCTATAAAATCAATTTAACAATTACTTTCTAGTTACGAAAAGCAATACATTTTCATTTTCTTGTCGCTTGAATGTTACAAAATAGTATGCTTCCAAATTTCATATATTCATTAAATTACTCCTTATGGTATGCGCATCACAATGATTACTGCAGTTTGTTTGCCTCTATGACATTTCATACCTGCCAAATATTCCTACACTCTAAAGTCTAGATACCACATTCATATGTTGCGTTCTTTCCAAATGATTTCCATATCTAAAATGAATTGTTTATTTTTTAAATGAAATAAACTCAAATAAGAATATAATTGATGTCCACAATTATATCGGATGTTATTTACTTCCATCATTTCCCAACACCCATTTTTCTCAATTCTGCCATAACCACTTTCTCTTTTTTACAGTGAGCTATGTAATGGATGTCCTTGTTGAATGGGTGTTGGCAATATCGGTACTTGTCGTACTCTTCTGTCTGCTCGTATGTCTGTTCTACGTTTGCATGCCCCTACCGGATGGTATGGAAACTACATTTGCACTACGCCTCATATTTTGGTTTGTGAAGTTGTTTGGTTTAAAGGTTTGTATCTCATTTCATTCATAAATACACTCATATCCTAGATTTCAATAAACGTTTTGTTTGTGATTAGAAATAGAACAGTTAGTTATGTATTACAATCCACAATGGTAATTTCTAAAGAAAATAAATGTTTGTATTGATACTTTGGTACTTGAATACTACCAAGGAATGTTACTTCTCATGAGATGATCTACACATCTTTACACACACACACACACACACACATACACACACACACACATATATATATATATATATATATATATATATATATATATATATATATATATATATATATATATATATATATATATATATATATATATATATATATATATATATATATATAAATATATAATATATATATATATATATATATATATATATATATATATATATGTATGTATATGTATATGTTATATATATATATATATATATATATATATATATATATATATATATATATATATATATATATATATATATATATATATATATATATATATATATATATATATACACAAATATATATATATATATATATATATATATATATATATATATATAAGTATATATATATATATATATATATATATATATATATATATATATATATATATATATATATATATATATATATATATATATATATATATATATATATATATATATATATATATATATATATATATATATATATATATATATATATATATATATATATATATATATATATATATATATATATATATAATCGCTATTTTGAACTTGGTACAGATTCTCTTGAGTAAGAAACATACCAGAAATTAACAAAAGTCGCAGGTGATGGAACTCATTGTTCAACGAGATCAATGACGGTATTGACCTTCACTCAATAGCGTATTGGAATGGATTTAATCATTACCCATGAAGCTATTATCGCCCACAAAAATAAGTCTTTAAAATCTCGTTCATCACTTTACCGACGACGGACAAGTGATCAAACCAAGAACATCAGTTCCTAGCCGTAAGATGATTGCCTTCAAGAGACCTGGACATTCTCTCACCAGAAACCACTTGACAGATTTACTTATATCTGGCAAGTTGTCTGTGCCCAACTTCATGCAAAAACGCTGTATCTATTCTATTGAAAGTTAGTCTTAGACTTAGTCAACAAACAATATGATGATGTGTTGTCCATGTTTTAGTTTGGGGTATGGTACTCTTAGCCTACCATCTAGATGCTGAAATAGAGGCATACCATTATGTTCACTTAATTGTAATTTCAGAGTCGGATAAAGACGAGCCTGGGTTATGGAACAAGAGGATCTAACATGAGAATAGCTTATCCTACTCCACAAACGGATGACGATGTGAGGGTGAGTACTTTGGGCAAACAGATTATCTTGCTTTAAAAAGTAACCACTTACCAAGTACCAGGTTGCACAACACGTTCTAAGTTCAAGGTTCTTGCAGTGGACATCCGAGAAAACGCCTCGTCAGACTCGACTCATGCAGAGCAAACGGCAAGGATTTCTTGCGTGAACTAATGATTTACATACCTAAATCTATCTCAATTACTTCCTGCCATCTCATTTTCCAGATGTACACCATGGCAGACTATAATGTGTAAATAATGCTTTAAACACCAAAAACAATTTCTAGCGGCGGTCCGACCAGCAGTGGCCACCATTTTGTTGTTATGGTAAAACGACTTCTGTCTGGGGAGAATGTAATTATCGGTTGTCATGGCACTAGATGGTAAATCTGGGGTCCTAATGATGAAAGTTGTGAACAGCATTGTTAGAATCCCAATAAATGATTAATATTGGCCTCCTAACATTGACAACTGTTAAAAGCAATGGTAGAAGCCCAATGCAGTCCAGTACAAAGAAATCGACCAATCAGCTGCTAGAATGGGACTTGACCTGAGCTGATGATAAATAGTTTATATACTTAGTTATGCCATTTTGAAGAGAGGAATGCCTCTATGGCAGAGATGTCAAATGCTTACTGCATTGAGGCATGTGTGGAAGCTGCCAGTGACTTGAAGACACTTGGCTTAAGTACTACCATTGCCCCTTTTGCATCTGGCCACCATTTTGTTGTTATGGTAAAACGACTTCTGTCTGGGGAGAATGTAATTATCGGTTGTCATGGCACTAGATGTTAAATCTGGGGTTCTAATGATGAAAGTTGTGAACAGCATTGTTAGAATCCCAATAATTGATTGATATTGGCCTCCTAACATTGACAATTGTTAAAAGCGATGGTAGAAGCCAAATGCAGTCCAGTACAAAGAAATCGACCAATCAGCTGCTAGAATGGGACTTGACCTGAGCTGATGATAAATAGTTTATATACTTAGTTATGCCATTTTGAAGAGAGGAATGCCTCTATGGCAGAGATGTCAAATGCTTAGTGCATTGAGGCATGTGTGGAAGCTACCAGTGACTTGAAGACACTTGGCTTAAGTACTACCATTGCCCCTTTTGCATCTGCATTGTGCACACAGTTTGGCAAAATTGAAAGTAAAGCAGTATAGTGTATGAAAATAATGTTATGGGGGGGGGGGGTTATTCAACCCAATGGGAACAATATCATTCAGTCAAACATTTTCTTAAAAATTTATCATCAAAATAGTGTTTTATATTTATGAAACCATATCCACCCCCCCCCCCCCCCCCACACACACACACAGAGGTGGAAAACGAGTAGTTAGTCAAAATAAAGCCTGTAATGACAGTACATACTTCCATTTTACCATACTCTTCACTGTCTTCTATCATAACCACGTAGGTGGAGCACACATCTTTCGATGGCGTTGAAGTGTACGTGTACACACCCGTCATGACGTCAACTGGAAAACGTCCTAGTATGGTCTGGCTTCACGGAGGTGGTTGGGTGTTAGGCACAATGTGTAAGTCGTTTGAATGTTCTAGCTGGTTTATAACTTTTTATTTCAATATTTCTTATTGATTTTTCATCATGCCAATAAGTGCAGTCACAGAGTCAATGCATGGAATGTAATGGACTGTTAAACTACTTGATGGCATTGCCCGCTCTACAGACTGTGCACACAGCACGTTCTAATTACTTACAGGCGTTTTTATTTGGTGAATGTTTTTAACTTCTTTGGGGGCATATGCCCTTGGTAAATGATAAATTAGTAGGTGTTTTGTCATTAGATATAAGTCATCAGACAACGCCTAATGTATTGATCTCCCAACAAACTGTTGACTGAGACAACTAAAGGTGAACTGATTTACCCTGGGCCGGAACCAATTGCCATCAGCAGATATTCAACTGTATGCTTGGACTATTGGGTTTGATTTGGGTTGGTATGTGAGTGATTACCTAATACATACCAAATAAGTTTTTCTTGAATGTCATATTCTTTTTTAACATGTTTCATTTTGGAATAATAAGAATTATGAGCTTTTACGACGTTAATTGAAATAATTCCACACAAGTTTTATTAGTTATGTCTACTTATAATATAGTTTGTACTTAACCATGATTCCAGGTGGTTTCATTCCCATTTCAGCTACATACGACAAAGAAAATAAATCATTAGCGAAAGAACTAGACATGGTTGTGGTCGCTGTGGAGTAAGTAACATCTGGCAGTAACAACTAATATATAGCAGTAGAACGAAACAGTTTGGTTTCCAAACAAACAAATCACCATACAACAACAAATAAACGAATGTATTCTTGCAATGACATTGAATACCATACAATAAAACCATCTTTTTAAACAGTCATATCTGACATCATTGCTGGTCATATATATCAAACTTTAGCTATTTCACAGTTGCTACCTTTCTTATTCTACATCTATCTACTTATCTCTCTATCTATTGATCTTACTGACTTTGCATCTCTGTTCTTACCAAGTAACTGCCAAACATTCTTTTTTAGAGGTAATAGAACGTGAATTTTACAGAGATACTTTTTTTATTATTGAAATAAACTATTTAAATTCCTCAGGTATCGTCTTGCCCCGGAACACCCATTCCCTGTTCCTTTCAATGACTGTTTAGCAGCGACCAAGTATTTTCTCCACAATGCTGCAGAGTATGGCGTAGATGAAACACGAATAGCTGTGGCAGGTAAGCTATTTTATAAAAGTTTATTATCGATTAATTAAGTAATTTCTGGCAATTAGGGCGATTCTTGTTAAATGTTGCTGTAACATTCTTTATGATATCTTATAACGGTTTTTAGATTATATTGTTGCGTCCAATCAAGTATCCAGGAGAATTCCTCTAGCTTATTCCATGTTCGTATATGTAGCTTTTCAGTAACAGTGTTACAGTATATTGTACAATTATTTGCACTTCCCTTGCAATTCAGAGGGTTCGTGTTCTGTTGTCTTTCTTTGCTGTGAGACACATGTTAAAATAAAAATAAATAAATAAATAATATTTTTGGAGTTTCTCCATTAGGATGCTAGGATACTTCTTGAAAGACTCAACAACGAAGTATCAAGTTTTTATTTGAAATAGATAAATAGACCATTATCCTTATGTTATTATTATTATTATTATTATTGTTGTTATTGTTATTATTATTATTATTATTATTATTATTATTATTATTATTATTATTCTTGTTGTTGTTGTTGTCCTTTTTTTCTTGTTATAATCAATATCACTACCATTATCATCTTAATTGTTATGATTGGTATTTTCCAATAGGTGACAGTGCTGGAGGAAACCTGGCTGCTGCAGTGACACAGGAGTTGTATAAACCACCTCATACCAAAAGGCCAAATGCCTACGCAATGCTCTACCCAGCACTTCAGGCAATGGACTTTCTGCTACCCTCGTACCAGCAAGACGATAGCCCAGTACTCTCCTCAGACCTAATGGTTTATTTTTGGTTAGTTTATGCCGAGGGACACGATGCAAACAAGAAGGCTGCATTGCACAATAGACATACATCCAGACAACTAAAACAATCACGTTTTACAAAATATGTGAACTATAGTCTCTTGAATGAAAAATATATTAGCGATAGTTTTCAACCCTATGGGGATGACTTTGGGGATGATAGTGTTGCGAGCAAGATAGAAAGTGTTGTAACTGACCCACGATTTGCCCCATTGATGCAGGATAATCTAGAGAATTTACCGCCTGCTTTTGTTCTCACCTGCGAGTATGACCCTTTAAGAGATGATGGCCTCCTCTATGTTCGGCGGCTAGAAGAGGCCAAGGTCAAGGTTACCCATGTTCACCTTCCTAGCGCTATCCATGGTGTGTACAGTTTTGCTTCATTCCTTAAACTAAAGACAGGAGAAAAGACAGCTCAGAGCATGAAGGAATTCCTGAGGAAAAATGTCTAATTGTTTTAACTGTACGTAGTTTTGTATTTCATTTGACTGCGCTTTAAACTGCAAAAGCCTCAATACCCAACTATATATGTAAAAACAACATACAACTTGTTTAAGAGGGACTAGTGGAAGAAAAGAAAAGAAAGTTTCTTTTCAAATTAATGTTTACTTGTTATAGCATTTATAACTGCATCCCACTTAATCCACTACTCTATCACTTTATACTATCCTTATATTTATTACCACCGTGAATGGAATATATTACCAAATGTTCCATACATCATTATGTCAAACATAAGATATTTTTTAACCGTACTGAACTGAGTAAGAGACACAAATTGAGCCGTCTTTGTTGTCAATTTAAATAGTGACCAGCAGAAAATCTTTCTTTTCTTACATTCTGCGTAACTATCTGGTACCGTGGTAGGCATCTAGGATAAGGGAGTCTTTGGTGTATCAACTTCATGCTAGGGTGTAAACTTACATCTATCTGCCTAGGTCATCAAGAGTCCAACCATGTTCGAAAACAGAATCCCTCTATGTAGCCTTACCCAAAAGTTTACATCCATTTATTCATGCATCAGTACTTCTTCCACCATGTTAGATGACACCAGGGAATGGGGTCGTGTTCTTCGTTTTCCATTCCCTCTTGGCAAATTTGAACAAGGCCTGATCCTTTCTCAAATACCACTTGAATTGGTTGGTCTTCATCAATCACAAGGACGGATCAAATGAACAAGATCTAGCATGGGAAAATGGGCACAAAATGCATGTAACTATGTAAACTGTAAATTCTAAATACGTGTTGAATTCTCTAATAGTATAATATAAAAATGCATACAAAGTTTCATTTGTCGCATTCTTTTCCAATCCCACAATTGGGCAGCCATGTAAGTAAAGTAATTGGTACTAGAACAGCCCAAAAGGTCATGTTGCAGGCTCCAAGGCTTAAACGGCATCTTTTTTATTTTGAAGATGAAGATTTAGGACAAGGTGGGAAAAGTTCGATTTCATCCCATAGCCATATTAGTTATACTTAGTGTTACATATATGTACTTATAACCACTTTAAAGCCATTACATGTGAGTATTACATATATTCACATATAACCATTTTAAAGTCATGAAAGTTCTGTTTTAATGTATTCAATGTTGTATTATCATGCAATGCTAAATAAAAACAAATTTTAAAAAAATGTTTGCATGACTCTGACGTTGTTCTTTAGAATTTTATTAACAATTGTTATTATTATTATTATTATCATTATCATTATTATTATTATTATTATTATTATTATTATTATTATTATTATTATTATTATTGTCATCATTGTGGTCCCATATTTGCGACGTATTGAATTCTAAAAAACCCATTTTATACATTCACAGTGTAGATCAGAACTAAATCAGAACTAAAGTATCTTTAAATTACTGCACAGGGATTCTATCACATGCCTGCAACATTATAGAGGTGAAGATACTGGAAGAACCATTCCTGTTTTAAATGTGCGTGAAGATATGACAATTTACACAACCTGCTGCTCTATTGCCACCTGGGTGACAAAGCATAGATAAGCTAACATGCCCGTGACGTCATAGCTAAAGATAGCCGGACGAAAGGTAAGATTTTACATCTGAGTATATTCACTCATCAGGTGTGAAGGTAAGTATGTGCCGCACATGGTGTAATTTTGGGAATATAACTTATGCACTACTCACGTCGCTCTTGTTTATTTCATAGAAAACACTGGGCAAGAGCGATAGGACTGTTCCTTAGACAACATGGGCCAATCTTTAAAAGGCTGTTGAATTAGCGGCATAGCGGGGTTTTGTTTATTTCTAAATCACTAGTATGCATCTTGTTAGCTCACTACTTTCTTTTTACATAGCGATACTAGAAAACTTACTAATTATTTACTACCTCGAAAAGGTATTAGCAGTTTAAACAATTAAGTGATTTTTTAAATTTGAATGGGCCTGGTTTTATATGGATGGACGCCTACGTTAAAATGGAAGGCACAGTTGGACTATGGACCACTGGATTGGCGGAATGCTGGAATGGCGGAATGGGATGCCTTGGGCAAATGCAATCAGGAGGATCATAGTAAGTGGATAGATAACATCACTTGGATGTAGGTATTCCCTTCATGTTGCAGTACCAGGCTCTTTGGTCATATTTCCAGACATCCTAGACATCTTGTTGTCCAGTCCAGTGTCCAGCAAGCAAATGATTAATGAAATAGTTGACAACAAGTTATTTTTGATTATTGTTAACTGTATTACTGGACCTTTGACATATGGTGATTTCGAATAAAAATTTAAAAAAATCCACAAAAAAGAGAATAAAACACTGAAAATCTTAATAAGATGTCTCGTGTGTGGGGGCGAGGGAACCCCCTGGATAGCTGTGGACATACCTCGCTGACCACTTCTGAGCATTGGAACAAAAGACAGTTGTACACAGATACACCTCGATGATCACTAATGAATGGTTTGTAACTAGCATGCTATATTTAGTTTGAAAGGTTTCTAGGTGTAAGACCGTGGGGTTAGCTCGCGCACTTGATGTGAATATTTCTCACTAAAATGTTCAATGTTATGGCCTGTAAAACACTTCAGCAGTACGGAATCTGAAAGTTACTTCTTATTGGGCCTGGTCAATTATATCCCTAAGGTAACTTTGGACCTGCAGTGACCGTCGCTTGTGTAAGTAATGAGAATATGTCATTTCAGTGAATAGTTGTTAATATTGAAATGAAATAGAAAGGGCTATTGACTATGATATTATCTACCTGATAACACTGAGGAATCTGGAGATACACCTTGCTATGTGATTATGCTGCTGTGAGGTATGTTCTGGGTTGGGGCTTTTATCTAGGTTGGTATGGTATTGAATACCTTAATGTAAAAAGCTTTATAGGATCTCCAATAGTCGTGTATTCCTTCATTCTTAAGCCATCGATCTTGTTTGCAAACGAGGGTAAACGGTTGGATGGGCACTGTAGTAGTAGTAGTAGTAGTAGTAGTAGTAGTAGTAGTAGTAGTAGTAGTAGTAGTAGTAGTAGTAGTAGTAGTAGTAGTGGTAGTAGTAAGAGTTGTAGTTGTTGTAATAGTAGTAATTGTAGCAGCAGTAGTTGAAGTAGTGGTAGCAGCAGCAGCAACAGTAGTAGTAGTAGTAGTAGTAGTAGTAGTAGTAGTAGTAGTAGTAGTAGTAGTAGTAGTAGTAGTAGTAGTAAAAGACACGCAATTCATAAACTCAGCCGCATCGGCCCAGCCATAGTTATTACACGATTGTATTCGGTCTTACCAGTAGCAGTAGACCGAATGCGTTGGAGATTGCCTAAACCCAGTCTATAGATCACGCCATCTACAATCGGTGCAAGGTACTACGACATAATTCCCAGATGTTACACTTGGCGAATGATCACGCCATGTGTAACAGACAAAAGTACTTTTGTCGACAAAAGTAACTTTTGTTGGACAAAAGTACTTTTGTGTGTTGCACATAGCGTGACTTTTCGCCAAGTGTAACATCTGAGAATTGTGTCTCGACAAAATTGCTTTTGTCAACAAAAGTAACTTTTGTTGGACAAAAGTACTTTTGTGTTACACATAGCGTGATTATTCGACAAAATTGCTTTTGTCTACAAAGGTATGGATGTTACGAACTGCGCCCCATATTATTCACCCAATTTCAGCTGCGTTCTTGGATGTCTTTGGGTAATATGGTTAATGTCTATGTAATTGTGCATATCAGAAATTTGATACCTTTCCTGTCCCGTAGATCTGTTAAGACTTGACAGAAGTAGGTGACCCTTATTTGTTATGCCCTGTAGTAAATAGTTTGTCCCGAACTTCACGCTCCCTCTACCTCTCCAAAAACATCATTCAAGGTCCACCACCTAGCACTAGAGATATGCGAGTCTATTTCTATCTATATGATTGTGTTTTATCAGTACACATTTGATGTCAACATTTGATCTGTCTCGTTGGATTGATAAGGCAGCAGTGCACTACCCTGTCGCTGGTGCCTAGAGACTGACTGAGACGTGCCCTCAAGTCAGTGCGTTGTGGACTTCATACCTTTATCAGTGGTCGAAATCAAATCCCATTGTAAGTACGGCGGCAATTGTAGTTTGGCCACTTTTGGATAAAAGACATGCAATTGGTGTGGTCAAATGGTATTGGTTAACTTGAGTAACTTGGTTCAGCTGACTCGGAGGGATTGAAAGCATAACGCAAAAGGCTAAAAAGGCTTCCGACGGTGTCGATTATTCTAACTTAATACAATGTAATTTAAATATGAGGGTAATTGAGTCAAAAAACAAAAACAAATTACGAAACATCCAAATTTTTGTAATTCTGGCGTTTTTGTTTGATATTTGCCCTGTTTATGGTATAATGCATGTACTCACATCTATAAAATCTGATCTGTGTGTTCATTGTTACATGTATGTAACTAAATTGAATTAAGAAGGTGGAATTGTCATTAACATGGTCACATTAAGTAGTCTGGAATACTCTTTTTTCACTTGTTCTGCCAAATTCACGTATAGGCTGAATCGTATCTTCCCATTGGAAAATGGTGAAGGGAATCGGGGTACATTTTGAAACCCACCGCCAAACCCAAAGTATTGGGGGGAATGGATGAAGGAATACACAATTGCTCATAGGCGCCTAGTGCCATAACATAAATTCATATAAAAGTGAAAAATTATTCCAGCTGATTAGGAAACAGTGATACACACGTACTTGTACTAGAAATTCATGTGGAATATAAGATATTCAATCCACGTAGTTGGTAATTAAGGAAGAAGGTAAGTATAAATTCATTCAGAGTGAGGATGCTCAATGTACATTGGTGGAATTTTGAATTTCGATTTTCGACACTTCTTTCTGCCATACTGCGGCTAAGTCGTGTGTAACCAGTTGTGAGTGGTGGCGGAACCCGAGTACCGATGATCACCTCCTAAACCCAAGTGACTGCTAACTCTCTCACAACACCCCGCCGTTATTTGAACCCAGAAAGTGGTGAGAGACAGCTTGCATTCAGCGACAACGTATTTGACCACACGGCCATCAGGGTTCAATTCGATTCAAATCGAGCATTCTTTACTTTGAGGGATATTGGTCTAGTAGATCGTGTATCTGAAACAAGCGCATTCAAGCAGTTAGCCTAGTTTTACTGGGTTTTATTTTATTATATACAAAGTTTTTCCTGCACCTATACTACTGTTGGCAATTTAGTTCACACAAATGCCACACGAGGGGGTTTGCATACTTCCAACCACCCTCCTAGCATACCACAGTGCCATCTATCAACAAGAGATGGCTATATATATATATATATATATATATATATATATATATATATATATATATATATATATATATATATATATATATATATATATATATATATATATATATATATATATATATATATATATATATAGCCTGGGAGGCAGGCTAGTAAGCAGTGTGAGGAAATGCAAAGGTGACATTAACATACCTACAGTGTATTTCTAACACTTCACCCAGTGGATTAATTATTAACCATCTTCTGACATCATACTCACCCATCGAAAGGTACGGTGCTGATTCGGTGGTACACATACTTTCCCACGGAATAATGCTATCATCTTAAAGTAAGTACAACTGCCTCTTAAAAATATTCTGTGAAAGTTTCAGTACATCCCTAGCGGAAGGTAAAGTTACTGTTACCTTCATATTCAATGTACACATTCTGGCTTAGGATTGGGCGTTACTGCATATATTGTTTGAGAAATACACACATGCAATGTAAACTATATTTGCATTTTGCTATTGGTCTCTTTAATCGAGAAAAGTACAGGTGAACACCACTAAAGTGACCACCTGTAATACCGGCCACAGCTGGTCAACTAAGAGAGGTGATCAACTTAGAGGGGTTCCCTTCACTATAGAACTATTAGGAAAAGGTTAGAATTGGGGGGGGGGGGGTGATGGTCAACCTAGAGGGGTGGCCACTTCGACGGGTTCTACTTTATTGTAAACAAAACTATTCTATCACAAGTTAAAGGTGTAATATGTTTTGCATGTTATGCTTTAACCATGGCGTAGGCCGTGTTGGTGGAAAAGGTTATCTTCTGTACTATCGTGAGGGTATAGGATATCATTGACGAAGCATGCTGTACTGTTAATTGTATAGTTACTTAGTGAGTGTTATTCATTGTATGAACATTTGAGCTTCTATATATGTGTTTTCCTATGGAAATACCAAATATTATAATGCCAAACCTTCAGTTGATGTTACTGTTCGTGTGGACAATGCATGGATATTTGTCGCAAGTAATTAATGTCGAGAGACACTTGGGGAAAGTGAACGAAATCAACTCAATTGAAATCTACATAAAGGAAAGATATCTTCGGAATTGCACGGGCTCGAAAACTTTCCTATGAATGGGATTATTATAGTTGAGTGCTGAAGTACTATAAGAGGCACCTTCTATTAGGATTGGCATACTTTAACCCTTTTGCTGCTGGTGACTAATTTGGCCATTACAAAATGAGGCAAAATACCCGAAAATGACTGAAACCCTGGGACATGGGTACTCGTCTGAGAGTACTCAGAGATAGCTATCCAATTAATACCAACATGACAGGGTTTAGATGGTTTTCAAAGATCTTTGCGTCCTTGTGCTTTGGACGAAAGTACCGGTAAGCCTTAGCATTGGAAGGGTTAAACTCTTCTAACAACCATTTCAACAGGTCATATTTAAACCTTTCAATCCTAAGTCACGGAACAGGCAATTAGACCTCTGTTAGGAGAAACCACCTGTCTGTAAAGACTTCTCACAAATACATTCAAGATGAAAAACATAAAAAAACATAAAAAAATTGTGAGTGAAGATCACTCATGAGTAATCCCGCTAGATGTTTATCTTAGGAGACGTTACTGTATAGGAGACTTTTCATCGACATTTCACCCTAACTGAAGTAGTATTTGATAATTGTGTGGACTTTGACGAATCTTTTAATAGCGTTTATCTCTTGACCTATAGACAGCATATCATCACGGGCGCCACATCACAACCATAAAAAACACTGGACAAATATGCATGAGGGTTAGTTTATCATCATAACTGTGACCTTCTCTCACACGTTTACTAGTTTCTTTTAACCCCTCCAATGCTGAGGCTAATTTTGTTCAAAGCACAAAGACGAAAATACTTTTGAAAACCATCTAAACCCTGTTATGTTGGTATTTATTGGATAGCTCTTGCTGAGTACCCATTTGCCAGGTTTTCAATCATCTTTCAGATTTTTCCATAATTTTGTATTGGCCAAATTAGCCACTACCAGCATAAGGGTTAAAATATACCAGTGTTTGTGTTTCCGTGATGTATCGGTCCCTATGAATTAGCTTGACTGCAATTATCCAAAACAATCATAATATGTGTACATGTTCTATTATCAATCTTATTTCTACTGGCATCGTTATCTATATAACCCATGAAACGTTCTTTTAATCTTTTGATCAATTTTTAGACTATCTAGGTATTTTTTATTCTAATAATCATTTTTTAAAAACAGTGAGATACCTGCGCTAAACATTCATTTTTACAATGGACTCTTTTTCAATACGAGGTAGCACCATTTCAAGGTTTGTGGGAGTTCCATGTGCAGCATATTTTAATTCTTTGTGTGATGTGTTTGTAAAGTTTCCCTATATCTTTACACGATAGCTTTATTTAGATACGTATTCTTTATCTATACGTCTAGTTTGCAAGTCAAGTGTTTGGCGTCTTTTTCATGCAGTTGGTTGTGCTGGACATGCTAACTATTATGAGATCCTGCATATTGACCTCTACCACTTGAGGTGTTGACCCTAGAAAAACTCAATCAGCTTGCCTAATGCAATGCACATCCATGCTAATTTACAATATTTTTTTGTTGTAATAGGTCTCAAGTGTCGAATGACTGAGGCACTCACTTTTATTGGTATTATATATACCATTATGACGTTTTTTAAGATAGTAAAACAACGGCGGTGCTTAGTTGAGGCAATTACTGACTGGGACGACATTTTGTGTATAGTTTCGACTTTATACTATTGATATGTTTATATGCTGTGTGGGAGTTAACTATTTCCTTTCATTTTGGTTTGCGCTAATATAAACAAGTTGCTGTTGTCTGAAACAAGGTCGTTGCAGTTGAAACAATTTAATGCGCTTAAGATCGTCATTTTCAGGAACCATTTAAGATTTTACAGACAGCAATTTATCATATTCAAAACAGTATTTCTTAATCGTTAAGAAGCACGATAAAGTTAACCCCACGAGAAATCAAGTTACCTGCACGAATAATCCTCGTCAAATCATCTTAACCCTCAGCTTATGTATTATAGATGCCTTTGAGATGGCCAGGGAAGACCACCTGTGCCGGAGTTGCCGTTTCATAATAAGGCCACATTTTTTCTGTTTTAAGAAGATATTTTCCCAAAAACAATGTTAGGGGGAGCTAAAACAATAATAATCCAGTTATACAAGCTTAAACATATTTTTTATTGACAGAAACCCATTCATACATATTAATGACCTAGCGCCTACCGAGCAACTTGGAAGCTATATGTATACATTTTTTCTGTTTTTATTATCATAAAACATGAACAAATATAGCTTTTAAGGGATAACTTTTCAAATTGTCTTTACTCTTTTTAAATCAGGGGCCCAAAATCAACGAGGGATTTTCCTAAAACAGAAAAATGTGGCCTAAGCTTACACAACTAGTCCAGCTTCAGTTGTTTCGATGGTGAATACTGCTTGAACAAGGGGTTATTGTGGCCTATATTTCAAATGGCCGAGGTGACCATAGTGGCCAAATAAGTACACATTTATCTTACAAGGTGAATATAGAACTCAGTTTGAGTATATGAAAACCTCTAGAAATAGGAGGACCAGGTGATGCCATCTATCAACCATACCTGGTGCTTGGTCAACACAGATGGCAATTTCAACTTTTTTGGCTTGACTAGGGTTGTTGATGTTGAATCGGCCGATACCAAAGTCGTCGAGCATGAATTTCACAGTGATCGGTCATAACGCTTTAGGATTGTAACAACATTTTGGCAACATAGTTAGGAATTTATGAGGGCAAAAATATGATAATTTTGTTCCCCTTGATATCAGTTAGACACATTTCTAGGTTGGGCAGGACCTGTTCTGTCCCTTTCCATTTTTACGGTCCACTGACCTCTGGCATGGCCTAAAGCCAAGGCTAAACATGGGGTAGTCAAGCACATAAATAGGTAAGTATCTCAATATATCCCTTTTTTAGAAAACCCACTTCATATCATTAAATCATTATTCAGAGGATTTATCAAGTAAGGGCTTTAATCTAAATTTGAAAATAAATAGAAAGTTTTAGAAGGAAATCATAGTTGTGAAAACCATATTGGCATGATGCACTCAATGACCTCGCATGGCACTGTATTTGAAAAGCATGAGACCTATCAGCAAAATATGCTATGGTATGCTAGCGAGAGTCATACTCGACTTGTGCCCTAAATATCGGCTTCATCTGAAAATGGGTCACTTACATTCTTTTTGCATCCCGTCCTTTTGAGCTCATCACTACCTGACTTTGGTATACAAGTTGAGTAATTTTGTATTTACATTGAACACGTACTAGTAGGACTATACAATCTGCAGTACACGAACATACATTTATTCTGTGTCTTATTATTTCAAAAGTGTCACCATAAAGACAGTGTAGGGCAAGAGCACCTTTATTCTAAAAGGAATATCTACTCCAGTTACTAAATACGTCTGGTATGTTGAGAGTTTTACACAATATTTCCAATTTCCTTCTTCTACATACGAGGATGTGGAAGTCCCTGTTACTGCTTCTGCTCTCGTTCCTGGGGCTAATCAACCAGCCTCATGCAATTATAGGTGAAATGTACATGTGTAGAAGTACACTAGTGTTTGCAGGATCCGTTGATAGCATGCTTTGCTGTGATGAAAAGGAATGAGATGGAATAATTTTTATTTCGGTCATCTTCAGAATTACGATCTATCATCATTTTCTCGCATTTTGTTAGTTTTATGAAAATACATTGACCATAAGACATAAAAGAATATCGGGGGGGGGGGGGTGGTTATAAAGAAAGGTGACCAAGCCTAGGACCGTTTTATTAGTAGTACATATGAACCTTTTATACCATAGGACTTATAGTTAGTTATGCAAGTCTGAAGAGGGCGGCATCTTTTGCTTGAACTATCGATATTTTTGACAGTAGTAATACCCATACATTGTAAGATTTAATTATATGCGTTCTATTAACAATGCGTGGGACCTCGTTGCTATGATATAAAGCTTTTGTGACAGAAATAGTGCGATGAGAGTCCATTACCTTATTTGATGAGTATATTTTTTTATAAAGTATGTCAATTCGAAAAGGTGGTATGCCGTCCACACAATGTCATAGCATAGGGATATTTTTGTATTTGCATAGAAGATGTCTATTGTCGCCTATACACAGTATTCTTCAGGCAGATGACTTTGATACGTGAATCTGACATGGCGACATGTTCACAAATAGATGATGCATTTGTGTATTCATAAAATCAAAATGTATCCTTTTTTCATAAAACCCACTTTATATCATTAAATCATAATTCAGATGATTTATCAAGTACGGGCTTTAGTCAAAATTTGAAAATAAATAGAAAGTTTTAAGAAATTGTAGGTGCGAAAGTCATATTGGTTTGATGCACTTTATGACCTCGCATGCCCCTTTATTTTGGAAAGCATGATACCTATCAGCAAACTATGGTATGGCATGCTAGTGACTGTTATACTCACCTTGTTCCCCTAATATCGACTTCATGTGAACATGGGGCACTTAAATACCCTTTGCATCACGATCTTTTGAGCTTATCACTAGAAAACTTTGGTATACAAATCGAGTAATTTTGTTTTTTCATTGAACATGTAGAACTATCCAATCATCAGCACACGAACGAACATGTATTATGTGTCTTTTTATTATTTTTCATCACAAATACAGCATAGCTCAAGAGCACTTTATCGTAAAAGGGATGTAGAATCCAGGTACTGCTAATGGCTGGACGGTTGAGAGTTTTACAAAAAATAGTTTCCTTGTTCTACTACAGGATGTGGAGGTCCCTGTTACTGCTTCTGCTCTCGTTCCTGGGACTTGGGATAGGTGGCGCTCGCGGTTTCACTTTTCACACCAAGAAGTCCCATATTTCTGGCCAGATAGAGTGGTCCCCAGAGCAGGCGCTATCAGTACAGTTTCGCTTTCGCACCCTGCAGTACAACGCCTTTCTCTTCACCATCTCTGAGGATGTTCCGCAATCAACTAACAGGTGAGTTTCCATGGACCAGCTTTGGCCCACTCAATCATAGAGTGCACGCATGATCTGACAACCTGAAACATAGCTTATCAAATATAATAGTGCTTAAAATATCTAAAGTACGATGGTGCAGGTGTGAACGTCAGATTTAAAAAAAAATCCGCCGTTTTTCTGGTAAACGACAATCTTTTTCTGCAGTTCACACCTGCACCATCGTACATGTACATGAATTGTTGAATTCAGAATGACCTACGATTTCTCAAAACATTGCTTTGTTATTAAGATAACTCCGTATCTCATATGTATGATACAAATGGCCTTAGAGAGATTGTTAGACTATTTGTTAGTGGTCTATGGCGATGTTACTGAATTCTTGCTGTCTTTCACCACTGAAAATCCAGACCGGAGCATTACTGCTGCTGCTGCTGCTGCTGCTGCTGCTGCTGCTGCTACTACTACTACTACTACTACTACTACTACTACTACTACTACTACTACTACTACTACTACTACTACTACTACTACTTCTACTACTACTACTACTACTACTACTACTACTACTACTACTACTACTACTACTACTACTACTACTACTACTACTACTACTACTACTAACATTTTACAAGTTAAGTTAAGACCGTAAGGAAATTCAAAAGTACAAGTTACATTTTTCATAGTTCGAGTATGAATCTATCACCATGCAAGCGATCTAGTGGAGTTCAAGGACGTGATGAATAATTGGCACAATTGTTATCCTTAATGTGTTTGTCACGTACTATCGAGATGGGACATTTACTGATTCTTTAAATTGTAGATACCGTGTGCACGGAGGACTAGAGAAAGGACAATTCATACTAAAACTTGAACATGGCGGAAGGGAGGATCTATATAAGTTTGGAAAAGGTAAGATTCATATGAGATATGCATCAATGCAACAATAAAAAAGTGTGGTTCTCACAGTGCAAACCTCTGCAATAAAGAGGGCCACATGGATTTAAATTCACGGTAGGGATTGTAAGATAGGTAATACGGTTGCATGATACATCTTCAAATCATGACGAATTTAGGATGAAAGAATTTATTTTTTGTACGACCAAATAGATATCTTGATAAGTTAACAACTATAAAAGGGTAAGACTTGGTGAAATCTATCGTTAAATTGTGAATAAACCTGTCCTCAAAGTCAAAAGGACTTAGAGGTTTGCATAGTACTTGATGTATCCCTGAATATACGTTGCTAATTCGTATCCTATATTAGGAAGGCGAAATTGTTTTTAAATCTACATGTACCTTCATGTATCTGTGTAGCCACGGTGTTCTATGCAACTGCGCCCTGTTCTTAGTGTGTTTATATTAGAAATTTGGATATCCGTAACGGACATATTTCTACCAGGTTGGAAATTTCAGATCCATTATACTACATATTATCATGTAAAACCTATTTCAGGTTTATTCACGGACAGCTGGCACCTCATATCGCTTACCATAGACCGTACCTCTGGACTCCTCACTATAGCTGTGGATCACAAAAACACAACTTTTACCATTGCCGCAGAAAGCATGACGGAAGACAACAGTGTACAGACACTATCCCACACCGTCACCTTTGGGGGTAAGAAATATCTTAAAATCAAGGTAGGACCGGTTGAAACAAATGCATGGAACTGCAAAGATTTAATAATATGAGAAATATGTTCACCCTTGTAATTTATTTCTAACGATGTATTTTATTTCTCATCGTATTATGAAGTTTTAAAGAGTCAATGTCTTATCTTATTCTAGCTGTACATATTCGGTGTTACATCTATATATTTCTGACAATAATATTAACAATAAGGTGAAACTATCCATAGTTGTTCAGTTTGGTTTCGCTATAACTTTGTTATTCGTGTTTTTAATTTGCACCAATAAAAGGAGCTATCTCTTAAATTATTATAAGGTTAAAGCATTATTGTCTTATAGATGCATTAACTAATAATGATAATTTGTTATTATTTTAATTTTGTGTTTCTGTGAGGCATTTTCTCATTTCCTTTTGTGTTTTGACAATTTGCAGGAGACGCAAATTTGAAATCCACTAGTTTTGAACCGTTCTATGGTTGCATTGATGACATTAGACTGGCGAAGAATGGTGTAGCCTATAGAATGACCATACTCCACCAAGTGGACCTCTTGGAGGGCTGCCAAGACATGTGTGTTTCTAAAAATCCTTGTGCGCATGGGCAATGCATAAACGAATACCACAGAGCCACTTGTGACTGTATTGGTACTGGCTATCGAGGACAGTTCTGTGAAATCAAAGGTAAAGTCACTCAAGGGGTTCTAGTATGTCCAGTGAATAGGATCTTTAGTAGACAAGTATACCTTGTAATCTTGTTTCTTAAGAAATAAAGTAGTTAAAGAAACCCCCCTTTTTATGACATTTCAAAATTATCACGATGTATCTTAAGTAAATCAGGTTTCCAAATTATGATATTACTTTATTGTAATTCTATCTAATCTATTGATTATTCTTAAGTTCCATTAATATAAACGTGAGGAGACAACGACATGATTGACCATTTGATAAAAGGTTACTACATAGGCGCCATTAAAATAAAGTTTGCGGATGAAGTACCAACATTCAATTCCTGCACTAAGTGCGTGGCCAGCATAGGAATTATACATGACCGCACGCCCGATTGCCACTCAGTTTCCTGGGCATGGATGCGTGGGTCGTTAATGCTTGGTGCTTGGCTTATTTTTTGACATGCTATTCATGGTTGTCTGTAAAATCAGGTACTGGCAGAGGTCCGGTCGACAGGTGCAGGAATTAAAAGTCTGTACTGTAGGTTTAATAAGTAGCTGTGCCACCATGTCCCATAGCTCATTCTTGTCCTAAAATACCTTTCCTATGTATTCTTAGGTCAAATAACTATAACGGCTAGAGGTCACGACTCAATATCCTTTGACCAATGGAATGATGATAAAAAGCCAACGCCAACACACAGGATAAGTGTAGAATTTAGGGTAAGTCATTTGTATTGATCCCATGTAAGAAACCAGATCCTGGAAGCATTGTGATAGTGTCTATGCCATTAAAGTTTACATTATCTCCTCGGCCCCCATAATATATAATTAAAATTGTGGTATGATCGATGGCATTATGGCTAATCATATCCAAGAAGCATTGTGATATTGTCTATGACATATAAGTGTACATTATCCCCTCCGCCCCAATAATGTAAAACTAGTATTGTGGTATGATCGATGGCATTGTGATGTTGTCTATGTCATAAAGGGTAACATTATCTCTTCGCCCCAATAATGTTTAACTAGCATTAGCTATGGCTCGAAATTCCTTTTACACGCATTTGTATCTAGTTGGGGCTGCTGTTTCGATTGTTGTACCACGTTGGTGAACAACGATATTCATAACATTGACCAATGCCTTAACTAACTTTACTACTATCAATCCTTACTGAGACGATTATTCAGCGCTAAATTTACTACATAAGTGTCTCATGTATATAGAGAACCATGTTTAATAGTACTCCTTCGTTCCTATGATTATCAACTCGTTATGTTCATGTTTGCACTTTACCTTAATTGTTATGTTCGTATTTTGTTCTTTTGTATCTGTATACTTATCTAATCCTCCACCAGTACTGTGTACACACACATATCAGCTCAAGATATACATGTAAACAAAGACACTCATTGTTAAAGATTTGTCCCATTACATCCCAGATAAAAACCATTATAGTTTACTTGCTGACGAAGAGTCCAAATGTATTTACCAGAGTCCACTTCCCAGTGGGCACCGGACATTTAATACACATCAATATAGAACGAGCATTTACGTACTACCCGGACATCGTACGTACTTACGTTGAACATCCAGTAACCTGTCAGCAGGCCTTTTTAAATGTATTGGCTGTATTACATGCCGAGCCAAATAATGTTACATTTAAATGGCTGAATGTGAATACGATTTGTTGATTTTGACAGACGAAGGAGCAAGATGGGATTTTATTCTATGGCGCTGGTTCGTACCCCCGTCCCCACCACGTGGCTATCTCCCTCTATCGAGGCTCGGCGTACATATATGTTTCCTTTGCTGATGACGTCAATGGGACGGACTCCCTGGAGACCAATACTGGATGGAGACTCAACGACAATGTGTACGATATAATAGTCCTTCTCTATTGGGAGACTCTCCCTCCATAGCCGAGTGCTCTAGTGCATTATCCAATGACTGCTTTCAAGATTCACGTCCCGCATGCGCACATTTTATATGAGAAATTTAGCGAGATCTAAACTCAAAATGAAATAACTGCTGCTGATACTAACAAAATCATACGTAAGGGAACTCGGGAACTAACATTTATTTTATATTCTATATTTTTATATATTGATGGGGAGATATTGGTAGCGCGTTCTGATGACTATTTCGCCTTCAAATATATTTTCAAATATGTTTTCACCTGAAAGATTTGACCAGATTGTCAGGCTGATTTTTGGCCGTTTTGAGAATCAATGGGTTAAAAGCAACCAACTGGTGGGCTAGGATTACCCACAGAATTGGGTTAAAATGACATATCTTCATACCACTGTAAACACCCCATATACCAACAATTTTTAGTTCCATCCAACTCATTGCGTGCTTCCTAGCAAAATGCCTTAAAGTAGGCCAAGTAGAGTCACATGCAATATGGGATTTTGCATATTAAAATCGATGGTATGTAGTTTATTTCTTTGGAAACAGGTGGCGCTCAAATAGCCTATAGAATTTTCGTTCTTGGTGAAATTCAATAGCACCCACTGCACCTCGTGAGTGGATGTTGATTAGTAGTGTTTAAATCATGTTTCTCTTTTAGATGGCATACCATATCTCTGAATCATCATGGCGGAGAGGTCAAACTAGCTTTAGATTACGGAAAGAGAATTTTTCCTCGAAAATCACAACACCATCGCCACATCCATCTCGACCGCCCTGTTTTCTTTGGGGGAGGCCAAAGACTAACAGATAAACCTGGTAAATACATTTGGACTGCTGCAATTATCAAGTAAATACAAGAACTAGTTGGCAGATGACATTGCGGATGATAACTAATTAAATCATGACGAAATGGAAATAGAATGCAGACATACTTTTCATAGAGCTATCCCAACTGCTTAACGCCAGCATAATGTACATTTTTCAAAGGTACTGTAATTCCCATATTTATTAATCATATCAAAAGTGGATCATAGTAGGATCCACTTTTGATCATATAAATGCATTGTACTGTGACCATACTTAACTAGACAAAACAGTATGATTTCGACCATTTTCAATTTCTTGGCTTGATTTTTTCATCTTCGTTTTTGACTTGAATATTTGTCTGAATTTCTATGCAGCTTTCGAAATTTATCCAAGGATTATTCCTCTTATATTTGTTTTTATTGCACAAATATAACTTGTTTTTTTTCAATTTAAAAAGTACGACAAAACGCATACCTTGTTATTCTATAAACAATTTGGAATGACAAGAGTAAAGGTGATCATAACGATTTTGATTGTGCCACTGATTGTGCCGTACTTCATTTCAGGTCTGAAAACCAACTTACCGTTCATTGGTTGTCTGCGAAATCTGAAGTTTAATCGCGTATCTCTATTGGACTCTATTAGCACTTCTGCAAAGATAAGGTGGGTGCCGACTCTTTGTACTTATTACCTATTCAACTGCATGCGCAACTCTTTCGTAGGCGTTCATGGTGCAAAGGTAGATACGTTTTGAGAGTTGAATACATGTACGTGTTCCTGTAAGGTATTTGGTGCTGTCAGGTGGTCCAAATAACACACACATTGCAGTTTAAAAAAAACGCTTAAGACATGGTCAAACTTTTATTCGCGCGGAAGGATACACTGTAGATGTAGTTGCTATTGTGTCATATACAGAATACATATTTATACGCTGTGAAATATAAAATGGAGAATCGTGTTTTACCTTTGCTTGGTCAGTGCTATAATGTTCCTAATTCAATAATCTTATCATTGTAAATTTCTTTTCATGGTAGTATTTGATAGTTATTCTTTTTATTTGGTTACCTTTGATTAACCAGTAATGTGATTTTCCTAATCAAAGAACCGTGCCATTGTAAATTTCTTTTCATGGTAATATTTGATATTCATTTTCTTAATCTAGTTACCATGGTGATAGGATCCAGTATGGCTGCAATAGTATACCCCCCATCGCGATGACCTTTCCAAAGCCTGGGTCATTTATAATGCTTAGAGTTTCGAAGACTTCTGACATAGATGTGGACTTTGAGTTTAGAACACTCCGCCCCAATGCTGTCATCGTTTACATGCCGACAATTGAAAACACCGCAAAGGGATTTGTGGACGCAAGTTTTTTTTCTTATTTCATAATATCATCTTTAAATTTAAATTCGAATTTTTATATTACAGACAACAACAACTGATCACTCCTAGGGTTGATTGATACGATTGGAACTTAGAGTTCTTCTTGCCGAATTCATAGTGCCACCATTAGCAATATTACAAATGTTTAATTGATGCTGAATACATTTCAAAGTCAAATCTCTTGATAAAAACTTCGAGTCAACGCGCACTTTCCTTTTTTCATGTATCCTCAAGTGTTGCGTAATTTCACCTCCTAACCTACCCAAAGGCATTTTGAATGTATTTAAGAAATAGTTTGTAGTTTTAATTTTGTATCCATTAAAGTTGATTGGTGCTTCTACATCTCAATACATACAGTGAACAAATGCCTTATTTGCATGATATTGAGTCTATCTTATTCGTTGTCATTATATCATTGTGATAATAACAGGTTTGGCTGGATAATGGAAACCCTATACTAACAGTCCAGGCTCCAGGCGCTAACAGCCAACAGACGTATTCCTTAGATAGGAGACTTAATGATGGCCGATGGCACCGTATCAATTTAAGGCTGGATCGTGGGTAAATATAATTTTCTTACAACTTCGCTCGAAACAATTAACAGGATTATCTTTTGCTATCAAATGCAGCGGACGCACCTTTAAAAGCTGCAACAGATCTGTTTTTACATACAACCTGGTGTACAATAAAACGTACGTTTACACAGAATAAACAAAGCCACTATCAGTAAAGAAAGAATAAACAATTCTCTAAGTGAGCTTAAGGCAAAGACTACACTTCAACCGTACAGCTTTCATATTATGTTATGATACAAAAACGTTGTACATGTAGATGTTGATCTACATACAAACAGTAGCCTTTACCTGCAAACATGGAATTAAAACCTTGGATAACCACGAAGTTACGTGAGCGCAAAAATGTTGTTTGCTGGCTGGTGAATATGATGTATATCAAGTGTTAATGGAATGTCCATGGTGCAATTCATTGCATGTGTTCCAAATAAATGCAATTGTGAACTGGTTAAAACAATGCTTTTGAAATATAGAAACTCGGTTCAAGAAGATTAATTTGGTGCTTTGAACGGTAGGTTATACTCATACATGCGTATGTAGGGTCTTGATATCGCTATCCAAATGTAATCAGCTGATACGTAATGCCCAGTAGAGTACTTGATTTGATTTGATTTGATTTGATTCGTTCTAGTACGAAAAAAAATTATACATAAAGGTGGCTAGTTGGAGTGTCATTAACTGCTATGCAATAGAATTCTAACCAGACACAGGATATATGCACTAAACTTATTTCCATAGTGGTCCCAGTCTGCCCAGAGTCCAATGGCACCACATGTAATGATCAACCTCACTTCTCAAGATTGACATTACAATAATATCATATAGTATAATACAAACGTGTATTGGTGTAATTCGTGTGTATTTCCTTTGATGTGTTTGATGGTTTAAGATCTGTTCTTGCCTCGGCAGTGTCGTAACCCTGACAGTGGACCAACACAGGGTCAGCTCTGACAAGTATGTAGGAACACTTTCCGTGTACGACATGATCTACCTGGGATATACAGTGCGCCAAGAACGGAATGATGGTTCGTGTTATGAATTGCCATTCCATTGTACTCCTTAGACTTTTTCTGCATGATGAAAACCAACGTCTATAATGATATATACAGTGGTTTGTTTTTGCATGTTTGCTTCAAATAAGTCTTTATCCAAACAAAAGTCTGGGTTTAGACAATACTTCAGTATTGCGCTTCTTATTTGTTTATGGCATTCTGTACTTCAATGTATTCCAATGTTCATGTTTGAATTCAATACATTTGCTTACATCTGAATGTGTATGCACACGTACATCGATATTTATGTAGATTTACATAGAAAGTCAGCGTTATGACAAGCTGATATTTTAATGCACAATATCATCCCATGAAATATTGCCTCTGAGGAGATTGGTGAGATTAACAAGGTCTGCTTTGGCCTTTAGCTAACCCATTCATGCCTGTAGCAGCCGAAACTGCCTAATTATTTGGACTATCTAATTTCATCTCTTACAGGTTTCGTTGGTTGCGTCCGTAATTTGTACCTCCAAGGTCTTACTCAGGACCCTGTTAGGACTGTGCACTCCTCGGCTAGCCAGGGACTCACGCTGGACAACTGTAACCTCTACAACTACTGTAGCCGCCACACCTGCCAAAATGGCGGACGCTGCATCCCTGCCTGGGACGGCTACTCCTGTGACTGTTCCCACACCGGCTACCTGGGCAACAACTGCCAGTTCTGTAAGTGATCAAACCATAACACATGGTTTTACACACTAAGATGTTGTTGCCACCATACTATAAGGCTTAGATACATGTATGAAGAAAATATATTTTAGTGGCAGCTATTTTGAAATCCAAAATGGCGCTGGTTACCATGGCAACCTGGTCGGGTAACCAGCTTTAAATCATTCTACATGGTCCTAAGTACAACTGTGCCAACTTTCATATTTTTGTCAAAAAGTGAACGATACATGTGGTACCGCACAAGCTCACATCATAAGGAGCGTTTACTACTTAAAACCTCTTGTCTGAAATGAGAATGATTTATTGGTATTCATGAATATATATATATATATATATATATATATATATATATATATATATATATATATATATATATATATATATATATATATATATATATATATATATATATATATATATATATATATATTTATATTGATATATATACGAATTATAGATATTAATAACAACATTTTGCCTAGCTACTTCTATAGCAAAAGGAAAACTTCATTTTTGATATTTTTTATGTTTTTCCATAACAACCTGTTATATTAGTACAATCTTATATTAGTTTTACATAAATTACAGCATTAGCATCCAGTGGGTTTAATTCGTATTTCCGAATCTTCTTAAAGTAATTCGTTACACATTGCCCTCAAGCTGTTTGTTTTTGGACAAAATTAATCATTACTTATTTTCTCTATTTCAGCTGTGTTGAAGAAGACTTGTGATGAGTACTATCAGCTGGGCCTGACCAAGTCTGGTGTCTACTATATAGATATAGATGGACGGGGTGTTTTCCCGCCAACCAGGGTGCATTGTAATATGGGAATACAACGCAATGGCGTCTTGTATGGAGAATCTAGTGTGGAACACAATCTTTTTAATGGCACCTCAGTCAGGCACTGGAAACTACCTGATATGAGGAAGAAAATAACATACAGGTACACAGCATATCATATCTCTCTGTGTCATGGTAGTGTACAATTGGTAAAAACGAACGTTTCAAGTAAAAATACGAGATGAAAAGTTTCAACATGTGGCTTATGGGGTAATTTGTTGAAATGTTGTCATTCTTTAGTTTTTTACATGTGTTAACGCCTACACCCTTGTCCAATATCAAAGTCCCTGTCATGAAGATGGGTATCAAATATCAACGCATTTGCTGGGAATTAAGCAAAGTAATAGCTAAGAGTATTGCGGAGGAAGAAGTATCTCATTTTCCCCAATGCCGTCTTTGTTCCAAAGTTATGCTAAAAAGTATCTAAAAGTTAAATTTTAGATTGATTTCTAAAAGAAATTGTAGAATTTGATGGTCCTCGGTCCATAATTGAGTCAAAAAGAATGAGCCCATGAACTAGTATATCATTAATTCTTTAGATAATTTTGCGAACTACATGTATATGTAAATGCAAGCTGCACAAAGCAAAATGTGCTATGTCCGAAATAGTGTTGTTATCCATAGACAACGTGACTTACCTATAGTTAGCTTAGTTTATTTCTTTGCCACTGCCATATAGTGTTTTTTGTAAATGTCTTGTGAAAGTCTTTCAATACTTAACACCGTTATAAAGGTGCAAACATAAAATTGCATGGCGTCAAATTAACATGATGGTGCGTATCACACAGTGAGGTTTATATTTTATCAATAATCATAAGAAATTAACAAATATAATAGTAGTTTGAATTTAACCAAAGCGTTATATTTGATAGCACCTATGACGCCGATGTTTTTGCATTCATTTTCACTTTATGTATCATATAATGTAAACGTATGAATTTTGTGATATTATATTGCAGCAAATAAACATTACTTCTAATTTAAGCAGCAAAACATGATGATTTGAAATAGATTCATGAATAGTTAACATCATACATTGCATATCTATTTATTTATTTGTAGAATCAACATCCCTTGTTTAACATGTGCATTAAATGTGAACACCTACTGAGACATATAGCCATGTGAGAATTTCGACTTGATCCTATACTTACTGACTATTAGTTGTGTTTCTTTGTTCAGGGAAATGACCGTTGATATGCTGGAAGAACTCGTGAAGACGTCCAAAGGTTGCCAGCAATGGATGCGGTATGATTGCAAATCAGCGCCAATAAGGTAAATCCTTCGAAAATATAGTTCATTACATGCGATTGCTATGATTGATTCGAAATTAGTACTAGATAATTTACTGGTCAGTCAACTAATTGAAGCTATTAAGATTAAAGATTCTCATGAGTGCGATATCTGATTGACCCAATTAAAAAGGACAACGATATATTTCTGACAATGCCTTAATCTGGTCGAAGATGTTCTTATATGATATGTTTCATTTTGCAGTAATCGAATATTTCCGATGTTGCTCTGCTCATTTTATAACCAACGAATAAGTGCTTTAAATCAAGTATAAGTGCTATTAATTATAATAGCCATCATGATGTCACATTGACTGTCATTATATGGCGATGTACATGTACTTGTGCATGTATGATAGTTATGCCTTTCACACTATCGGTTTTATTGTATAGCTTAAAATCAGTTTTAGAGTATTTCACAAGTACCAGTTCCATCTAAAGTTTTTTATTCTTTAAGATGGGTTTGTGTCGCATACAGTTATCTTATCATATCTCATCTTATCTTTGCGGAACAATATCATGGGCTATATCGTTTCAAGAAAAAGGGGTTCTTTAGCACATGTTTGCTGAACGCTGTGTCCGACAGAACTCTGGTAAACGGACTCATTCACGTAAACTTTCTTTTATTTCAACATATTTGTTATATTTCTCAAATAAACATATCTCAAAATATAGAAAGCTTGTATATCTTTATCCTCTCATACTATCTTTCATTGGTTTTAAAGATGACTTTGCTAATTGTTATCCGTTGTATTTCATAAAACAATATGGGAGCAATGCTATCAGTTAGATCTTCTTTCTTTCTATTTTAGCCTGGGTAATTTGACGTGGTTCCGCACTGCAAGTGGTTTAGAGCATTCTATATTTGGCGGAGGACAGACTAACGGTCAGTGTGGTTGTGCCGAAACTAATACCTGCCAATCATCAGAAGAGGGCGTGGCAGGGCTATGTAACTGTGATGGAGGTGAGTGCCTATAAATCATTATATGTTTTTTGTATTTTGATTATGTCTTATTTATGTACATGTGTATATTTTCTTGTTGTAATGACATGGTCAATAACGAATAAAATAAGATAAATTCCCATCCGGGGCCTACACTTAATCTGACACAAATATGACCGTTTTAGGCAAGTTATGTTCAGAAATGATGATCGATAGTATGTGCGTAAACTTGTACAATTATCCATATTTTAGTTTGAATATGGAACAAATCAATACAGTCAAGTATTCTTTATAAACTGTACACCAATATGTTGCTTATCAATCCATCTGGAGGGGCTGAACTGGGCTGCTGTTCCTCGATCCAAATTAGTTTTATTTCTTTTCTTTTTCATTTTGCACAAAACTAGGTTGTATAATGTGACATAATTTCCAGCTAGACACGTATTACTTTCAAAAAACGTTATAATACATATAAATGCTTCAAATCCTCTACTATTCTCTAAATACCGTACCTATGTTTGCTATGCTTCTGCTGTTTAGGAGTCTCCAATTGGATATTCGACGAAGGTGTACTACAACAAAAGAATCTCGTTCCGGTGACAAACATGATATTCAAACAGGAGAAAGGCCAGGCGGCGATTTCTCTCGGATCTCTCAAGTGCTTGGGCAGCCGTATGTTTCTATTCTAATATCCTCATTTCTGAAAATATACGAAACAATATGTAAAATCGGTAACAGTTACAAAACACATTATACATATTTTTTTATTTCTGCGCACATATCATTACCAAACATATCTATAACTTTTCTTTCTACTTACAAATATAATTTATTTTGCAATATGAGAATAAAATTTTTAGCAATTATATTTGTATTATATCAGTATAGGGGGGGGGGGGTTTGATAACAATCACTGGAAATTTTAAATGATAATCAAACTTGAAATTAAATTGATTTCCATTTTTGCCATGTATAGCATAATACCTGATTATCATCCACATTATAAACCAGCTTTCGATAAGACGTAAACATTTCATGAACCAACGGGAAATAATAGCTCTACCACTATGAAAAGTTGATTTAAGTCTCACCCACCATACTGTATGTGGCTTCACGGCCTTTCATTGCCATTGTCACTTTCCTTATCCTATCTAGATGTGAGTTCAAACAGCTATGTTACGATAACGAGAGAAGAGGCCTATCTTAAATTGCCTGGGTGGAAAGTTGGTGATTTGCGATTCTCATTCCGGACACCTGAGAAAAACACTATCCTACTATACCAGTCATCAGTAGAAGGGAATACAAACTACTTCAAAGTCATGCTGAAATCAGGTAAGACAATTGCAGTTCAGAATTGAACCTGCTATCTCTGACAGTTGTTTGACAGCAAACAGCCATTTCGCATTGTTAATGCCACTCGGCTATTGTGGCAACCTTTAACATATAAGGTAATACTTAAATGTATCATTGATGTTTTAATATTACCCAACGTGTTGATGTTTACATGCCAACAGTATATCGCCTTTCCGTTTATGTGAATATATACACACACAATTTAGTTCTCCGAGTATTGACTGCCTACACAAACAAAAACAAAAATTCTTTGAAACTGCATTCCCATGGGTTTCATAGTAAGTTCAATGGGGATATCCTTAAGATGATTCGTTTACCCATGGAATAAAACGTTTCAAGTTTCAAGGGGAAGCTAAGAGCGGAAGTAAATTATAAAAATATCAGTACACAATGTTTTTTAAAATGTTGTTCCAGACTTTGATAATAGAGAACATACATATACTCATATGCGTGTTATGCCTACCAGACTTTGACCCTTTGTTCTTACCATGCACCTTTGGAGAAGAAAGGTCCATTGTTCCCCTGTATAGATCACAAAACATTGTCTGAAATATTTTACCTTTCTTATGTTAGTTTTATATGTATTTCAAAATGAATACAGCCCTTCTAAATAAAACCCACTAAAACTGATACACTTCATCTATGTTACAGTGGATAGCATCCATTTCAACTTTACCATGGAGGGCCATCCGTTCCAAGTACTTCTTCAGACGCCATTTTCTCTGAATGATAACAGATGGCACGAGGTATCGGTGCAACTGGATAAAAAGCAGGCCCTTTTCACAGTAGACCTATTCAGCAAGCTGTTCACAAATCCTCGTGGAATACGGCTTGGTCCATATACTGGCAACATGTACATAGGCGGTTGGCCAGTGTAAGTGAATATACAGCACATACATAAAATTCCTGCACCTGTCAACCGGACATCTGCCATGCATAACACGTCAAAAAAATTCAGTTGTGAGATAATCCATGCCCAGGAAACTGGGTGGTGATCGGGCATGTGGCCGTATATCATGCTCAGACTGCCCACGCATTTATTGCAGGAATTGAATGTTGGCACTGTATATTAGTAGTGTCAACATATTTGCCTTGATGATTTTATGTTGAGGTCACCATATGTTTGCTAATAACCAGTAGCACAGCAGTTCTGAAAATCATTAATGACGTACAAGGTGCTGTCTTAATAAAAAGTTCATTTTAAGTCATTATCTAATTGTTCAAATTCTTTACAATTTCTCACGAAAAAATACTTTTGATCTTTAATAATTGCACTGTACGTTCAGATCTAACAATGGCATACATTGCTCCCAGGTAGTGTTGCATAATCGTCATCATGGGACTCGCTTTTAAGATTTTATAATGCTTCTGTTCTAGGTATAAGAAGTTGTAACAAAAGTTGAACCATTTCTTTCATACCTATACCTAGCTATGAACACAAACGCATTTATCTGAAAATTCTGATATCTAACATTTGTTTAATCCTTTTTATTTGCTGTCACAAGCAATAAGCATTTGTATTGCCTTTTTATTGTGTTGTATTGTATTGTATACATGCTATGAGGATTATGTGATGACCTGTGGTTGAAATACAATACAGTGACGCAGATGTACTTATAGATGCAATGAAAATCATCTCTTTGAGAATTAAAAAAAAAGTTTAATTTTGTAATTACCTGTTCGTGAGAATTGTTATTTTTCTTTACCAGTGGGGACATATGGTCACGCATGGATGGCATGGTGGGATGCTTCCGAAACGTGGAGTACAACTTACACTCATACGATCTGCCTGCCAGAGTACCGAAAGGAAGGTGAGTATGCGCAAAAGAAACCTTTCTCCGGACTAAAAGACCACTTACATTCATCAGTGATTTGAATTATAAGTGTCTTTCATTTTGTTTATTTCCTTCTTTCTCATATTAGCAAAAAATATAGTGGGCGTACCGAAATATCGTAATTAATATTCTGTTCATTCATACTAGATCTAGACGCACTTTCATACAAACACTCTTTCACAAGGACTATATGTAAGCGAAACTAGTAAAATCACTACTGCTTTCCTAAACACTGTATTATCATCCTGATAGTAAAATGCTTCAAGAGCAATGTGACTGATGCAATTGGAATTCTCATGTTTCTAGAATTAAGAATAGAATGTAATAATAATAATAATAATAATAATAATAATAATAATAATAATAATAATAATAATGATAATAATAATAATAATAATGATAATAATTATAATAATAATAATAATAATAATAGTAATAATAATAATAATAATAATAATGATAATAATAATAATGATAAATATAATAATGATAATAATAACATTAATAATTTACATTTGATATAGTGCCCTTTCCACCTATAATGCTCAAAAGCGCTTTGAATTCCTAATAGATTCTCAATCCTTTACTTATATTGGAATGAGTTTTATGATATTTTATTCCTTTTGTAGCATCTCCGTGCTGGTAGGCAGTCAGGCGTCGTGTGATTCCTCGCCCTGTCAGAATGGCGCCCGCTGTGACGAGTTCTGGGGCAGCTACAGGTGTGTGTGTACTAATGCATATGCACATGAGGGGAGGAACTGTCAACATGGTGAGTTTTTTTAATGGGATTATTGGCTCTGATCGCAATGCAAATGCTTAATGCCGCATCGTTTTGAGTTGTATTTAGGCTTTGGCATGTAATACTTTACGGTTCAATATATTTCATTAATTAGAATTAAAAGAAGTAATTTATAATTTCATCATCATCATCATCATCATCCTCACTTGCCTTAATGCCTGGTTTGAAATTAAACATTCATGTAGAGAATTTTTAAGTGTTATAAGTTTACAATTTTGAATACTAGTATCTAAAAAGAAATATTGATTTTAGTATATTTTGTAGTACAACTTGTATCGTATTTTAGTACAACTTGTATTGTAGCATCTAATGACTGGTGAAACTATTTCGTTTTTTGTATTACCTTGTCTATGTATATAAGATTTATTATAGCAAATAATTTCGATTTCTGTTTTCCCCGCAGATTTGAATGAAAATGCGGTGACTTTTACCTCGACTAGTAGTTATCTCATGTTTGAGGAGCAATATGGTGAAGACCTGATAGATGAACATCTCGCTACGTTCAGCTTCAGTTCACGACAAAACAATGCCATTCTTCTCTACATGTATGACCACCTCAACAACTTCCTGGAGATCAGACTCAAAGATGGCAACAACCTTGTTCTCAGATACAACTCTGGCAAAAATATTGTGGAAGGACGAGTAGTAAAAGAAGGTAAAATTTGGTGTTATTTCACTTGCCATCCGTAATAAATCGGAACGTTTCTTTAGGATTTTGTATGGGCTTCAAGAATATGAAGGGCCTAACGACCATGTATGTTACTTATCGATTACTCTTTTTTATCATTTTTTTATACATATATTCAATATATTCAACCTAACTTAATAAAGCTGTTATCGCACTATAAACGATATAAACAGCACTCCATTGTACTTACAGAAATAGGATATACCCAATATAGATGCAACGCACATTTGGCAAGCCAATAAGAATATGTTCCTTAGTTATATGACGTATTCCTTTTAATTATCAATGTCATTTTAAAGGTATTAGTCCAGTTTATTACTCTCTGTCTCGATATCTAAAAGCACCGAAATTTGGTAAAATGACTAATTTTGATGGGAGATATATATTTTGCTCATATGTATCATGCCGATATTCATAGTTGAAAATGAAAACATATTGCTGATAGGATGCGCTCAAATTAGTATTCCTTATCACCAATAGCACCACTAGTTTTATATATATTTGTTTTATAGGATTAAATGATGGTCAATTTCACCAAGTCGCAGTTGAGAAAATAGGAACAAGAACAGCATTGGTTATAGACACTCAGCAACATAGAGTCATTCTGAAAGATCTCAAGTCGAAGCTAACTGTTTATGAACAGAATCCATTTTCTGCGAACAATAATGCTGGTACGTAAGGTCAAATGAAATACGTTTGTTTGCGAAATAAATGGTTGAGCGGTGGGGGCATTATAGAAAAAGATAATCATCACTGAACTTTCATTGCAATCAAATGTCTCATCAGCCGCGCAATCTTACTTTGAGGTAAAGAAGTTTTGACAAAACACTTTTTTAATGGTTAATGTATATCAATTTATAATATTGCTTAACAATAATCTTTCATTACGTGAGTGTTATTCCAAGTTGTTTTGCGAATAAGTACGTGATACTACTGTAATCACGTCAAAATAGCATTTTCCCCGTAGTAAAACGTTGATAACATATATATATATATATATATATATATATATATATATATATATATATATATATATATATATATATATATATATATATATATATATATATATATATATATATATATATATATATATATATATATATATATATATATATATATATATACACACACATAATGCATATATGTATAATATATACACGTAGTGCCACGCGTTTAAACAAGTAGGATTTTGAAATGCCACCGTTGTTGTCATTTAGAAACTATCGTTCCATTCCGCCTGCCTACGCCTCCCAAGCCTGGTTATTATATATACGTTGGAGGAGTGAGTAATCTCATGTCTACTACAATACCTGGAACCACTGGCTGCGTGAGAGGATTGAAAATTGGCAGCAGAACATTCGACCTTCGTAAGCCCACAAAGCAGTCGCAGCGTACGTATCATTTCTAGTACTAGGATTATGGCAACAACACATCGTCATGGCGCACAAAAAACTCTTTTGGGCATATCATGTTGGATGAAAGCATCATTGGAAAACAGTTGAAGGAAAATTGCCAACAGTAACGCAGCCACCAACTTTCCATCAAGCCTTCAAATAATTTTAAGATCATAACTTATCATCCACTTATTTTCAAAAGGGCAATCTTTTATAGTCCATTGCCCTCGTGAATTAAGCATATCTTTGATAAACTACATGAAAAGTAGTAGAATAGTTTGTTTCAATTGGTATAACTTTTATGGCAAATGTATAGGAAAGGGTAATAATTAAGCTCGCAAAAATCAATACATTTCTAAACGACCATGAACTGTTTTACATACTCTTCACTGATTGATAACGATATATGAGACATTGATTGTCTTGAGTAAACTAGAAAAAATGTCTAAGGCGTTGACCCGACATCACCTTTTTTAACATATAAAATCATTTTTATTGTCATAATTGTTCATATGGACTAGAAAGGTACTGAATACACATTTTAAATAGTTATTTCCGTTCCCGTTTAGATATCTATCCTGAATGTCGCAGTGGCTGTGAGGCGTCGCCGTGCGCCAACAATGGGAGGTGCATTGAGCACTGGAAGGAGGCAGACTACCACTGTGACTGTGACAGCACATCCTATGGGGGACCCAGGTGTACCCGAGGTAAAACCACGCACAGATGAACTAATATATATATATATATATATATATATATATATATATATATATATATATATATATATATATATATATATATATATATATATATATATATATATATATATATATATATATATATATATATATATATATATATATATATATATATATATATACTAGTATATATATATATATATATATATATATATATATATATATATACTAGTATATATATATATATATATATATATATATATATATATATATATATATATACTAGTATATATATATATATATATATATATATATATATATATATATATATATATATATATATATATATATATATATATATATATATATATATATATATATATATATATATATATATATATATATATATATATGAGTAGGTGTCATAAGATTAACAACAATCACTATTCCATGAAAGCTGATTTCCAAATATGAACATTATTAATGTTACAAACTTTTCAGATTGGCCAAATCGCCGTGATTCATGTTATAGCTTAATCTTTACGTTGTAGAGGCCGGCTCGCGGTTTGATGGCGCTACCTTTATATCTCAGTTACTCCACTATCCCCACGAGTTCGCCCATTCTACCAGTGAAGAGAGCTTGCACCTGGTATTCGCCAGCAAGGGCGAGGCTGGGTCACATGATGCTCAAATCCTAGCAACGGTAACGACCAAAGACGACAGGTGAGTGAAGTACAGTACAGACATTTAATTCCTGTGCCAGTCGACTGGACGTCTGTCAGTGCCTGGTTGTACGAACACCCATGGATAACATTCCAAAAAATAAGCCATTTTTTGATGACTTAAAAAATAGGTCACCAATGACCCACATAATTTGCAAATCAAAGCTACGTTCATTTGTGAGGTCATCAATGCATTCATGCCCAGAAAACTGGGTGGCAATCGGGCGTGGCGACGTGTATTATGCCTGGCCTGTCCACGCATTTAGTGCAGCAATTAAATGTCAGCACTGTATATGGTATCAATGCTTTGGGTTGACGGTCGGTTGTTCAACCTGGGTGTTTGGGTTCTACCTCCTTCATTTACTACGCTGTGGACAAAGGTGAAGATCAAAAAACTGTTTAAATTGACAAATGAAAAAATCTTTTAAAGAAACTCCTTGATGGATTGGTGTAAAAATGGCCTTCGTCGATAGGTTGTCACTAACAGCAGATGAAAAGTAATCCATATTTTGCATCGACCATTATTTGTTCACAAGTGGTCTTAATTTAAAAGAAAATCCTTGTGAAGATTCTTTAATGCATTAAAAGGTAAATATCTGATAGCTTAGTGGCCAGAGATATTCTAATACCTTCGACATTTCACAGTGAATAGTGTGTTCTTTTCTACTTCATTTTCCTTCAGGTATCATAACCTCTAATGGCAACCGAGTTGACCATTAACAATCGGAGCAATATGCAATTGATATACTTTTAAGATTGAGATGAGATGTGTTTTTTTCAACGTTAAATCAAATTTAGATATGGAAAAAGCTTGAATTAATGACGCTTTCTTGTTTTCCCTAGACTTGCAGATTACCTTGCATTCTCATTGACAAGCACAGGACATGTACATTTACACGGGATACTTGAAGATGTTGAAGGTAAATAGTGCTATAAATACGAGAGCGTATGCTTAATGCTGATTCCACATAACTATTATATATATAACACCGTATTGTTGCCTATAAATCAAATTGTCATATCTAAGTCGATGTACATCATGAATGAGCCTTTAGAAAAAGAATTCTAGTTAATTTCATATTGTTTCATATTCAGTAACTGAAGCATATCTTTTGTTGGAATAATTATTGTATTCCATTTTAAAGGTTTTGTTTGTTGATTTTATACCTAGAACAGGTGCATACATGGATATGGAATAAAGACAAACGATACATTTTCATTTGAAATATGAATTTAAATCATCAGACGGATGAGGGAAATGCAATTTTCGATAATGAAACATTTTGCCTTTCTTGTGCCAAGAACGATTTTGAGCTTATTTTGTTCAGATGATGATATGCTTCTGTTGCAGTAAGATATAATAAGATATAGATTTTAAAAGGTCTAGAAGAGTCTACGCTTTGTTACTAAAGCTTTGCCATTTCGGAAGGTTCGGTGTAAGTTGCCAAGTAGTGTCCTAGTACCAAGAAACCATTCTTGCCGAATGTTAACGCTAACTAGCAATGCACCGCGCCTTTGATATCGACTGATACGGTGTTCTCTAATTCCCTAGTGAGTCTGGAAGTGGAAGGTCCGTTTGACGATGGTAAAAGACACAGACTGCTCTACTCAAGGACTGGCATCACCATCACTCTCGAGGTGGGATTTTCAATAACCATATGTTTCCTTTATCCATACATGTATTGCAACTCCAAAACTGATAGCAATAGGCAAGCAATGGCAAGATCAAACTATCAAAACAATACGCTCACTACTCATTCCCTTGTCTAGTAACCATTCCGATGCTGGGGCTATTTTCGGCCAATGCACAATAAGGCAAACATTTATGAAAATCATCCAAACCATGCCATGTTGGTATTCATTTGAAAGCTCATTCGGAGTACTGTCAGATACATACACATATACCAGGGTTTCCATCATATCTCTGCTTTTTTGTCAGCATGTCATATTGACCAAATTAGCCAAAAGGGTTAAGAACAGCGTGAGAATTAAATGTCTGCTTACAATTATGCGGTGTCCAGATAACGTATGTTGACCGGTGCACCGTAAACCATTTGTGCCGCAGCTCATGCTAGTCACCTTGACGGGGCGCCGGCATTTTCCAAGCAAATAGGTTAAGTGTAAAGATTACTGGCGAGAATATAATGAAATATATTGAATTGACCCAGATATCACATTTTAGCAATCTGCAATAGCAATGAAGACACATGATTACTAGTATAAACAATAACCCACAATAGCCGTTTTAAAGAAGCCGCCAATGGCAACATGGGGACGGGTATCGCTTTTTCTTCTTCGCCATGTTTTTATCATTTAACTCTTTTGAAAGGTTGATGACACATCAGTCAAAAATACAACCCTGGAAAACCTTCAGCTTAGGAAAAGCAGCACATTATCCCTTGGCGGCACAGATAGTTTGGAACTTGAGAAAATAGGATCTATGCACTACACAAACTTCACAGGATGCATATCTAGTAAGCAAATTTCATTTTGAAGTTTACTTTGCATAATTTCTCAAAATATGGAAGTATAGTTGATTCAAATGCAAATCACCTTTATTTGATGACATGCATCTCCTGATTGTATCTCCAAATAAAAACAGTTAACCATATTATTTGATAAGATTTATTTCAATGTTTCACCTGCAAGATATCCTAGGAACGAAAATCATGGTTATAAAAGTAGTGATGGACTAAGTCATCTTACAAGCATTATAGATAGTAAAACCATAATTAATGTAATGCATTATGGCTGGCGTTGAGACAGTGATAAAACTATGTTCTCATTAAACACATGGTGACTTTTATTCTGTCAAGGCATGATTTTATTTTCATTAGATATACAGCGTGATCTATATTACAATTGTATTGCAATCTTGAAGCATATTTGCATATCTAGTAACATATGAAAACTATTTGTGAGTACTGTAAAACACTATTATTTGGGAGTACTGTAAAACACAGGTCATCAAGTTTACCATTCCGAAACGATGTGTTCGTTACTCTTCTTTTTCAGATGTGATGTTTAGACCTGGCAGTGTAGGAAGCAAGCCAGTGCGTCCTCTAGATGTGCTTTTAGGTTATGAACCTGGGAGTTTCCCTGTCCAGGTGGTGGGCAATATTTCCAGTGAACATTGTGGAGGGGTTCCACTAGTATTGCCACTTCCAGGTGGCGCTAAAACTGGATACCACGGATTGGATAGGATACCCAAAGAGGTACCTGGCACTTTTTTGGTATTTACCGATACCTCAAAAGTATATGTTTGTCGGATACAAGGAACATTAAACATTTAGTTTGAGGCCAGTTTAAAAAAACTTTGTCATGACATTTATGACAACTTACACTATTTGTAAAACACTATATATATTGTTCACATTTTTAAAGATATGTAGTTATCCCTTTTAGTTGAAAGTGAGCTTCAAATGATACCATACCTAACATATCAGAAGGATGCGTTCCAGGTGATAGCTCTTTTTTCTTGCAACTGCATAAAATGACATAGCTCGTGTGGTGATTTCCCTCAATACGACATTTATTAGAAACATAAATGGTAACCGGTAGCCAGGTAATAACTCGCCCTTGGTGACGCTTAGGGTATGAACTCTCAATAAGAAAGGGTTAATTCTTCTATTTGTCCCTACAGCTACGTCTGATAACCGCTTTTGAACCATGGAACACAGAACCCGCCAAGACTATTGTCCTGCTGCCTGTTGAAGTAGAGGAGTCAACTATATCAGACCACGGGCTATCAGCAGGTAAGAGTATCTTTACAAATAGGCTTAACTGTACTGCCTCAACTATATGAACACACTTTACCATTTCATCGTCCTACAGCCTGTTGAAGGAGTAGTATAGTCGACTTACTCATTACCCAGTTATTCAAATCATGCAACGAATCTATTGTTATAAAAATAGCTGCTGATATGTGTATGATTCTGTCAACATTGGTCCAAGAATGTAAGGTTGATGAGTAGTTTTTCTGTGTTGTTAAATGTTTTATGAACTGCAGACGGGGCTTTAAACATGTCATCTGCATTTATGATTTCTTTGAAAAGAAAAAACTAGAATGTAGCCTTAAAGTCACAAAATATTTGATGGAGAGTTGAGGGTTGGGTTCCGATCAACATTACTCTTTCAGTCTTGTTCTGAAAAATGCTCTGGTTACAAAAATATCATAAAAATAGTTAGGACAGATTAGATGACTGAATAAGTCAACAAAGGGGTTTCCTTGTCCTGGTCATCTATAAGTAAATGTTCTTATTTATTACCCGCATAACATGAACATAGCACGAAAATATTGGTTAGTCGTTTTATCCCTGGCTGTACAGAATGTGTATGTGCCAAATCAGGAACGTTAAAAAATTCCTGGCCAAATTGATGGAACTGTAGCCATGTCAATGTAGCATGTAAACAAATCCAAGAGTCCATGAAAACTTTTATTGAAATATTGATGATGATTAAATCCTTTTTAGGCCTAGCCACTGACCCTTTCATTCTCTACTGTAGGTATAGCAATTGTGTGTGTGCTGTTCCTGGTAGTCCCGATCATTATCGGAGTGTGTGTGTACAGACAGAACCAGAAACGGCGTGCCGCAGAGGCCTTTGCAGCAACCCAGCCAGCAGAGGAGGTCGAGAAGGGAGGTTCAGATGACACGAGAAGACTCGTCACGCCACCAGGAAATACACAGACACCACCACCCTCCCCACTCACCCCCAATGGTGTGGACACACTGGCATCCCCATTGAAAACTATGCCTAAAAAGATGTTGGCTAGTGAAGAAAACTTTAATGATATTGGAGAGGATCCTGATGAAGGTATAATAATAATAACTAGCTGAAACCCGTGCACAGCACGGTCTTATACACAGCATCTTAGTTTTATGAGAGAACAGACAACATAAGCAGCCAAGGGAAGATCTCTTTATGATCTTTTTAACATAATGTCGTGATTTCAGGATCCAGAATTACAATTTTAATATATCTTAAAAGACTATATGACCGCCTTTCTAAATGTATAAAATGTGTTGTTTTAGGCCCAGTAATAAGTGAGAAATCATCAAATGAAAACGGACATATTTTGCCGAGAATGTCGGGAAATTAAAACGTGTGTTAAAGGGGTTTTCATTCAATGATTTCTCTGTGATTAATGGGCCTAAAATTATGATTTCAATTTATCTAAAAAGAACATATAAGGGACTTTCTAGATATATGAAGTATGTTGTCTTAAGCCCAATAATGTATAAATGCAATTTATATGATGTTTTGTGGCTGAGGTGGTAGCCATGGTATATTGTAGGAATTGATCTCGGGAGGTAGGTGATTGTGGCAACACTTGAGTGCCCGGGCCAGTCAGCAGCCAAAACCTTGACCTATGGGTTCGGTTTTGGCTGCTGACTGGGCTGGGTACTGGATCAGTACAATCACCTACCTCCCGTGATCAATTCCCATTATTTCACAAGGCTTACACATGTTTTTTGACAAGTTTTTGCTTTAAATGAAGCTCTAAACTAAGCTGTTGTTGTAACATTCTGGATGGTGCAACAATCAGAACATCATATAACAATAGTAGTTCCTATTGTTCGAAGAATGTGAGGCCCCCACTGTTGAGGGAGGAGTTTATTTACAACAATAACCTCCTCCCTCAACAATGGGAGTGTATCACATGCACATGCTTCCAACAATAGTAAATTACAATGTTCTGATTGTTGCACAATCCAAAATGTTGCAACAATGTGCTCATGCTAAGTTTAGTTTAGATCCTCATTCAAAACAAAAAACCTTCACAAAAACATTTTTGTAAGTTATTTTTACTTCAAACCTAGCTATCGCAAAACTTCAGCCCCACACTAATCGTCATGCAAAGCCACAGCATCAGGCTTGCAGCAGTTTCGGCGGAGTTACGGTCACAAAATTTGGAACCTGCTATTAATATAGAGATAATAATAATAACAATAATAATAATAATAATAATAATAATAATAATAATAATGATAATAATAGTAATGATAATAACAATAATAATAATAACTAATAATAATATCAATAATAATGAAAATAATAATAATAATAATAATAATAATAAAAATGATAATAATAATAATAATAACAATAATAATACTAATAATAATACTAATAATACTAATAATAATAATAGTGATAATAATGATAATTATTATCATTATTATTGTTATTATCTTTATTATCATCATTATTATTATTGTTATATTATACAAATATGGCACTTGGGTGAGTGCAATATCAATTTTTATTGCACTCTGAAAAATGATTTTGCACGAGGCGCAAGCGCCTCGTGCAATATCATTTTTCAGAGTGCAATAAAAATTGATATTGCAGGAAACCGAAGTGCCATATTTGTTTTATTATATGCTTACTGCTCATTCAAATAGAATAATTTACTAATTCAATGAATTATGAAAATGTAAATATTATTAATATGTTTTTCCATTTCCAGGTTTTACCACAAACCGTTGGGTTATTGTAAATTTCTAAGCTATAATATAGTCTTGTGTTAATTCAGTAATATCGCAATCAAAATACTATACATACCCAAAGAAGTCACATGCATTAGTTTTAGAAATGTAATGATTTATTTATTTAATTCAAACATGTGTTTTACTAATTCCCTTCCTAATCATGATTTTACAAGAAGCCCAAACTCTTCTCACTTCTTTGTCTCAATTCGCTTCTGTTGGCTTCCTTTTGAAGAGTTGAAGTTGAGAATTGAGCACAAAAACCTGACAGCTCTGAGTCAGTGTTGGAAAGTGATATTGCATCCCAATATCACTTTTGTAAGGTGGTCATGTGACCATGATCTGACCAATTACAGCAGAGAATGAGCAGTAGGCATATACTAATTATTATTATCCAGGGAGCAACACAGTAGATAGTCCGATAGTCATGACTATCTAATCACCAAAAATCAGCATGTCGGACTATCTGAAGTGTCCTTCAACTTGCCGAGCAGACTATCTATTATTAGGCATGGCTTCACAGGCAGCCACAGCCATCTGGACATAAAGAGCTCTTTGGCATGGCTCAATAATTAGGTCGAAGGTCAAGTGCTTACCACTCAGAGATATGAGACTCCGCTCAGTGGCACTTCTAACTTCCTGGTCTTACATCATGAGCTCATAAAGTGAAAACATTCATGTGTGCCTCCCAAAATAAAAGATATATGTTAATAATAACAAATGGCTCATAAGAAATATACTTTTGCTGCCCAAGCTCTACCTGGTAATATGCAAAAGAGACACAAGATTCTTCATCATACCACTTCAGAGATATGTTATCACTTCACTATCATAAAGCAAAATATTGCAAAAAATTCAGAAATAAAAAACATCACCTGAAACTACTGTTCTTGATCTTCCGGAAAATGTTTTGTTGTCGCTATATGAATTTTATAATATTTGACCTGTGTAACACTAAGATTTGGCAGAGAACATTCAGAGTTTGATTTACTATGAATTAAAAATCCCCTGTGATTTCTTGATGTGTAACTATAAGTATCTTAATCATATCCTTTATCTATTTCGATGGGTGAACTTGTCTTTGGAAGTCATGAAGGAAAAGGGAGATCAGCAAGGAACACATTTTGAGATAATAAGGAATTCCAAAAAAACATTAATATCTTAAACACTTCAAACCTCCTCAATCGCCATATATGTAATTTTCTTCTTTAGATTTTTATGTTTTATTCCACAAATCATCGGCTGAACAGAAAATTAAGGTGTTGAATTACAGCCTCCATATTCTGATTGTCAAGTTGCCACATTGCTGATGCAAAAATTCACAAGAGAAGATTCATTTCAAGGCAAAAAACATATAATTGAAATTCAAATAAAAATGTGGAGGTACAAATACAAGAAATACAAAGCAAAACAGGCAGATATTATCAAATTGGTGGGGCAATCTGAAAGCCTGGCGGGACTATCTGAAAGCCTGGCGGGACTATCTGATCTTGGGTCCAACTTGCCCCGCCTGACTACCTGGGTTGGCCGGGTACTGTTGTACCCTGTTATCATTATTATTATTGCTATTATCATTATTATTATTATTATTATTATCATTATCATTATTATTACTATTATTATTATTATTATTATCATAATTACGATTATTATTATGATTATTATTATTATTATAATAATCATTATATTATTATTATCATTATTATTATTATTATCATTATTATTATTATTAGTAGTAGTAGTAGTATCATTATCATTATTATTGTCATTTTTATCACCTTCATTATTATTGTTATTATTATCATTATTATTTTAATTTTAATTACTATTAGTATTATTATTATTATTATTATTATTATTATTATTATTATTATCTTCAGGTAGTAGTAGTAGTAGTAGTAGTAGTAGTAGTAGTAGTAGTAGTAGTAGTAGTAGTAGTAGTAGTAGTAATAGTAGTAAAAGTAGTAAAAGTAGTAATAGTAGTAGTAGTGTTTTATTGTTGTTGTTCACTACTATGATGCGTACAACTGACCAAGGATTACGTTGCCTTGTGTAGCTTACAGATTACCCACGCTGGATGAAGTTGATGAGAGCCAGCCTCTACTAGCCAGTGATCAACCGCAAGAAAGCAAGCAGTATGTAAGTACATGTAGGTAGTTAGTTACCTGATACTGTAACTATATACAGTTTTGATTTGGAGTGCTCAAATCTCGCTTTACAGCCCTGCTAGAGGGTATTTTTGCTACTTGAAATTCGCACATTCAAGCACTCAAACTATATATTTATTACTATTTAGCTATTTATTTTAAGGATGTTATTTTGGCGCTACCGAAAAAATGAAATGCCTGTAAATAATACCAGTTATACACTGATGAGGGAATGCTGGGTGAGAAGACCAAAAATAAACATTGTGACACAGAAAATGTACATATATAGTGCTTGGATGCAATTATACTGTGAAAAGTACCTGATTTAGAAAATGTGTTTTATTTGATTAAATGTATCTGTCTTAACTCATTCATGACATGTATGAATTAAATAAAATAAAATTGAAATTGTTTGAAGGGAAGGGGCAAATGGTTGATTGAAGGCATTGCTACTATTTTCTCCTTTAAATACTTTCTTTCATCAGAAGAATATACTCCCAATTAACCATTGGGTTCATCAAAAATCACATGTATGTAGACAGTTGCCGTTTTGAAATATTTCTAGGCAATCAAATCCATACTGAAAATTAAGTAAATATTTAATATTTTAGATTAGATCCCCCTTCATAGAAGTCAATATTTTTTTGTACTTATATCTAAGATCTTGCTATTGTTGTTATTATCTTTATACATTTCCTTTTTTTCATCCAGCCACCCCCAACTCCAAGGGACAGAACATCCAAGGCCTCCAACAGGCTGTCGGCAATGTCAGATGAGATGGAGTGGGATCCTCTGATAGAGAGTACACCTCTTAACATTGTGAGTAATCATATCTTAGATGAATAGAACATGGTTTGGTCGCCACAGACCAATAACCATAGGACCCATTATAAAGCCCTGGACACACATATTCTCTCCAAATCTAGTCTCAGTGTGATGTCACTAGGGGACAAAGACCAATGAGGGCTCTCGTATGTGTTTACATTATAGAGGAGGTTGCTCAAGCACATGCACAGGGTGCACCTCTTGAGTGGTTCTTGTCAATACCTAAGCTAGAAGTGATGCTGAGGCTGTTGAGCAAGATCTGCTGGTTGCATATCCGGTGATGGACATTCTTGATCATATAAATGTTGTCCATTTAATTGTCATTTAATAGTAAACCCTTTCAAGAAAACCTTCATGCTCTTGAATTAAAGATGTTTAGTTTTATTGAATAAGAGGCTACAGTGGCCAGAATAAGTTTCTTCACAACATCATCGTTTTGAAAAGAATCATATGTGAGATCTGCAAAGGTGAAACAAAACATTAGATATGTAATCAAGTATAAATTATGGAAGTATTATATGTAAAACTAATTATTATATCACTGTATATCGCATAAGTAGTTTTGAATAGAATATTGGGCATTTACTTGTTTCATTTACTGTTGATTTCTAGTCCTTGAATGAGTTGACCCCCTACCTAGGAACCAAGAAGTTAGATTTTCCTGACATAGAACCTCGCTCACCTAACACTCCAGTAGATGTCATGGACCCTAGCAGTTTCAGTATCCCAATCCCAGATGCTGATGACTCAGAAGTATGTATTCATTATGCAGTTTCAATATCCCCATCTCACTTGCTGATGATTCAAATCATGCCAAGTATTGTGTCTAAAGGATTGTTAATATCAAGCATACCTTAGAATAAGTCTAATTATTCCTGTCATAAGTGATAGTTCGATTTTGTTAATATCAGGACAACACTTTTGTTACTTCTTATTACTCTGAATATGTATAATATGTTTGAAAAAAATCATTTCTTTATGCAAATCACTAACATTTTTCCAATTGTTTGAGTTATGCATGTATGAAATGATGAGCACCTTACATTCATTTTTTTTATATACGGTAACTTAAGTTCAAATGAGAATCTCTAAATTGCAAACACATGTGTATGTCAACCACTTTTCCTAGCCATCAGGTGACCAACATATTGGGTTCACTGAATTTTGGCATCATCAGTAATACAATCAGTTTTTGACAACTGTGTGTTTTGATGGCCCTGTAGAGCCTTTTGTGGCCCAGCTTTCAGAATCATTTAGGCTCTAAATAAGCAGTCCTTGTAATGGCTGTTTTCAGATAATTCAAGATATTTTATGCAACATAGTTTGCATTAAAAAGTTATTCTGCATATTTTACTATGTAACACAATTGACCATTATCTTCAATGGAAGGGTGCCAAAAACATTTTTGTTAGCCTCTGGCAACAGGTTGACCATCTAATTTCTACACTGGAATGTACCCCATCTATGATGTCAGCTTTAATTTTTTCTTGTACAATGTTGACTTTAAGTTCGCCATGTTATAATGTTAACCTTAACTTCCCCTTGTATGATGTTAACATTAACTTCCCCTTGTATGATGTTAACATTAACTTCCCCTTGTATGATGTTAACCTTAACTTCCCCTTGTATAATGTTAACCTTAATTTCCCCTTGTATGATGTTAACCTCAATTTCCCCTTGTATGATGTTAACCTTAACTTCCCCTTGTATGATGTTAACCTTAACTTCCCCTTGTATGATGTTAACCTTAATTTCCCTGTGTATGATGTTAACCTTAACTTCCCTTTGTATGATGTTAACCTTAATTTCCCTGTGTATGATGTTAACCGTAACTTCCCTTTGTAGGATGTTAACCTTAATTTCCCTGTGTATGATGTTAACCTTAACTTCCCTTTGTATGATGTTAACCTTAATTTCCCTGTGTATGATGTTAACCTTAACTTCCCTTTGTATGATGTTAACCTTAATTTCCCTGTGTATGATGTTAACCTTAACTTCCCCTTGTATGATGTTAACCTTAATTTCCCTGTGTATGATGTTAACCTTAACTTCCCCTTGTATGATGTTAACCTTAATTTCCCCTTGTATGATGTTAACCTTAACTTCCCCTTGTATGATGTTAACCTTAATTTCCCTGTGTATGATGTTAACCTTAACTTCCCTTTGTATGATGTTAACCTTAATTTCCCTGTGTATGATGTTAACCTTAACTTCCCTTTGTATGATGTTAACCTTAATTTCCCTGTGTATGATGTTAACCGTAACTTCCCTTTGTAGGATGTTAACCTTAATTTCCCTGTGTATGATGTTAACCTTAACTTCCCTTTGTATGATGTTAACCTTAACTTCCCCTTGTATGATGCTAACCTTAATTTTCCCGTGTATGATGTTAACTTTAAACTTCCCCATGTATGATGTTAACTTTAAACTGCTCCATTCATGATGTTAACTTTAAACAACTCCCCCATGTGTGATGTTAACCTTAACTCCCCTATGTATGATCTTAACTGTAAACATCACCATGTATGATGTTGTACTGTAAACTTCCCCATTCATAAATTAAACTTTTAATTCTCCAAGTATGATGTTAACTTTAAACTCTCCATGTATGATGTTAACTTCAAACCTCCCCATTCATAAATTAAACTTTAGCTTCCCCATTTACAATTTTAACCTTAACTTCCCCGTTCCTAAATTTAACTTCCCCATGTATGATGTAAACTTTAACTTCCCCATGTATTATCTTAACTTTGCAGGCTGTGGAGCTGAGCAGCGTGCCACAATCAGCTGACTATGACCCTCAAGACGAGGGCTCTGATGAGGGAGACTCATTCACAGACGCCCGGTCCACCAGCAGCAGCGTGAGTGAAAAGGAGGATGTCATGGAGAAAGACCTCGAGAACCAGGGTCCCGAGACGGTGCCAACAGGAAATGACAGTTCGGCCGACACTGAAGATGACAATAGCAAACTGCAGGATATTGATAACGCTGAAGTAGCAGAGAAGGATGCCAGCCCAGATGTCCAGTCACAGGACACTGTGTCACAAGGAAATGACAGTTTGGGAAAAGATGATGATGATGATGGTGACAAGGAAGTGGAGAAAGAGATAGATGTAAGCCAAGAGAACCAGAACAAGGAAACTGCGCCACTAGGTAATGATAGTTTGCAGGAAAGTGATGAGGACAATACTAGTAAACAGATGCCAAGTGATGACAATCCTGAGGTGGAGAAAGAAAGAAAAGATGTCAGTGCAGAGATTTCAGACTCTGAAGAAAAAACTGATCCCACAAAGCCTGCACAAAAGGAGGATTTAGATGAAACTGACAAGGGTTCTTTAATTGAAGGCCAGAAGGAACCTGAGAGAGAAAATACAACAGAGGAGAGCCCTCCTTTAGAGAAAAAGACACTTAATAATAATGATGCTGCAAGTGAGGTGAACAAATCCTAGGAGTAGTGTTACATGATCTCTTTAATCACCTTTTGAAGATCTAATTACACAAAAACTCTTTATGTGAATGTTTCATGAACAAATACAATGCTGTGAAAATAATACCAACTTCTCATTTACTATGATGTACTTCATTTTAATAAGATTTTTACCTAAGCCTTGCAGGTGTGATTTTTCTTGGGTTGTCTTTTAACATGTTTCAGTATTTCTTGACATCATTATAGGGAATAATGATGTGAATGTATATCTATGTATAGCACCTAATGTAATACTTTACTTTTACTCGAAATGTGTTAAGTTTACTTGTAAAGAAAAAAAAATACTTGAGCTCATGTCATGCTATCACAATGAACTGCAGCTACATGCTAACTTTTTATGAGCAACTGACCCCTATCAATTTCTTAAAATTAGGCGGCTCCTTTACTTGAGCTCCTTTATAGTACTAATATTTTCATGATAGAGCCAGTGTACAACCAACAATTACCATGTTGGGTATTCATCTATGAATCATCCTCTCTTTTATGAGTAATCCCACAAGCACATTCCCAACAACAGGAAGTCAGCAGCCAATGTCAGGTCCATATCTCTAGTCTCCATTTGAATTGTAGTATAAACTGCTATAAAAGTAAAGGAAGTCTGGGTTTGAATTTTCTCTCAATATTTATTGTTTATAAAAGAGGTGCATAAAGCCTTTCAGTACATACCGCTCTATATGTTTAAGACATGATTATGAGATAATCCACTGAAGGATCCACTACAGGACATGACATACAACAATACAGCGCAGATAAATACCTGGATATGTATAATCTCCAGCTACTGTACAGAACCACCGCCTCCTCCTAATCCCTCTCACAAACCATCCTTATCAACCCATTCGTATCAGTTCTAATTTATCTAATGCTTTGTTTACAAAATATCGGAAGATGAAATGTTAATCTGAAATCAAACAGCTTACCTTCAAATATATTGAGGATTGATCATTCATTCCAAAGTCACTTCAAAAATGTAATCGGTTGCAGATGAGACTTATCAAGGGAATATAATAGCATGAATGGGTTAACCCACCCCCCCCCTCCCCCATTCTCTCACACATTAACACCCTTCCCTCATGAATCCCCCTTTTCTTTCACACATTATCACCCCTCCTACATGCATCATAACAAAAATAGAGCACCCTCCCTCCCTCCACAGTGCATACTATATTACAGTGGAATAACAAAGCAATGTTTTCTATAGAGATAAGTATTACAGTTCTTGTAGCCATTAAATATTACACCGGTAAAAGAATAGTTACCTGCATAGAAACCAAAGCACCAAACTCAAATCCGCACCATTTTCCAATAACCCTCCAATTCTCAGAGTGACCCAAAATATCCTGACTCAATGCATAATATCTTCCGAATAGAAGCATCATTTAGAGAATGTTATTTTCAATACAAATCAATACTTCCCTTTATAAGTTTCTTGGGTAATCGTGCAATTCACTGCATTATTCTCAAAATTACCATCAGCACATCCAGATACTTTCTAACAGGTACTCTGAAGAATGGAATGGCTAGGCTGATCTTCTAAGCATCACACAGAGCAGAAAAGAGCATCATTTTAGTCACCCATAATGGTGAAAAAACGCACCCCATGGAATCATCAAAGTATACACAACTTCCATACTCAGCTTTTCCTCACCAGTTAACTCAATACATAACATGCTTCCTTTCTTTCCTTTCAAGATGGCCTCACTCACTCAGCTTCTTAAGTCATCATTCTCACTACATAAATAAAGTAACTCAATAGTCTCACATCTGTTTCCCGTTTTGCCTTCTCTACAACCAGAGCTTAGCTCTACAATTCCCACAAGCCATTGTATAGCACATAAACTAATAGTACAGATAATAAAAGTGTTTTGGTTTTTTTCTTTGATCACTCAATCTATCCTTTGGTACAATAGTACCATTTAATCTCCGGGTGATGTCAAACTTTATGGACAGCTAACATAATCAGAGGATATGATAGAAAATCAATTCATTTCTCACCGTTATCTATCATATCTCATTGGTTTGATAACAAGTTCTCCATCGCGCTAAACACAAGCTAAGGTTTTGGTCAGTTTTGGGGCCACTATGGCATTTCACCCTGTTTTCCACACAAATTACACACATACATTTCATGGCTAATACAAATGACTGTTAGCAAGCTGATTAGATGTCTATTATGTTAGTTTCCAGCTTCATTCAAAATCAATGTGCATTAGAAGTATTTTCTCTCTAAGAAGTCTGACATTTTATCAAGTACTGGACTTAGACTGAAGGGACAAAGTTAGCACTCAAAGAAGCATCTAGCAAAGCTACAATGTTCCTAATGTTGCAGGTATTTGTAACAGGTTGAAATACAAATTTCAAAATTATCAAATATCTTAACCAGTTAGAGAATCAATGATATTCAATTTTTTTGTCATTGTTTTCCATATTATATTTCGTGTTTCTTTAATGTCATACCAATGTGAATATCATTCAAGTTGATATGAACTAATTAGCAAATTGAAATATTTTTCCCTACCATATTTACTCTGAAATCATTCCAAGCAGCTCTCCATTAAAAAAAAAACACAATTTACTTTATCAGCTGAAAATCTACCAACGTTTGATCAATTTTCAAAAACTAAAGAATCAAAATTCAACTTTGCCTTTAATACATCTTGCACCCAACTCAGTACTCACTTAAATAGAACTGGTAACCATTTACAAAATAAGAACACAACCAAAATGGAAAAGTATTTGTTCATATACAGAGAAGCATTTACTGAGTCATAGACATTCAATTCAATTTGTCCATAAAGTGGTGTTAAGAAAGGATTTTTATTATTCTAAATATATAAACATTGAATGCACCACCGGCTGGTCTTTAGTGTTTGACCAAACAATTAATTTACAGATTTTACAGGTTAGTTGAGTATACAATAACATACAATATTGCTGACTGCATCAATCTGGTTACACTATCCAATACCATCTTCCAAACCCTACTCTTTTTTAGATCATACGTTGCACTAGTACAATTTTCTGTTGTACCATACTGAACGTCTGACTTCAACGCTGTTCTGCGCCAATATTTATGTGTGAGAAAACATCCTTTGTAAACAAGAAAAGGTTGTTTTTTACCTGCTCATAGATTTCATTCAACCATGGCACTTCCTACAAAGCTACTCATTTGTGTATCTATCACCCGTATACAGTAGGATGGTACATTTCTTGAGGTGAACTTCAGGACTGGCATTTCGTTAAAATGAACATGATGGAATACATTTTATGTTGATCACCAGTATTTCGTATTTCCATCAATTAGCGAACTACCAGTTTTACCCAGCTCTTGATGTCAAAATATAAGAATTCAAAGGGTAGCACCAGGTTTGAAGCAATGTGAGAAATCTTTGCAATCACAAAGGTATTCCTTTCAAGAATATTCAGTGGGAAGATAGCAGCATGGTCAGTAATTGAAATATCCATTACCCATTGGCTGTTTAGCACCACAAAACGTTGATGGATTAGTGGCAATTAAATCCAATGCTAATTGCTAGACATATTCTGTGAATATACACATTTCATGAGACAACATTCTTGTAAGCAAAAGAGCCAGGCCGATGAGCCAGGAGTACAAACATACCTTTGCACATAGATATTTGTGAACACACCTCTAAGCATTTTAATAGTTGACATTCTCGTGGGTACCACTGCAAGGCTTTGTGTAATGGATCATGCATACCTCTTTCTAATCCAAAGAACACCTCTCTACATACAAGTATAAATGTCCATGCATCTGAGACAAACCTTGAAAAAATGACCAGTTTATGAGATAATATTGCTCGCAAGTAATAAATGTTCACTAGACATAGACAATTCTGTGAATTCCAACATGTTTCTTCTCGGTATTGGCATGGATCACATGGACTTCACAATGCTGGCTTATGCTAATGTTCAGTGCAAGGAAGCATAATCACTCCAGTAAAATAGTTGTGGGTTCTAGTAGTCTTTCTAGAGCCCACATATCTCGACAATCCCATATCACTGAACAGAGACGGAGATCCCCTCACTGTAAAGACTGGTGCCATAATTTCCCTGAAATAGACGCGATACATTTCACACAGATGTTATTGCCATCTGTTTCCGAGCACCACTCTAGGTTATCCAGGAAGCGTTTTCTGTAGACAGGTTTGGTTATATATTAGGCATGCATACTGATACCACTCCTCAATGATGCTCCCTTTACTCAGGCACATGTCCAACATTGAAAAAGGTGGCCAACATTTTAACCAACTGCGGTTAAGAATTATACTTTTGCATAGAAACACTCATAGAGACATCTTACTCATCACAAACAACTGGTTAGAAATACATGCTTAAAATTTAACCAAAAATGAAAAGTATTTACTGAGAAATCTAAGAGTATTTGTGGAATACTATTACTGGGGTTACACTACAATGTTGCCTATTGAGTCAAGCCAAACCATTGTCAATATGATTTCACTATGTTACTCAGTATCAAACAACAACCAAATGAAACCTCAAAACCCTGTAAGAAATGGACCTATCCCTATTTAAGGTTAATATTCATACATGCACTATGGACAATGAGGGAAGAAATATTGTAAATGTCTTGCTCACCCTCGGAACTTGTGGTTGTATTTCACAATATATTCAGAAGTCACAAGCTTTTATTTTCACAAATAACACAAATAATAGATAAATACATAGGGTGTAACTGTGCTACGTAGGAGTCCAACTCTTGCTACATATATACATTAACCAGTACACATAACTACTTTGCGATGCTTAAATGAGCTCGGGCCATAAGGAATGATGCTTAATACAGGCATCAAACCATAAATAATGTACATTTCAGGCTTAGGAAACAAGACTTCATTGCAATTCCAGGTGTAGATTTTTTTTCACAAAAACTCTCCAAAAGATAACATTATAATTGTACTTCAATCATTTCAATGTTCTCAGCTTTAAGGGTTATGTTGTGAGGATATTGGCTTCTCGATAGTAGTAATCCTTCCAATACTGAGGCTACTATCTTCCAAATCACAAGGACTCAAAGATTTTTGAAAACCATCTAAACCCTGTCAAGTATGTATTCATTAGATAGCTCTCACTGAGTACTTTCAAATGAGTACCTAAGTGCCAGGTTTTCAGTCATTTTTCAAATATTTTGCATCATTTTGTATTACCAAAATTAGCAACCAGCGACATAAGGGTTAAGACCAAATAAGACACTATTAAAATGTTTGACTAACTCGAAAAAGTTGAATACAATATACCAAAATCAATCAAGTAGGAATAACAAGACAATATGATAAAAGTCTGAGAAAAAGAACTACAATTGGCAAGGTTCTGTATATCAACTTGTAGGGAGAACACACTGAATATCTAACCACTTAGATTCCTCCAGATTTCGGTTGAACTGAGCTCTTCCAAATGGCCAGCTTATAACAATCGCAAAGCAGTTTTTCCAAGATTTCCAGTTGGTAGATGTCCATTACACATTTTCCATGATCTAGCACCAGATTATTTCTTTCCTTTGAGCTTGTCGATGATGTGGCAAAGCTTGAGGGCAGGGCCAAGTTTGAGGCCCATGTACTTCATCATAAGATCGCTGTTCAAAAGCATCAAGGCCTTGCCATCAATTTCCTGCAACACAAATATAGTGACCTGAATTACTGCTATACAGAAAGTAAAAAATAGCCACATAGTATTTGATTTCTTATCCTTCATATTGTAACATGCATCATTAACTCATTGACACCTGGAATGCACCTCGGACAACTTTAAAAATAACTCTTAAAATAATAGAGTATTATTTGAAAGATATTTGAGGGGTGATTATCAGACACTAAAGGAACCAAACATTCAGTGAAATATTTCTCAAAATACTGCATTGTTGCAAAGATATTTCCATGTGTTTCAGACCTTTTGTACACTCAAAACGTTTCTGTAGATGCACACAATATACTTCATCCTTGCATATGAATAAGGGAAAAATAGAATATTGTACAACTCGCCAGTACTTACATGTTTTCTAAAGAGTTCCATGTGCAGTGAGAGGGCTGGGTCTGTCTCTATGATGTGCCGAACCACCTCCTCCAAACTCCACTCTGACGGCTCGTGGGACAGTGGACGACTGAACTTCATTTCTGTAGTGGAACTTGCTGCAAACAAATGGAGAACTTAGAAAAACAAAAAGATGTAAGAAGGCCTGATCTTTTTGAGTCATAAAGGTATAAAGTTGAACCTGCTTGGGAAGAGGGGGAGACTTATTAGGTGGTCCTCATTAAAATATGCTTTTGCAAAATATGTTTTTGCCCCTTGTATATAGAGGCCAGGAGTTTGATTTTGAAAATTAATGAGTATGCACAATTAAAAGATTCTCTATCTCTAAAGTATGTGTGCCCAAGTGGGTGTGTTTACTTAAAGAGAAGTTACCTTCCAAATGTGTGTGTGTGTGTGTGTGTGTGTGTGTGTGTGTGTGTGTGTGTGTGTTTGTTTAGTTTTACTTTGAAAGAAGTTGCCTTCAACAGTGTGTGTGTTGGTATGTGTGTGCTTGTTTTAACTTAGACAGTACTTACCTTCCACACATGTAGATGCTCTTCTGTGCAATTTTGGTGCCTTTCCAGACCCCCCTCCTCCTCCTCCTCCTCCCCCTCTCTGGCTGTCTCCAGACTCTGTGGACCATCTCCTCTTGTTCCCCCCGGCGACACTACTACTACTGCTGCTGCTGCTATGTGAAGCACCATGTGAACTGCCATGTGAAGTGCTGCTGCTGCTGCTGCTGCCTTGGGAATTGCTATGGCTACTGCTGTTGTTGCCGTGCGGGTTGCCGCCGCCGCTGCTGCTGTGTGTGTTTGTATGTGTTTTGCTGTGTTGATGTGGACTTGGCCGTACGGGTTCTGAGAGCCTCTGTGCTGATGATGGAGTGGGCGTTTTCAATGCTGTCAGCTCCAGTGCTGAAAAGATTAAAAGTTACAAGTTTGACTTCCTTGTCAGGGTGCAACATAGGTTCCAAAACATTACTTCCTGAGCAGAGCAAGCTGCCCCTAAAGTTAACTTGCCCTGCCGACACTTCCACTTGCCCCGCCACTCTGTTAAACAAAGGTGAGATACCCAAAATATTACTTGCTGAGCGGGACAACTTAGGGTCTTGTTCAGCTTGCCCGATTGGCGTTTTTTTAAAAATGAATCTCCTTGCAATTTGCAACAGGGCAAGTGGTTAGGTTGAACGGTGCTTGTTCAGTAGAGACTTACCATGTTATTGAGAAAATGCATATCATCTACAGTAAAAACAGGGAGAGAACAAAATTAATCAATAGCAAATTTAATTTTGTGGGTCATGTTTTTTTAAACCCTTCCGATGCTAAGGCTACTTTCATCTAAAGCACAATGAAGCAATGAGTTTTGAAAGCCATCTAAACCCTATCATGTTGGTATCCATTGGATAGCTCTCACTAAGTACTCTCAGATGAGTACCCAAATGACAGGGTTAACAGTGATTTTTCCAGTTTTTTGCATCATTTTGTATAGGGAAAATTAGCCACCAGCTGCTTAAAGGTTAATAAAACAGAATAATTGTTTACAGACAAAAAATAACATTTTTTAATTGACTTACCCAAACTTAATTCAACTCAATATTTTTTACCAGTATTTCTTCCTGTTGATAAGAATTCAATTGAAGGGCTGTCCAAAACAAAGCTACCCTTCTATCAAAATCTAAATCTACAAAGGTTTTTGGTAGTAAATGCAACATGCAACTCTCCATAAAGTATTCTGTGAATTTATGTTTACTTGCAAAGTTATCTTCAAACATATAGTAGTTTCCCTGCATGAATATGTAAATATCTGCAGATGTTTAAAGAACAAAGGTACAAGGTAGATTCCACTGGTGTAATCGATAGCAACCAACTAGATGATTCCATCATCTTGTAGTATACTCTCTATCAGTAGATGGTTGTGATCAGGGACTTAGCCACGATACATCCTACGGTACCTGTCTTTTGGACAGGCAGTTTCCTGAAAACCTACATGTACTTTTTGGACAGGTAAACGTTTTTATAAAGATTTTTCAATTTTGACTTTTTGGGGTAATAACCAAATAATTTCCAAACAAACCATCTTTTAGGACATGGCTGAAGTTCAAATTGCCCTTTTTGACACAATCGGCTATCAAATGTAGCTGGTATAAGGATTTGAAGTAGATTAGAAGCTAAATCTGGACGGGCAGAGATTTTGGAAATGCTGTTTTGGACAGGCATTTTTATAATCCTGTCTAAGAGCCTGCAGTGTGATGCATCAGACTTGAGACTTACAGACATAAAGGGATATTGTCCTAGAACCCGTTCCACTGATGTCATCAATGGTAACCAACTAGATGATTCCATCGCCGTGTGGTTTACTGTAGAGGCTTGTGACAGTAAATCCTTACAGATGATACAAATGGAAGTTTCTCTCACCTTGTGGTTTGATATCTGCCATCTTACTGCATTTGGGACAGCCGGTCTCGAGGGGCTGACTCGTGTACATGTTCTCACAGGTGTTCAGATCCTCTAGCAGACTCTCCAGGAAACTCCAGAACCGAGACACCTTCTCTATGGGGGGAATTCTACGAGTTAACGTTTTATCTCCATAGTTTGCTGCAAGTAGAACATACAGGGGAAAATTAGTTACTTTTATCCTGGATTTGGAATCTGGAATTTCATTTTTCGTGACTTTTTCTGCCATATGCGGCTAAGTCGTGACTAGCCAGTTGTAACTGATGGAGGAAACATGAGTACCCAGTGAAAACCAACACGTAACCCCAAGTCACTGTTTGTAGGAAAAGGCACTCAAAACCAAACTTTGTTGAAAAAATTCATGCAAGATGATCCTATACTATCTGCATGCTCTGAAATTCATGTAAATAGTTAACAAATAAAGAAAGAATTTTGAAATATTATGTTTGTAGGAAAAGACACTCAAAACCAAACTTTTTGAAAAATAATCATGCAAGATGATCCTATACTATCTGCATGCTCTGATAATCATGCAAATAATTAACAAATAAAGAAAGAATTATGAAAATATCTATGGGATGCACCTCTACAATATATCTACTGAATGCACCGATCATTATGAGAACAATAAGTGATTTGAGAAAGAATCTGTTAAGTATTTAAAAATAAAATTTAATTTTTTCCCTCAAATATTTCCCAAATGTTGAATTCATAAATTAGTTATCCATTAAGTAGTTATAACTATCTGTGGAGAAAGAATAGGTAAATAATCAGTTTCAGTGGGCTAGGTATGACATGAAACAGAACTGAATGCAATGGAGAGAAACATCCCTCCTCTTACTATTATAATGCCTTACTCCACATTTTTTGAAAGCAACTTATTAGCAATCCACTAACCTGTGCAAATGACCCTGCCTTGCCCTTCTTTGATCATGTCGAAGACCGCCTTTTCTTTGGAGGCACAGTCTATACAGGCTTGTACGGCCTCGCGCAGGACCCGGTTTATGGAGCCAGGACCAAACTGCAACGGCAACTGTGCCATCTTCTCCGCCACTAGATATGGACCCACGTTGCAGCCCGAGTTCACATAGACACACACTGCAAAACAAGCAAAATCATTCTTATATTGACAGTTCAGAACTCAACCATTCCTGCTAAATCGTCCTCTAGACATTGTTGTATTGATCTATAATACTTTTGATGATAACTTGGTAATCGAGAATTATTTTTTCAAAATACTTGAAGGGGTGTTGTTGACAAGATTTTGAATAACATTTCAAATATTTTCCCAATTTTGCTTTTTCCTGTAACATTTCATTAAAAATTGTCAGGTTGGCCACTATGGGCCTAAGTCCGGTTTCCCGGACCCATCCTATATAGGAAGGAAACAAAAGAATATATAAATGAAAACTATTGATTCTAGCCCCGCAGGGTTATAACGATCTGATAGATGTATTGGACCCTCTTGAATTATGCCCCGCAGGGCCAAAACACAATTTTGGAAAACATAGTAAGGAAAAGAAACTAACCCTTAATGCCCGGCTCATAATCTATTGTTAGAAACACCAACACAATTGAAATGTCTTGAAAACAAACACGCAACAATTAGACAACATCAGATTTTGCAGGTGCGTCCTGCTTGTTGGCTGACGTCATCCATTGTCGCGTCATCAACGCACGTGCAAATTTAAAATCAACAAGAAACATGGCGGACCGCTACGATCATGAGCGCAACACAAACTTCCTTTGAATTAATTAGATTTAAATCATGTAAAAGAACTGCTGCACAGTATACTTGCGGATAATCGATGGTATGGCCCGGAGGATCAAGATTCAATTTAATTCAATTAGTTGTTATGCATACATGTGTCTATAGGTTTGGTTCCGGGCAGGGGGTTTTGTAAGTATGGCTGTCTTTTCGTTTCTTTTTTCCATTCATTTTCTAATTTCCTTTATCATTTGCTTAGTAAATTGTTTCATCAGTAATTAGGATGTAAATATTCAATGGTTTTTGGTTGTTTTTGTTTTGCTTTCTTTAGTGAAATTGATCTTTTGTTGTGGTTTGTTTTGGTGTGTCAACTTTTAATGTTTTTGTTTTCTATTTATGTTTAATAATAAGCGGCTGCGGCGCTTATTATATGCGCCTACGGCGCATTTATATGGCGCCTGCGGCGCCAGTAAAAACACTACGGGGATCCCTATATATATTTCTGAATCTTTATTTTATGTTTCAATAGTATATATTTCGTTTCCTCTCCCTATATAGGGTGGGTCCGGGGTTCCGGACTTAGGCCGCCACTATGAGCATTACATCTAAATACAGGTGTCTTGCATTTGGAACATAAGGCTAATTTTGCACTTGAATAATACTCTATAGTGGTGAACCGAATATAAAACACAACACACCATAGAAGAAATACTAGTACTAGCAAATCACTTCTGAAACCATGGTTTTCATTTTCATTTGACTGTTAGTCAGTGAATGTCCCATATTCTAATTCCATAATATTTGATGAACTTACCAGAAGGTGCGTTTCCTGTTGCCTAATAAATACCCTAGAATCTTATACTAGCTTTATGATATTCGAAGACATTACCAGATAAGAATTGTTTTTTGTTTCCTACTCAATAAATTCTCTATGATTTTATTTCATTATATTTGAAGATCTTAGCAGATGAATCTTGTTAACTTGACTGAACTGCTGTTATGTTTCCTAGTCAATAAATTGATCTAGCTTTATGGCATTAGATTTTCTTACCAGATGAGTTTTGCTAATTAAACAGAACATAAATAACCTAGGATCTTTATGCCATGGTCTTAGCCAGCAGGGCGTCTGGGTGTCATTTGGACATCCAACCTCAAAAGTTCCCCTTTAGGACACCCAAAGATTTTTGCGAAGTATTTCTAAAAATATCAATTTCAAGCACAATATTGATTAAATTTCACCTCAATATAATTCCCATGGCATTGTATATGCTTTATTTTCATTAAGTAAATACATTTTTGTGGTTGTAATCTGAGTATATTGTTGTCTCCATTAAAAAATTGGACTCCGAAAAGTTTTACAATTGCCATTTTTGGACACCCAATATCTAAATCCTGGCTAAGTCCCTGCTCTATGGTATCCAATGATGTTACCTGATGAGTTTTGTTTGTCGGAGCTGGTGTCGGGCTCGGTGACTGTGACTTTAGGTGAGGGGTTCTCTGGGGTGGCTTACCTGATGAGTTTTGTTCGTCAGAGCTGGTGTCGGGCTCGGTGACTGTGACTTTAGGTGAGGGGTATATCTGGGGTGGCTTACCTGATGAGTTTTGTTCGTCAGAGCTGGTGTCAGGCTCGGTGACTGTGACTTTAGGTGAGGGGTATATCTGGGGTGGCTTACCTGATGAGTTTTGTTCGTCAGAGCTGGTGTCGGGCTCGGTGACTGTGACTTTAGGTGAGGAGTTCCCTGGGGTGGCTTACCTGATGAGTTTTGTTCATCAGAGCTGGTGTCAGGCTCGGTGACTGTGACTTTAGGTGAGGGGTATATCTGGGGTGGCTTACCTGATGAGTTTTGTTCGTCAGAGCTGGTGTCGGGCTCGGTGACTGTGACTTTAGGTGAGGGGTATATCTGGGGTGACTTACCTGATGAGTTTTGTAACGAGGTGTCAGGCTCGGTGTCAGGCTCGGTGACTGTGACTTTAGGTGAGGGGGTTTTCTGGGGTGGCTTACCTGATGAGTTTTGTTCGTCAGAGCTGGTGTCGGGCTCGGTGACTGTGACTTTAGGTGAGGGGTATATCTGGGGTGACTTACCTGATGAGTTTTGTTCGTCAGAGCTGGTGTATATCTCGGTGACTGTGACTTTAGGTGAGGGGTATATCTGGGGTGGCTTACCTGATGAGTTTTGTTCGTCAGAGCTGGTGTCAGGCTCGGTGACTGTGACTTTAGGTGAGGGGTATATCTGGGGTGGCTTACCTGATGAGTTTTGTTCGTCAGAGCTGGTGTCAGGCTCGGTGACTGTGACTTTAGGTGAGGGGGTTTACCTGATGAGTTTTGTTCGTCAGAGCTGGTGTCAGGCTCGGTGACTGTGACTTTAGGTGAGGGGGTTTTCTGGGGTGGCTTACCTGATGAGTTTTGTTCGTCAGAGCTGGTGTCAGGCTCGGTGACTGTGACTTTAGGTGAGGGGTATATCTGGGGTGACTTACCTGATGAGTTTTGTTTGTTAGAGCTGGTGTCAGGCTCGGTGACTGTGACTTTAGGTGAGGGGGTTTTCTGGGGTGGCTTACCTGATGAGTTTTGTTCGTCAGAGCTGGTGTCGGGCTCGGTGACTGTGACTTTAGGTGAGGGGTATATCTGGGGTGGCTTACCTGATGAGTTTTGTTCGTCAGAGCTGGTGTCAGGCTCGGTGACTGTGACTTTAGGTGAGGGGTATATCTGGGGTGGCTTACCTGATGAGTTTTGTTCGTCAGAGCTGGTGTCTGGCTCGGTGACTGTGACTTTAGGTGAGGGGTATATCTGGGGTGGCTTACCTGATGAGTTTTGTTCGTCAGAGCTGGTGTCAGGCTCGGTGACTGTGACTTTAGGTGAGGGGTATATCTGGGGTGGCTTACCTGATGAGTTTTGTTCGTCAGAGCTGGTGTCAGGCTCGGTGACTGTGACTTTAGGTGAGGGGTATATCTGGGGTGGCTTACCTGATGAGTTTTGTTCGTCAGAGCTGGTGTCAGGCTCAGTGACTGTGACTTTAGGTGAGGGGTATATCTGGGGTGACTTACCTGATGAGTTTTGTTCGTCAGAGCTGGTGTCGGGCTCGGTGACTGTGACTTTAGGTGAGGGGTATATCTGGGGTGGCTTACCTGATGAGTTTTGTTCGTTAGAGCTGGTGTCGGGCTCGGTGACTGTGACTTTAGGTGAGGGGTATATCTGGGGTGGCTTACCTGATGAGTTTTGTTCATCAGAGCTGGTGTCAGGCTCGGTGACTGTGACTTTAGGTGAGGGGTATATCTGGGGTGGCTTACCTGATGAGTTTTGTTCGTCAGAGCTGGTGTCGGGCTCGGTGACTGTGACTTTAGGTGAGGGGTATATCTGGGGTGGCTTACCTGATGAGTTTTGTTCGTCAGAGCTGGTGTCAGGCTCGGTGACTGTGACTTTAGGTGAGGGGTATATCTGGGGTGGCTTACCTGATGAGTTTTGTTCGTCAGAGCTGGTGTCGGGCTCGGTGACTGTGAGTTTAGGTGAGGGGGTTTTCTGGGGTGGCTTACCTGATGAGTTTTGTTCGTCAGAGCTGGTGTCAGGCTCGGTGACTGTGACTTTAGGTGAGGGGTATATCTGGGGTGGCTTACCTGATGAGTTTTGTTCGTCAGAGCTGGTGTCAGGCTCGGTGACTGTGACTTTAGGTGAGGGGTATATCTGGGGTGGCTTACCTGATGAGTTTTGTTCGTCAGAGCTGGTGTCAGGCTCGGTGACTGTGACTTTAGGTGAGGGGTATATCTGGGGTGACTTACCTGATGAGTTTTGTTCATCAGAGCTGGTGTCAGGCTCGGTGACTGTGACTTTAGGTGAGGGGTATATCTGGGGTGGCTTACCTGATGAGTTTTGTTCGTCAGAGCTGGTGTCGGGCTCGGTGACTGTGACTTTAGGTGAGGGGTATATCTGGGGTGGCTTACCTGATGAGTTTTGTTCGTCAGAGCTGGTGTCAGGCTCGGTGACTGTGACTTTAGGTGAGGGGTATATCTGGGGTGGCTTACCTGATGAGTTTTGTTCGTCAGAGCTGGTGTCAGGCTCGGTGACTGTGACTTTAGGTGAGGGGGTTTTCTGGGGTGGCTTACCTGATGAGTTTTGTTCGTCAGAGCTGGTGTCGGGCTCGGTGACTGTGACTTTAGGTGAGGGGTATATCTGGGGTGGCTTACCTGATGAGTTTTGTTCGTCAGAGCTGGTGTCAGGCTCGGTGACTGTGACTTTAGGTGAGGGGTATATCTGGGGTGGCTTACCTGATGAGTTTTGTTCGTCAGAGCTGGTGTCAGGCTCGGTGACTGTGACTTTAGGTGAGGGGGTTTTCTGGGGTGGCTTACCTGATGAGTTTTGTTCGTCAGAGCTGGTGTCAGGCTCGGTGACTGTGACTTTAGGTGAGGGGGTTTTCTGGGGTGGCTTACCTGATGAGTTTTGTTCGTCAGAGCTGGTGTCGGGCTCGGTGACTGTGACTTTAGGTGAGGGGTATATCTGGGGTGACTTACCTGATGAGTTTTGTTCGTCAGAGCTGGTGTCGGGCTCGGTGACTGTGACTTTAGGTGAGGGGTATATCTGGGGTGGCTTACCTGATGAGTTTTGTTCGTCAGAGCTGGTGTCAGGCTCGGTGACTGTGACTTTAGGTGAGGGGTATATCTGGGGTGACTTACCTGATGAGTTTTGTTCGTCAGAGCTGGTGTCAGGCTCGGTGACTGTGACTTTAGGTGAGGGGTATATCTGGGGTGACTTACCTGATGAGTTTTGTTCGTCAGAGCTGGTGTCAGGCTCGGTGACTGTGACTTTAGGTGAGGGGTATATCTGGGGTGGCTTACCTGATGAGTTTTGTTCGTCAGAGCTGGTGTCAGGCTCGGTGACTGTGACTTTAGGTGAGGGGGTATATCTGGGGTGGCTTACCTGATGAGTTTTGTTCGTTAGAGCTGGTGTCGGGCTCGGTGACTGTGACTTTAGGTGAGGGGTATATCTGGGGTGGCTTACCTGATGAGTTTTGTTCGTTAGAGCTGGTGTCAGGCTCGGTGACTGTGACTTTAGGTGAGGGGTATATCTGGGGTGGCTTACCTGATGAGTTTTGTTTGTCGGAGCTGGTGTCGGGCTCGGTGACTGTGACTTTAGGTGAGGGGTATATCTGGGGTGGCTTACCTGATGAGTTTTGTTCGTCAGAGCTGGTGTCAGGCTCGGTGACTGTGACTTTAGGTGAGGGGGTATATCTGGGGTGGCTTACCTGATGAGTTTTGTTCGTTAGAGCTGGTGTCGGGCTCGGTGACTGTGACTTTAGGTGAGGGGTATATCTGGGGTGGCTTACCTGATGAGTTTTGTTCGTTAGAGCTGATGTCAGGCTCGGTGACTGTGACTTTAGGTGAGGGGTATATCTGGGGTGGCTTACCTGATGAGTTTTGTTCGTCAGAGCTGGTGTCGGGCTAGGTGACTGTGACTTTAGGTGAGGGGTATATCTGGGGTGGCTTACCTGATGAGTTTTGTTCGTCAGAGCTGGTGTCAGGCTCGGTGACTGTGACTTTAGGTGAGGGGTATATCTGGGGTGGCTTACCTGATGAGTTTTGTTCGTTAGAGCTGGTGTCGGGCTCGGTGACTGTGACTTTAGGTGAGGGGTATATCTGGGGTGGCTTACCTGATGAGTTTTGTTCGTTAGAGCTGGTGTCAGGCTCGGTGACTGTGACTTTAGGTGAGGGGTATATCTGGGGTGGCTTACCTGATGAGTTTTGTTTGTCGGAGCTGGTGTCGGGCTCGGTGACTGTGACTTTAGGTGAGGGGTATATCTGGGGTGGCTTACCTGATGAGTTTTGTTCGTCAGAGCTGGTGTCAGGCTCGGTGACTGTGACTTTAGGTGAGGGGGTATATCTGGGGTGGCTTACCTGATGAGTTTTGTTCGTTAGAGCTGGTGTCGGGCTCGGTGACTGTGACTTTAGGTGAGGGGTATATCTGGGGTGGCTTACCTGATGAGTTTTGTTCGTTAGAGCTGGTGTCAGGCTCGGTGACTGTGACTTTAGGTGAGGGGTATATCTGGGGTGGCTTACCTGATGAGTTTTGTTCGTCAGAGCTGGTGTCGGGCTCGGTGACTGTGACTTTAGGTGAGGGGTATATCTGGGGTGGCTTACCTGATGAGTTTTGTTCGTCAGAGCTGGTGTCAGGCTCGGTGACTGTGACTTTAGGTGAGGGGTTTTCTGGGGTGGCTTACCTGATGAGTTTTGTTCGTCAGAGCTGGTGTCAGGCTCGGTGACTGTGACTTTAGGTGAGGGGTATATCTGGGGTGACTTACCTGATGAGTTTTGTTCGTCAGAGCTGGTGTCAGGCTCGGTGACTGTGACTTTAGGTGAGGGGTATATCTGGGGTGGCTTACCTGATGAGTTTTGTTCGTCAGAGCTGGTGTCGGGCTCGGTGACTGTGACTTTAGGTGAGGGGTATATCTGGGGTGGCTTACCTGATGAGTTTTGTTCGTCAGAGCTGGTGTCAGGCTCGGTGACTGTGACTTTAGGTGAGGGGTATATCTGGGGTGGCTTACCTGATGAGTTTTGTTCGTCAGAGCTGGTGTCAGGCTCGGTGACTGTGACTTTAGGTGAGGGGTATATCTGGGGTGGCTTACCTGATGAGTTTTGTTCGTCAGAGCTGGTGTCGGGCTCGGTGACTGTGACTTTAGGTGAGGGGTATATCTGGGGTGGCTTACCTGATGAGTTTTGTTCGTCAGAGCTGGTGTCAGGCTCGGTGACTGTGACTTTAGGTGAGGGGTATATCTGGGGTGGCTTACCTGATGAGTTTTGTTCGTCAGAGCTGGTGTCAGGCTCGGTGACTGTGACTTTAGGTGAGGGGTATATCTGGGGTGGCTTACCTGATGAGTTTTGTTCGTCAGAGCTGGTGTCAGGCTCGGTGACTGTGACTTTAGGTGAGGGGTATATCTGGGGTGGCTTACCTGATGAGTTTTGTTCGTTAGAGCTGGTGTCAGGCTCGGTGACTGTGACTTTAGGTGAGGGGTATATCTGGGGTGGCTTACCTGATGAGTTTTGTTCGTCAGAGCTGGTGTCAGGCTCGGTGACTGTGACTTTAGGTGAGGGGTTCTCTGGAGTGGCCTCAGGTGTGGGTAGGGAGTTGGGGCTCGTCTGTGTCTGGGAGTTCTCTTTACTTGATGGGCTGCCTAGGCGTATTGGTTGTGGGTTGTTTAGCATCAGCTGCGGGTTCTTCATCAATTTGTTCGCTTTATACTGTGGTAATCCTGAAAAATATTCACAGATCACTATCAATACACAAGGCAATGTGAGCCGTAATAAGTATTACTTTAATTTCATAATAAATAAAATACAACTGGTGCTTTACATATATATATATACATATATACATATATACATATTTACACACACACACATATATATATATATACATTTAAGTTAGGTATCTATATATAAGTATTGTATCATATCGTTTAAGAATTGAAATATTGAATAAGTTGACACAATGCGACATAGGCATCTCTATGCAAAGGAAGTATGAAGGAAATATCATTATTTTTTGTATGATGAAAATTTTAAAGGTGCCAATCCCTAGCACTGACTTACCTTTCTGTCCTGGTGGTTGCAGGGGATGGTTACTCAGTGCACACCAGCCCACCGTGAAGATATCTCTAGAGTCATATCTGGTCCAATAGTCAAACGCCCCTCGCCAACCATCAAACTCCACATGGATTTGGTCATCCTTAACGGTGCCTATCGTCGCTGGACAGATCAGCTGAGGGTTCTTACGATCAACAGCCTCCAACTTCATGCCAACTTCAAACAGGTTAGTTCTAGGCGTGGGGGGATCCTGGAAAAAAAGTGGCCAACCCTGTACCATATTCGGCATTTCTGTGTACGTCATAAAAAACAACAAATAAACAACTCATCTATGCAAGGCCAACATGAATATTTTAGGATAAACTTGCAGTGTCAAGCATGTTGCTGTTTTCTCACGAAATTTTAATAATCAATCAATCAATCTTTCATACACATAATATCTAAATAGATTAGAATTTTCATATGCTCTTTCAGGATTGTTAAAATTACTATTGATTATACTTGTTACTTGAAGTGGAATGTTGTCAAGCTTCTCTGCTAACTGACAACTGCTAAATATTTGGATTAAAAGCCTACACAAGGGGATATAGAACTCAATATCTTTGTAAACCACTCTACCACTTAAGTAAGCCATTCTTTAATGCTTAGATCTAAATGCTGACAGGAAATGTAAGATTATTACATGCTGGCCTGTGAGCTTACCATCAACAATTCTTCTTTCTCATTCTTAATTATACAGGCATTGGGTATGAACAGGGTAAGGTCTGTCTTTCTTTTCATTTAAAAGTTATCACATAGTAATTTAGAAAGCTAGGCTGTAATTTTGTGTGCCACTTATCTATAAAATACTGGCTAGATGAAAAGTCAGTTTTCTCTATCTATGTTTTTTATATAAAACTTTCTTTAACTCATCAAAAGAAAATGTGGTGAGGCATGCCAAACTGAAAATCTAAATTTAAATCATTTAAAATAGTCAAAACAATCTACTTGAGGTCAGCTAAAGGAACTTAGAATATAGATCATCAAAATGTTGATAAAATCTTAAATTAGATCTAAAGAATAGAGAACAGGGTTGCTGTTAGCAGATAAAAGCATTGTTCATTGTAATCAAGCAACAATCTCAGAATACCTTTTTAAATAAGGGATTTCATTTTTCATATTTGACAATAATGTAAGAAATTTTCTTAGAGGTCTAGCTTTAGGTATCTACATCACAATTAGGTGCTTTATATAGACTACCGCTAGACCCACATGTTCAGATTATTTGTAAAAGGTCATGAAGCTCTAATATCCTATCTGAAGAGTCTCTGTGAAAATCAAACTAGCCATTGAAAATGCATGCTCTGATAACTTAGAAAACCTCTTGAAGATACTTAAGCAAATATAAAATCTTGAAATCACTGAACAACACAATCTTACTAAATGTGTTTTTGATTGGGCAGGTAAAATTAAGGTCCCGTCTTAAAAGGGATCACTCATCAGTGTCTGGCAATACAATATTCGTATTTGGTATTGCATTGAGTCCTGGTGCTGACCCATATATTAAACAAACATGACTTTGATGCAAACTTGTTAAAAGCTTTGTGTATAAGGGCTGGGACATTGCTGTAACTAGTAGCACTACCCGGCCACCTACCACCTACTTATTATAATCACACCCTGTATTGTGATGATGACTAGCAATGACTCAAATATTTCTGAGATAATTAGGCAGAGATTTGTCACAACAGGATGACATCACTAAAATTATTCAGAGCAAAGATTTTCAGGCACAAAGAGGCAAATAAGGAAAAGAAAAATAGTATTCTTGCGTATCTTAGTTGAAAAATCAAATCAAAACAAGTGCAAAATCCCTACTCCTAAACAAAGACAACTACTTAGTCTGATTGAAATAAAGATAACTGAAGGTGTGATTTTGAGATGCAGATATAGGAAGGATATGGAACGATTATAAGGGGACCCCTTTATGCGTTAAACATACAGGTGAACTTGGATATGACAGACTCAATGGGACCAGGAAAATTGGTCCATCTTATGCAAAATCCGTCATATACATATGACGAATACTTGATATGCATCGGACTGGGACCAAGCATATCGTCCTTCGTATGCAAAAATCCGTCGTAAAGTGGTCCGTCATATCCAAGTTCACCTGTACTACTGTCCTAGTCAAAATGGCACCAATGTCGAAATGTGTATGTATTTAATCATGTATTTAATACAAATGTAGGGGTCAAATGGGTTAAACATTTTAAGGAAAAAAAACATACAATAATTTATGTTGAATTGGAATAAATGTTGGATTGATAGCTCTTCATGTGCAAAATGCATTTGGTGAGGTTGAACATGGAAAATTGTTTGACAACCCCCTTCCCATTTGTGTTAAACATGAGAATAATTGTAGTCAAAAGGCCACTTATGAACTTGGTGCTGGCTGAAAATGATTCCCCCAGCTTCTGTTGTCATTAAGTACACAAACACCAAATTGTAAAATCAGGTATCGGCCTCAGGGAGGTTGGAGGACTTTACAAATTTTTGACAACCCCCCTCCCCATGAGTGTAAAATATAAGAATAGCTGTGGTTGAAAAGACACTTATGTACTTCCCCAACCCTCTGTAGTCATGGAGTACACAAATGCCCTGTTGTAAAATCAGGTATTGGGATTGGAGGACTTTACCCCCACACCCTACGGAACCTGGGAGAGTGGCACATGCTCGTTACCCACCTTCTTCAAGCAGCGATCTGGCGCCACCAGGGCGCCATTCAGGGTTTTCTCAATGAAATAGGGCCACGAGGATGGGTTCATTCGAAAACCTACAATTCATAGTGATACATCCTCACCTCACATTTTCAACAACTTAGAACCATTATAATAACAAGCCTCCTGAAGGTTTACCAACACCACTTTCCCACAAGGTTCTCCATTTCATCATGCTCTCTAACATGTTGGCTTTTCACAGGACAATCATAGAATTCTGAGTAAAAATGCTCATTTTAAAACACATAAAAATCAAGCAAAGCGCACTCACATTGCCTATATCAAGCCTTATGCTGTTGGTGGCTAATTTAGCCATTACAAAATTATGTTACAAAAAAACACACTGGAAAATGACTGAAACCCTGGCACATTGGTGCCCATCTAATAGTACTCAGGGAGAGCTATCCAATGAATACAAACATGACAGGGTTTTAAAGGGTTTTCAAAAATCTTTGCGTCTTTGTGCTTTGGGCGAAAGTAGCCTCAGCATGGGAAGGATTAAGACCATTTAAAGGCAAATCATTGATAAGATGAATGCTTAACTTTTACAGAAAGTATTTACAGAATGGATGGCAAGCTAAGCACACATGTTTTGAGAAAGGATTTCCCTCGTTATAGCGTGATTTTTTTGCTTAGCATGAGATAAAGCCAAATGAATGTCAGAGGAGCATAAGAAGAAGAGGAGATCTATGGGTTCATTGGCCTGGCATCCTGGAGGAAAGGAAATTCTAAAACTATTCTCAGAACTCAAGGCATGAGCCCTATTCATCATCTCAGAACCAGAGTCATCTACTACAAGTTGAGAATTTGAAAAAGTCAAACAAAAATATAACTTTAATATGCGAAACCTCAAAAATGATAATGATGATAATTGCAAAAAATATTAATATCATTATAATCTACCAATATGATGATGATGATAATAATAATAATAAAAATAATAATATTAATAATAATAATAATAATAATAATAATAATAATAATAATAATAATAATATTAATAATAATAATAATATTAATAATAATAATAACAATAATACTAATACTACTAATAATGATACTAACAATGATAATGATAATAATATTAATAATAACATTAATAAAAAATATTAATAATAATAATAATAATGATGATAATAATAATAATAATGATAATAATAATAATAATATAATAATAATAATAATAATAATAATAATAATAATAATAATGATAATAATAATAATAATAATAATAATAATAATAATAATAATAATAATGATAATAATAATAATAATAATGATAAAAATAATAATAATAATAATAATAATAAATTACAACAACATCTATGATAGAAGTCATTGAAATAGTATTTAAGTATCTGCCAACCAGGCCAGTGAGAGGATGAATAAGGTGGATACCTTGAGTTTTGCTGAGGACAGATATGCTAGGATATTACGACCCAACCAAACCTGATGATAAGCTTTATAACACAGCTAGAAGGTGTGATGTATCTTTGTTGTACTGTTGAATATGTTGGAGGCATATGTGTTGCCATATTCCCCCCAGAAATTTGTCCTTTTGATAGAGGATGTATATGAGAGGCAATTTGCAACATACTATCTGATAAGATTTTGTAAGTCTTAATTCACATATATTTATTTTCTGTACTGTATCTATGTGTGTTAAGTTCAATCCTGACAAATAGGTAGTTTTCTATTAGTCAATTTACTTTATTTGTCCATCACGTTATAAGCTGTGTAATAATGCATACATTATCAAGGTTGTGTGAGTCAAACTAAAGAAAAACAAAAGGCAGCTAAGTCCTGAATGGCATGCCTGAACTGTCAAACCTTGCTCGAGTAGCAGACTTACTGTAACAAAAGCGTTTTCTGTGGCTAAGACAGCGCCCTGGAGGGTCTTTACCAGGAAGGACGGCCAGGAGGAGGCATTCATTCGGAACCCTAAAAGGCATGCAGCAACATCAACTACTAGCCACACTAAAACACACACACTTCAAATGCAAACAACAGACAGGGCTGACTCAAAACATAGTTACTTTGTGCTTGATTGTATCCTATTGTATCACAATGTATCATATTGCACAATAACTTCCATTGATTAATTGTGATCTAAATAAATTTATACTAATCTGAAGATACTGTTTAGCATCATTCTAGACTATCCCTTCCATAATCAACTCTATCACCTCATTGGCAGATATAGATAAGGATAGTTGGTATATATGAAGTACTGACAGGGTTGAATGGGCATAGAAAACTGACCATAACCCTTTTATTAATTTACCATGAAAAAATCTATCAAATAATCAAGTCTATTTCGTAGTTCTGGGAGTGCAAGGTTTAAGGTTATGTTTTAGGTTCCTCCTCCATATGTTGATTATGTGTCACCACTCAAAATCAAGCTACACCTATTGTATTTCTCATTTTACATTATGGAATATTGGTTTTGATCTTGGGTTTTATAGAAAGAGGTACAAGTAAAAAAATATGGGTTTATCATTTATGTTCGCACCTATCTCCTACATTGAGGTTTGCTTTGAAAAGAAATTGTTTATATATTTATTTAAGTGCTCTCAGCTTATATCTTTCTTTACAGAATTTATAATAGTCATGATGAGATGCATGTTTTATTTTTTTGTGTGTCAAATGTCTCTTTCAAAGAGAAACAGATCAAAGAGCTGTCACTGAATTGCTATCCTTTGAAAGTAAAAATCAAGTTTGCCTTTGATCCTTCAAAACAAATAAAGATTTAACAAGTGAATAATATGTTTAACTATGGCTTGGAGCAGTTCAAGGTTGTTACTTGTGAGATCAAAAGTATCTGAATCCTAACCCATTTATCCCCTACACCTAAAAAGAAATGATTACTTTACTAATATCTTTAAAAGAAAGCATCATTTGTTAAATATTTCAAGGAAAATTTCCTTCAAAAATTTCAATATCACTGCATCACAAATTTTGAATGATCTAAATTTTGAAGATGCAAAATATTTTCATTTCCCTGAAGTAATTGTAGACAGCAGATCCATATCAGGCATAAAGCGATTAGTTCTTAATAGGGTCTAGCCTAAGGACAAATATAAGGTGCAAAATAATGTACATTAGCACCATGACACCTGTCTTTTATAAGTTCAGTCATACAGGATGAGGGTCGCACTCACCATGGGATGGTGCAGGGTATCATAATAAAGAGAGTACTACGTTCATTAGTAAATTAGTCCCACAGATCCCCGGGGGCCGTACGAGAGTCAGCCCTATCAGTCGTAATGCTATCATAAAGCAACTCTATGATCAATTTCTGTCTACTACTCATTTAGATATACAGCGCATTAAGCCCGGATATGGTGATTAACGTTCAGGATACATCATGTCCAAAGATGTCGACACATACATGCCAAAAAAATCAAATGTTACAAAATACTAAATGTTTAAACACATTTTGAATCCAAAATATGTTGATATAAAAACGTATATATATTTATATATATTTATATATGTATATATAAATGAATTTATACATATATATATATATATATATATATATATATATATATATATATATATATATATATATATATATATGTATATATATATATATGTATATATATATATATATATATATATATATATATATATGTATATATATATATATATATATATATATATATATATATATATATATATATATATATATATATATATATATATATATATATATATATATATATATATATATATATTCATAACACAAATAGTAGACAGAAAATGGCCAATGCAATACATCATTAATTAAACAAACTATAATAAACCAAAATTATGCATGGTGATTTCTAAAGCAAGAACGATTTAAATAACTAAACAATCAATTATATAGAGTGTGTTTAAAGCAAAACAGGATGACTTGTTTATAATATCACACATGGATAAAAGGTAGAAATAAAAGGCTACATATCAAAACATGCTTTAGGTCCATTTCTTTTCACAGACAAATAACATTGAAGAAGCCATTATAATTTTTAGAATTCAAATAAAGAAATTTGATGCTTTTTGCAAGTATAACACGATTTCAAATATTTGTATGCAAGTTTCAAGAGTTTTACACAATAGATCATCATTTTTGTTGCTGTTATGCATTAAAAAAGTCATAAATGAGTTAGAGCTTAAATTTCTTTACCATTTTAAGTATTTAACTAAGGATGTCAATAACATTTTCTTACACAGAGAGACTATAATTCAAATAAATCAATGGCTCATTACATTTGGAATACTGTATACCGTGTTAAGTTTGCATACAAAAAGTATTGTGTGCGCAAGGCAGCTGCATTTGATGCGTAGTTTCAAGTTTTGCATAAGAATGACATGCCATCATGCCCTTGATTCTAGCATATGGATCAGATGTCAAAATGATGGTGCACAGTTTTATTAATTTGGACTCCAGGGATGCCAAAATAATTGTGCACAGTTTCATAAATGCGGACTCTGGTGATGTTCAAAGTATGCATTATTTAAACTGCTGCAATATTAACATGGTATACAACTATACAGTGTATATATATATATATATATATATATATATATATATATATATATATATATATATATATATATATATATATATAAATATAAATATATATATATATATATATATATATATATATATATATATATATATATATATATATATATATATATATATATACATATATATATATATATATATATATATATATATATATATATATATATATATATATATATATATATATATATATATATATATATATATATATATATATTCTCTTCATTACAGAAATGAAGAATAACACTTTGCTCGATTGCTGCTGTTCTATGGGCTTGCATTCATACAGTGGCTATGTCCAGAAACTAGCCATTTTTAATTAGCCTAAATAAACATAACAATGGTGCTGAGTACAGAGAACGACACATTATATTCCAAAATACAGGACATACATTGTATTCTGCCAATCTCATCACTATATGAGTTGCCACCTCCGTTTTGCAGATCTAAATGATGTTTTGCACAGCATAAATATTGACACATTGACTCAATAATGCTTGGGGGGGGGGGGGGGGGGGTGTATGTAGTGTTTTGATGCATGGAATAATGACAATAACATAAATACCTAAAGAGATATTTATGTTTGTGTTAGATTTATTATTGCTCCATCAAATATTTTCCCAACTATACTTTCATCAGAAAGAGTAGTATGGGAGTTTAGGGGCTGCTGACAGCATAATTTGGTTTATCATTCCTGCTATCACTGATATCAAAGGCTTATGAGATTCAAAGCATTTGCCAATGTATGCTTCACTAAATACCAACATAACTAATAACAGCCATTGCAAGTGCACAAATGGCAGGGATTAAACATGGAAGGTCCAGGCTTGAGGCTATGGCCTTTACTATCGTCTTGGATAACTGACTCATTCCTAGAAATGAAATCAAATGTTTAATTGTCCAAACTAGGCAACTTAAATGAACTTGGATTTTGAATTGGAATTTCCTTTCCTCATCACTTTTCCTGACACATTTAGGCTAAATTGTGACAAGCCAGTTGCTAAATGTGGAAGAAACCAGTGTACCTGGCAGCGTGCAACATAACTACTTGCCCCATTGCAAGTGAATTCGGTAAAAAACGGCGATGGAGCAAGCTGAAGAACCCGACTTGCCCCCCTCAGCAAATAATGTTTTGGCCTAAATCCAATCTCATCTTTGTTTAAGCGTGGCGGGGCAAGTGGAAGTGCCGACGGGGAAGTCAACTTTAGGGGCAGCTTGCCCCGCTCAGCGAATAATTTTTTACAACCTTTGTTGCACCCTGCCTGGTTAAAGCTATTGTCTTACCTCAAGTCATTAGCAAATGGCAACTTTCTCAAATGTCTAAGATTCAAAACCTGGCATCGGCACATAACAGCAAACAGTCCATTATAAAGCCTTAGACCACTCAGCTGTTAGGGCAATGTATGTCCAGACAATCACATCTTTCCATTATCTTGACCTATATACTGCAGCTTCTAAAAACTTTGAATGACTAGACAGCGCTAACGCTGCAATAATAATTACACCCAACATGACATAGAATGGTTGTGGTGTTTGCACAGAGATAAGGGTAACATAGGATAATTTGATGTCAATAAGTATAGGTCTATTTTGATCATACTAATGGGATGAAGCCATGCGTTGACTAAGTTTGCTGCTGTTTTTATTACTTAGGCTGTATAACTTAATCCTCCTGTTGGTGGTGGCTAATTTGGTCAATACAAAATGATACAGAAAACCTAAACAAAGAAGATTGAAACCCTGGTCCAAGGGTACTCATCTGAGAGTACTCAGCCAGAGCTATCCAATGAATACCAAAATGACATGGTTTAGATGGTTTTCAAAAATCTTTACGTCCTTGTGCTTTGGACGGATATGCCTCAGCATTGGAAGGGTTAACCAATACATCCTTATAGCGCCCCATAGTGCTCAGCTCTAGTTGACATTACTCTGACAAAAACATATTTTCAGAAAATATTTGTAGGAGGAATGTTAAACTTGTGTCTCCCATAGAAGTGTACTTTCCACCTTTGGGGGTTTAAAAACACTTACATGCCTCGTAGGTTAATCTGAATTTTAAATCAGGAAATGCATCACTGGATGCACTTCTTTTGCATCAATCAACATCACTTGGCCAAAGTGACCCTCAAGTGACCAGGGGTCAGTCTCAGGTAGCTGGGCCTGCTTAGACATATTCCTAGGTAATAATGGACTAATCATAATATTTCCATTATTTCCATTCCTTTAGGATCAGATCACACAAAGAGGAAAAATGTGCATTTACAAAGATCATTTCCAGGACAACGCATTAGACTTACAGATATGTGAAATATTTCTAACAACTTGACTCTTTGCATAAAACACTCCTAGGAATTTGGAATGTTGTTTTTCATTGCTATTTCAGCCATATTGCGGCTATGTCATTACTAGCCAGTTGTAACTGGTGGAGGAAACTGGAGTACCCGGCGAAAACCACCGCCTAACCCCAAGTCAATGGCAACTTTCTCACATGCCCCAGGTCACAATTCTAGGACCACTCTGTGAAAAAAGGACCAAAGATTTATGTGGATAGACTGGTTAAATATGCAATCTTTGATAATCTCAACTTTCTATGCACAAAGACAAAGTATGAGATTATAAGGAAAACCCTCCATCATATAGCATATACTGAATCGATAAGTTGAATGAATGTAGAAAAGTTGTTTCAAACAGGCATTTTTGCCATATATTTACAAGTAATTGATTCATCAGTCACTGTACTTGAATGCATTCCCATAGAGCAGCAAGCAAGTATAATAAAACATGCACTAAAAAATCAAATCACTGTTATCAAATCCACTGAACTCAGGCACTGACCTAGGGGGGGCTGCAGAAGTCCGCCGTTTTTCTCGCAGTGACCGATGGGGTGCAGGTCATTGGAGTCGACCATTCTCCAGAAGTCGTTCTTGTCGTCACTGCCATCCAGTCGCAGCCTGAGACGAGGGCCCTGCGTCCCGACCACCGTCGCGATGCAGGTGGACGTCAGGTTTCGGGGATCCTGAGCCTCCACCTTCATGTTCAGCTTAAACTCATTGGGCGGGGGCACCAGAGCCTGGAAGAGAAAGAATCAACAAAGTGTAGAAATTTGATGAGCTTAAAATCATTGGGCGGGGGCACCAGAGCCTGGAAGAAATAGAATCAACAAAGTGTAGAAATTTGATGAGCCTAAAATCATTGGGCGGGGGCACCAGAGCCTGGAACACAAAGAGTTAACAACGTGTAGAAATTTGATGAGCCTAAAATCATTGGGCGGGGGCACCAGAGCCTGGAACACAAAGAGTCGACAAAGTGTAGAAATTTGATGAGCCTAAAATCATTGGGCGGGGGCACCAGAGCCTGGAACACAAAGAGTCAACAAAGTGTAGAAATTTGATGAGCCTAAAATCATTGGGCGGGGGCACCAGAGCCTGGAACACAAAGAGTCAACAGCGTGTAGAAATTTTATGGTAGCCCAGTGGCCAAAGGTGACTATATTTACTTTTTAAGCAACCCAAAATGAAACATTGTGGCCTGATATGCTGCTTAATTAAATCAGTGGACTTTTTGTTGATGGAATGTGTGAATCATAAATGCCTCTTAGCCAAAGTCCAAGGCCTAAAATAGTTGTTTGTTTCCTTTAACCCAACCCTAACAAGCTTTTACTCAAAATGATCCCTACCCTATTTTTTCCACCCTTCCAACTTCCAATCAACAAAAAAAAAACATGCATGAGAAAAAAAATCCAAAAGCGTATTTTATCAACGTATCCTATTTTTACTGACAGTAACAGGATACAAATGATTTTAAGGCCCCATTTGTACTTATCTACAGAAGGGGGTAGTCTTTCATTGCATCTGCTGGGATAAGAGATGTAGATATCACTCAACAAAGCTGACAAAATTCATAAAATAAATATCTGTCATCAAAAGTTCTAGGAATGTTGATGTGATATAGTATCGTTTTCAACACTGTTCAAACAAGCAGGGGCAGGGTTACTGCCAATGGTGGTATTTAATAGTGATCAATATTTCAATAATCAATAAATCAATAACCATACAATATCCATACCGGAAAATGGAACCTCTACGCAATCAGCATGCTGACACTTTTTCCATATCTAGATGTAAGCAAATGGCATGTTTACACCAGAACCTATTCTGGAAGGACTGGATTTTCTTTTCAGACTATGCACTCTTAATCATAATACAAGAGTGTGTTGGATTAAAACGGGAAGTTGGCCAAACCTTGTTCAGGAAAGAATGGACTAGAAGTATAATCTCTTAGATTTCTGGAGTTGTCATGGTTGGTTTTTGATTTTTTAGGCAATAAGTCTTTACTTTTACTATACGCAAGAGGAGAAAACTAACTAAAATGAATTATCTAAAATGTTTCCAATAAAACAATAATATGAAATAAGGGTACATAGAACAGAAGACAAATTAAGATGAAATAAAAATGACACTAAAGAAAAAAGGAGGTAGGGCAGTGAGAGACAGAAAGGTATGGTGCTGGTAAAGAATACATACAAATAAGGATGGAGTTGGATCAAGGGAATTGTGATGTCATTCTGTGAGATTAGCACAATGAATTAGAAGCTTAAATATTAATTAGATATCCAAATAATTTTTGTCCAAGCTAAAAAAATCTAAATAGATTTATCAATATATGAAGAAGAGGGAGATGTTACAATAGCAACAAAAAAGGAGCTTCCATCTTTAAATGTAGCAGGGCTCGACATTGAGGCTAGCCCCATAGGCCCGGGCTAGTTAATGAAAGTCAGGGCTAGTATTTTCTACCTGTGAGTAGCCCCAAGGGGCTAAATAGAATTAGAATACCAGCGCTTAAAAAGTATGAAGCCCTCCTGTGGGTCTGCATACTTGGATGATAATTAAATTCAACTCAATAATATACACTGCACTCCTTTTCATGATATCAACAGAGGCTAGGAGTAGGTCACTATTTGAAAATTTTAGTAATTGATATTGAAACTAAAATTGTTGGGATATCTTGCTCATTTTATGTCATCAAATTTCAGGGCTAGTAAAAATGTTTCAGGGCTAGTAAAAGTTACGTTAACTAGCCCTGCTGGGCTTGTGAAATTTTTTCTTAATGTTGAGCCCTGTGTAGTCTTTAATACAATGTGATTAACTTTACTATGCTTTAGATACAGAAAGCACTACACATCACTACTAGATGCTAGCCTCGAGCTAGTGATTCAGAGTTTCACACTCACCTGTTTGAAGCATTGTTGTGGTGCACTAATATCACCTGTCATTTTCAGGTATTCCTCCCAGGTAAAATTACCTGTAATAGACAATAAACAAAAGGCAATTCAGCATAAATGTGACAAAAGTAGGATCCTAATAGCCACTTTCAACATACTCACTGCAGATAAGCTATCATGCTACAAATGCTGCGTATATGACAAAAATGGGTCTTTAAGGTAAATGGGGATGGAGACACAACATATAAGGCACAGAGCTGATATATAGTGTGACTGTGGTTATACATCTTCCGGGCTCAGACTTTAAAAGGCTATGCTAGAAATTGTTTTGTACAGTGAATGACATTTCACTCTATCATTTAAGAGGCTAAACCAATGATGGGGATCTCATAATATAATTTAATCTATGCTTTTTAATATAACCCTAAACATTGGTAGCATTATATATAGTATATGAAAATCAAATTTAATGCCTTACTTGACAGATATATATATGTGTGTGTGTGTGTGTGTGTGTGTGTGTGTGTGTGCCAGTGGGGGGGGGGGGGGGTGCATGTGTGTGTTATTTAAAAAAATATAAAATGACATGATCAATTCCTCATTGTTACAAGATTTGTATTTACAAGGAGCTGGAATCTATAGATACTCCACAACTTTAAGGGTTCCCTAATATGATTATATCAATGCAAAAATAATCATTTTTGGAATAAGGTTAAGGAAATGAATTATAGCCCATTCTACTCCTATAGATAGATACTGAGATTGACTCCTGAATTCAAATGTGCCATTTCCTCAATACAATTGTACGCGAGTAGCAGGCTTAGTAGCTGTGTCAATTTCACGCAGTAGTAAAGCCATCAGTCAGCAGAGCTTAAAGAGAATAAAGCCATGTTACTCCTACTACCCAGCTCTAGGGACATACAAAATATGTTACCGCTTCTACGCAGTGCGTCTTCCCTCAAAGCCTTCATCACTCCACCGCAGTAATTCCACACACCTCCAACAAAACGCAGCGCAAAACAATCCTAAACCGATCCTTCCACACAATGGATTTCTCCATCTATCAATCTACTAATCACTTTTAGACAATGCAGCTATTGTCCTGTTGGCTTAGGAACAAAGGGGGCGTAAAATTAATTAACGATTGGCATGCCGAGTCGCTAGAGGTGTGAGCAATTTCTCCTTGAATCACGGATGATTCAATATTCCGCGCTGGGGGATTTGCATAAACAGCTTTAATTGGATGATGCACATGAGTGACCTGTAGTAGGGGTCAAAGCGCAATTGACCCCCTTCCTGACCAAAACATGTCTGTCAACTCGCACCACTTACGAGACTCGACTTTCACTTAATTGGGCAAGGCAATAAACTAGGTCAAAAAATCCATATAGTTCGCCAGGCCACCTGCTGCCAAAAAATAGCATGCCCAAGAGGTGAATTAATGAGTCATTAAGTGGGTGCTACTACAAGCTCGGCACTGGCCCAGAAAATGCTGGTTGCATCTGAGACCGACTTCTCCACAAGATGACTTGAATATTCAGGAGCTGAAGTGTGCCATGATTTTAACCAGTTCACGCCTGGAGATCGACGTGACTTACACTGTATCAACCTGATTCTTTTTAAGATTAATTTGGAAATAATCACAGGTACACAAAATATTTGAAGGAGAGTTGTGGTTGAGCCATATAATCAACAATTTGTTTGTTTATACATCTTTTCCTTATAATGCTCTGATCATATAGGAATTACTAAAATTACTAAAAAAATTGAGCTGTACAGGAATGAATAGGTTAATGTTGTAACAGCATGGTGATTTCTTGTGATACAAAAGTCAGGCGCTCTGTTGTAGGTGTACTCTATCAATCCAATTTACTCAACACAGTGGGTGTGCTTTTTTACACAGTGCTGACTGTGACTGTATGAATAATGAGCTGAATAATGAAATATTCAGGAGTAAAAGCCAAGTCTGGGATTAAATATCAAAACATTATGTTTATCCAATTGAGCAAAGGTCAAGCCTACACGATGCTGTGGTAATGCGTACATCTTTAATTTAAACACACCTAAAGCATAATTGAGGAAGTTTCCTTTCCACATAATGAGTCATAAGAATTTTGAGGTATTTGGGTAATCTCAGAATCAGAATATGAGTTAATCATAACCCACTCATACTCAGGGTAACTACTAAGAAGTATAATACGGCTGCTCTGAGGTCTACCAAAATAATGGGGATACCTTTTGAAAAGCATTATTCAGAAAAAAGTTGACTGTATTCTGACAAATATCTCTCCATATTTCCCAATGAAACATCCATAAGGCCTAAAAAAGTATTTGATTACTGTAATGCAGCCCTAACAAGTTTTTACTCAGAGAAATTGTAAACCTACAGTTTTTCTGCCCCCCAACTGCCAATCAACATAAATACTGGATTAGAACACTGCATTACAACTACAGCTACCATGAAACATGCATTGTTTTTAAAAAAACAACAAAAAAAACAAACTCCAAAATAATATTTACCGACCTACCCTATTTTATTTTTAGATTGTTACAAACAAACAAAAATGTTTTTTAGTCTTATGAAAGATATCTCCAAGATATCCAGGTATTTTTGGCACTCTGGGGATGGTTGGGTTAACCACTAATTTCCTAACAAAGAAACTCCAGCTGTGGATCCCTAAGGTAGATAGTAACAGCAGTTGAGCCAACTAGAATTATCTTGCAGCTCCCTGAGAAACTCCGCCCTATGAATACTTTAAACATGCTTAACCCCTATTGCTACAATGTCTTAGCCCCTTAACATCTTGCAATTTGTCTTACACCTTGTTTCCTTTGAAATTATTGTCTATACCCGACTATTTTACATTGACAATGTACTTTATCACCAAACTCACTTGCGAAAAAAACAATGTAAATCATGATAAAATGTCAACTGAAAGTGTAGCATCCCATCTCTCTCTCTCTCTCTCTCTCTCTCTCTCTCGCTCTCTCTCTCTCTCCCTCCCTCCCTCGCTCTCTCCCTCTCTCTCCCTCTCTCTCTCTCTCTCTCTCTCTCTCTCTCTCTCTCTCTCTCTCTCTCTCTCTCTCTCTCTCTCGCTCTCTCTCTCTATATATATATATGTTTTCAAACATTCATATGATATTCTACACCATTAGGCTACAGGGTATAGTCACGATTTAGCCAAAATATGTCAGAAAAAGAGATGATAATAGTTATTCCTACAGAGTTGGTGGTGGTGATTATACTAAAACACATAAATATCTCCTTTTTATTATTAAAACATTTATAAGCAGTAGGTAAATTATATTTGTGTGCATGCTGAACGGATAGGAATTGTTTCAGCCATATACTTGAATTCATCAGTTATAAACAATTTTACATTTGATTTCTTACACAGACCAGCCATGAAGTATTTTTGAATGTGGTAAATATACCATATATATGGAACTGATGTTTTTGATGCGTTGTTGATGCTATAATAGTTTCAGGCATATACTTGAATTCACCAGCTATAAACAATTTCACTGTTGATTTCTTGTACAGAGCAGCCAAGAAATATTTCTGAATGAGGTAAATACATCAAATATGTAGGGAACTAGCTTGATGTTATTGATGTGTTGTTGATGCCATCCCTACATGTGTGTCTTTCCAGCCGGTACTTTTTGAACTTTACTCCCAACTGACCCAGTAACCTTGCTCTACAGGGCAGGCTGGACCACACCACTGGCTGGCCCATAACATATCTCCTACAATAACTCACTCACACCCACTGGCCTGACAACATTTGTAATATTTCAAAGATAGAGGCATTATAAACATATTATTTGAAAATGTATTATTTGTCAGGATCAAATACACAACTTTCGTTGAAATATTTTTCTAGATTCCCCTTGGATTTTTAGATATATGCGTTTACGTCAGATGAGATTGTGGTTTTGGGAATGAAAGGGTTAATACCAAACCTGCTGCTGGGGTAGCAGGCAGGCCACCAGCAGGCAGGACGCAGCACTGCATGCTGGGCCATCAGTCAGCAGGCCAGGTGGTACACTACTCCAGCAATGACAACACTGGGATCAAATTACCTGAAAAAATCTGTCATCATTTTAATCTCATCTCAATGCTTAAAACACTAAATCAAAAGCCAATTCACCTGAGTATTGGCTTTATTGTATTAAATATGAGGACTTGAGGAGTCACATCGCAATACACCATGACAATGAGAAATATGAAATTTACCCATGCACGAAGTAAAACCCTAGAGAAATAATAAAATATCAAATACTATCAGTCTCATAGCCATTCACCACCAACCACACAATGGAAGAATTAACAATAGATAACTGCATGACAATATAATATAAGCTGATAACGCATTATATTGAGTATCCAGTCAAATAAGGCAAAAACCAACAAGAATGACAATTTGTAACCAAAAGTTGTGTGGCGATTATGTAAATAAAATCATAGGACAAAACAAAGCTAAATATCCACATGAATATCCATAGGTATGAATTTCAGGTGGAGTGGAATCAAAGTCTTAGCCAGGATTTAGAAACTGGGTGCCTAAAATTGGTAGTTCAATTGGAAAATCTTTAGGGCATCCTATTTTTCAAGGGAGAACACTATGTACTCAGAATACAACCATAAACATGTATTTACTTATTGAAATAAGGAATAATACCTTTAGATAATATCAAGGGAATCATAATGAGGTGAAAAAATCTTCAATTATATGCTTATATATTTGTGATTTTAAGAAGTTACTCAAAAGAGTATTTGGACATTCTGAGGGGGGATTCTTGGGGGTAGTTGGGTGTCCAAAGCAGATATCCTGCTGGCTTAGACTATGAGTGGAAAACTTATGTTCTGCCCATCCCCTTATTCTACAGCCCTAATTTGCCTAATTGGTCTCAACTTTAGTGCTATTGTTTTGAGGGTTTAGAGGAAAGGTTTAAAACTGCAGGCATATGCAGATGACACCCTGCTAAAAAACATCAAAAGACCTGTCACTCAATGTGCAGTTATCATAGGAGAGGCAGAGTTTAAGAGAGCTGTCTCACTGACATCTTTATATGGATATAACAACCCTTATGCTGCAAGTGGCTAATTTGGCCGATACAAAATGACGCAAAAACATGAAAAAATATTGAAACCCTGATATATGTGTATTCACCCAAGGTTACTGTGTTGGCCATCCAATTAATACTAACATGACAAGATTCACATGGTTTTCAAAAATCGTTGCGTCGTTGTGCATTGGATGAAAGTAGCCTCAAAAATGGAAGGGTTAAGCTCAATCTTGATGCAGGTGAGACAAGGGCACTGGTCATGGGTACCCTCAACACAGAGGTGAATAGATACACAAGTAATTCTACCTATGTTTAAAAAGGAACACACCTTTTACAGATCAAGCCAGCTGCAGAGAAACCCTGGATCAGCACCTTCAAATGCATGCAAAATATCCTTCACAATTATCAAAATATATGGTGTGACTGAGCAGATTGTTTACAGACCAGGGAAGGCCAAATAGAAAGAAATACCCATTAATTATTTATCATTTTTCATTCAGTAAAATATTTTCATATCAAAAACCAAAGTTTGTGTATAGTTTTTTCCATTGAAGCAAAGCCATTGGAATTAAATCCAAGATAATATCAAGTATTCTAGCTGTATCATAACTATAAGGACAAACATAAATTCCAAGCTGTTCTTTTTTTCAAAGCGATCAAGCTTGAAATTAATCAGGACAGCAAGACTGGATGCATGCCGTCTCTCTGCACACGGTAATTAATTGATTGAGAAAGCCCCTGTGACATCATGGTCCTGGAGACTGATGGGCAGAGGAAACTAACTGCCTCAACCCGGATGTGCCCCGATATCATAAAAAAGGCACTGCTTGCCTCTCAGAAAAGAATATTGCTGCAGCATACAACAGGCTGCCTGCTCCCACAATTGATGATATATATTCCCTCTAATGTTCAGCAGAAATCTATACTTATATCCATGAAACCAAAAACGAGGCAGGAATAAGTATTTATCCTGCAGTCAACTTGCTAAAAACACTAGCAGGATGTGTCAAAATTGTATATTTTAAGACAATTTGATAAATAAATAAATATGGATGCGAAGAGTTTTTTTGAAGCGATTGATCGAAAAATACTTCAAACAATTAATCGATTCGGTTTGAATTTTACGGCCACATTGCCGTAATTTTAATGCACATGCCAGGCACACATGCGGTGTACCGTGGCACTTGATGAATCTATGCAACAAATATGGCGCAATAGATTTGTTTATTTGTGAGTGTTGACACGGAGACGTTCCGTGTCACTTAAACGAAAGTTCTAATGTTTTTGTCAGTTTTGGCCGCGTAATTTCACAAAATTTCTTCAGAAATTTCACATTTGAAATAATCTATTATTTCAAATGCAGTTCGAATGGGTCGAGTTGGCCTCAGCTCAACCGAATGTTCGAGTTCTCGCTTAATTGTCCGACCACTAATATATATATATATATATATATATATATATATATATATATATATATATATATATATATATATATATATATATATATATATATATGTATATATATGTATATATATATGTATATATATATATATATATATATATATATATATATATATATATATATATATATATATATATATATATATGTATTTATATATGTGTGTGTGTTTGTGTGTGCTTATCTTGGTGGATACATGAGTCTTTTAAATAGGTTTATATGAATAAACTTCTGTATACATGTCTCAAATGCTGTATATAAAAGAGGTCAAATACCTGTGAGCATGAGGTATGGCACGCCTCTCTGCACCTCATCCCGCATTTATGAGACTACGCCAAAAAGCTTTTTTCATCAAGGCAATCAAAAAGATATAAACCAAAACTTTCATGGTGAATTACACACAAGCTCCAGGCAAAAACACCTTCTACCATGCCCAATCAGAGCCACCCCTGCTCAGCACAGGTAGAAATCCAGTATCCGTTAAAAGCACCTGCCCAAATAAAGGAGGAAACCGGAGTACCCGGCAAAAACCACCGCCTAACCCCAAGTCACTGGCAACTTCCTCACATGCCCCAGATGGGATTCAAACTCAGGCAGTGGTGAGAGACAGCTAGCAGTCAGTGGCAACGCCTTAGACCACATGGCCATCAGGGCAGACGCCCTGTCATTTCTCTGCTTGATGATTCTACTTCTGAGTTCTTCTGATTGACAGAGAGCACACATTTGTATGATAGTTTTATCTAACAGTCAGGAATGTTACCTTACTGACCTTATCTTTTTGGTGTAAAAACCAATACTAAGACAGTAAGACTTCCCCAAGCTTTCTGACTGAGGAGACCAAGATAGTTGGACAAGCATTGTTTTGACCCTATAAGGTATGGTCTGGGGGCATGCACCCCCCCCCCCCCCCCATGACCATTAGGGTTAATCCCTACAAAATCTACCCTTATATCAGTTCTGACCATGCCAAGTTATAACAAACATTCAATTAGAATTTAGGCAGGTTAATTTGGCTACTGGAGCACATTTTTACAAGTTTATCAGGTGATACATAGGTGTACCATTAAATCATTGAGGCTTCATCATTCAGGGCATTATGGGGTGCCCTACTGCCCCAGGCAGGTAAAAATAAGAGTGTGCCTGCCCTAAAGGGCAGGTAAGATTTCATCATGTAACTTCAGAGATACTATAACACAAGGGAAATCCAATCTTTTTTCAACAGTACAGATGGGTCTATAGCAAGAAAACACTTAGGCCTAAAAGAAAAGTTGTTTGTTTCCTGTAACCCTACCCTAACAAGTTTTTATTCAAAAAAATTCCTACCCTAAGGTTTTTTCCGCCCTCTCAACTCCCACTTAACGTAAAACATGCATAAAACATTCATTTTTGACCATAAAATAATCCCAAAAAAATAATCCCAAAATTTTTTACCGACCTACCTACCCTATTTTTTATTTGACTGTTACAGGAAACAAACAATATTTTTTTAGGCCTTTATTGGGACACATATAGTACATATAGAAAAGCCACTTTCATGTTCATTCTATCAGACCTTCTGCAGGGCAGGTCAAAATTGTGTCTGGCAGGTAGAAATTAAAGTTTACCTGCCCTACTTGGCAAGTACCTTCAAAAGTTAATGTTGAGCCCTGTGAGGGTGTCTGAGTTGTGTCTTTTCCTTACACAGTAAGTTGCACCAAAGCATGCAACTTTTCCTATTTCCCAATATTTAATGTACATGTCCAAGTTTCAAAGTAAGCTTTGTCACAAAGAAATGCCTGTGTTACATCTCAATAAAACCCTTAGAATGCTTGAGTGGTTCCTTTACTTTGAAGCTGTGAGGATTTGCCTCTTAATACCTGTTTGACCTTGTTTACTTGCATGTTACAAGTAATGGGTCTATTTGTAAGGCCCTGTGTTGGCCATCTACATGACAATGACATCCACAATCATTAACGTGTAGGGCATGACAGAACTATGGATTGTCTGCCCTTGGCAGGTAAAATCATAATATGTCAAGTGCAAATGACTTCATACAAGATTTGATTTGCCCTACATAGTGAAAACAAATGAAAGAAATATTATTGCTGTGATTACAAATCTAACATCCTCTTCCAACATTGAGTAGGAATGCTTATCATTAAAAATCAAACAATCATATTGATGATTATAAAACAATCTGATGTTCCTATACAACTTCTGACTAAAACCTTAGATTAATAGACACATGGATCGATCGCCAGAGACGAATTGGCACAGGACCCATTACAAAGCACTGGACACACCTAATCTCACCGAATCTAGTGTCAGTGTGACATAACTGAGAGAGAAAGACCAACAGTGTTCGACGTACAAGGTAGCCCTACTAGTCTGGACTAGTAAAAATGTGAAAAGGGGCCGGTAGGGCTAGTAAATTACTAACCCTTGTAGCCCTACCAGACTAGTACAAATTTACCAGTCATGATAAGATTGATTATTTGACATGTTGAAATTTTGGTTGGTGCCTTTAGGAAGATTTAGATTAATAGCACATTTTCTTGCATATTTAGATAATAAAAGGGGTCAAGTTTTAATGATTATTTGGATTTTCAGGTAGGGCCAGTACAGGTTGGAGTAGGGCTAGTATATTCCATATGCCACTAGCCCTACCAGGCTTGTAGAGTTTTCTGGTTATTGTCAGACCCTGACCAATGAGGGCTCTCGTATCATATACATTATAGAGTAAGTTGCACACCAGCATGTGCAGTTCTTGTCAACATCCAAGCTATGAATTGTGCCCAAGCTGTTAAGCAAGACCTGCTGGTTGCGTACCCGGTGATCAACATTTATGCTAAAACACTGCTCTAGCCAGAATATAGCTAAGGCGACCCGTAATTAAATTGTAGTTTCCCGGATCCGCCGAACTAAAAAAAAAACACCCGACGGAAAAAAAAATCAGTATTAATTTTTTTTTATCATAGACGGGCGACCCAACTTAAAAGTATCCGATGAGAAATAAAAAACAGTTAGAAATCTCGCCAGACAACATGTTACATGCGAGAAATCTCCCCATTTATCGATGTCAGCCCAGGTTTTTCTCGCTACAACGGACCAACTTTCGATTGGTCAGGCTCGATTTATACGGCAAGTCATGGCGAAATTTAGACGGAATAGGTGAGATATGTATCTCACCTATGCCTACACGTGTTTCTTTGCAAGATTAGCAAAGAAAAACATGAATCATAAGGATTAATTTCAGCAAGGCATCAAAGAAATTGATGTCTTGCGTGAAATTCAATGTGCGCGCCATGGGTGAAACGATCGCAGGCGCTGTTGATCGAGTGTTGCCACCTTTGTTTACGATCAACAGCGTTTGTTCCCTGACTTTTTTTGGCAAAACTAATTGACATCTAAGTCAATTAGATGTCAGGGAACACTATTATCAACTTAGAAATTCATATTTTCTAAGTTGGAACGATCAACAATTAGTTGAAGACAATGGATTGAATTCGAAAATAGCGTTTTAGGGAACACTAAAACAGCAGGTAGTGAATGTATTGTGACTAATGAGCAACATTAAAGGGCAATCAAAGTAAGTTTGAACATCAGCATGTCTTTCGGGCCAAAAGCTTTGAACAAATTAACATTTGTTGGTTTGATCCTAAACAAATAATCAAAAAGGATAAGCATTGAAAAGAGTTAGAGATCCCTAAATCCCTTTGAGTTCCCTATATGATACAGTTATTAATCGAATCAAATAATACATTTTTGTTTTTATACATAAACATGTCCTTATCAATTATAATAATTTAAATGTCTTATTCAATATATGGACATATACATGGGCATATTGCTATAAATGCAAATACATTTATTATGCAGAGCAATATGTAGCCATCTCCTTCCCAACACCGTAATTAAGTGAATTGTTGTTTACAGTTAACCTCTCATCACTGACAAGTGCAAAAAGTAACTAGTTATTGATCACTAGCCCTTCAAGTTAATGACAGACATGAATTTTAAACGATTGGCAATTCTAATAATGGAGAGTTGAAATGGTCTAGCTGTCCTGGCCTAATGATGATCTTTGATATAAGTATACACGGTTCTGGTTTGCATACCTGATATCAGGTACTTTCTATATATGACATAACTCATAAGTCATAACAATAGGTACTTATAAATACTTCATAACACTCTGCTTGAAACCATTCCAAGGTAAGGGTAGCATATTATGTAATGGATTAACTTCTAGCTAAGCAGACTACAAACCATAGGGTCAAATGTTTCTGTTGAATGGGCAATTATCCACTGTAAAGGACTAGCAAAAATCTCCATTGCTGTAAAGTGTAGGTAGACTCTTTAAGTTTAAATATTCAAATCTGCATTCATTTAAAATGGATATAATAATGGGATAAAAACTAGTAATCTGTAGTATAGTTCAAAATGCCAACCAACTGTCACCATAAGGTATTTAAAGGCAGGGCTCGACGCTAAGGGTAAACCTATGGCCCCAGGCAATTCCCAAAAACAGTTTCGGGCCAGTAAAAAAAGACTTCAACTGGTCCTACAGGCCCAGTAAACATTTGGAGACATTCTTGTTAAAAAGTTTCCCCCCGAGAATGTCCCCAAATGTTTTTGAAATAAATGAAGTTAAAATTTATAAAGATAAGTGTTGTGGTGAATTTTATCCAATGTTCTTTCTTGTTATATGTTAAAGAAAAAATGTAGGACCAGTAAAAATTTTGCAGGACCAGTAGATGCTAGGTGTTACTGGTCCTACAGGGCCAGTATCATTTTGAGTTAGCGTCGAGGCCTGAAAGGTATTTGGTTTAATTCCTGTATCTACCGGAGCACTCACACAACCTTCCTCCTCTAGCAGGCCTGTACACATGGAAACCATTTCATTCCCCTGAGGGATGTTCCAGAGCAACTGGCAGCATATAGCGCACACGCTCTAAGCACTGCCTTATTTATGCTAGGTACCCATTTTGCAGCTGGGTAGACTGAGGCAATATGGAATAAACTGTCTTGCCCAAGGACAGACCAAGAAAGGAACCCTATATTTAAATGCAATAGTCAATCCCCCGCAGGATCATACTCAAAATATTTGCAGGATTGGTAAATGGTAATGCAAGGGACATGTGGGCTCCTTTTAAAAAAGCTCTGATAAATGTCAGGTATTCTAACCATTGCTCTATCCCATTTATGCCTACAGGGACCAAAAATATTGGTCCTCTTCATATATTTTGAGACAACAGTTCATTGAGACTAATGACAGGCAGCTGATGTGTGATGTTTTGCATAAAATGCCCCACATTAACATTCCTTTAAAGTGGCACATGGAATATCTAAATGGCCAATTGTTTAGTAATTAATGCATGTCAAGCCTCTATTTACATTGGGTAATACACAGAGCTCAACAGTCATGTTGTAGCCTCATTATGTACATATATGTGAATGAATTTTACACATTTTGATATTTGAGACTTTGGCTACCCTTTAGATATCTTTCAGAGTAGGCAGTAGCTATCTGGACATAGAGTAGATCCTGGTAGCTGGAGCATGACAAACTTATTACTGAAAGAAATAGGCCTCAATATCTAAGAGACATTCAATATTCCACCTATGACACTTATACACAGTTAGCAGAGGGACACATAGAAGTTGTCTGCCTTTTCCATAACTAGCTGGAAGTAGTTTACAATATCCAGTGTTTCCATGACTTCCTAACAAGTCCATCATGGTGAACAGTACATAGAAAGTTCCTGTTAAACGTTCTCTACTTCTCATGACTTCCTAAGCATTGTGTTAGTCTGAAAGCTATGACATACAAGGCCAGACACTAACATGCCTTCTGTAGAAGTTTATCCAATAGCCACATCCCTTATGTGGTTCTAGTATCTAATTTAAATCAACTCAAGGAGGCATCAGGGTTAAAATGGTTAACCAGTAGTTGATGCAAAAAGACCTCTCCTTAGAAGTTACCCTTTTTGCTTACTAGATTATTTGAAACTGAAATGTACTCTTCCTTTTGTTATTTAAATAGCTAGCATGACTCCATGGTAAAGAGTGAGAGAAAGATGAAAATGAATATAGTTGATGCTACATTAAGATGAAGTGAGTTACCCCAGTTAATAAGTGCTTCTGGATCTTTATTAAGAATGACAGGAAAAAGTCACCATTATCTTTTCCATTTCTTCTTTGAGAAAAAAACAATCTCCTGGAATTTTCAAAAGAATCAAAATAATCTAAAGTATGTTGTAAAATCAAAAGTTAGGGTGACGTCATTCACATCAATAACAAACATTGAGGCGTGCATGACGAAGAGACTGCACCTCCAAATAGGTGTTGCAATTCTCAGTGTCACTCAGACCACAACATATACATTTATTTCATGTTTACACCTTAGAAGCACCCAATTGAAACTAACCTTCCTTACAGGCCATGCCAGCGTTAAATTGTTATAAGTGCTAATAATATCAAAAGTGGATTGCAAATATCCTTCCTAATTTCCAAACTATAATACCAACATATGCTATATATCTATTTTTCTAACACTTAAAAATGGTGACTTACCATGAAACTCATACTGGTATGATGACCCTTTAGTCGGTTGTTCTGCCTTGGAATTTGCCATGTTGTGTACCAACTTGTTTTCTGATCATCAGTTTAACACATCTGAAAGAAAAGGCATGATATGATGATTCATGACTAGAATGATTCATATATGATATTTGTTATCATTGCTAAATAGATGAAACACTGGTGACACAGACATTGCCACAAGCAGTGAAATTGAGAAAAAGATGTGTCACCTTTTCAAAATAAATACACTCAAATATAACACACATTTGACAGGCATGACTGACTACCATACATGTCAAGAGTCACAGGTACTTTCACCTTCACAAACAAACACTGTGCGCCACCTGGCGGCAAGTGGTGACACTCCAGTAGGAAACATAAGGAACCTTAAAATCAAAGCAAAGACGAGTCTAGACCACTGGCAGAGTATTTGAAACGTTCACATCCCCTTTGTCAGTAGCTAACACAGACACTGCTGGTATGAAAACAAGATTGTTTTGCAGTATGAACAACCACCTCATTCAGAGAACCAACGCAAAGCAGAAACATCCCGGCATTTGTCGGCTGCACAGAAAGAAACAACCGCAAATTTCCACGACAGCTCTACTTAAAAGCTTAGAACAGTACTTTAGCAAGTTAATTTTGTTGGGATTTTAGCAACATTTATCGACAAATCAACAAAAAGTGTAGACAGATTGAGAACGTTCAGCGCGGCGCACATACCTCACAACCAAACCGCCATCTTTCTGTTACTTCTCGCGAGAAGTCGTGAGATCTCGTCAATTGCTTTCAGCTGCCATTACTGCAAAGATGGCAGGGAAACTACCAGCAAGGATTTGGGATCCAAACAAGGTGTTTGATATCTCTTTAGAAGAGCGAAAAGCAGTTGAAGAGAGAAATAGGATGCGACTTTCTCTAAAGTCAGAATGGCAGAAGAAATATACCAGCCCTCACAAAGGTGGAGGGGGTTATATTGTGAGTGTGTCTACATGACCTTCAGGCTTTTGTAGATCTAACTGAATAGTCATTATACTTTATAGTGAAGTTGGTAAAATCTTGGACTTGTCATCAGTTAGAGTTACCCTCCTATTTAGGGTGAAATAATGTTGTTTTAATCATTCACTAATTAATATGTAGAACAACAAGTTGTCATATTTACTCACAAAAGGAATTTGGAATAAGACTTTCTAATCTTTGTAGACATTTGAAAATTAGATTCAGGTAAAGGCAGCATTGGTAAGTGTAAGAATTAAAGATCCATACAGGAATGATAAGACATTCTCTGTCTGTTTCATCCCAGACCTAGCGTATATGAAGTTTGTCTCATAACACGCAGTGTTCACCTTCATTATTTATAAGGTGGTAGCACTTGACCACCTTCCAATATTTGGGCAGACGAGCTGTGTTTAAAAAATGTTTGTGCTTATGAGGCTAGGGCTGTCATCAGGATGTTTTACAGTTTGTGTTTAAAAGTCGCAGGATTTTTTTTTTACTTGATTCAAACTCTATATTGTTGTGATCTTGATTTAATAAAAGTTGTACAATTTAATGAAAGAATGCCTCTTGAAACATTATTGAGACATAAGTCTATACATACATGTGCTGTTTTCTGGTGCAGACAGACACGTCTGTGCTTTTGAAATGCTTGTCAAATGACAGTTCTTGTGTCTGGGGGGAGAAGGGAAGGTATTGATTCCAATTTATCGATCCCATTCCAGAGCAGGGTCTTAGCCAGGATTTAGAAACTGTGTCATGGTCTTAGCCTGCAGGGCGTCTGGGTGCCTTTTTGGACACCCAAACCCTTAAAAAGAACCCCTCAGGACACCCAAATATTTTTGTGTGGAATTTCTAAAAATCTCAATCTCAAGCTTATAATTGAATTTTTTCATCTCCTTATAATTCCCATGACATTGATTAATGATGTCATGCCTTATTTTGATGAATTTATACATGTTTAAGGTTGAAATATGAGTATATTGTGATACCCCTTAAACATTTGGACGCCCAAAAATTTTACAACTGCCAATTTTAGGCACCCAGTTTCTAAATCCTGGCTAAGACACTGAACTGTGTGTCTAAAATTTTAGGGAGTCCAATTTTTCAAAGGTGACAACATTAATACTTCAGAAGGTAACAACCATAACCATGCATTTACTCATTAAAATGATGCATGATATTATTTTACAATGTCATGGAAATTATATTGAGGTGGAAAAATTAGATGTTCCTGAAATTGCCATTTTAAGTACTTCCCAAATATTATGGTGTCCAAAAGATGCCCATACACTCTGCTGGCTAAGACTATGTTCCAGAATTTTGGATTCTTGGCCAATAGTTTGTGATACAGTGTAGAGAGAGTAAAAATATCTTGAACTAAGGTAACTATCATTTCAATTCATAATGCATATGAAAGAAATTATTAGACTTTTGGCTAGACACATGTTTGAATATTCTCTCTTCCTCGCCAAGTAGCCAAATGTATCACAAGTTGTACCCTTGTCCATAGACAATTTTAAAATTTGATATTGATTTTATTTATTTTTCAGTTTGATCCAGCTGTACAGCGGTTTATTGCCATGAGGTCCCAACATTTTCAAAACTTCAAAGTAACACCTAAGACAACGGCAATAGGATTTGCTCTTGGCTGGGGACCAATTTTACTGCTATGGTGGGGCATGCACAGAGAACGGGTAAGTGAAGGGGTTCATCAATCAATCTGGAAACCTAACGTAGTGCTAGTAGAAAGAAACAATTGATTGACTCAAGGAGAAAAATCTTAAATAGCATTAGCCATTTGAAAACCTTGAGCATATGAGATGTTGGTGATACTTGTATAGATATCAACTTTTGCTTAAGCCTTGGATTGGAAAATCAAGACCACAGTTATGGCGTAAGTTCCCTGTAATTTGAAACACCTTAGCGATATGGGCCACCATATTTATTTTGCAAAATAATTACTGGGAAACCTAGGCCACTGGCCTTCCTCACCAAAGGGTATTATTCAGAATAAAGGCTACCCTCTAAATCTGGCAGCAGGCACCAACATATGTTTTAGAACTAACTTACCATGCCGGGCAGGTAGTTATTTAAATGATTTTCACTTGCCGGACACATGTTTTGGCTTGCCCGAAGCAAGTTATAGCATATGCTAAAATGGCATTTATTATTTATCATGGATTTAATGATTTTAAAACCATATCCCGTTCAGTTGTTGCATGCATTGTAAGTATATTTCTGGGTATTTGTGCCATTTCCTGCATAAAAATGTGAAGTGTTCATAAAAATCAGCTTGCCAAATTGGGCAAGTGCAGACTAATATACACTTGCCCAAAAGCCCTTTTTTCAAATATTTACTTGCCAGGGCAAGCAGGCTAGTACTTATGTCGGTGCCTGGGCTGAAACATCAAAACATAGCTTCCCCCAGGCCCTTTATCTACACTTAATATATACCTGATTAGTGATTACTACTGATCATATTTTCCCCCCAAGATATTCTTGTTCAAGCCTAGGAGTTTTAATGCATGCAATCTAAAAGTAAACCTGAAAGAAAGAAGAAAAAATTAAGAAAGATGGTGTTACTCTACCGTTCTCCTAGGCTCCTCAAGTTTATAACAACCACTAAATTTCATTTGAACTTTGTTTACGCTGCAAAGCTAGCATTGAAGTGCTTTAGGATTTTGATTAAAGTGATAGATTTACAGAGAAGTTCTATCAACTGAGAAATATATATCACATTGAAAACATTATTTATGATATTTCATGTAGTAATTTTGCCAACAACATCAGAATGTAGTTAAAAAATTTCGAGACTGTAAAGTCTCATGATCAACAAGATGGAGAGCCACATTCACAATTGATCACATAATCCTTTCAACTGTAGTTTCGTAGTCCATTTACAGCTAATTCAAGCTAACAATGAGCGGTAGTACAAGTTCAGGAGTATAGTCCATTCACTCTGCACAAAAGATTGATAGACCCTACAGGTGGACGTGTGACCTCTACATGTCCACTAGTAAAGTAGACAGATGAGTTTTGCCAGTAGACAAGTAGGTTTTCGGGGTCACAGAGTAGCGAGGCTCTCCAGGGGTACCATATCTCAAGAACCACATTCTCTACATCTTATTTTAGACTACTAGTGTCCCATGTACCAATTGCCCCGTTAGCTCCCCTTATGTTCAAGTTCACCACACTCAGAGACTGCTAACCACAAACTGACCCAGATTTCCAGAAGTGGACAGGTGGGTTTGGCCTGAACATCTATAGAAATCAAACCTGATCTTACAGGCACACAGTTGAAACTTACAAACCCATTCACTTTGCTCATTGTTAGCCAGAATTAGCTATAACTATGTACAGTATCAATAGCAGTGAATCCAACATCTAAATATTGCATAAAGATGTTTTCATTTGCTTTAATTGCAATTGTTCTGAGACAATTACATTCACAATAGCCGTGAACCGTTGACCCCCAGGCCAGTAAAAATTCCCCAAAACAGCCTTTGGACAGACCTCAAGTGGTCCTACAGGGCCAATAAACATTTGGGGAATTTGTGTTTCCCCTTAAGAATGTCCCCAAATGTTTTTGAAATAAATGAAGATAAAATGAATAAAAATAAATGTCGGTGAATTTTATGCAATATTTTTTCTTGTTATGTTAAAGAAAAAATTGTAGGACCAGTAAATGTTTTGTAGGACCAGTAGATCCTATGTGTTACTGGTTCTAACATTTTAAATAAGCGTCGAGGCCTGCAAAAGGTTGCCATTGTCTCACCTGCTTCATCTGTATTTCCAGAAAACATGGGCTAAAAGCCATAAAATATGTAATTATTAAAAAAGGGCCCCAAATTGGGATTTTACAGTAATGATTGGAACAAAAATAGATACTATATGTATGCAGAGATTTGTGTGCATTTGTGTACTCTCAAATTGTCTGTGTCTTTCAAGAGGAATAGTTTAGAAGTTACACTTGACATACTTCTCAAACATTTAGGACAAGCTGGGTTTTCAATCTAAAATAAGAAATTTATTGGGCATCTGGGCATGAGTCTTAACTCTCAATAGTAGATACCATGGAGAATTCACGACCATATTTCCAGATGCGGTCGAGGGTCTTTAGCTTAGATATGCAGCTACTATTTATATTTTCAATCAATATATCTTTTAGAATGTATTTGAAAGATACAGAAAGAAATTTTATAACTCACATTCCAATAATTTGGATGTTAATGGTTTATGACCAAGATACCAAACTTCAGGATTATACTATGTACAAGTGGTGAACTAGAAGAATGGATGGATTAACCCCTTCCAATCTTACGAAAAATCTCCCTCTTGACATCCAAAAATCGATCTTGTTGTGGTGAATATCTCTAGATAATGCTGTTTTCATTTTGTTTTACAGACTGCCTTTGAAGACAAGTGTCGCACTGGACAGATATCATACAAGGACAGAACGTGGAAATTTATCTAGGATTTTTGCGAAGTGTTTACAAGCAGCCAACAGAGAGCATCTCGGAGATCGCCCTTCGCTATGTGTCGGTCCTGTCCATGAGGATTGTGAAAAAATAATGCAGAACTCAGAAGTCACACATTTATTTCCAGATAATAGTGAACTTTAAGATTTAATGCAATATGCACAACGATTATTGGTAAAGCAGCCTGCCACTTGCATTATAAGATAAGACATCAATATCAAAAAGTCTGTTTTTTGAGAATTGAAAATCTCCCCGAGATTGGAAAATCTCCCTAATTGATATTTTACGCATCAAAGCAAATTCTTGAACAGTTCTTTGGTTGATTTATTGAAGCTTGTACAGTGAGTTTTCTTAGGCTCCATAACTTCTAACTAGTGTACAGAAATGTGTGTTGCCTGTGCAGAACATTTCAGTTATTAAAGAGAAATGTGTTGTAAAACTGTGTTAGTTTCTTTTGTCTGTAAAGTCATGCCAAATTGTCTCTAATGCACCCTGTCCCCTCATCAAAAAGTTAGTATATTGTAACACTTTAATGAAAACAGGCAAGGCTAGTGAGCACTCTATGTTAAATTAAGTTGCTTATAGTAACATACAAAATACTTGCCACAATATCTTTATATTGAGATATTGCCCAATATACCAGGTCTTAGATCCTTAAGGTCTTACGACACTTTTAGAAATCTCAGTTTAATTTTCCTGAAATTTTGCATGAGGAAAGAACATAGCACAGTGATCTTCAAAACAACTTAAATCATGGGGTCGTCAACTTATTTTTTTTCACAGATTTTTGAAAAATGAGTGCAATTTATGTCACAAAAATCCCTTTCTCCAAAATTGGTGTCTTTCTTTGCTAAGTTTATCCCTTCAGAGATACTGACACTGCCTGGAATATTGTTCTGCCTTGTTGAAATTATTTGTCTGCTGTTATGTAGGAATTATTGGGCTTAATCAAGGAATATGAGAAACAAGTTTTTTACCCAAAATTGACAAAGTCAGAATTGCCTCATTTAATTTTCACCAATTTTAGTCTACACTATCTACACAATGTACACAGGTTAGTTTTCGAACCACAGATGGTCATAGTTTGTGAAATAGGACTTTTTTGGGGCTAATTTTCATGAAAATGTTAGAAAAAAGTTACTCAATCGTTGATCATGCTATTGACCAATCAACAATCTGGGTACATGCAGGGTTGTATTGCCAAGCTTCGAAGTAAGCTGAACAGCGAGAGTGCGAAGGTAAGAAAATGGCCAATACACTGTGAGTGGCACTCATTGGGGTGTCCGGCAAAACTGCAGATTGACGGCATCCCTTGTACAGAAAATTTTCCTAAGCTCCTTCCGCACTGTGCTCTCCTTCCTCCCCTCATGGGATCACTGAGAGAAAAAGGAGGCCAACATCCTATTCTTGAAGTGTATTACTTTCGTATAACTTAATATGTATGTGAGGCTTTAGTTCCCCTTTACACAGCAATAAACTCCTAATATGGAGATGGGTAGTTGGGAGATCTTGGGTATGAGTAGAGTATACTCTTAGACACTATTTGGGCCCATGTTTTATTCATGGTGGAATGGTCCTTTAAAATATAGATGCACTGATAGTTTCCAAGTAGTTTTGTAATGATTTAGAAAATTACATTCATTTTTTCTTGCCAGTTCATTAGTATTGCAGCTTCCAGAATGTGTAGATCCTGTCACTTTTATTGCATTACTGAAGATAACCTAATATCAGTTTGACTGGCACACCAAAATGCATTCATAAACTAGAGCTGCACTCACAGAGGGAGATCAACTCATCAGCTCACCACCGTTTTGACTCATGAGCTTGTGGATGCACGGTTTTTAAAATAAATATTCATTATTCAGCCCACCAATTAAGAAAGAAATACGTACTGAGGGAGAATTGCTAACATTTACATGGTTATTTCATTTTAAAATGTGCCTGCATAGAAGAATACATAATTTTTTTATCTATATTTACATATTGTAGTCAGGAAGCAATATCTGAAAATGTGACGCTAGCTTACATTTTGTGTTAAAAGTCGGCAACATGTCTTATCAACCTAATTTGGGGGTGCTGATTTCAAAAAACCATGTTGCCGAAACAGGAAATGTTTCCTTGACACTTTTTTGGGGCATTTTCCGTCAAAATTGGCCAAAAACATGCATTTTCTGTAATATAAACCTAAACACACACCTGGTGCAGAATAGAAAATTCAAACTTCGTTCACTTACACACTGACAGATTCTGAGCAGCAATTTGCAAAAAAAAGTGTGAGAATGCACCATAGGTGCTTGTTTTTGGGTCATTTTTACCAAAAATCACCAAAAAAGTCACATTTTTGTAATTTCCATTGGGATGAATTTAAACACTGCAAACTTCTACTGTCTATTTATTTACAAAGGAATATTAAACATATGAATATGTTGCTCACTCTAGATAAAGTTTGAGAATGCAAACTTAGGGGATTTTTAAGGTGAAAACTGGTAAAATTGTCAAAAAATGCTTTTTTTTGTATTTTCTCATATAAAATCATTATGGATTTCACAAATTGCATGGACTTTGGTATGAGTATAACTGTAATGTTGCTTATAAGGTATGCTCTTAAAATTTAATTCTAGGTAAAACAGCATTATTGTCTTCATGATATGTTAGATAATCTCTCCAAAAAACATGTATTATTAGGAATTTACCTTAATATAGGTTATTATGGCTTCCAACCACTTACATTCTACATGAATATAATGAAAAATATGTAAAGTACTAGATTTTTTGTTCATTAGTTTGTCATATCATATGTTTCTACTTTAACATTCCTGTAGTTCTCTAGTTTGACACATTTGCAAGCTGCTGTGCAATGGAAGACTGTTGCACGTCCATCTACATTGCTGATTTTGGGGAAAATTTGCAGGATTTGCAAATGTATCCAGTTGTGCACTGATAGCCTATAAGTTCAATGCATTATTTCAATCATGAGCTGTAGGCAGATTTTTCCATCTAATAGCTCCCATCCATACTGGAAAAGATTATCTAGTATGGGAGCTGGTTCAGCTGCCTGTTTTCATATCAAGGCAGGGTAAGGACATATCACCGTAATTGGTCCGCAGACCTCAAATTTTCAAAATAGATTTATAATTTTCATTAATTTTGGTTTAAAAAGAACACATTGTAAGGTTCATAAATCTAAGTTGATCCACTATTTAGTATAGGGAAAAAGATCCACCGCTGAGCATTGGTGCAGATTTATAGCTGAGACGTAAGTAATTGTTGCAAAAGCTGAGGTCGCTAAGGCCGAAGCTTTGCAACAAACACCCAAGGCGAGGCTATAAATCTGCACCAATGCTCAGTGGCGGGTCTTAATGGCTACTATAGCGACTTTGAGTTATAAGAAATTAAAACAACTCTGTGATAATGACACAAAAGTCATGTTTTCTAATAGTTGCTGAACCTGGGTTTGGTCCCTGCTCAGGAGCCCCAGTCTGGATTTGGTCCCGGCTCAGGAGCCTCAGTCTGGCTCACTGCTGTGAATCGGGACCACTTTAAATCTACAGAAACAGCTTCTCACTGTACATAGTGTGTTAATTTTCCAAGCCTAGGTATTTTCATAGCAATGCGCTATAATATTCAACAAGGTGCGAACGGAACATTTGAAAAAATGAGATATTTCAACTATGTTTGGATATTTTACTAATCTCTTTAATAGACATGATAATTTATCACTATTTTATTGATTAATTATAAAAAAAATCGATCAATTATTTCCAAAGCATACTTTAATGGCTTATCCTAGATGCAGATGTCCTGTTTGCACCCTTTTAACTTCAAAAGGTTTTGATTTTTCCAAAAACAAGGCATGCTATTTCAAAATCAATACAAGATATCCTCCTACCCACTTGACTATATACTACATTATGAGTTATTGGAAATATATATCAAGTTCATATCTAGCAGGGAATAACAACTTTTTGAAAGGTTGCAAACAGGACAGTGTGGTTACTCATGGGACACTATGGATTTTATTTCCATACTTGGGACTCTCTCTTTATCAGGAAAATTATGTTATATTTGTATGACATTATCTCAGTATATACGCTGGAAATGAAATTGATATTTCAGTAAATATTATTAGTTTTACTCCACTTTGGGCCTCATGACTATTTAGGAGGTGCTTAACCCCTGCTTACCCATTTTAGGACACTTTATTGCCTCACTAGTGTAACTGACATGCCATAAGTGTATATACCCTGAACTCTGAGATTGTTATGACATGCACAGTCTATAATGCACTTCTACCCAAATACCTATTATAGAAAGGGTTCTGGTTGAGTAATATATCTTGACACTTCCCTTCTCCTAGGTCTGACACCAGCTTGTGTTGACATAGCACATATACCTCAAATGAAGGAATTTGAAGTTAGCAAATATTTAAAATCCTATGTCGCAAAGTTGTCCCTTTCTTGATCAGATTGAGCAGTTTTTCTGCGCCTTGTATGGTTTCCCTTATTTGCTGTCCTGTAACAAAGCAAGGGAGATACTTTTCCTGCGATCAAAAGCAGCAAAGAGCCCACCTCCTACATTCATAGATGCACTACACCTTCTCACTTTGATTATGAACACTGCCTTGATATGGAAATAGGTAACTGAACCAGCTCCAAATTACTACCTAACCTCTACCAGTATGAATTCAAGCTATTGGATCATGACTTTCTTGAATAAATCTCCCATTCCTGAAGAATGATTTTTGAACTTATAAGCTGTCAATGTACAACTGGATGCAATTGCAAATCCTGCAAATGTCGCCAAAAAATAAAAAATGCAGATGGACCTGCAACAGTCTTCCATTGCGCAGCAGCTTACAAATGTGCCAAAATAGAGAACTGCAGGCACATTGAAGTAGAAACACATGATATGAGAAACTAATGAACAAGAAAGCTGGTATTTTACATGAGACATTATATTCATGTAGAATGTAAGTGATTCAAAACCATAATTAACACTAAATAAGGCAGATTCCTAATATTTCAGGTTTTTGGCAGAAATTGTCAAAAATATCCCAAAGACAATAATGCTGTATTACCTAGAAATAAATTTTAAGAGCATACCTAATATGCAACATTACAGTTATACTCATACCAAATTCCATGTGTTTGATGAAATCCATTATGATTTTATTAAAGAAAATACAAAAAAAGCATTTTTTGACATTTTTACCGGTTTTCACCTTAAAAATTCCCTAAGTTTGCATTCTCAAACTTTATCTAGAGTGAGCAACATATTCATATGTTTAATATTCCTTTGTAAATAAATAGACTGAAGAAGTTTGCTAACTGGTTTGCAGTGTTTAAATTTATCACAATGGTTATTACAAAAATGTGCGTTTTTAGGTGATTTTTGGTAAAAATGACCCAAAAACAAGCACCTATGGTGCATTCTCACACTTCTTTTTGCAAAGTGCTGCTCAGCATCTGACAGTGTGTAAGTGTACTAAGTTTGGAGTTTCTATTCTGCACCAGGTGTGTGTTTAGGTTTATATTACAGAAAACGCATGTTTTTGGCCAATTTTGAAGGAAAATGCCCCAAAAAAGTGTCAAAGAAACATTTCCTGTTTCGGCAACATGGTTTTTTGAAATCACTACCCCCAAATTAGGTTGAAAAGACATGTTGCCGACTTTTAACACAAAATGTAAGCTAGGCTGATTTTTAGCTTGAATTCTGGATTCTGCTTCCTGACTATTGCTTTCTATAGAGCTGCACAAACATCAGTATAACGGTCAACACTGCCTTTATACATTGGGGATTGTAAACAAAACATGACAGCGATAAGCAGTAATAAAAAAGTTTGTGTTGGATGTTCTGTGTTACGTTTGTGTTCCAAAAATAGACGAGTTCGCGAGTTGACAAATTTAGCTCGAGCTCCGCTCGTCTGCCTTAGTGCTAGAGCCACTCGAGTTCGTGAGTGGTGCGTGCAGCTCTAGCATAAATTCATGGGCAAATACTAGTAATTAGCCATGGCCTCATGATGTTGAATGTTGGCATCAAACTTGTTAAGCCATTAAACACTTGAGTGTCCAATAAATGAGATTTCAAGAAGAGTGTGAAGTACTCAAATTGCTGCAAGTCTCTCAGACAGGCTATTGTTGGAACCTTCCCAATCTAATGCATTGAACCCCAGGTTTTTAACTGCAGATCATTCTATAGATGGTCAAGTATACCCTTGATTAAGGATATGAAAGTCATCTCAGGCTCCAGAAAGTATATGCTGGATAGGTGGAGAATGGTATAAAGTAATGCAGCCTTTCATCAACTTAAGGCTGGAAATATATGCCTAGATGCACTTTATCTCTTTTAACTTAAGCCAACACTGATTTTAATTTGTGGTATTTCAAAGATAGAAAGGAACAATTAAATATGACAGTATTAATTTTGTATGAAAATATTGCAAAAACGGGGGAAATTATAAAATCAATGCTGCATTGTTATCTTGAGATTTTGCTATGGAAAATATTCTGTCCTTTCATTTTGCAAAAATTACTCTATTCTGCATTTTTTCCTGTTAAAAGTAATGTATTGGCACGCAATGACAAAACGTATAAATTCAAACTCATAAACGAACACCATTAAAACAACAATAATTTTTATTGATACATGAGAAATATACATCTACATTATATTTCCGAATTGACAGTTTGCTGTATTAGTTGACTTCCTTGGACAAAGAGAAGTGCCTGGTAGCTTGACAAAGAACACTTTTCTTCAACTTTTGGGCACTAGGCCTCGAGCTTTGTTTATAAATAACCTTTACATTCTTATTGAAGTGACATGCCTGGGTCTAATAGCCCCTTGACAAAAGTTGATGTAGTGTCAGGCACATAAGCATCAAATAATTGAAATATCCAATCCAAGAGAGGAAAAGGAATACTATGTAACCATAGTGAAAATCATTTACAAACAATAATAAGACGTCTAAAAATCTCATGATCAACTCGCTCGACACTCATACTTGTGTATTTTCCTTTTATAATTTAAGTTCATGATTTGTAACTCTAACATACCTCCAAATAATAAATCATTCATTTAATATTAGGATGGACCATGTAACCAAAAAAATTCACACTCAACATATATTATGGCATTGTTCCAATACCAATAACTTGAAATGCAACTCACTGTGATTGGAAGGGGTAGAAAAAAGATCAGGTAGAGGGGCTTGAACACCCTCAATGTTACCTCTGTGCTTGCAATTCAATTACATGTTGTTAGTCAATTTGTCACTTATCTTAGATTTTGTTTGAAAGGCAACCACAGCCCCTTTTCTAAAGGAATAACCTGCAGTCAAAACTAGCATTTGGCCTTGATAAGTACTACATGCAATCGCATCAACTCAATAAACAAGATCTTATCCGCTCATATCCAGAGCACCCTGCTTTAAATTGGAATTCTTTTTACTAGCAGATAATCAATATATTCCAGAGTACATGTAGTTGTGCTGGTATTCTTCATTACGATGAAAAAAACTTCTAAAAGGGTAAGCTGGAATAATGTCAATTTGTGGTTGACACAATTGAGGGTCTTTGTAACAATAAATACAGACATTCTTTACTTTAAGATATGCCATATACCTTCTTGGCCTCTAGTTCCCTGCAAGTCAGTAATACTGTTATACCGGTACACCAACCATTTGTTTGAATGAAAAGACTGATGCCCCGATTCTGAGACACTTCTTCACCAGTTAAGTGTCAATTATCACCAGATGGTCTTCAAACAACATACTATCATCTCCATTACACATATTACACTCATTTATTCCTGTACAACATTTATCCAAGCCAAGGGAACAGTCTATTACATATTAACCCTTCCAATAATAAGGCTACTTTTGTCCAAAGCACAAGGATGGAAAGATTTTTTGAAAAACCATCTAAACCCTGTCAAGTTGGTATTCATTAAATAGCTCTTACTGAGTACTCATAGATGAGTACCCATGTGCCAGGGTTTCAGTCATTTTCCAGCTTTTTTGGATTATAATGTATTGGCAAAATTAGCCACCAGCAGCATAAGGGTTAAGACAATTATACTCAACTCAATAGTTTACTGACGCTGCTCCTGCAGCAAGACAACAGAAAGATTGGTAGCTGAAAATATTTCCATTCCATAACATGGTATATGATCGGGGTTGAATCCCCATTCAGTAACGTCATTTCTGGATGACCAATCTTCTGGTACAACCGACCAGCTAAGCAGGGATGCTGTTACCATTGCTGTCCCTTAAAATCTTGGCTGGCCATAGGCAGTGGTGTTAGTATTGGAGGTATTCGCTGAAGAGTAGGTCATCCCTTGGGTATTGCCACCTTGCATGGCATGATGATGTTTCTGCAAGAAAAGATACAAGAATATCTATAATCATTCCAGTCCTTAGCCATCAACCTCATCTTGTCTAATAAGTCAGGAAACAGCTGTGGTATCAATAGGTGACTGTACATAAAATAAATGTAATAAAGGACATGAAGTGTTATACTGATTATGCAATTGCAAAATTGCTTTGAAATTTAGATTTTAACATCAATAAACTTAATAAAAATTCATTTACCATCATGCTGTAAAATGTTAAGTAATAAATAAAGTAAGATGTCTGCCATTGGGTTACAGGTCATAAGAAGTCAGTCAATATTGATATAAAGTTTCATTGTGTATGACTACATTTATGTAGGTGATTTTAACAATGCTACAATTGATCTCATATTTATACTTTTTTTTTGTATCATAAAATGGTTGACAACAAAACCGCCAAGATTACACAGGATAGATCTCGCAAAAAAATGCAAATCAATTATATTGATGAGTAGAAATCTAAAAATAAAATCAATTTATCTCTTTTTCATTCCATCTGTATGGTTATATACAAACACATTATTAAAGATAAAGCATTACATTATGATAAATTGTGTAATTAAATGACACACAGATTCCAAACCATTTATATCGAACATTTTGCAGCAACTGAAAATTAGGAAAGAGGCTATATATGTCAACTAAGAACAAATATGTCAATAATAATATTAGACCTTGCTGAATCTGGCTGAATTCCTTATCTAAAGTATCAATATATCCATACAGAAACATACCCAAAATGTGTGTGACTGTGTGGGTATGTATGTATGTGTGTGTATGTATTTGTGTATATATATATCATTCATACAAACACACACCGAGTTGAAGATAAATTGATAGGATTGTATTAGTTTAGTTTAAAAGCTCATTTCATGGTCAGTCCATTTCAAATAGAAAACCACACACAAGATTGCAGAGATAAAGATGAACATGGCAATTAATCTTACATTAGGATCCATAATAAGAATCTTGATTGTGACGAAGTTTGGCAAAGCTTGATATTAGAATTTTCAATTTTTAACAATTATACACAAACCTTGGGTATCAAGCTAATTTCTGATAAGAAATTGCAGATATGAGGTAGAAATGTGTCCATACAATATCGATCATTTGCTGTAGATATTGAGATTAAATATATAAAGTAGTCGTCAAATAAAGGTCTGCTAGAATTGGGAAGAAAGCTCTTATAGGATATTCTATCTACCATTCACATTCAAAGGAGCAGAATAGAGGAATACAATGAAAATCCATACTTAAAACAAAGATGAGAAGTCCAATCTAAATTACCACTAGAATAAATCAAAGAAAAATCTTTTGCTGCATGAGTCCAAATAACTTGTCATTAGGATGTCATGTGAAGATTTTAAAACTGCCTTTCCCTGTGATAAAGGTTATTAACAAAATCTGTCACCCAACATGAACCCATTAGGAAGTGTACTTAGTAAGTGTCTCCATGATAAAACTTTATTAGATTAGATGGATATAAGTGAATTACTTTTGTGCATCAAGTTTATAATTCTAAATTGGCAAATTTCAAGCAAATTAAATAGAAAATATCTTGCATTTCTGTACTAAAATCATGTCTATGATCATCTCCTGAATAAATTGCAATCCCCCTTAAAAAAAGTTAAATTTATGATTGCCCAGCTAAGACCATGCACCAACTTGTTACAAACATATGCTGGCCAAGAGGGACAAAAATCGGCGCTATGCTCAGATTTTCGGCATATTCTGGGTTACACAGCATACCGTTTAGGCACGTCATAGACCCACTCACCATTAAGTTGATGTGTCAAAATTTCATAAAATCAAGTGTTTTTATGTGGCCCTATACACACAAAATAAAAACATGACAATCCCATTTGCTTCCAAGAAATCCAGCCCATGCAACAATAGAAGTTGATTTCTCCCTACTTATCGTAAGTCCCCCATTAGAAAGGTAGCATAGAACAACTCTTAAACCACAAGATTAATCAGTGCATCATTAGTAAATTTCAACTAAAACGTATGAGTGATTAGAATAAGGTCATTTTTTTCAGGTAAAGTGCAAAAAAGGAATTCCTTAGATTTCTCACCACTTCTGATAGTAGAGGGAGCCCCTTGGTCTGTTCATAATAGGCTAGAGAACAAGTGGCCTTGTGTAAATAACATGAAATCAACAGCATACCACGCACATACATCTTACCACTCAGCTTCACCATTATCACAACAAATCTATTTGTCAAATGACTAACTAATGGCATAACAACAAAATTAGACATCTGCTATATGACACAAAAAGTGTGTTGTAAGAGTTGAAAAAATAAGAGGTTATACTGTCTAGCACTAATAATTATCAAATAAAAATGGATAAAAAGTTGCAAGAATTAAAAGAAGATGATAATGGGAAATATGAGATTGCATGACAGATCTATTCAAACAAAGAATGAACTAAAAACAGTTAATTGCGGAAAACATGAAAATAAAATTGTGGTGCTGAATGTTTGCATGCATACTTCATACTACTTTTTATAAAAAATATAAAATGTCTGAGACATTAAAAAAAATTAGAATTTGCAGGAAAGAAATGATTTTTATATTTAATAAGCTAAAATAAAACAGCCAGAAACCGAAAATCGAAATTAAAAAAAAGTAAATTGAAGCCAATATTTAGTATGCAAAGTAGTGTGCAAGACAAAACATGCAGTATGAAGAAAGTGGTGCATGAAAAAGGCAGAAAATGGAGTGTGGGATAGAGAGAAAGGAGGACACACTGCCCGGAGGAGTGTGTGTACCGTGTATAGTGCCACAGTTGTCTACAGGACGCGTTGTGACAGTATACCTGGTAGTCAGAAGTCACCATAGTGCCACTGGAGGAGCTGGGAGGGACCACGCGCACTCGCTTGTTCGGGGGCTGGTGATTATCGGAAGACTGCTGGTTGCCACCGGCCTTCAACAAATGAGAAACAAACAAAACCAACTAGAGATGTTTCAAGGAAATCTACCCTTATAGTCTTAATGACACAAATATGGTTTAGTCACTTGATCAAACTAAACTTCACATCATTTTTATTGGTTATGTTCATTTCAGAATTATTAATTTGTTTGTTTACATGTTTGAATATGGTACTAGCACCCCAAAATATTTAGTCATTTGGACTCAAAATATGTTATAACTTCAATCACTCAAATATTACAACCCTTAATAAGGCATGCAGGATAACATATTTTTGTATAATGGGAACTGAAGTAAAATTTTGCAATACTTAACCCATTAATTCCTAAGTGATCACTATTGGGTTAATTTGAGCCTGGGTCTTATTACATGAAGCTACACTTACTTTACTTGCTGCTGTGTCGGCTTTATCTTCATTGTCTTCATCAGAAAGGAAAACCCTTTCTGGATAAGGGATGGGCATGCCTTCGAATACACTGAAACAAGCACATCTCATATCTCATGAACTGTATTTCATATCATTCCATGCTTGATTGCATACATGCTAAGAACTTGCATTATACCTGATAACTGTATGCCTGATATCAAAAGGCACAATTACGTATAGCCACATATCATTTATTTCAGCTTTCAATGCAACACATAATGAGAATTGAGGTAATCTTCCATTATTTACAAATATGTGCATTATCTGGAATTTGAAATTTTAACAGCAGACCTAATCCCAGATTACATTATTCCATAAAATGTATGTTAAAAAATAGTGATTATTGTAAGACAAGCAGGATTCAACTCTAAATTTAAAATAAGCTTTTAAGAGTATACAAGACTTATCAGTCAGTCTCAATTATGTCAATTATATATTCTAATATGTTCAGTTTACTCAGGGGAAGCCAGGTTTATAAACACTTAAAAAGCATAAAGAGCACCTTCCCAGCATGAAATTAGTTGTTTAGTCAAAATAGGAAAACAGATCAATCCAAAATCACTAAATCTCTAAATGAAAAAATATTACTTTCTTTAATAAAAAAATGCACAAGCTAGAAAGAGTAAACTGATAGTAAACATATACCTATGTAAGCATTACACTTCAAATAAAATGCAAAAATATTAGCATTTTTGAAAATAAACAAACAAATGTAGAGAGATAGATTGAATTTTTTTTTAAATCGCTTAAGTGTAGGTTTATTCTTAAATGTTTTTATTTCTTGCATAAAATGAGTGTCAAAGATATTTCCATGTAAATTCTTTCATAGTCTATCAAAACGTAAACATGTTCCTACTCTGGGGAAGGGACAGGTTCCTCTAGAAAGTAAGCATCTTTCATAGCAGTTTCAGATGTAATTCTCTTTGCGGGGTCCATAATTAGTAACTTCTGGAGCTAAAAAATGAAACAAACAACCATATCACTTTATTTACATTAATCTGTATTGAAAGGCAGCAACAGGTATATGAATATAGAGTTGTAAGATATGTTTATCCATTTATATGTCATATGACTTTTGAACACCAAAGAGGAAGGGTGCAATAGTAAATATCATTTACCATTAAAATCATCAATCATATCAACTGTAATGACAATGTAAAACCTTAAATTCTATCTATACAAACATCATTAGCAACATATTTAACTTCATGTTCATAACTAATCATTATCCGTCAAAAGATCTGCCACTGCTATCTCACAGAGGTCAACGTATCCTTACTTACCAAGTGGAATGCTTTGTCTTGTTTAACCTTGTGTTTGTCCATATACTTCATCAAATTACAGTTGATGTAGCTGAAAAAGATAATGTGAATATAAGTTACTTCAGTTAATGAGTTAAGCTAATGAGTGCATCAGTAAAATGGCCATGGATGTGTAACTATCATTTGCAAGTTTTAATTTACACTTCTGAGAATAAAATGTTCAAATATTCCTTAATCAGTTACAGAGTATATAAATAGTAGAAGTTTAAATCATAAACAAAATAATAACTCTTCTGGAATTATTTTGAAAATTCATTTTCATTATTAATCTAATGTCAAACGTGGCATAGATCAAAACAGTACCTTTTATTGGGAACTCTCAGTAGGACTGGGTAAACACTTTCAATGTTGAGGCCAGTTTTGTCCAAAGCACAAGGACGCAAAGATTTTTGAAAACCATCTAAACCCTGTCATGCTGCTAGTCATTGGATAGCTCTCACTGAGTACTCTCAGATGAGTACCCATGTGCCAGGGTTTCAGCAATTTTCAGGGTTTTTTTGCATCATTTTGCATTGGCCAAATTAACCACCAGCAGCATAAGGGTTATAAGTAATATGTATAACTTACTTTGACCTCTTGAAATCTTTCATTAGAGTAGGGTGTTCTGGCATCTTCTTTATATCTTCCCAATCCTTCTCTGTGAACACATAACCACAATTACAATACACTACAGCAAGACAGCAACATACCAAAATAGGTGGTTTCTCATAAATCAAAAAACTTTCTTTAGTATAATTAAAAGTGCACAATTTTACTGATACAGTGGCCAGCAGGTATTGAGAGTTGGTACCTGATCAAGAAAATGGATTGACTAATAAAAAAGGCAATTGATTATTTGCAATCATAATTGTCTGCGAAACCATTATTACAATATTTCACATTATTTTTATTGATAAACAAATTGAATATTCATTATAAGATCTCTAACTCTTCCTAATCGAAATATATTCGGCAGAAACCAATGACAAACTTCCTGTTTTCCTTGGAACATGGCACCCAGTCTATGCAGAACTGACAAACCTGGAAGACTGATCCAGCTAATCAATATCTTTTCTCCTGGTCATTCTCATTTACTTTTGTAAAATTGACAAAGGATACTCAAGTCATTGATAAAATATACAATGCTTATTGTTTCCAAACAATACATATATGTATCAATACTGTCTGCTTTCAATGTACTATCGATATATGCATACATGCTGTAAACTTGTTTCTGTGTCCATAATGGACTTGCTTGACAGTAAAAATATTTCCAAACTTAATAATTATTCTGATTGATCTGATACTACGTTTAGCTATTCATTATTCTTTTAAGTCTAGTTTCCAAGTAGAAGTGATGAACCAACACTTCATGTGATAACTTACCTAATGGAAAACCCATCACCACAAAAATTCTATCTAGTTGGTCATGATGATATGGGTTACTTGTTTTTATATCTTCTTGCCGACAATGGAATATTGGCTCGGAGGTAAGGAGTTCAGCAAAAATACAACCTATGGCCCATATGTCTACAATAAACAAAACAAACAGTGGTGTGAAAAAACAACATTTATTTAGTAAATAATAACCTGTCAAAGGAATAAACCTGTTTAATAAAAGAGAAATACTGGCAAACAAATAAAATGTTTGTGTGGTCGTGTGGGATTTAATTTTTTTTTCTAAGTTTTGCTATGTATTGAATTGATAGTGAAGTTATGATGACATTTCAAAATCAATACAATATTCCCCCTCTAAAGGGTCAAGATATATTCAGAGAGGTAAGGCCAGCTTTGTCAATTTTATGGAGTCAAATCAATGGTGTTCTTAATACATAAAGGATAAGGTAGTATACATAACATAAGAGATATATTTGGCTGGATCTCTCTATTGCTTTTGCATAATAACTAGCACCAGGCATTGTGATGGAGACAACACAATGGTAGTTAAGGTAGTATATAAAACATGAAAGAGATGTTTACCTAACCCACCAATTGTTTTTGTGTAATGCCTAGCACCAGGTACTGTCATGGAGAGTTTGAGACAAAACAATGGTAGCTAAGGTAGTAAAGGTAATATATAAAACATGAGAGAGATATTTGGCTGAACCCACCTACTGCTTTTGTGTAATGCCTAGCACCAGGCACTGTCATGGAGACAAGGTAGTATATAAAACATAAAGAGAGATATTTGGCTGAACCCACCTACTGCTTTTGTGTAATGCCCAGCACCAGGCACTGTGATGGAGACAAAGCAATGGTGGTTAAGGTAGTATATAAAACATAAAGAGAGATATTTGGCTGAACCCACCTACTGCTTTTGTGTAATGCCTAGCAGTCAGGCACTGTCATGGAGACAAAGCAATGGTGGTTAAGGTAGTATATAAAACATAAAGAGAGATATTTGGCTGAACCCACCTACTGCTTTTGTGTAATGCCTAGCACCAGGCACTGTGATGGAGACAAGGTAGTATATAAAACATAAAGAGAGATATTTGGCTGGACCCACCTATTGCTTTTGTGTAATGCACAGCACCAGGCACTGTCATGGAGACAAAGCAATGGTGGTTAAGGAAGTATATAAAACATAATGAGAGATATTTGGCTGGACCCACCTATTGCTTTTGTGTAATGCCTAGCACCAAGGAGAAGCTCTGGAGCTCTGTACCAGAATGTCACCACCACAGGATCCAGATCTGCTAAAGGCTTGAGAGGAGAGTTGAACAATCTGGCAAATCCCATGTCAGCTGAAAACAAAATATTTGAATATTCTATTCATTATTCTTTATCAAAAAGTGCTTTTCTAGGAGAGAAATGGACTCCTGCATGTTTTCTGCCATGCCTCTCACTGTTTGTGGTAATTGAGGCTGATGAAAATCTTTTTTATTTCCATTACCAGTCTGGTCCCTTTAATGCCTGCTTGGTTCATATTGCTTGGTCATTAACCCTCTGTATGTAACATAGATGCAAAATGCCTTTAATTCTAGTGAACACAAAGACAACAATTAACTAACTGAGGCATGGTTTACTCCAAAGCATGGTTGGCCCTCTAAATTCCTCATCACTCATACAGGATTAGATTTTGAATGAATGGCACATTTAAGTAATGCAAAATGTTTGAACTTTGCATAAAACTTGCATGAAACATGACATTCAATTTTTAGGATGACTAATCATGGATACTTAATGTGCTACCTTCTGAATAAGAAATGGAGGAAGAACAATATTATGAACCTACTAATACTAAGATTGCTATTGAATTCTCAGCCCTTCAGGTAAGAAAGATAAATGTTTCAAAAAGACTTCACTTGCTTGAGAATGATTGCCCCTATAAGTTTGGACAGCAAAATACTCACCAATTTTCACCCTTCCTCTCTCGGGCCCCTCACCCATGACAAGAATATTGGCAGGTTTCTACAATGAGAGTTACAACTTATTTAGAAAAGCACATGCTTTTGTAAGGGGGCATCTTTGCATTATTCTATCCATATAAAAGTACCTGAAGGTTTCAGCAATACATTGCAGCAGCAAATGCAATTTTTCAACAAACATACTTATATTTAGACAGTCTAAATTAGACTACATATGTATCATTGAAACTATGTTGTACACCAAATGAAGAAACACAATCTGCATCTCTAAAAGGAATATTTCAGGGCTCAGAAATCTTGAAGATAACATTTCTTGAATAAGGTCAAGATTTTATTCAGGAACAGTACAGTAGTTAGCAATACCCAGAGCCTCACAAACTTAGGATGCTGTTCTTAAACAGTATATTGTGTCATCTATCACTTTTTCAAAGCTTTCTCTTAAAAGAATAGATGCTTACCAGATCTCTGTGTAGCACCCAGTTGGAATGTAAGTAGTGGATCCCATCCAGAATTTGATATAACAATGATTTTACCATATTAGTTGGTACACTGACAGACTTTTTATTGGCTTTCGCAGATCTGTGGAATTTAATGATATGCTGTAAAAAAGGATGTGAAGAACATTGATTGAAGTTGGGAAAAATTGAATAATTGACACTGGCTTTGAGTTGAGGTGTGAACTTTTTTCAAATGAAATACCAAGTAGTCAGAATAACCTACATGGAATTGAATTTGAAATCTTAGCTTGACCTGCCAAAGTTTTAAAAGGAACTCAGATTTATCGCACAAAGGAATTCAAACAGGTAAAAAATTGGGCTACCTGCCTGTATGTGCAGCCACTTTCATTTTATAATTTACTGTTGACATATGGCATGCCTAATAGCATGATTTCTAATAAATTTATTATCATCTTCATACTGACACAAGACTGTTATTTCCTGAGCAGTATTTCTTTATATTAAAACCAATTGCATTTTCATATGGGCAAAATTAATCTATAGGTGGTATATACATGTAGATATAAGCTCTGATATTTACTTACCCATAAATCATGCTCTGAATAGTCAAATAAGAGCCAAACTTTTCTATCAGCATGTGAAAGGAAAACCTTTTGTAGACTAATGACATTAGGATGTTTTAATTCGCGTAGAAGCTGAAAGGTAACAATAACACAAATATATATATATATATATATATATATATATATATATATATATATATATATATATATATATTTAAACAAATTCTACAAGTGAGAAATAACAATTTGATCAAAAAAACAACTCATATATAAGACAATGAAAACAGGCGAATATTTGGATTTCTTGGAATGTGATGATATAATCCTTCTACCTTCTATATATAGTTGGTATCATGGTATAAACTGCTCATGTTCCTCATACTAAACGATACATACTGCAGGCACTAGAAAAGGCCTTTTCTTAAAAATCTACTTGACAAGTGTGAAGACCCCGTCACCCCAATATGGAACTAGTTAGATGCACTATTGATATCTGTTCTACCGAGTTTGAATACATGAAATATACAAAAATGTATCAAATGATGATTTTTTAGAATTAAGCAATAACAGGTACACATACATGAATAGTAAAGCTTTTAAAACTAAAGTCATATCATATAAACTTACTGCTATTTCTCTGCAGGCGGACATAGATATACCTGTCCCTTCAATTTGTTTTAAGGCATATTCTCTACCGTCACTGTAAAACACAAAATAAAAGGGTGATTATTTTTATATACAATCAATAGGTCAGATATAGCGCCAGCAGGTAAATAAATATTCTTAGTGATCATGAGTGAAGTCCTACTAATGAATCATGCCATACAACTTAGACTTCAGGACTCATATCTCACAATCTGAATCTCCTGATGCAGGTGTCCAGTTATCTTTTTCTAAGATGGGTGTTATGGGTGTGTAGTGGTGGCAAGCACCTTGATAGAAGCTGACCTGCCAATCTAAAGCCCCTTTCACACATACACGATTGTGAACACGACTGAACACGACTTTTCAGTCGTGTTCAGGCGTATGAAAGGCGTATGAAAGACGGGTTCACAATCGTGTTCAGTCGTGTTCAGGCGTATGAAGGACGTGTAGCGAAAATAATTGTGTTGAATTTTTGAGCATGTTCAAAAAATCAACACGACTTTTATCGCGTTTTATGGCCCATTAACGGGCGTATGAGAGGCGTATGAAGGGCGTGTTTGACCGTATGAAGGGCGTGTTCAGCCGTATGAAGGGCGTGTTCAGTCGTGTTCAATTTTGGCCATACGACTGAACACGTCCTTCATACGCCTCTCATACGGTTCAACACGCCTCTCATACGGTTCCACATGCCTCTCATACGGTTCAACACGCCCCTCATACGACCGCCAAATTCAGTCACGTGATACGCTCGCGCCCGCCATTTTGTTGTTTACATGTACTAACATGAAGGGGCTGCGGAGAAGACGGCCGTTGCGTATTTCGACCCAAAACACCCAAAATACCACGGATAGAGCCCCAGTTTATACCTGTTTAGGAAGAATTATTAAGGTCCATTTCAATCTATTTTTAAATGTAATCTAACCCAAAATCGTATGAACGTCGTATGGCACACGTGTTCGGTCGTATGGCACACGTGTTCGGGCGTATGGCACACGTGTTCGGGCGTATGACAATCGTGTTCACTGACTCTAGTCGTATGAGCAACGCGTTCAACCGTATGACACACGTATGGACATCGTGTTGCACCGTATGAGAGGCGTATGGATAACGTGTTCAACCGTATGAAGAACGCGCACAGCCGTATGAGAGGCGTATGACACACGTGTTGTACCGTGTTTACTCAACAATTAACCGTGATGAGTGTTTTACGAGCACGACTGAACACGATTTTGTCAAAATTCAACAGTCGTGTTCACAATCGTGTATGTGTGAAAGGGGCTTAAGTTGAAGGGATCTAAGGATTACAGAGTGCATAACCAGACCTGGCAGCCAGATTCGTCCAAAGTAAGCAACATAAGGTCCACCTTGTTACCTAATGAGCAAAATCGAAATTTCATGATGTTGAGAAAGAAAGTAGGTATATTGATACAGGACACAATGCGGAGCACTAAGTCTCGAATTTGCCAAGTTTGGATAAGAAATTTACATACATAACAAAAAGAGGAAATAGGGGTATGCCAAGTTTGGCTCAGACAGACTGAAAATAGCCATAAACCAGAGTTAGAGTGGCTTGAACTAGATGTGTGTGCACTCAGTGCTCTTGTCCTTACCCCTGGGCTGATAGATCTGATTGCAAGTGCTTGAAACTAGCATTGCAGTCAGGGACTTACCCAGGCAACCACCAGGGAGTCATTTCGACTCACAAACACAAGATTTTTGGGAAAATGACACCCAGTTGTATTCTGCAAGATTTTCTGTATTTGTTTGAGTCCAAGGAAATATTTCAAAAGTTTCACTCCTAGAAGACGATGGGTACATTACATGACATAGAGAAGCACATTTTGTTTTGCTTAAGTCAATATATAAGGTTGCTATGATCATTCTTGTAAATTGGGTAACTAACTTTCGACCCCCTAAATTTAAAAGATCCTCAATTTTGACCCCCTGTTTCCAAATCCTGGGTAACACCCTGATTGCAGTGCCCGACCATTTCATTCCTCATTTTAGGAATTCTATGGCACATGGAATATGATCCTTTGCGGCTGTAACAGATGACCCAAAAATCATGTTCAAATGCATGTAACCCTTATGCTGCTGGCAGGGACTTAGCCAGGACCCGTCCTGCCTGTCTTTTGGACAGGTAGTTTCCTAAAAACCTCCTGTTTGGACAGGCAAAAAAAATTATGAGGATTTTTCAATTTTGACTTTTGAGGTGTGATAAAATAAAATATTTTCCTAACAAACCATCTTTAAGGACATTGCCCTTTTAGACACACTAAGCTATTAATTGTAGCTGGTATAAGGATCTGAGGTAGATTAGTAGCTAAATCTGGACGGGCAGAAGCTCTGAAATTGCTGTTTTGGACAGGCATTTCTGAAATCCTGGCTAAGACCCTGGCCAGGATCTTAGCAAGGATTTCAAATATGCCTGTCCAAAACAGCAATTTCAAAATTTTTGCCCGTCCAAATTTAGCTACTTATCTACTTCAAATCCTTATACCAGCTACATTTAATAGCTAATTGTGTCAAAAAGGGCAATTTACACTTCAGCAGTCAGCCATGATTTAGAAGATGGTTTGTTAGGAAAATATTTGGTTATTACACCCCAAAAGTCAAAATTGAAAAATCATAATAGAAATTTTTGCCTGTCCAAACAGGAGGTTTTTAGGAAACTACCTGTCCAAAAGACAGGTAGGACGGGTCCTGGCTAAGTCCCTGCTCCCAACTCCCAATCAACATAAAACATGCATAAAACACACATTTTTGACCAAAAAAATAATCAAAAAAAATAAATTTTACCGACCTACCTACCCTTTTTTTCAGTCCATTACAGGAAACAAACAATTTATTTTTTTAGGCCTAAAGAGTAAAGACTTCCTTTGCATTTTTCTTTGTTCCCATGGTCGAAAATCTGTCTTAATATAAATGCTGCATCACAAGTATTTTCCCCTTTCTACAACTAAAATTGTATTTCCCCTAAAATCCGGGATTTTAGGGGAAATACAATTTTAAATTTTAAATCCCCCTCTCTTCTACTTTCTCTTCCAGCCTTCTCCTGAGGATTCAAGTAAATAGTTTATACATGCTCAGGGATCGATCTTAAATTTTTTGCAAGGTGCTCTTCGGGCGCCTAGCAACTTTAGAAGAATCTAGGCGTCCACAAGTAATATCAGGAGCCTGAGTCTTACAATCAGCTGTCTCGCAATCAGCTGTCCTGACTGACATCCTCCTGGAAACCATGTGCATACATGATAACTTAGACTTAA